>CM047430.1:33618401-34818401 GCA_026168455.1 Theocolax elegans | reverse complement strand
ACTGTTGTACCGTTATAGTTAGAATAATTATTAAATAACAAAATAGTGTAAAATTGGCAAATACTAATAAATAATATTATTGTTTATAATACATATATTTTATTGATCGTTTGCAGTCTCCTTGTCAATGTAACGCAATAATTCAATACTTAAGCAAATACATTATATCGAAGCTTTCTGTAAACTTAATCTTACGAATGCAGTTGTTTTTATGAATATATAGGCAATCTGAAATATTCATTGAATCAGGTGGATAGTTTGAGATAAAAAAATGTAATACGACCGTTCACCGGATTCGTAAGCATAACCCAATCGAAATCAAGTGTACCTTGAAATTGAAGAATCCCGAAAAATACAGGAAAACTCGCAGGTAAAATGGAAAGACTATGTCTAGAAATCGTGGGTCTCGCGTCGGAAGTAATCATAGAGAGCGAAGCCCCTCCAAATCCAGGCAGTGCTTCGCAATCCACTATCATCGCATCCCGACGCGTGCCTCTCTTTATCCCCTCGCGAAATTCATACTCTAGCTAGATAGAAAGACGCGGGGATATTATACTCCGAGCCTGCGAAAATGGCAAGCTCGAGCTTCCCCTTAAGTCGACGGATTTCGAAGGAATCTTGTCGGTATAGCGTATGTATATATACATGTATATTATATCTTGTGTGCGTGTGCGTGTTGCGTGTGCGTGTGTACGTGTGAGCGCGTGCATATATATGTATATATATGTCAACCCTTATTATTAAAGGTGAATTCGCGATATATATTCCGAGAGTGAGTAGCGGCTTTGAACGCTGTTCAAAGACGAAAAAGGTTTCTCTTGACCGTGCATTAAGCGCAACACAAAGCCCCATCGATTAACTGCAAGCGCGTAATACGTGCACCAGCGCACTTGATTTATCATCCGAGAGAGCCCCTGGAGTACCTGGGCGCCGTGTATTAGTTTTTCAACTTCCCGAGCGATAGCACTCGATATTTCAGTGTCTTTTATACTTGCGCTCAAGAGAAAGACTGGGCCTTTTGACCGCGAAAAATCCCTCGAAGGCTTTTCCCAGACTGGATTAGAAGGCTTTTGTTACAGGTTTCGCTTTTATTCTTTCAACTCCTAGTACCTTATTCTTTTCCAAATTTTCTTTTCCTTTTAATTGTTCAATTCGAGCTTTCTCACTATTTTTTCAACCTTTTCTACTGTCGTACGCGCACGGAAAACCGAACAGCTTCGAACATTTCTATAGAACGTTACCTTGAAAATAATAGCAAACATTATTTGTAGTTTGAACATTGAACTAGAATATCTGGTTTAACAAAATACTTTAAAAGAAACACATTATATTTAAATGAACAAACTAAACAACTTACGTGCAAAATTACGTATTGCAAGAATAAACATATTTACTATTCTACGTAATTTGGTATTCAAGTGTAGATGTATTAAAGAAATGATTTATTTAGCGCTCTTATTTTACATTATATATGAAAATGATAATAAAAAAATTGTGCAATACAGTTCAATGGAACGGTGGCTAAACTTTTCGCTTTGTCTATATGGTCCATGTAATGTTTGAATCGAGATTGCGCGAAAAAAGTCATACCCAAAAGGCGATTACAGTCTTGGCAAACCAAAAATAGTGTCACATAAAATGGAATAGTACTGTAAAATATCCGTAATCCACTTCCTAGGATATGTACCAAAGGTATATAACAGCACTTTTATTTGTACATTTTTGACTCATAAAACAATGTTTCTTCTTCTCTTAAATTTCAGATTATTTATTAATTCAATTGCACTGCTACAGTTAAGGAAATTGGAATTTAAAATTTCAAAATAAATGTTAAAATGAATATAAAAATTCAAATATCAAAATTATAAATACGTAGTATTTTATATTTTAATACGGTATAAAAAATGTATACAAATTCGTAAAAAAAGTTATAAAAAAGTATAAATTAAGTGAATTACTGATAGTTGAAGGTCAATAATAAATAAGGCATATCCGGTGGGTTACCAACGGAGTAAAAAAAGATATATTACATTTATTTAAATACAATACACAAATATATGCAAATTCAAATACAGTAGTACTAGATAATTAAGTATTTAGTCATTTATAATCAGTCATTCGACAAAGTGAATTTTTCAAATTATAATTAAATTTTACCTTAGTATCGAAAATAATATTACAGCCCAAGAGATCTTTGTTGAATAACATGTGAGGTGAAATAATTTTATATTTTATATTTTCCAAATCATAATTAATCTTTATTGAAACAGTAGACAACACTGTAAACAAGACAGTTCTAGAAGGAAGTGGAATTTATTTAAGTCTAACAGAAATTTTTCTTAATGTAGCAAAACAATGGGATTTCGTCAGAGACAAAAAAGATAATTTTCTATACTTGAATATAATTAAAGTAAATACTCATTAACTAACTGTAAATGATAACAATTTAAAATGTAGAAAATTTTCTGATTGTAAGATCAAAATTAAATTCTAAGTAAAAGGGAATAAACGTCTATATTACCTCCGAGGTGAATATAAAACTTTTCACCCAACAATTCGAGTATTCTTCTCATAATTTTTTCCAAATTAAAGTTTCTTTTAGTTTCCAGTTTGACATGTGTATGTTTGTATTAGGCTAAATTAAATTTACAGGTTCTAAAATAAGGAAATAAAATGAGCGTGCAGGGATTAAAACAATCGAGGGAATAGAATGTGGTTTTACTTCCTTCGTGGAGGTCAATAAAGTGTACATTTTAGAGATCAGGCTCCGTTTTCAATAAATGGATTGCATAGAAATGTAATAGTGTGCTGTTTCAGTACATTAATATTCAATATCATATCTTAATAGATTAATTAATAGATAATAAAAAAAATCCTCCATTGCGAGACATTACTATGCTACTGAAACAGTGATTTTAAGAGAACCAAATCAAGGTACCCGTGAAGGTGTCATTAAATTTTCTAAAAAAATGACTCTTTGATCCTGTGAGATAACCACGAATACCTCTTGTTAATCTCCGTGCGGTCGAAAACTTTGACCTTCCCAATTCCCACACCTGAGCAGTTAACCGTCCATTTGACCGTCAGCTATAAAGTTGACGGAAACAGCATGCTGCTGTAGTTGGGGAATCGGAGCAGAATCTCTATTACCCCCTAGAAACTTGGTCGAGTTGCATAAGTAAACTGTTAAGCAATCTCCAGTTGCACATACCGCACCCGCAAATAACCCTCTGCAAATCATCTAACGAACCGAAAGTACTAGTACACTCTAAATTATATTCTCAAGAAACACTGCGCTTTTCACATTTTTTTCACATTTTGACTACATTGATTCTATGCCGTATAAAAAGAAATAAAAGCAAACATTCTTTAAAAAGAAAGAAAGAAATAAAACTTCGTATTTCATAAAATAGGATAAAAAAATGAGCAGTTCGTAAACGCGCCAGCCCTAAATAGTGTGTTCCCTAGTTTGGAGTTCCCGGTTTAAGCTCCGACCAAGGCTGTTTTTTCGTTGAAAATTCAAATTGTTTTTTTAAGATTTTTTTTCTGCTATTGTAAAACGCATTAGAAAGTTTCGCAAAAAGGGATGCCGGATTGGCATACAAAAATGCGAAATTTACTGTGCTTCAAAGATATCGACTAAAATTCTTGTTTGAAAAATGAGCAGTGTGTCAAAACATACCTAATTAGTTTTTCCAGTAGTTTGCTAAAGAAGTTATCTAAAATTCATTGTGAAACTTTTATAAAGCTTCGGGCGCTTTTCGGAGAAAAAGAATTACTATGATTGTTTAACATTTTAACAAATTGTTTGTATTACGGCAGCTGCTGTTTGACTTTATATAAAAAAATCGTTAAATATAAATATAAAGTAAAATTGGGAAATACCCAATTGTCGAAATAAAATTGAATTTCGTAAAACAAAAATGTTGTATGTAAATATATTGAATAATAAAATATACATTAGATAGTTAATTAAATGAAGACGAAACTATTGATAGTTTTACCGGCGTATACACTGAAGATAATGTTACGAGGACGCAATATATTATAATAATTGGATAAGAGGTATTAACGAAGAGAAAGACCGTAAACTATAAATCTGAAAATAATCAGTTAAACTTTTCTTAGCCTCGGGCTTGTCTCTTCTAATTCTAAAGACTAAAGGACTCGGAAAGTTTTCCCTGGGCTTTGAAAATGAGTGTATAGTGACGAAATAAGGTATAGAGTGAAGAGAAAAAGTGAGAGGCCCCGCATGGTTATAAAAGAAACCCGTAGACTGCGCTGCATCCATTGAACGCGCGTAGAATAACCAAAAGCTCGCGAGTTCGATCACACGGGAAAAAGTCCGATGTGTGTCCGCTCTTTCATCGGCAACTCCTCAAAAGGGTCTGACGTACTCGGCTTCCACCTCGAGCTTGCACCGAACAACGCTCTTTTTCTTCTCTCGTCTACACGCGAACAAAGCTCGGCACGAACTACAGCGCGACTGAGAGAAAGAGAAAGAGAAAGAGAGGACGCGAAGGTGGGAAAGGAGGTAGGAGAAGCGTTTGGAGGTTAGCCCAAAAGAAAAGAATCGGTGTATGGTTCTCGGTGAGGATGAAGTGCCAGCCAGTCAAGTCCTCTGAAGAACTTTCAAGCGGTCTCTCCTTCTCTCCTCGTGACCTCTCCATATTCCTTCGCTTTTCACCTCTTTCCGAACCTTTCTCTCACCCTATATCAACCCCCCTCCCCCACGTCCCTCCACCCCCCACCTCCTCTCACCATCTCACTTTCTCTCTTCCTTTCTCTTTCTCGTTCTCGCTCTCTTTCTTCGGTGACGGAGCGATCCCGCGCCCAGAAAAATTGAAAAACGAGTGTCCAACCGAGGGATAAAGATAAAGGAAGTCTCTCTTTTTTTACCGTCTGAAAGTGAGATATTCTAAGAATGCCAGTGAATTTTCCAGTCACCATTTAGTATCTAGTTTACATTTTGATGTAGAACCCCTATTGATACGATCTATTTCAACAGCGAGATCCAACGGACGCTATTTCAGAGTAATAATTAAAACAAAGTTTTTAATTAATTCTACGCTATTTTGTTGAATTAGTTAGTTAAAAGCGATTTTTCAAATAGAACAAGTTTTTGTCGGTAAAAATATTAAAAATGGATTTGTTTGACGCATCACTAACACATATCGATTTGTTATGAAACTACAAATAGTAATTTAAGGCTTTAATCGAGAAGACTTATTGATACTCGAGTCTAGTCCATCTAATGAACGACGCATAAAAATTAATCTAAATATCTTTTCATTATTTCAATCGACACGTACTTTATAAACATTGAATGAATTAACATTTTATAATACGTCTCGACATATAGATTAATGTGTATAATGCTTTAAGCACATATACAATAATTATATCAGTAGTTCTTTAATAAATTTTATATAGCAATATGTTATGACTGATATTCTTTTCTTTTCGTACTTCAATCGAACTTCAACTCACTGATCGTTTATTTAACATCCGTATAGGTGGCAGGTTCAAAGATTGTTTCGGTTGAAAAATAATTTCTTTGTACAGTTTAGTTCTTATCTTGAGAGTTTATACGTCAGCAAAGGTTTCGTCGAAAATTGGGAAAATCTCGACCGCGGAAACGACACGTTCTTAGGGCGATGTAGCTCATGCACCGGAAGCACCTTAAATGAAAGCTTGTCCCCTTCTTCCGGTGACGAAGCTGGTATCGATACTATTCCGTTCATCGTCAGAATGTTACGAAGAAGGATCGAGCCAACTCGATCGGGATAAGGAGCGGACCGAGGAAAAAAGTAAACCAAGTTTGCGCCACGTCCTGGGCGAACTTTATACGGGTGTATGTCGGGGTTTTTATGATTTATAAACTAACCTTTGGCATCCTCATATTTTCGCGTGATTTAATTTACAACGAATAAATTCAATATACCCGAGAAATAAGTTTTGACGATTTTTATAACAATTTACGAGCATCTTATGAATATTCGTTTATTTTTAGTATAGATATTATTGGAAAATTTTGTTTACAGTTTTATGTTCCTTACCTGTACTTATTTCATCATTTTACAGTTTAAATATGGACAAATTTTGATGTTTTTAGCAAAAGATAGACAAACATTGACATTCATAAAATTTTGTAATCATATTTCTTTAGTTTCTTAAAATATATTGATCTGTTGTTTATACATATTTTAACGATGGAACGCAGTACACCTCTAATAATTGCTAATCGAATTATTTCCCAAAATAACATCGATATTTTTAGTATCTACATTGTACAGAGAATAATTCACTTATTCATAACTATTATCAGACGGAGTCGTTTATTCTTTTGGGTTATATTTATCAAATAAATATTATCCTTTTTTTATTAAAATTTGCATTGTGATACCAAAATTTATATTAAAAGTACTACAAAAAATCAAAATAAAAAATTCATTTTTTACAGGTCTTCGACCTGGCAATAACAATAAAAAGTAATTAGAAATCGGTTGACCATAATGGAAGGTCTTGGCCAATAATTGCTTTGAAATTCTGCTTATTTCATCATATTATACGTGGTTAGGCTTGTAAACAATATTTAAATGTGAAAAACTTTAAAATATAATAAATTTGTTATAATAAATTAGTTGAATTACCGTCACATACCCAATTGTTGATCAATTAAGGTAAATCTGTACGTTCATAGAATAATTTTATGTTAAAAAAGCTAATAATTGTATATATTTAGACGGATACAGAAAGAATAAGTATTAAACTTCCTTTTAGCCATCTCAGAAAAATAAAATAGGTGCTATTTTTAAAGTAAGCAACAATCTAAGAAAAAAAAGCGGGAAGTACCAATTTCTGATCAGTAAATTTTCGGTACATATACCACTTTCTATTTAAGTCTAATAAACAATTATTGATTGTTTAACCTTCAAATTGTGCGTAGCAACGTTTAGATTTATGTAAATCTTATTATTTTATTGAAATAATACACTGATCAGAAATTGGTTCATGATCAACAATTGGGTATGTGACGGTACTTATACGAAATAGATTTATTATAAGTAAAATCAAAAGTAATAACTAGAGCGAACAAATCTGGTACGAAGTGTACGGTAGATATAAAATATTAAATTCTATTTACAATTTTACTATAAGGTGTAGATGTTATTTTTTATAAACCTAAATCTCTGACGTAAAATAAAATTTATTAAAAACGTATAATTTAAAATCCAATAACTTTTACTTATAATGCTTATTATCCATTTTTAATATAAATATAAATTGTATCAATGTATTATTATAAATAATTTAATAATTTTTAATTCACATAGTTTTAAATATTTACGAACAATTAGTCTTGTAACCGTTAGCTAACAAAATTACTTAAATGATTATCGATATGCTATTTTGGTTATTTTATTTTCTACCGAAGAATAGTAAAAATTCAGTTATTAAATACATAAATTATTTTAATTTAAAATAAAAAAATCGAGTAAATAATTAATAAAGCATATCGGTATAAATCGTATTATATTATATAGAAAGATCGAAATTCAGACCTTTGACTCTTCATGAAAATCATTACTATCTGTAATTAGAGAAACGTAAACTTTTCTCATTCGGTGAAAAATTGCGGGAGGAAAACAAATTTAATCGAAACAAGTTTTTTTCGTAGTAAAAAAAAAGGATTGATAACCACGACATCCCTCATGAATTGGTAAAAAAAATAGTCGGGAGCGTTTCATCCTCTTGGAAATCTCGTCTACGATCTTCCCTCCTGCGCGGATGTACCGCAGAACGAAGAAGACAGGCAGATAAGTAGAGGAAAGCGGATAAGCAAAAGCAGAAAAAAATGGCGATAGGGAGAGAAACGAAGCTCGGGGAAGCGACGTCGGCTACATATCCAAGTATAAAAGAAACGTAGGAGAAAAAAGCCGGTGCTCGCGGTAAGTAAGCGACCTATAAACCCTGTCGTCGCGAAGCTTTTGCTTGTAACGCGCTGAAAGAGAGCGAGAGAGCGAGAGAGCGAGAATCTTTTCGTGTCGCGCTGGAGTCATACTCGCACATCGAGAGACTCACAGATTCATTTCCTGCTTTTTATAATGTGAATTTTCTATAAAACTTTTGCACAATTTTTATCTGGGCTCTCTACCTTTCACAACGTGTAAGTAGTTGCGCCACTTTAGCTTCCCTCTTTTCTCACTTCTCGGAATGCGGTCTCGTCGTATTTTTCATTTATCGAAAGAGGTGAATTTCATTCATCTCGAGGTTCACGCGTGTGTGTGCGAGCCTACGTACGTTCGTATCGTATGCGCAAACTACTGGCCAGTCTTGGCACTTTGACAGAGACGCCATAGCGAATCTTTGGCCTACCGATGCATATGCGCTTGGCAACTTGTACACTCCGTTTCTACTGTCGCATGATAAACCTATATACCCTTCTCGGTCCTTTGCCTGACAGTTTCCTCCATCTTTCTCTTTGCGCTCGTTTCCGCGTCTCTAATATTAGAGCCGTTACTGAAGCCACCAACTACGATGTTTCACTTTTGTTTATCGCTTCCAGACACCTCTCAATATTTATCATCTCTCTCTCTCTCTCTCTCTCTCTCTCTCTCTCTCTCTCTCTCTTTCTCTCTCTAAAAGGTTAAAATTACAGGAGCGTAGAAAGTATTCTTTAATAGGTATTTTAATGTACAATACCTTTAATTTGCAGAATCCTATATACTTTTATATGATATGATTTATTTCCATTATCCAATAGTATATCAGGCGATGCGTCTGTGGGATTCGCTCTCCACACAAGTTAAATTATCAAAAACCGAGCAAAGTCCTATTTAAAACCGAATTGATAAAATTTCTCAAAAATTATTAAATTTAGGTTTAAATGCGCTCGTGAAAACTTATAAAGTTAAATATTTTATTTCTATTATATTTTGTTACACTTGTTTAAAAGTAAGTTGATTTTATTATAGTTTTATTATACTCAATAATGAGCGAAACTTATAGAAATTATTGTCTATTTTGTTTTTGTCATAATGCAAATGTATTACACTGTATTATTTTTTGCCATTTGGCCATAATTGGATTTGGCATAATAAATGCTATCGATCGATCTATCTATCTATCTCTTGCTATTAAATAAAATGGGAATGAGTACACTTGATCCCTTTCTCTTCTTCACCAGCTTTTATTTTCGGAGTTACGAAATGTATTCAAGGCTATATACACCAGACCGATGCCTCTTTGGAAAAAAGCCTGGTAATAAAATTACTTGTCCGATATGCTGTTAAAAAATTAGAACTTTTTTCAACTCGACACCTTAACAAATGGAGAGAGCAAAATAATGATTCTACCTTTTCTTTTTCTTGTTCGCGTTTCCGTTTAGATCGTGTCAAGATGTCGAGCAAGTCGGCAATCTCTTGTACCGTCGTGTCGTTTACACTTTCTTCCTTCTGTTTTCGATAACCCTTCATTTATTTATCTCGATAGAACGTACATTGCGTTAGAAAATATAAAAATAATAAACCTTACAGTTACATACATTCCATATATTACTACTGATGTAATTTAGATATTTTATGGATTTACAAACGTACTTGTAACTAATATATATATCGAAGTAGTTTATATACCGTAGTATATATTACAGAATTAGTTAATGTTTTATTCATACGGAAGTATTAAAATATACACACTAATGAATTATTTATTTAAGTTCTAAACATTTTTGAACGATACAGAAGTATCGATATTTATCAAGTACCACCAAAATAATAGCATTATAATTAAATGAATTTAAAATTCTTCAGTAGTTAAGCGTATTATTATTCTAATAAACGTAATATTTAATTATAAATATAAATAAATTGAAAGACACCGATTAGTTTGCATACTAATCCTTACTTTATTTCTTGTTCATATAAGTATTTTACACTTTCCCGATAGATTTCGAAAGTATGAAAAGGAGATTTGCATGATATAATACTAACATTTGATTAATGAAGGTTATTTAGTGAATCACTTACAACTAAGTATAAAGTACTTAAATTTTCACTGTAATAAGGATTCATTACGTTTCGGTGAAACTTTATCCACATTTTGAATGCGAAAATATAAGTATAGGTCGTACTTGGAATGTCTTGAATTAAACATAGTCCTGAACATTTTATCAAAGATAATATATATAATATATTTTAATGTTAATATTAGCTAACAAATTTACCAGTCTATACAAAATATTTAATAAAATCAAATAAAATGTTTAGTTATTCGAGCATCAAAGACATTAAAAATATTATTGACGCATCAACGAGATTAAAAATATTTGTTTAAAACTTGGATTCGACAAGAAAAGTGTGGAGTTGGCGATATCAACGACTATTATGACTACACAAGCAATACAATCATCTTAACTTACACTAGGATTTCAGTAATTGCAACGCGGAACCGCGTGCAAGAGTTTAAGTCGCTCTCTGCCTTTGTTGTCCTGAATTATTGCCCTAGGTATTAGAGGGAATAAATGTTGCACCTAAGCATAACTATAACGGAGGGTCGCATTTCTAACGTGTGCTTTAAAGACAAGTTCATCGTTCAGGATTACGTCACAGTAGTGGGTATACGCGTTTACGCGAGGGTTACCGCTTTAATGGAACCCTTGTTAATTTTTACTTTATTTTTTACTAATAATCAAATGTATCTTCCATTTATGTCACTAAATATTTTGTTAAATAACTCTGCTAGAAATTTTTATTATTTACTGATCATAGCATGGCCAAATTTGAACCTCGTCAAAAACATCTCGTTTAACTGTTTTTATGATCATAAAATCACGATAAGATGATCATCATATATATTTATATTAATACATTCTCAATTACTATATAATGATCATGAAACGATTATTATAATGGTGAATTATTTATAGAGATAAACGTTTTAAATTACTATACAGTTAAAGTGGAGTGACTAATATAAAAAGAATACAATTTATTTAATTAATATACTAAAATGCATTGAGATTTCTAATAGAAAGATGATTTAGAATCAATGATGTAGCACACTGTAAAGATACATTGCGCGACTGCGTACTCAAATCGGAATGCGCGCCAAACAACTCATTTTTGGTTATATCAGTACCTCCGTATGTCTTATCTTCGTTGAACATTGTGTCAATGTTTTCAGTAATCAGTTTTTGCATCAGAGTGTGTAAAATGCATTTTTATGCCCTGTTCATTGTCTAAATATCCTATTTACACCCCCTGTATCAAAGTAGATATTTTCGTTACAAGGATGAAAAAATTGAATGTTGACGAGGGTGAAGGTTGATACCCGAGTCGAAAATAATATTTCGCCCGTGTACCTAGCAGTATTTTATGTCGCAATAGGAGTAAAATGCATTTAATATTTTTTCGAGGGCGTAAAATAGTATTTTACGCATACTCTGGAACATAATAATAATGTTTGTTACACGTGTGAAAGATGATTTTCAACTCGTGCGAGTAACATTCTCGCTTTGCTCGGGCGCTAAAACTATTACTTGTTTAAAAAACAACGCTTTCTTACTAGAATCAAAAAGTACTATTTTAATCATAAAAAATTATTTATTAAATGACGAATGCCGTTTTAAAATAGTGGATTTTTTATCAGAGTATTAATAAAACTATAAAGCTAGATTATTATGAATCTAAGATTAGCGGGATATTATGAACGATCATTCTTCTGTTACAAATATAAATTCAAGTTTCTGCTTCGTGAGATACGAAAGTAGTCCATAGAAGAAACATCTTGGTATATTCTTCCTGAATATGAATTCAACATACATTTCTTTTTGAAGAGTTTAAATAGAGATTTAGCAATTCAGTCAAAATCTTTTCAATGTTAAACGTATACAATCGTTATGCAGTTAGCTACATTCCAAAATACTACATATAAAATTGTAATATTATACATTTACTTATTAAAGCAAAGCAATATTTTTTGATTAAATATATGTTTATTTGCGTTATAAAATCATTTTTCGAGATTATAAAATGTAACTCGTGCTTATATTGTTACGTATATGTAATATCGACGCGAGGATCGGCACGTGCGTGAGACGAACATCAAGACGAATGCAACTGCAGCAAGCAGTCGCGGACGATACCCTATAGTGGTTAGGCCTCGAGACTGGAAACCCGCGGATCTTCGACTCGAGTCCCGGCATCCGAACAAGTTTTTATTTGTTCTTCTCATATCACCTTTTCCATACGCAACAATATATATGGATTAAATTTTAAACATTTTTTAAAATCATAATTTATTTATATGGGTGAAAATTAGTACTATAAAAAACAATAGCTGATTCCAATTTTCAGCCACTAAGTCAATTAGAAACCTACATATTTACTCTAAAAGGTTCACGCAAAACAACCCCCATGAAAGAATAGTATATTACACACCACGGCCAATAAAATAAGAAATGTCTCGGATCTCATGTAATTGTCGGCCGAGGCAAAGCCGAGGTGGACGAACATGTGATCCGAGACATTTCTTAATTTACTGGTCATGGTATGTAATATACTATTTTTTAAATCTATTGTCGATTTTCAAATACAAGAAATTATTTGGTATTTCGGAAGCACTACAATTTTCGCATTTTTGCATGCCAAAACGTTAATTATATTGTAATACGTATTCATCAATAATAAAAACAAATGTTTTAAAATAATTTCATATTTTAATATATATTTTAATATTTATATAAAATATTACATTAAAAAATTACTGTATATATCAATCAATCTTCTTATATTTTATAAATGGCCGTAATTGTTTTGTTTAATAATGAACTACCAATAGGTTTTACACTTTATACATGATTTATCCCCTTTTTATGTACGAAAATTCTTAAAGTACGAATATAACATTACAAAATACGCGTAAAAAACTATAATAAACGTAACTATTAAGTACATAAAATATATAATAAAACAAAGATAAAAACTACACAATTAACAACAAATTAAAAAATTATTAACTCAACTATATAAAAGTAAAGAAACTATAATTATGAGGTATTAAGGATTTCTGAAACCCGATTGCTCCAACGAGCTAAACATACTTTTATGCGGAACATAGTGTGACGATTGCTGTGGAATCACGATTGTGTGGCTGATATGACTAGAGATCATAATCGTTTAGTTGGTAGTTCGGGAGCGCCCCCCGAATAAACCTCTCGCATCAAGAATTCGAAGGAAGGTAGAGAGACGAAAAGAGTGAGATATGAGATCAGGCCACCTTGAGAATCAGCGAAGAGATACGACGAGAGGACTTCGAGTATCATAAGAAATCTGTACGTAGATCTCCCAACAGACGTTGATCATTGTGGTCCTTAATCTGCGATCGAAGAGTGTCGTCGCCAAACGAAGGACACCATCCGAACGACTAGAGCCGTCGCCTTCACGTCCAATGGCCAACGCAATGATATATATATAGCTAAGTTATCAGCCTTTAATTAATACGCATA
Source organism: Theocolax elegans (assembly GCA_026168455.1). Lineage (NCBI taxonomy): Eukaryota > Metazoa > Arthropoda > Insecta > Hymenoptera > Cerocephalidae > Theocolax > Theocolax elegans. The sequence goes on along the minus strand of CM047430.1, from coordinate 34,804,891 downwards.
TTTCCGTTATCAGATGTGAAATCGGGCGAACCGCGCGGGGTCTAACATTTTGTAATCACTAGCGATATTAATTATAATAGCGTTATAAAATTGAAATAAATTATTATAAGAGTGTCAGAAAACTGCAAGTATTTGTTAACTACTTTTTGGGCAAAAAATATTTGATTTCGCAGCGCAATTGATTAAAAGTACAAAATCTCGTTACCGAGCAATTTATGGAGAAATCGATTAAAACGTAAACACAATGTCGAATTCGTAATGTCAAAAAACGAGTCTTTATATTTTAGGTCAACTTTAAATAAACGTAACTTTAACCCGAACTAACAATTTTAATCCATGAACGACAAAAAAGCTAATTACAATGCAAATTCACTAATACACTAAATATTCAAAATTGTCAATTTGACAAAAATTAGAAAAAAAAACAATGACTTATATTTGGCTTTGTCAAAATTTTCGTTTTTACAGAGACAATTCTACATAGCTAGATTGACAATTTATACCAATATACAGCATTTGCGGTAAACTAGATAAAAATATTAATTTCTCGAATTTTGGAGCTACTTTATAATTATGTCAAAAAACTAATTGTTCTTCGGGACTACAAATTTAACGCATTCACCTTTTTTACAGTATTAGAACATAATAAATTTGTAGCAAAATTGGTGACCCCTATCGCCCGAATTTTCAAAAAAACATTAGAATATAAATTGTAAATAATGTTCAACGATTAGACGTTATTTGGTGAAAAAGAAATAAAGTGCATGGAAAAAAAAACCATATTGGATAATAAGAATAACAAGACTGGAACATATATTTCAGAGTAGAACAATATTGCACGTTGACATGAAAAAAATAGGTAGGCTATAGAAAAATGCAAAATTATTTGAGAAAATGACAGAGAATATCACATCCCCTTGTCAGGTTTTCTTTTCTTTTATTACAGTGTTTGATAGTGCAATAAAGTCTGCGATATCACTGCGTTTGTATGGTTGAATTTATACTTCTCATAAGAAAGGCTTTCTTCTTTGCATAATTCACGATTTATATTATGCTCGCTGCCCCGTCTTTCTTTTTTTCCTCTCGCTCGGTGTCTCGTGGATGTATGTACACGTTTTATACAATTTTTACGAGTCACCGATGATAAATCGTTGTCGGGTCGTTATTAAAATAACGTTTGCAATGAAATTGTCGAAATTAGAGGGAGGTCGATAAGCTCCCGCGGTACCTGCGAAAGCTTATTAATTTAAAACAATAGGCTATCGGAGCTCTTCGTTCGATAAACGTCCACGTAATTCACATACTCGTGCAGAATCCCGCGAATGCCTCCGCAGGTGTCAATTAACTTGTCGTGAGTTACTCGTTTTGTATTCACAATGCTAATTAGTCAGTCGAATATATATACCGAAAATCCCTGGGCCATACGTACCTAATTTAATGTGGGAGCAAACGCGACGCACGCATTAACTATTACTCGCGCGTTATAATTCAGATCACAATGCGCCGAATTCCCGAGCAACTCATTCTTTTTTTTTTCCACCTTTTTAATCGACGTAATATTCGTTATTGACTGTGCGGGGCGCTCTTATCCGATTACGATGCTTAAACCGATAAAGCACCGATCAGCGCTGCAAATTGATATTAGTTTGCGTTATATTGAGTAAAAACCGTGCTCCGTATAAACCTTCCTCGCCTTCCATAAATTGACGCGTTCATTCGAGATTACGGTTAATATTTTTATCTTCGAAAACTTATGCGAGAGCGCGCTCCACTTTTTTTTTTTTTCTTTTTTCTCTTTACTTTTTTTTTATTGTTTTTATCTGTATATTTATTCGATCGACAGCCAAATGTAAAAACGATATTTGTTGTCCATGTAATAACAATTAATTAAGACCGACGAGATTCATAAATGCATTTAAGTATTTGCTGATCGTGACGGGATATATTCATGAATGTATAACAAATTATTTATTTATGTATAATATAATTCTATATAAAGGGTGTGATGGGATAACGTATAAAAATTATTATTCGCCGAGGTAATAAAAATCGTTTACCAGTTATTCATGAGATAATGATATGTGCAAAAAATTGTAACTCTTACACTTCTGATGCGTATTTCACAATGTCAATTAATTAAATAATTGAAATTTAAAACTGAAACAAAATTGATAAATTTCCATCAAAATGCGACGATCAATACACTTTGTTTACAACGTGATACTAACTTTGCATATAAATATTATATCGCTAATTTACAATATTACAAATTATTTTAATATACGAAAAAATAAAATATTCAACGTACGTACATTAACACATCATTTGCCAATTGATTAAATTCAATTTTTTAATAAAAATATAGATTTCTCGAAACATTTCAATTCGAAAGAAAAAAAGAAAACATTTCCATTTCATAACCGTAGTGGTAAAATTCAGCCGTTAGATTTGGAACGAGGTGCAAAAAGTATCTTCATAAGCCAAGTGAACGAAATAGAAAGGAGGAAATCAAAGAAAGTAAGTGCAAGAAAGGGTATATAACGTCCGATAGAATGTGCCTAAGCCGAACTGACTGCGAGGAATGAAGTGGGTCTCCGCATCGTACTATTCGTAAATCGGCCAATATGCAAGGTGTTGGACCGGCTCCAAACGCGCATCGTTCAAAATTGCCAAGTAGCGCGCGGCGAGGTAAAGGTCATCGAGTTGGACACACAAAGACTTGCCTCCTTCGGGGGTCCTTTCTTCTTTTCTTTCGGGAGGAAAGGCGACTTAATCGAGTTTGGCAAACCGCCAGCGTCTGGCTGACGACCGCTGCTTCGGTTATTCGTATTGTACTCGCGGCGTTTGTTGATTGCTCGATTCTCTCTTTCTACCCGCGGATAGTTGCTCTTCCGTTTCTACTTAGGTAATACCCGATGCCGTTTTATACACACTTTTTTGGACGAGCTGACCTTTTTTTCCGCTTTTTGTTCCGTCTGTTTAGTCGAAGCTGTCGTTTTTTTTTTCAACTTCCGTTTATCGAAAGGTGTCGGCTCGCCTTTACCGTTTTTATTTTACCAAGTTGAGGAACTCCTGCTTTTTGCACTCGACAGAAGAAGGACGGAAGAAGCGGGAGATTAATTGTTCGGGTGGCTTCTTGCGCCGGTGTTTACCCTGGAAATATTGGGGGAGTAGACTGGAAGTTATTTCGAATAATTTGCGCCTCGGTTGTATATCGAGCGGTTTCGCTCGTGCCAATCTTTTCGACACGTTGAGTTTAAGAAAATTAAATTTTTTTTCCGCGCTTCAAAGATTTTACTAAGTTTCTCTCACTATTTTACTTTAAATCTTCTAGACAATAAAACCTCGATAAACTACCACTTCTTTTTTTATTATTAAGTTTCATTCGTGACTTTTTGGTCTTTAATGCGTTTCTTTAGTCTTTATCTTCTATAAAGGTGCTCTTCAGTACGCTCAAGTTTCTTGTTTAACTACAATATCCTACAGAACAATTTTAGTTTCACATGTAGACATCAAAAGGCTTTCCCTCAAAAAAGATTACAATAACGTTAAAGCATATAGCTCTATTTCGAAAGTAATTACAAAAGCTTTAGGGGTAGTTTAGCTTTACAGGTATTCATAAAACTCACAGTGACAAGGTTTTAGTACAAAGTAAGAGCGTGTATACGCACGGCACAATGTAACCAGTAATTGTATTAAAAATACTGAAGATTACTTTTTAAATTTACCGAATGAAGATTTAAGTATCCAAATTTACGAATCCCCGAGTTACACTATTTTCATGCACTCTACGAATAAATAAATACAGTTACTGCATATATAATCCTTAACAAAATTACTAAATATTTACCAACAAGATGATTATTAATTATTTTTGTACTGTAAATATAATGTGCGATGTCTTCTCTTATTGAAAATGACGACGTAAGAAAATTAACAAACAATTGGTTGAGATTTTATATAACAAATACATTTATTCAGAAAAATTGTAATAATAGTCGATAAATTGGTTATCCTTTATTCACAGATTTTAAAATATATTGATAATATTGAAGTCGTAATGACGTAACTCTGATTATATTCTAAAGAGAGCATATTTTTTGAAAAACTCTTTGCATTTGTCAAGGTGTAGTTCGAATTCAAGTTAAAAAGTAGAATTGAAATAAAGTTAAATTATCTGACCGTCTCGTAAATCAAAATGTATTCTCCAGCGCGACAAATAAATCTTTCGGTATTATCGAATAAAAAAAAAGATAAGTGAAAAAAAAGATGGAAAAAATATCCCCGAAAAAAATAGATACAGAGACTGTGTCTGTAAAATCAAGCCGGTGTTATGCGGCAGCCGTACCTAGAAACGGTACAGGGTTTTCGTCCGGTTTATGATCTCCCTCTCTCTCTCTCTCTCTCTCTCTTTTTTGCGAGGGATTGTCCGTTTTCTCTATCTCCCTTTCTCTTTCAACGTTTATCGTTTGGTCGATCGGTCGTAGGTAAGCTTTTTATCTGCTCGCGTCATAGCGTCACGGGTTTCCGCCAAGTTCGAATTGTGCGGAAGCACGTACCGAATATAATAATCGGCAAGCACGACGCGCGCCACTAGAGCCGCAAAGCGTGGAAGGGACTGGCCGCTTGTATACCGATATACGAGATATGCAGATGGAAAAAAAGCGAGAAGAAGGGACGGTAAAAGAGGGAATCGAATGGAGTGAGATGAAGCTAGAATAGGGGATGGAAAGTTGGAGTTATGACTCTATGTGCATTGTCTTCTACCACTTGGATTTTCCTACTTCGTGTTCGTAAATCTTTTACGGACATTACTTCATTAACCTTAGCTTTTGCGACTCTGTGAATTTTGGTACTAAAATTAATATTGACTATACCTTTCTAAATATGCCAAGCAACGAAGCGAAATCGAGGAGAAAATTATCTTTTTTAAAACTTCCAATTAAACGGCTCGATTTACCGCACATTACAAATAAACGCGATCATTTATTAGAGTGACTATTAATATTCAGTATTTTAATTTTAGTAATAGTAATATAATACCGCCTGACAAATTATACACAATTTGACATTAGGAAAACATTATCGACATATGTAATTCAATTTTCCAACGAAACAAATTTATTAATGTGTTTTAAATAATGATGACAATATAATAATGTTACTTTCAATTTTAAACACCGAAATTGTCAAGTATATATACTATTAGTCTATCTATTAATTGTTGTTTAATTGCTCATTTATTTATGGAATATATATATTTGTCAGTCTAGAATTCGGTTAATTCTGAAGAAATGCATTATAATTAAAATCACTCAAGTTTCCGTTATTTACTTTGTATATTTAGCACAACTGAAAAGGTATCTCTGGAATAACTAATAAATAAATCTATACGTAAATAATATATGTAGGTATATTTATATAAATAAAGTAAGTTTAATAATTTAAATGAACGTATAAATTAGGCATCGTAATCAAAATGTAACAAACCGTATAAATACTGGAACAATTTAAATTATGTAGAATTCAGCAAAGATAATGAAGTAAATAAATTATGTACTTAAATATATTGAAAGAAGAAATTTGTTAATTACTTTAAAATATTGTGTTTCGTAAATTGTTTTCTGTCAAATCAATATTCAATTTGTTAAATAAATGATGTTACCGTTAAATAAACGAATATTGTTTATCAAAGTCTGTTTGACTGTTGAATTGAATTTGAATGAATTTTAATTAAATAAACGTTCATTATAAATGTATATGTATATGCTTATACATATTCGTGTGTGTGTGTGTGTGCGTGTTTATGTGTATTCATATATACATATATGAAGTATTAAGAAAAATCTAGAAAAGATAACAATTATGATACGGAAGTTCAATGATTTTGTTAGCGCGCAAGAGACAAAGAGAGAGAATCAGTTGAAAACGAATTCAGGTTTATTCAGTACGCGTGCAAGGGTATGGGTGTGCGCGTTTCTCCCTCGGTAAATTATATGTTTTGCGCGGAGCAACGAATCCGTTTTCAGAGACCGGAGGGAGGGAAGCGCGCGATGTCCGGTAACGGCCCCCTGTTTCCCTGTTTCCTCGTTTCCCCGTTTCCCCGTTTCCCCGTTTCCCCGGGCAAATCCTATTTTGCGTAAATCTGCATTCGACCTCTTCCTTTTTTCTCCTCGTGCTCGCCAGCCGCGTATTCGGGGAAATTTCGCAGGTTGAAATATATTTATCGTCGCGAAAATGCGGAGCAGTCGACGAGCGTATGCAAATCTTGACTCTCGTTCAGACGCGTTTCCTTTTTTGTTTTATCACTCTCGACCTTTTTATCGACCTCTCGCTTTTCATTTCCCTCTCCTGGCATATTCGGCTCTACGTCTTTCCCTTCCGATATCGGGCTATTGTTCACCAGCGCCCGCGCGATGTCCACCTGCCTCCTGAGAGACGAATGAGTCGGATGAAACCGAGATACTATACGCTACCACCGAGATAAATGCATGAGCAAGAGGTTACGATGGGCAATTAGTGGTACTACCAAACCCGAATGTATTTTTCAAATTTATTACTTTACAAGACACATCCATCATTCGACACATTTTCTTACCGTTTAATTTCTTCAATTTTAACAGATGCTTTAATTATAACTCTATGTATTAAATAATAACGTTTAAACTATTGATGTGCGTGCAGATTCAAAAAGTCTTACCTATTTTATTGTAAATGATTAAAAAGATAAAATAACCTGAAGTATTAAACGAAAGATGATTGATAAATGGTAAACTCCCGAAAGTAGTCTTATTATATAAATGTACATCAGTTGCAAATAAAACTGAATACAGTTTAAAATATTTGTTAACCAAACATTTTATTTTCGAATAATTAAAATTGACTAAGCAAGAGAAACTATTAAACGTATGTGGGTAATGTCTCAAATAAATATTGAATATGCAACGTGGCAGAATTTGATGCAATGTACTGTTTAATGAAGTCAAATACGTGTGATCAAAAACTTGCGAAATTAAAAATGAATGATGAATTTAACCGAAAATAATATTGATTTGTTTAGTTATAAATGGTAGGTATAGGTAACGCCGAGTAACGACACGTATATCCGTGCTAGAAACAGTGGAGAGACATAATGTAAAAATGAGAGGGTGACGAAGCGAACGGGAATAACGGGGTGGTCATACGGAGAGGTCATACAGAATGTAAACGGCACCTCAATGGAACGAGTGATCGTTTGATCAGCCGAGCATATGCACCACTCGATGAAACCCATACAAATATGGGAATGTGCGACAGGTTTGCCGAGTAGTAACGCGTCGCTGCTCTGATTATTATCGTTACTTTCCAGAGTGCGTAGATCGGCCGAACTATTATTCATTGGCAACCTAGATCGTTCTACTAGCCCATCTACTTTTCATTATCGATTCGTTTGTTTGCACACCTGCGCAACTCGAGATCTCGTACACTTGGAAGTAATCAACGCGTCGATGATTAAAATTACCGCGTGTCACGGTTACTGAAATTCGGGTACGTCAAAGTGAACAACGACCTGGCCCTACCTTTCTACGAGAGTTTCAAACGTGACAATTTTCGGAGGTATATTTCGGTGGTACGGTGACTTGGATTCCTAGATTTCATTACTATACGCTCCTTTCGTTTGTACCCTCGGGTTACATATTCTGCAATCGCAAACCAGTTTTAAATGAAAATTCATCTGGCTGCACGTGCACTTTTAGGGAAATAATAAACGGATCTCGAAAAACCAGATTACTCGAAATAAATTTGTAAGAATATCTATATAATAACTAAAGAAATGTGATTCATCGTAATCGAAACAATGCTTTTTTTAGAATATTTTCGCGTTCTTTCGTCCATCCTAGATCTAATCGACACTGGTTGCTTATTTTAATTTTTCGATTTAAAGAATCAGTTTTTCGTTCTTTCGTGTTATTGCAATACATTTAATACATTTTATAAAGGATACAACTCTACATTCTTGCGTTAAACTATCCGCTATTATGTTCAGGTTGTCTAAGAAGAGCACAATTCTTCAAATTTTATTTCTAAATGCTAATGATTCACAAAAATGAATAACCTAGTCATAAGTGATTAATAGATATGCTTTCGTCATTATATATAAACATAGTGATGAAAGTATATATTTCTTCTTAGTTAAAACAATAACATTTTTATATATAAATGAAAACCAGAAAGATATAATATACGAAAAAGCAGTGCACATTTTAATTAGTTATTTTATTTTCTTTCTGCTTAAGGGAGTGGGATACCCTGTAGGTTAAATAATAACTCATTCTACAAAGTTCCAGATAAATACAAAGACACCCTAAAATATTTCTACACGAAAATGTACGATTTTCCGTGATTTTTCGGTACATAAATTTTTTAGTGTCCTTGTTGCATTGACCTGAAACTATGTAGAATTACTTATTATTTAATTATCTAGTGTTTTTGTATCCGAGTTTTGCAAAAAATTGCATATTTTTCAAATATATGTAATAATTATCTTTTTTACTCGGTCGATAATCTACCGGGTATACCAACTTAACTTTTATCCTCCTTACCTTACCAGCCGAGCTAAACATAAAAATTTAATAGTAAATGATAATGTTATATAATATTTTAAAAAGTAGGAGATGACATATCTTTGTTTATAAACAAATGACCTCGGTGAAAAATACGAGACTTTAATACAATCGATTTTCCGAGAACCACCCGTTATCAAGAAGTGTTGATTATTGATTTTTTATACTTTTGCTTAGAGATTTCTTGGAAATTTTGCAGAGAGAACAATTGTTTACAAGCAAACGCGCGTCTTCTCGTACTTTTTCAAATATTATTATATTTTGTAATTTATATTTAAAATTATTTGTTTAATCTTGGTTGATAAGGTAGAGATAATAAAAGTTGACTTTAGTACGATATGATGTCTTGGTTTGTCAATCATACACCGTATTTATTTAACTAAAATAATTTTTTCGTTTCTATTGATATAGTCCGTAAAAATCGACTTTGACATCCCGTTAAATAGTTATTATCTTAAAAAAATATTATTTATCATAATTACTTTATAATTCTCAATAGCTTGGTAACATATACATTGTACATTAATAATTTGATAATTATAAATATTTCAATGCGTAGAAGTAAGCTATTATTAAGAACAATATTATTATTGACATTTATAGCCATTAGCAGTTAATATTCATAATACTTAATATATAATACTTATAAATTACTTCTTAGAATCAATTTTTTAAACGTATATATCCAAGAGATTACGATTACTCTACAATTTACGAAATATATAAAAAGATTTTAAAAAATCTAGTAACGTAATTTTACAGTGATTATAATAATTAGCCTATAAAATGTTGTAGGAATCACAAATACGGAACTGTTCTAGAACATGGCCTAATTACTTCGATGAAAGAAAAAGGTGGGTTGTTGATGGCAAATGTGGTCATCATTTAAAAATTAAGGTACCTCGCGGTAATGTTCTTTTACAGATTTACGCGACATCTCAAGTTTGGTTTTACGACTGGCTGTGGCCCCTCTCGAGGAAATTGCTATCCGTATCACCGACAGGTCGGAAATCTTCGTCGGCTCGGCTAGTGGGGCTTTTAAACTAATTGCGTGGATTGCGCTATAGCCGCGAAACGGAGATGCGACGTTTCAAAGACGTAACCTGGAAGATTCAACTGAGATTCAAACTACCCGTCTTTTCTCGAATAAATCGGTGAAAGTGCACCCAAGGTAAAGCCTGATCCTTGGATAAGATTTATTTGTTTACAGTATGGTTTACAGGTAAATTTCATCGTATCTAATTATTTCTGTCCTATTTACTTTATTCTATTCATTTCCTTTTTTGTCAATCACATAAAATTATAATTTTTTTCTTCTGAAATAAATGGCACGAAATGTTAATAATGTGATACAGCACTTAATTTATCGATACAAATAGAAGAAAATATTTATTTAGGTAAAATTGAAGTGTTAAATTATTTGTTTAGGGAATAATGTTGTTTGCAATACGATATATGAAGTGCAATTATCAGAGATATTTTATTCATATGTTAGGAGTACAAGCATTTAATTTCACATAATAGAAACGGGAAACTTTTTAAAAGTATGCTCAACAATTAAAAAAAATTCAGAATGGTACAGTTCTCATTATATATTCGAATTTCAAACATAAATCAGTACTTTGAATAATCATTCGAAACCTTATGTCTTACAAAGGTGTTTTTAAAATACTTAAATTAAAGAATAATATATTTTTTTTAATTTAGCGTTCAATAATATTAATTTAAAAATGTACCCGAATCGTTGAATTTCAAATACGAATAATTAAATTTCGTTCATATAAATTCTTTAAAAGATTCATCCATAAGTGAGCTTAATATATATGTTTGAAGAAAGATATTGTAAAATGAACGTGCATATATAATTTAGAATAAATCTTCTCGGAAAGTGATTTATTTTTTAACGCAAGTAATTACCACTAAGTTTCTTATCTATTTATCTATCAAATAAGCGAATAAATATTTACAACGCATTTATTTTTTTCTTTCATTTACTTTAACGAAAATCTGTAACCTAGGCTTATATATAGCGGAATTGGTTATGTATTTCAGTTACAATATGCACATTAGTAACTAAAACTATAGTAAAGCCATGTAACGAAATAGTATAACCAAAGATAATTACGAAATAAGATGAGCGAATTAAAAAATTGAAAGGTACACGGAGAGAAATATATGATAATTTTTACCCTGTAAGAATAGTAAAAGTGGGACAAACTATCTTTTCTGGGAAAATTTACCCGGTTTTCGGTTAAAAATTACAAGAATTAGGATAAATTTTACTATGCAGCAGGGTAATTTTTACCAGAAAAGACAGTTCGTCCCATGTTTACTAACCTTACAGGATAAAAATTATCATATATTTCTCTCCGTGTAAGGGTGTAAAAAGAGAATTACAACTCGAGCTAAAATTGTTCATTTCGAGAGTAAAAGTATATTCCCCTTTAGATGGGGAGATTCGTAATCCTCATCTATTTCGCGATCAAAAGAAACGCATCCACTTTTGGACGCACGAAACTGGGCGTCTTATATCTCGGCCGAGGATATTTGCATTAGCAAACAAGCACTTATTCCGGATGCCATTATCTCAAAGAGCTGCGCGAACGAGAAAGAAAATAGAAGCAAAAGTGCAAGTGAAACAAGAAGGGCGAAACAGAGAAAAACAGGTAGGAGAGGAAAAAAAGTACAGGGCTACTTTTTATATACGAGTTCTGGTGCGCATATGTGCGCGTATGCTGTACATGTACATTAAAGCCAAGCGAAAAGTAAAAATTGTAGAAGCTTACCGTTTGTGTTGGATCCGAAGACCTCTTCGCGGTAGCAAAGGAACTCCATCTTTAAGCCAGTGCACTTTTGGAGGTGGTGAACCCCTCGTTCGACACACAAGCTTAACCCTGTCCCGGTACCTCGCCACTAAGTCTCTTAGCTCGGATAACGTGACTTCTCTTACTGAAACATTAAAGGCAAAAGAATGCTCCTTTACATATTCTACATTTCACTACCTCCCTCATTCTCTCATTTTCTCTCTCTCTCTCTCTCTCACACACACACACACACACACGCACACACTTTTTCGCCTTATTATTCTAGATTACTCTTTAGTCATCAACGTGTCATCCAGTGTATTCGAGCTTGGTCATATCGCGTGCCGCTACGATATTATTCGTCCGAGATCGATTCGTAAAAATGAGGTATCAAACGATTTCCGTCACGAGGTGGATGTAATAAAATCACCGACACGATTGACAACGGCGATATAAACGGAGTTTCAATGTCATTTATGACAGGTTTAATTTGGCCAGGACGGGATTTAATAATTCACTCGGATATTCATTTAAGGTATCGGGTGCTTTTCTTATCAACTAAACGGAGACTGCAATCCCGTACCTTTACTCTTTTCAATAATATTGATCGGCTGTTTAAACTTGCGGTATTCATGGCTTGTGTCTTATCAGGTGCAGCACGAGAATAATAGCGTGACAAAAAATATTCTGGGGGATGATTGGCAATATTCTTTATATTTAATAACTTTCCTCCAAATACGTTCATTTTTTTCATTTTTTTCACAAAACCAGGATAATATCAATGAGAAGTTATAAACTCTTGTTTTATACCTTTTACGCGATGTGATTGCTTGTGTATTAAAAAATGTAGAACGATACTAATTCAATAATTAATAATATATTAGACTTTAATTTTGCCTATTTACTATATTATTGATTATATATTATATTATTATTATTAAAATTAATTGGTAAATTATTTACTCTTTTACACATCTCTGTGGATTTCATTTGTATGGATGTTCAATAATTTATACAGATAATTAAATATTTATTGATGTAAATGGACTTCATATTGAAAGTTTACGTGACTACTTCCAATTTACTTAAACATTAACCCTAAATAAACTCATTTTATCATCTTAATATAACAGTATTTTAATTAATTTACTTTCGTAGATACTGACTTTAGGTAAATATTTGCTAATTTACTAGATTTGAAAAGAGCAACTCAAAGGTAATCAAATCGCTGAAATAAAAAAAAATTAAATATCTTCAATTTTAATTTGGCAAAAAAAGAATTAGTTAAAGAAATTACCGAGGATCGAAAATACATTATCATTAAAGATCAAAATGTTTCCCTTGGACGTCTTACATTACGATCCAAATATTGCACTAAAAAACGTCCTAACCGAAATAAATGTGAAACGCTTGATACAAATCAGTACGCTGGAAGCAGCTATCAGTAAAGAAGTATTCGAACATGTAGTAAATTTTAGGAGGCAAGTTTACATCAATCCTAAAGATATCAATAAACTACCACCCATTTTTAGGGGGGTGGCATACCTGGTGGGTTACCGATCTAGTAAAAATAGATAATTATTATATCTTTTAAAATAAATGTAATAATTATCTTTTTTTGGTCAGTCAGTAACCTACTTGGTATGCCACTTCCTTAAGGGGATGTCGGACTCAGAAAATGATCATTTTTAGTAGTTTTTTAAAAACAAAAGAATAAATTTTGGAAAAAATCCTTAACGCCACGCCTTTAGGCATGTTTTAAATAGAATACTCAAATTTTTTCAGATTTTTAAATTTGAAATTTATTTCTGATTTTTGTGTTGAAAATTCATGTCTTTTTCGATCAATAATTACCGACCAAATATTGTTTATTCAATTATTATTAAAAAATTTATTTTTTCTTAAAAATCCAAACGTTATGCCCTTGCTTTTGTTTTAAACTACCGATATGAATTTTTTCAGATTTTTAATTCAATATTTCCAACATAATTCTTATGTTGAGAGGTGCAGATCCCTGTAACTTGGGTCCGACATCTCGTTAATTATCAAAATCATTACGTATTAAAAATCGAAATTGATGTATATTTTCCATTCTCTATACGACAGCTTTCTGGGCTCAACGTCAGCATTTGAAATACGTTAGTGATACATAATTCGTTCAAAACGTGGAGCCCTAAGCATAATTTATCATGTGGTGCAACGATAATTAACACAATAACAAAACGTGTTGTACAGTTTCGTGGGGTTTTAATGACGTTTCGGTTTTTCCCGAAGAGTCTATAAAGATAATTTATTATTGGTTCAATTGGCAACGTAATTATTTATCACCTATTTTACAATCAACGACAAAATACAAAACTACGAAATATGAAAACAGTGTAATTACACAGATTTTATCATTTCAATGGAATTAAATGATACATAAGTAATGTTGCTTCAGGTAACAAAAAATTAAGATCAAACTCGATCAGTTCGACTAAAGTAAATCTAACATAATAATATTTAATGTGAAATTTCTAGTTAATATAAAAAAAAAGAAACAAACGTTCAAAAGTCAAATCTACACTTGAAAAATTAAACATTACAACATTCTCAACAAAAAACTTTATTTACCAAACTAGTGACACATTCCTATTCGACATCGAAGAATTCAATAACTTCTTTTTCGAAACATGTGGAAAATCCAACATTCCAGGAATTATAAAATTATTACGAATAAATCACAGATAGTAACCTGAAAGAGCAGATGAAAAGTAAAAAAAAAAAGATTAGAAAAAAAATAATAATGGCACTCTAGCCAGTGACGAATATAGCACTCAAGATGAATAAAATAAAGTCAATACACCGTAGAACCTAAAAGCGACCAACTTACTTCTATCAAAGACTACGAGTATACTATCAATACAAAGCGACTTAGAGACATGTCAAACTCTAAAAAACTTTATTATTTATATTTTTTTATAAGCGAAAATGATTTACACGACAACATACTGCAAATATTCGCGAATGGTAGTAAGACCAAGAATTTATATAAATATACAAAAAAGTTAAATCATCTTTCATCTGTTGCAAAATGCATCGATCTCAATGACGCGTTAGATACTGCTATCCGATTCATAACTTTAATGTTATTACTTTCTCCAATTTCTTGAATGATTGTCAATCGTTAAATTCAACTAAAACAGAAATTAAAACTAATTTTTATATATTTGAAATAAACAGGAAAAATCTTCAATCGATGAATAACAAATAAAAACAATAATTATTTTTTTTGTATTCCTGCTCACTTGCGAATTGGAGGAAATGAAGAAGCCGATAATCTTGCAAAATTTGCCACCTCACTGTCTATAACTGACGTTTCTTTAATTCTATTTACGGATATGTGTGAGTAATTAAAAAAAGTGTAAAAAGAGTGTACAATTGATAAGACAACAAACGAAATTAATGCAAAAGAGACATTTAATTTTCAAAACTGTTACAGAAATAATATTAAGCCCTAGTTTTCCAAATACAACTTAAAAAAGAGAACTAGTAGTAATTATCAATCGCCTTAGATTTTTGGACCGTTCTTAGGTGCTCATTGTTGACTAGCTTTTAAAGAAAGATCAAGATTTTGGATTTGCATAAGTTTACTTCATTTATTAACAAATTTTCGATATATATGGTGACATTACTTTGTACATATATAAAGTAAGTAACTTTTTAAAATTTGTTGAAAGTTGCGAACATTGTTATTTGTAAAGTATATATTTTTTTCGAACAATGTTTGTTCTATTATCTCTAATTGAGTTACTGCAAAATTATACAATTTTTTTATAAAATAAATAGTATAAAAATTTGTTAATATATTTGATTAAAAAAATTGTGTGGTTTTAATTTAATAATAAAGTAATGCAATTGGCAATAATTTAAATTTATAAGCCATCATATTTAAAGTTAATTTTCGATTTTTATAGCAGTAAATACTGATTTTATTGCGTTATGTTATCCCAAACAACTTCTATATTAGTATTTACCAACTACCACATTACTATTACTAATCACATTATAAAACGCAGTATATAAAAACACATTTTACATACTATAGTAGGATAAAGTATTGTTAAACAAATTCAGAAATGAGTACTATATGAGGAAGCTACCTGCTAATGTCAATTAGCAGCGGCTTTTTTGGAAAGCTGAAATAAATTTGTAATTATTTAAATAGCTCAACAAAAAAAACATAAAACAGAGTCGTATTTTGCATACAGAAGATTGTAAAAAAACAGAAAACTTTCGTAAATACATTAACGTAATAACCAGTACAATTTAACGATATTTTTCATAGGTACTAATCAATCTAATTGATGACCCATTAATTCTGTTGTGTTTTATACTTTTTATAACAAAAGTAATTTTCATTAATATACTTTTTCTTCTCAATGAAAATATAGCATTATAATGATGATTAAAATAGAACAATTACGTATAATTGTGTCACGTAATTTAAATTGTGACTCTATTGTTTCTTGTTAAATGAAAAGCTATGTTAAACAATAAATACAAATTCTATTGTCGAATATTGACGACAAAAGTTATCGTGAAGAGTGAGAAAAATAAAAAAGGGCTCTAAAAGTTCAGCGTATTGTCCTAAAGATTACGATACAGCGAGCAATTCGTTCGAGCTATTTCTGAGAGA
This sequence comes from Theocolax elegans, assembly GCA_026168455.1. Classification (NCBI taxonomy): domain Eukaryota; kingdom Metazoa; phylum Arthropoda; class Insecta; order Hymenoptera; family Cerocephalidae; genus Theocolax; species Theocolax elegans. The sequence continues at coordinate 34,788,806 of CM047430.1, read as the reverse complement.
AAATCCACGAGGAAATGCTAGATGAGAAACTATGACACTTTCCACCCTACGAAGCATCGAGGCGAACGACTTTTTATTTTTCCACCGAAAGGCCGAAGAAAATCATCCACTCCTCTCGAAATAAATCGAAAAAAATACCTCTGCTATGCGAAACTCTTCTTCCACCATGATTTCATTGACCTCATTTACTGTCTTTTTCATTTTTGACTCTTTCTTTTATTATTCCTGATGTCAAAATTAAAATTATGCAAGGTAAGTGAAATGAAATATTTCTGCTCATTTCCATGACGTTTTCCAGATAATTATTTGGTTTAATTATTTTCAGTCTATCGTCAGAAATAAATATGAATTTAGCTTAATAATATCTAAGACAACAACATTAATAAATTTTAATTTTGAATATTAAATTCATATTAATTATAATTTCTTACTTTTGAGGAAGAACATTTTTGGCCACGTATATTTTAATAAACAAGAAAAAAAGCAAATCCTCATGTGCGAAGTTTGAACACGGAAAGAGCTAAGTTCAACCTGAGTTTACTTAAGTAAATTTCACTTTACTCAAACTTGCCTAAAGTAGATGTTCCTTAACATTCTTTTTCGCAAGCAAAGTATATAATACAGCTTCTAGTTTAATAAACATCACGGAGTCGACTAATCTACTGTATTTTCTTCTGGATTAACATTTACTTTGTCTATTAAACATTGATTTTTTTAATAAAGTTTATACAAAAATACGCAGATATGTGTGGACGCATAGTATTAATTTTCCTCTGCGTAAACTAATCGGAAGGAAAAAATGTTTACATTTCAAACATTTTTCTACAGAAGATTGTACTACTTTTTGAAAATGTTTATTTAAAACTATAATATTTTTACAATTGATGAAATTCGTTAGAAATTAGAAAAATTATAAGATAATGAGTTTCGCATTGGCGAAATTTTGAACTCCCACTGCATTCCCTCTCTTTTAGCCTCTCCTCAGCGGCAAAATCACTCCTGCGGTCAAGAGGGCAGAAAAACCTGGACCTACGTATAAAAAAACGAGGAAAAGAGAGGGAGATGGATAGTGCGCCCAGGGGGTTTTCGACGATGCGCCTTATCGTGCGCCACTGGATAAATGCGGAACTGCGGTTTCGCGCAACGATCTCTCTCTCTCTCGACCTCCCTCTCTTTCTCTCGCATACTCATCCTTTTTCCCTTCCCGAGGGTAGAGACCGCAGCACTTCGCGAAACGCTATTTAACGATTAGCGCCAGCTTTCTCTCTCTCCCTCTTTCTCTGCGCTTCTCCCGACCAAATGCCAAAATTCAAATGCAAATTTCACCCACGGGAGTCACGAACGTACCCATCTCTCGAAGAGGCAAGAAACGAGGAGATGCTCTTTAAATCTCAAAGACTGATTTTTCTTTGCTTCGTCAATAGGAAAACTTGCATTAATTGCTTTAAACGTACTTCGATAGAGATATCATTTGAATAGAACGAAGTGGTGAATAATTTCCCTTCTTATTCTAAGAAATACGTATTTCTTTATGTTTTTACAAATTTTAATCTGGATATACAGAAAAAAGCGAAATAAATGGGATTTTTAAACAAATATTTATAGGTGTATTTTTATAATTCTCTTAAACTTCTTTATAGTTTTCTTATAAATTTCGAGAACTATAATATCAGGAAAACAGGAGTATGCAACCTCGGCTCGGATAAAGAAAATTGAAGTATCTACTGCGGGAAAGCGATTTCTATATCTCACGTGAAGCTTTTTTATCCGTTGTAATTCGGAAGACATAGTTACACGAAAAACAAGGTGAGTTAAAAACGAGGCGGGAATTCCAAGTAGTGGAAGCGTGGTGCGCCCAGCAATTCCCTTTGCGAGTCATTTTCGCGCAAGAAAGAATCAACCATTATTCGTCGCGCGGTGCGTGGGCGAGGTGCTTCGAATGCAGCTGACGGCGCGTAAGCGAGTGACGATGTGCATTTGCACAATTTCGCGTATCGCAGAGGCGTATCTGCTATACTACCTCCGGATACGAAAATGTACTTTAGCTGTGATGGCTTATTTACTATTAGTACTTGATGTTACTTTATATTTATACGACCAGATGCAAAGTTACAACTTAACAACTGCTGTTTTTCGGTTTGCGATATTATATAATAATGTAACAATACTCTGCGTTCACTAATGTTAAGCGCAATTAAATCCTTTTTTCTACGTACACGAAAAGTATTAGTTATAATGGGCTTTTAAATTATAAATAAACACTATATAACTAATGCACAAAAATGTAAATCATTTGTCGTTATATGTAAAATTATATGCATTTATTGGTATCTGCTGGAATTTCCCACCGTTAGAGGAAAACAGCGAGATTCCTATATTCACTAAAGAGATAGTCGTTTATTCCATGAAATAAAATAAAAGGAGACCAAACTGTAAGCTCTCTTACCACACATCAAAACGTGAATCGCTTAAAATATGTATAATTTGAAGATTATAATTTAATTTAATTTTTATTAATTAACCATTTTTAATTTTAATAATTAAATTGAATGTAATAAGTAAAATTTCATTAAGGTATCAAATTTTATTGTAAATATATTATTTTCTTATAATTAACTTTTTAATTTTTATGTCAATGAATATTAATGTAAATGAATATGTATTCGTCTTAAAGGTAAAAAAAATTGTCTCAAAGATTTTACCCCGACACTGTTAATACTTAACAACCTTTAGCAGACATCACCAAGACCATATTTACCATATAATGTTCGGCTATTACATATGATCATCCACAAAGGTTAACAGTTTATTCTTAATTAATTTAATTATTTGCTATTAATTGTATTTAAAATTCAAATAATTGAATACAATTATAATAAGATTAAAAAAAATTTATCTCACTGCATCTAAACCTGCGTAACGCATTTTTTAAGATTCTTCCCAAAATTAGTTATTTTTGTCTTTGTTAGTGACGCTATAAGTAGTTAGGGAACGGTCATCTCGTCAAGCGAATCTGTCGATTTTTGTCTATAAAATTGTCCTACTTCTGATACATACAGTTGATCTCCTTCTCTTACTTCATGGCCCATTCTTATCATACACAACCGCCAAACATTTTCTTACGCAAGAGTCCAAAATTTTTTGAAACAAACGTGCTTCACTTTATTAACCCTAATCGACGAAGAGTGCAATGAGCATTCTTTAATTTACTTCCGAATTATAAATAAAATAACGTATTTTGATTACATTGTTTTTTCGTATAAACATTTAACCGTTTTCACTATCTAAATCAGGGACTTTATTTATTTTTACCTCACGTTATATTATGTCACCCTTACGGGTGAATTATGTCGCATCCCAAAATCGATCGTCGTGTCTACAAATATTATGAGTATAAAATGTAATAATAACAAGAGTTAAAGAATAAAAGCTTAAGCTTGTATAAATTTGTACATGTTTACCAGATGTAGTGAAGTTTTGTTGTGCAATCTTTTATTCGAGCGTGAATATTAGAGCTTCAATATAACCTTGTTTTAATTAATTTTCTGCCTTTCAACAGTAATTTTGTAAGACTATTTATATCAAGAAAACTTTCAACAATGTCTTATTTAGAATCAAAGGTACGGTACTATAGAGATTATTATATAGACGCACTTAAGCTAAATCGCTTTTTATAATAATCAAACATTGTAATAGTATACGTTATAATTAAGTCGATCAACTTGTACGTAATAAATCAAACGGTAACATTCTGATTGAATACTCTATATGTACCAACGTGTGGTAAAAATAAATTTTGTTGTAATATATTACAAGCTGGTAAAATGAGCATAGTATATAAAAGAAGTAACATTAAAAAAAGAATAGATTAAATATATTCGCACCGAAAATAAATTTCGCCGAGACAAGTTTGAAATATTGACATTTAATCAAAAGAATTAAAAAGAATATTACGGAAAGATGCCAAAGAGACAGACAGGCAGTCAGGTAGAACCGAGGAGACAGAAAGGGAATGAAAAAGGGAAATAAAAAAGGGCAGCAAGAAATGAGCATAGAAGGTTGAAGGCGTACGGTTTTTCTCTATCCCTCAGTGCAATCGCGTTTACTTATCTTGTCGTCGGAGGGGCTCCTGTCACTCTCAGAAGCCGCGGGGGTGCGCGTAATTCCTCAGACGGCGAAGAAAGACGGGACGATATAGCGCCTACGTGACCATAACCAATTCATTTCGATGATCACGGATCGATCGGGAAACGAGGCCACCTAAAAATGCTAAATCGCCGGCAAAAAATCGATGACGGAGTTACGGGCTACGTACTGACGGTATCGCGTGGCTAGGATCGCCGTGTCGTTGGACACGTCGCGTATCGACGAGAGACTACTGCCGTTTTACGACAAGCGTGCCTCCTGCCGAACACAGTATTTCGCTTTTGTCGTTTCGGTTTTCGAAACGTCCATGTATTTGCCTCCTCGTATCTTTAACGCCCATATATGCTCATATAATATATATATATATATATATATATATATATATATATATATATATAAGCAAAAAAATACTTTTATAACAATGGTAATAACGAAAATCTTGTATATCTTTTATCTACCGTTATTTTTTATACCTTAAATACTGTATAAATGGGCATCGCCCAAATTAAGATTTAATAACAATATTACTTATTTTATATTAATATTAGGTTATAAATTTATATTATATATATATATATATATAATATATATATAAGTTTTTGTCTTTGCAAATTTAATAATTCAAACAAATTCAATGTTTTTAATTTTATAACTTAATTGCGTTTTACTATACATGCTTCACTCTACTTAAATACTGTATACCAAGGCATTTTTCTTGTTACTCCGTCACATTCAATAAAGATTGTTAACAGCGTCAATTTTGTTTACATTTATATTATACATTTAATAATATAGCATATATTAAAGAGATTTATTTCTAAGATAAAAAAATCCAATATCCCGTAAATCTCCTTAAAAATTAATCTCGACGTGTCTGAAAAATAAAATAGTGATTATGAAATATAGTGGATCCAACGATATTAAAAACATAGAATAACAATAAATAAATCGCCGTACGAAAATGTTTGCTATAATAAATTTGCTTTTATAACAATATATCTTTGTCGCATTTTATAATAACGCGCATTATAAGTCTTTCTTAATAACTAAAACAAGATGCTAATGAATACGAGCATAATCGAGCGAAAACACGTAACTATTCGCATTAACATCTTGTTCGAACTATACTTGCCAAAATATGAAATTTAAATTAAATTAACTCTTACGGTCGAAAGAAAAATTGAAATGAATTTTCAAATTTGTTATTCGATAATTACAATTTGACACAGAAATTTCGGCGACCACAAAATTTTATTTTTTAATTAACCTTTAACAGAATAATGACAAAGTTGGTAAATGTGGTTGAGGTTTATTATTTAATTTTATTATTTGCAGATCACGAGTGAACTTTTTTGTTCTCAGAAATTAATTTTTCCTGTTAAATCCTTTTCGTGCCAATGTTTGCGTGATATTTTGACAAAACCCATTAGTCTAGTTGTAAATGATGGAACAAAACGTATTTTGCATATGCTAAACAAAGTTTTACAATACGTGTAATTTTAATGAAAAAGTAAGGATATATCGAGTTATATAAGTTAAAAAATATAAATATTTCATAGCGAGAATATAAATCTTTAGTAAAATGAAAGGTACGTCTGACCAAATCTGCAGATTTTCTACTTGAAGTAACAATTGTATAACAGTCCAGGTAAATACGTAATTTCAGTCTCGTGATAAATAATCCAGTGGTCATTAATAACATAATCTAAAAATAAATTAGCCACAAATCTCTGGTAGTCGACTCGGTCTAGTAAAATCAATACACAAGCGCGTACGCACCAAGTAAAAAAACACGTGGAAAATAGTATAAATAATTGCGAGGAAGAATATATGTTGCGGGGGGGGGGGGGGAATTATTTTTCTATTTATGCAGGTGCCGAGAATAATTGATTTAATCGAGTTCAATAAATACATTTCACCGAGGACAATCAATGCATAATGCGTTTGCATTAGCCGTGGGTGTATAGACCGAAGACAGGTGAAAAATGCTGGGTAGGAAAGATCGCGGGAGAGGAAAGGCGCCTCGCAGTCGGTTGATTAATGAAAGCACTGGGGCACCGAAAGAGTGTATAAAATAACAAATAGCGCGTTACCGCGCATATAGCGACACGTCTATACCCAGGAAAATTGAGTGAATGCCTGCGGTCTGTGCCGCACACCACGAGGAAGCGTAAACACACTTATACGCCCCGAGTACACGTGTACACAGGGAATTCCAGGGCAGGCTCGGCTCTACACTGAAAAAAAAATAAAGCATAATTTGCTTGAGAGCCAAGCAATATCTACCGTAGTGACTCCGGTAAATGAGACAAAGTTGTTATTCCTTTAGAAGCCAAGCAGTTTCTGCTTGGGCCTATCAAGCAATACATACTCGACATTAAGAAAGAGATAGACCTAGAATATATATGTATTTCAAAATTGTTAAAAAACAAAAAAAGGGTAATTATTTTAAGATAGTTGAAAGTAAAGGCAATTATTATATGTTTAATTATTGAAATTAACTTTTACAAGTATACAGTCAATAATATATACGAAAAACGTACAGTTAAAAAGCAAGGTTATGTCTTACTCGGAAGCAAAATGCGAATATACCGGAGACCCAAGCAGAAACTGCTTTGTAGCCTAGCACAAATTACTTTTGTTATCAAAAGTAGAAGTCTCTTCGCTGTTTACGGCGGCTTCTGCTTTATTTTTTTTTCAGTGTATCGTGGGATCGCGGTCCGCGTTTTATCGGTCGGCACGCGACGTGTCCGGCGGCTTCTCTCACCCCCCTCTTCGTATACGTCAAAAGCATAGCCGGAGCAAGAAGTTTCTATATAATGCGGCCCCGTTGTTTCGCGAATTAAAAACGGGCGATTGCTGCTGTGCTGGTGCTGGTACTAGTGCAAGTCCTGCAGTTCTTGTTGTTGCTTCTATTCCCCCTCTACGAAAGAATTGATTTGCCTTTTGTTATCGCCTTTACCTTGCTCTACAACTTTTATTATTCTCTTCGCAACTTCATTCTACATTTTATAATATACTATTACACTTTTTATTTTATTTAGTAAAGTTTCAGGAAACGATTTACTTTTAACGTAATAGGTGCACTCCATTTTACGAATTATAAGTTATGTTTTCTATGGAGCTAAAAATTTGGCTCAATTACTATTTTTATAGTACTATATAACATTCTAAATTTGCAGCAAAATTGGCGCAAAAAATATATTATAGTGATATAGATGTATTTTAGAGACCATATTTTCATTTGAATAGATTCAATCACATACGTTTTTTTAAAAGAATGATGTTTTAACAAGTCTACAGAAAGAATTTTAGTGCTAGTTCTAAAACTAAAAAATATGTGCTGAATTGAAAGTAACAATTAAATTAGTAATATTTTATTATTTCACGGTTAATAAAATACAGTTAAATTTATTGAAATAACCATTTGGGATATATTATGTTGTATATCTATATATTTCAAATTCTCGTATTATTTGTGAAGATAGTAAATAGTTTGCTCTAAAGGCAACATTAGCATTGCTGCATCAGAGAATCCGATCGTATTCTTGTATTGTAGAATTGCAATTTATCGTAGAAAGGACAGTAAGACAAAGCACATCACGAAATTTGTAAACGCGAAAGTTTTGTATATTTATTCATGAACATGGTACACTTCAGCCGTGTAGTGAGACGAAGCCGACGGGTTCCGCTTTCCATGAAGTATATTGCGCGGGTTGACAGTAATTTTAGGAAAATTTGTTAGCATGCTCGAGGATACATCGACGCGAGGATACGAACCTTTGTATCCCGTGCTCCAATATTCTTTGAAGCTCTCAAGTGGGACTTACAATTCGGGAAGGTTGATATTAGCTTCAATTTCTGGGTCAAACACCTCGCGTGTTTACGCTTAGATCAAGTAGCCGAACCGTCGAAAATATTCGGAGTTCAGCTACGGGGGTTCATTAATGGAATTAACTTGGGAATCAGGTCGAGGAAATATCGGGGAAGCTTTATTCGTTCAAACAGAGAATTCCTGAATTCGTCATCTTTTTCTCTTCACTTTTCGTCACTTCTATTTGTTTAAGTATTTTAATAGAAAATCCAATGAATATGTATATTACGATTAAATTTATTCATTTCCAATGTATTGGAATAGTTTTTGCGCATAGCAAGCAAGAAATTTACTGAAAGGACCGTAAGAAAAAGCCCATCACGGAAAATTTGTAAACGCTAAGTTCTGGTATATTTATTCCATGAACATGGTACACTTCAGCCGTGTAGTGAGACGACGCCGACGGGGTCGCTTTCCATGAAGTATTAGCGCGGGTTGACGTATTTTAGGAAAATTTGTTCAGCATGGCTCGAGGGTACTCGACGCGAGGGTACGAACCTTTGTATCCCGTGCTCCAATATTCTTTGTAGCTCTCGAGTGGGACTTACAATTCGGCAAGCTTGATATTAGCTTCAATTTCTGGGTCAAACACCTCGCGTGTTTACGCTTAGATCAAGTAGCCGAACCGTCGAAAATATTCGGAGTTCAGCTACGGGGGTTCATTAATGGAATTAACTTGGGAATCAGGTCGAGGAAATATCGGGGAAGCTTTATTCGTTCAAACAGAGAATTCCTGAATTCGTCATCTTTTTCTCTTCACTTTTCGTCACTTCTATTTGTTTAAGTATTTTAATAGAAATCCAATGAATATGTATATTACGATTAAATTTATTCATTTCCAATGTATTGGAATAGTTTTTGCGCATATGCAAGCAAAGAAATTTACTGAATTTAACAAAAATTTAAATGTTTGCTCAGAGTTTGCAAAACATTTATTTAAAGCAATCCCATATTTACTTAATTTTCCAATTTCTCTATATCATTATTTAAAAACTGCGTAACGTTAAATTTAGATGAGAAAACCAATATGTATATACATATATACATATATATATACACATATATATTTCAAATATTTAATTTAACGTTTCGCTATTAATAATAAATTTGTTGCGAAGGATATTTTTTATTGAAATATTAATCTTTTTTTTATTCAATAATTGTTGAAGTAATAATAAAAAATGCTCAAATTTCGAATACCAATGTTGAAAGAATAGTGTTTGCGCTAATATGCGCTTCGTATAGTGGGAAATACCACCGTTATTTTCTAAACCTTTCATAGCTTGGTATCAAGTTACAATATGTTAAAACAAGTAGGTATAATCGGAGTCGGGAGTCTTTTACCCGACAGAAAGAATATTTTCCACATTCTAATAGTTTGCACAGGCACCGTTTATTACGACTAATAAACGTAGCTGGTACGTCACCCGGGCAAATCTGGTCAACTCTTAACCATATGTATGATTATCGAGTCTCGAAGGTATGAAAGATTGTTCAATACGATTCGATGATGGTATGTATGAGGACCAAAGGGCAATGCGTCCTCTCCTCCCTTCTCACCGTAATGTATCTAATGAGATGAGTGAGTTGTCGTCTTACTGGAACCTGAGTCACTTCGATTTCGGCGTTCGCGAGAATTGTTTCGCGTCTCGATAGACTTTGGCGCAACCGTTCAACGAGATCGTTTCTAGTATTTGGATTGAGACTTATTCTGAACTGACAACCGGAGAGTCTTTTAGTTATTCTGCGGTATATGGTCCGTGAATAGTGTACATCGCAAATAGGGTGTTTGTGTAATCTGTGACGAATATTGTGCGGGAACGTCGGCTTAGGTCCTTGTGCTTGTAAGTGTGTAGTTCATTTCGGTGTACGGCTCGGCGATACTTGTGCAGCAGCGAATCCCAAGTTAGGGGGTTCTACGGTAATTGTACAACTGCAAACCTCAGGTTTAAAGAATTAATATCCTCGTGGTCGGCTGTCGGTAAGTTCCAAGTGAGGAACCCGAAGTCGTCACTCGTTCAGAAAGATATCCATGGTAAAGGATCTTCTAAGCGACGAACCACCGTAACACAGCGAGGACCAGCGGCCCACGGCATATGCGGATTCGGAAGAATAGCGCATAAGTATATTTCACCCTTAAATAATGTGTTTTATTTTAGGTATAAGATGCACGATATCTGATTATCCTCGAATTATCTTTCTTTATATTTAGAATATTCGTTTAATAAGTAAGCGAAACAAATAGTGTAAAATCAAATTTTCCGATATTCCATGAGATTGTATTAAATCACGTTATATAGTAAAATGTATTTTATTATTTATGAGAAACCGTAAAAGGTAGATAATTATTTAATGTAAAAGAGTGCAGACTAAGAAAAGTATCTTATGCAGTCGTTTATTAAAATCGGAGTAATACATTGAATTTCTATACATTTAAATTATGTGGATGACAAAGTAGATTATTAATGCGGACGTTCGTGAGTCTATATATCTACTCTTCGTTTTTGTCAGTAATGAATTTGAACAATTATGTTAACTTTATCGAAGTTAAATCAATAAGTTTTAATATATGTTAATTAATTCATAGATTATCTACTATTTTTGGTTAAATTTATTGACATTTCTGCTTACCTAAGTACTCGGTGGAGTAAATTGTAAATAGAAAAATGAATAGTATGAACGGTCGAAAGTATTATAGTCAAGAATAATGAAAATACTGACTCAAACCTAATAGTTAATACGTCGAGTTTAAGCACATAAATTATAGAAACATCAACAAGAAAAGTCTAAACAAAATAGTTGAACTAATAGTTTTAATTTGGGTGAAACATTGCTGTTCGTCATTCGCAGCGCTGGAGAAAAGTTCAATAATAGAGGCAATTATAACTCGAAATTCGTAGGTACGAAAGTATGTAGCAACTAGTTGGAAACTATTATATATTAGCATTCTGCGCATAGCTATTCAACAAGTTTACTTTTGGTGAAACAACCTCATAAACTCCCGATAAATTATAAATAAAAGCCGCAACCGCATTAACAAACGCGATACAGTTTTACTTGGCATTACAATTAGAGAAGGGGAGGGATGGTGCAAGGGAGGGAGAGGCAGGAAGAGAGGGAGTAAAACTTAGCACTCAAGGAAGAGAGGCGGAGGGGTGGCGGGACGGCCGGTTGCGTGGCGTTGCGCAACCGGGGTCCAGAAGGGCGCGCACGTGAAGTTACACCGAAGGGGTAACGTAAATACACTTATAAACAAGGAGAGAACAAATGCATTCATACCGACACATCGGTAGCTCCGCGCATTAGACCCACACGCATTCGATGTAAATAGGTATTTGTAGACGGGTGCACGTACACACACTCGTAGAGAAGAGTGGCCAAACGCTCTATACACAGACGCGGGCGCACACATACAGACCCACAGCTCCGCAGTGCAATGAGGAAAGCATTACCGCGCGTTAAGCTAAATAAACAGAGCAGCACTACGGGTCACAGGAGCAACAGAGGGAAGCAAACTTGCAGCGGGTCTCCCGCCACCTCTCCTCCTTCGAGCTCTCTCCGCAACAGAATAACGAGTAAAGTGGAAAGACCCTCGATGAGAGGGTCGTGCGCGCACCTCTTACACGCCATTATGCAACTTCCCGTCTAACCCTTAAGTCGGTCTGTCGGTCTGTCGGGCTGCCGGTCTGCCGGTCTGCCGGTCGCTGACGGTACGTTTCCGGGTTCTTGGTGACGCCCTCGCGCAAACCAGGTATAACTCAGCTACCTCGCCGAAGGTAGCATTGTCGCTTATGGACACGTCCAAGACAGACGCGCTCCTCCTCTGCGTTACCTACGACAAATAATTAAATCCTCGCCTTTGAATCCTCCATTCAACTATATACACCTTCGCGTTTCACGGTCTTTCACGGTCTCGGGTTACCGTAAATCTTGTTGCGCAAACTCTCGACCCTCCTTTCGTTTTGGCTCGATGGACTTGTGTGTGTGTGTGTGTGTGTGTGAGAGAGAGAAAGAGCGCGTGCTTATATGAACAAACGCACAAGAATCCTTTTTACAATTGCAAAGACGAACCCCGAATTAATTATACCAGTTGACGCGGATTCGCGGACATTGTTTCGCACGGGCATTATATCCCGTCGGGTATTGTCTCGGAGGTTATATCCGGGATCGAGTTTCGAACATCCTGCCTCCTCCAGCTCCTCTAATGCACTCTTCTTATTGGCTAAGCAATCCAATCAGCTGTCACGTAACTATGGACAATGCCTCGGAACTTGCGGTTCCCCTCTCTGATACACGTATTACCTAAGACGCTTTAATGCAAAACTTGTGTACCACTTGATGTTGACAGTGAATCGATGGAATTCGATTGCTTACGGACAAATTAATTACATTATTATATGTACAACCACTTTTCGGAACCCTAGACCTCCAACAATACTAGATTTCCAGTTTAAAATAAAACCGAGACCGTTCAAGTTACATAGATCGATTCATTTTAATTATATTATATTCAACGAGACGTGATCAAAGTTCATTTGACTTCAAGATCCGATTGCTATCGATATCGATTTTTAAATTTTAACTTATCGTTACGTAACTATACTTCAACACACATCACATTTCTAATCAATATTTTCATTAAATTTAATTGCTTTAATCGATTTATACTTGCATTTAATAACGAAGGGTCATTTTCAATTAAACAAAATAAAAAAAATATACGTGCAATATAGAATTTGTATTACGTGTATGAAGAGATTTAAAAAAAACCGTATCGTTTTATATCGTTTTTATATTTTTATATCCGCTTTTATATTTTCTCCACCATTTAGTTTTTGTGATCTTGTTTTTAATTTTGCGACTGTTATTTATCAAATCCTTTCTATGTTCAATTTGTTATAAGCGCTTTCCGACGAATTGACAAATGCCAAAAGCTTAATTTATCTTGCCCCCTTTTGCGCGTATTTATCTGATATCTAATCTTACGTGAATCTATACTATATTGTTTTATTTTATCGTTATTGTCGTTTTTTCTGTTGTTTTATTTGTATTGTTATTATTTTTATTACGTTTTCATTTATTATCACTTTTGCGCTTATAATTATTATATACAGTTTATTGTATCTCTCGCCGTCACTTCTACTTTTGCAAACTATGTATCGTTGGAATTTCTTTACTGTTGTGCATTATGGGATCCTTCCCCGTTCCCAAATAAAGCTTAATCAATAAATCAATTCTCATGACCACCACGATGTCCAATGGGGCACTACAAAAGTGAAATTTCAAGTCTCATCGGTGAGAACTTATCTTTTCTTCCCTTGCGTTTGACTGTGACTATTGTTTGAATGTTGGAACTCTAATTGATGTTGAAATTTGTTCTAATTATGATTGAGTAATTTTGACCTATCCTTTTAAGTCAACATATATCTCTTTCAGGCTACGCAACCAAACTCGATTCGATGCGTAAGTTCTTAATTCCTGGAACTTACGACATTATAATCTCGCAATTCGTACGTTTACTTTTGCTCCGTCATGATAATCACCGTCACCATATATAACATCAACCGATAACGGTAATATATGTATATAATATCACTATACTATAAGACCAAAATATGATCGTTACAAGTTTAACCGCTTGCAAATAACTCACTGTTAATGCAGCCTTTCAAAATTCATTTTTAAAGGAACGCTTATATTAAATATGTATGGTTAAAAAAATTTAAATGTATCAACTATTCCAAAATTAGTTAGTAGTTCTAAAACACAAATGATTAAAAATGTATATGAAATTTTAGTTTTAAAAATATCTATAACTAAGCTTTTATTTAAACCCGGACACAAATGTCTATTTCTAACTGTCATTTACTTGTTAGCGATTTTGCGGATACTAATTTTCTTTTAGAGTTTATTATGGTTGATTAACTGTTGATAGAAAGCCTGTGAGGATAGGCCAATTTTCATATTTTTATGTAATTAATTAAACGTCTTCCAAACTTACAATACAATCCATATTCCAAAGGTATGTGCGACTATTCCAATAAGTCTAAAATTATATTTACTCTGTTAATAAAAACACATGAAAACGAAATTACTTTGGAAAATTAATTTCCGAGCATACGTAACAGTAGCAGTGTATGGCCTAGAAGAGTTATATAGTTTTAATCAGTGACTATTGAAAGGTCAAAATTTCAAGAGGACACTTGTGCCATTCAATTTTTTGGTCCGTTAATTGTAGGATTAAATATGAAAATTCATGGGATATTTCTGGTAAATCCTGCAAGTATAGAGACATTAAAACCAGTTGGGGAGAGTATGCACATATAGTAGAAAGATATTAACTTCGCTAACAGAACTACCGACAAAATGCACCTCGCGCAAAACGAATTACTCGGGGCAAAGGAAGAGCGAGTACACGATCGAAAACATAATCCAGGCAAGTACACGCGAAAATAGCAGCGCACGCAAGGCTGAAACGGCTGCGAATCGACGAAATCCCGCGAGCTGCAAAACCAACATTCCGTAGCTCTCGTCGCCGGGGTTTTAACGCGTCCGTCCTCTCTCTCTCTCTCTCTCTCTTTTGCTCTGTCGTTCCCGGCGAGGGTCCCTCGACCCTCCTCCTCCTCCACCGCCTCCTCCTTTTCCTCGTTCCCCCGGTTCGCGACTTGTCATCTCTCTCGCTATATTACCGGGCGCAAAATTTTACCTCCCCCACCTTGGTAAAGTGCGAGCGAGAATGCAAATAACGCTCCCTCTCGCCAAGGCGGCGGCGGTGGCGGCGGCGGCGTCGGCGGTAGCGGCGGAGGCAGCCATAAATTCAGCACCGCGCCGCTGACGTCACGATCAAGTTGAACGCTCGGAATACTGCGCATATATATGAATAGCACGGAAGACGCTCGCGCTCGTCTCGCTTAAAATGCAACAAAATTACGCAACTCTGGGAGCCTCGTTCTTTCGACGACGACCCTCCGTTCTTGAGTTTTTGACGGGGAAGAGAAAAGAAACGCCCAGGTTTTCGTCCGGTCAGAGCTGCACCGGTCCCAGCTCGACGTTATACTGACTTTGTTATAAAGATTCGGGAGCTTCTTCTTTTATGTCTTTTCAGACTTTTCATCGTGTTAATAGTATTTTAACACTCGGTTTTCCACTGCAGAAATAAAGTCTTATGATATTCTTTCACCCGATGTAACAGCCTTTTTATTAGACTTTTTACTTTGTGTGATTTAATATTTTCCCGGGATATGTACCATATATTTCTCTTCCAGATATAACTCGTTCTGTTAGACGTCATATTTATTCGATTACACCATTAGGATGCGTTAGTACATTTCGATTTAATGGTAGATAAACTTACTTTATTTCAAAGATTTTTATTTAAAATATATACTACTGATTGCGTTGCGAGATGATAAAAACAACATTCAAGAATCCAGTTTCTAAAGATATTTAGATTTATATTGCGCACATATACAGATACAATTAACGCAATAAAATTTATTTGAAATACCATCAACCAAGCATGTAAGGTAATATCAGTTTAGTTAACTAAAAAATATTCAGAGGTTTGATATCAATTACGAAGTCATTCGTTTACCGCATTCAAAAATTCTTAATATGCCCAATGACATTAAACGTTCGGTTAGTCAACATTTATTCGTAAATAATATATTACTTGACTAATAATATTATTTACTTTTACATTAATGAATTATTTATCATAATTATTAAATAGCAACTCGAAACATGGAAGTGCACATTAAAAAAGTTATAAATTAAAGCAATTTATCCAAGTAATAAGTTCAAGATATCCATAAAAAAGTTTTAGATAAAAATAAATTAAGTCACCAATGATGTGGATGGTAAGCTCTACTTACCCTGTACATAAAATGTTAAATGCACTTAGATCGCAAAAAAAACTAACAGTTACAGATTCTTACATTATTTAAAAAATTATGTCGCACAATAGTAGGTAAAAAATGAATAGTTTAGAATATCCATGAGTATTAGTTAATCAAGCTATAGGTGTCTATCGGTAATAGTACGCGTAAGTGTGCAATTGAGTGTATAGTAAATCTCGATGGCTACTCTCTCTCTCGAAGTACGTACTTAACGTTGTATGGGAGCCGATGAGGCGTTCGACAGAGAACATTAGCGGGCCCTCGCGCGTGCAAGGTCGCTAATCTCGAGTAGGCGGCGCGTCGATTAAGCGATTGACGCGCCACGAAAGCGTACCACTCGATGTTTACACCCCCCGGAGTCTCGTAAGTGGTCTTTAAATAATAGAGGAGGAACTGAATCGGTTCACCGCACTCGGGCACCTGATCACGCGAGATCTTTCCGAGCAATTATACATCTGGTCACTAAAAATCCTACGTTCTCGTGCATCCGCTCGGGGCTCCAAAATTTGTGCATCCCTACCGTTCATGCGTTATCTCATTTTTCTATTCTCACACGACCAATCATTTCTAATGTAACTCTTCAATTTGGTTTTCATATTACGCATCATTAAATTGTTCCTTCAAAAATGTACTTGCAATGCTTTCAATATAAGAATGACGAAACTGAATAGTAAAACGTATCGATTTTGTATAATAATTTAACTATACACAGTTGACTAATCGCTAACGAATTTTGAATTTTAATATCACCGTTTTATTAGATGAATTTTAGCAATTGCAATTTAAGCGTATAATTAACTCAAGTTGATTTTTGTTAAATCTGTTCTCCTATTCTGTGAGTGTTAGACCTGTGAAAAGATAGCCTAATTGTATCTTCGTACATAATCTTGACCTTTCAAGACTTAATTAAACAAATTTGAATAATTATATAACGATAACGTAATTATGTTTTCGCAGAAATTGCAAAAACATTAATAGTGCTTTTTCTCGGAAATACGAAGATCCGTGTGTTCCGTGAAGGAAGAAGTTATATATATATTTACATACCATTTAAAATAAAGTTTTATTGCCGTAAAGAAAATCATCTAGAACGGGAGATTGAACGCAACACCACTCGAAATAAAGAATGATGAATCATAGATTTGATTAATATTCTAATAATTCGAAATTTTCCGAGTGGCAAGAATAGAAGTAGCCAGCGTCTTAATGCGAAGGAGAGACTAGCAGCGGAAAGAGTAACATAAACTTTCCGTGTCTAAGGTTGCACGGTCGTAACTACTTATTCGGTATAACTCGAATGGGTGGCACGTGGCCGAATCATCGATTCATCAAAATGTCTCCGCGGGCCTCCCGTTTTTATGAGGATTCATGAGTCACTCGTTTCCTCCGTGCGTCCTCTCACCCTCTCGACGTTCGTGCAAACTACGAGCACAAACCCGAAAGGTGCTTGAACCCGAAGAATATAGCTATATGGATATGTAGGTTTTTCGATGCAGCCGCGCTCCGCGTTGACAAATGAAGGACGTTATCGCACGCGCACGTGGCCCCTCTCTCTCTCTCTCTCTCTCTCTCGCTCAGTGTGACATGTTTGCGGCGCTTTTGCCAAAACGTTAGATTCGCGTGCTTGGGCGCGAGTACCCGGCGATTAAGGTCGCGCCGAAGACGAGCGGCTAGTGATAAATTTCAGGGTCGCCGTCGACGTCCGACGGGAGAATTTAATAGTCGTACCAGGGGGGTGAGAGGTTTGATGAGTGTGCAACCGGCTTTTATGTGGAGCCGGCTGACCGCACGACGTCAGAATGCTTTATTATTTCAAGTTGTTGCTCCTATTGTTTGTCAAACCACTTTATAGCCATTCGGAATTAGCCCATACGTCCCGCCATCATTGTTGATTATTCCATTATCTTCGAAATTATCCTTTGATTGCTACCATTAATTATCTTTTCTTTAATCTACGGAAAAGCAATCGTATAATCGTCATTGATAACGTTTATAACGATATTGTTTCGACAGCTAATTTCCCGATAAATAAAAAATAGGTATATTACACATCTTCGTTTTTAACGAATAATTATTAATTTTTTCGTACGAGATATTTTTATCTTCTGAAGAATATGAAGATATTAGTTAATTAAGAGACGTACACTCCACCGTAACAGGTAAATCTTATTATTTCGAGAGACGTGTTGATTTCTATCACGAGTACATTAGTGGTATCGCGGAAGCAATTAAGAGCCAATTAGAATGCACTGTACAATTTAACAAAATAATCATAAATTATTACATTAATCGTACAAATGGTTGTGTAAATTGTATACATTAAATGTAGACAAAGAAAAAGAATAGTAATAAATTAGTATTAACTTACGCGGGTGCGCGATGTAATCCACATCATATCTGAAATATTTATTTTCGCGAATAACCGTGTAAAGCAAAACAGTACGTCATATATAATGTACTAAGACAATTTTGTAGTAACCGAGGTGTACGCGCGTCTGATTGCGCCCCGTGCAATCGCGCCCTTAGTCGTTAGCTATTGTGGTTATGCTGCATCTCTCCATATACGTACTAATTATTTCCGTACCGCTGAATCCCATATCACAATCGAGATGTCGCAGCTAATTTATTAGCACAATAAATATTATATATACATATCTTATATATTCAACCTTCTTAATATTAAATCAATTAGCCGAACAATAATGCCATACCCAATTTCACTATGTTCCGTAGTAATTTATTGATTCTTGTAATTAGACGTTAGTCGAATCGATGCATCGCATTTCACGATTCATGGTTTTTTTTTTCGAAATCCACGTAGATATATATGTACCGATATAAATTACGCGTCGTGTATCGTTTTTCACCAACTCAAAATGATCTACAAAATACATTTATAAGTCGATCTCAAGTTTCGTATATACATATACCCATACCATCCTCGTGAATGCACAACAAAGTTAAGACTCTCTCTTTACTTTCTCGGAAAAATCTTGGTATATAACGTGTCTATCTCACGATCGTATATCGGGTTTTGCATAACGAAACCGGTGCCACACTGTAGCTTCGCACTATCCAACCCAAAGAGACCATCATTTTGTTCGGCAATACCATTGATACACATACAAGACCTATCGATTACTCGCTCGGTCATATCATAGACTGTAGACGACAGTAATCACTGTGCTATCCCTATCTTTTCTTGCACACCCTATCCGGCTAAGATACCGAGTCTATGAGAATTTACGGTATCTTATACTCTTACATCATACGCGTTCATCGGTAATTTCAATATATATATATATATATAGTAATCATATTTTCATATATGCAGCTCTAACATTCATCAATCTATACTATCTAAAGTTTCTAACGGTGTATTTGTCTTTTTAAACTAATTTTTTTATAACTCCTCGTATAAAATTATGTAGCCGTAGTCCTATAAAATACTGTCGGATAAATTTTAACTTATCAAGATTTAGTTACAATTTTTACATCAACTTTTTTAGTAGCTAGCTCGTCAAATACACTTTTGAACAATCGAGATGTGTAATATTTTAAATTCGCAACGATAAGCAGTTGATCGTAGACGTATCTGCTTTTATATTGTTTTATATAGTTTAAATTTAATCCGCAACGTTATGTAGGATATTGTCCAACTTACATATTAAATATTATTTAATTTGTATAAATTCTACATTAAACAATAATTCGTAGTTCTTCGAATTTAAAGTATTAATATATAGTTACAATTACCTTAGGTTATTGACTCCAGCATTGGTCAGGAGTAACTTTTGCTTACGGAAGTTTCGGGTATTAATAAAACAATAAGAAATTTAACAATGGATGTTCAACAATAAATCCAATTCTGAAAAATCAATTATTCACTGTCCATTCGGTCTAGGAAACGATTTACACCGTTAAAAACCCAAGTACCTATAAAATCACCAGGTGTTCGATTTCTCGTACGCTCGAAAGCTTTTCGCGTAGATAGCCTGCATAAAACGCGACATTAACGCTTCTCGAAGTCTTCTCTGGGAAAAAAAGGAGGTCGTGGGAAGCTCGACTTGAGGTACGACCGTACGGAAATACTGCTGCCGCGTACTTTCGAATTTATGCAGATGTCTCGCATGCTTAAATCATGACCTTAACCTCAGCGAAATATTCCGCTCGGTTTTTCTTCTTTTTCCTTTTTTTTTTTTGATTTTTCAACCCCTATACGAAAACTCTCGTAGCTCGAGTATACCGCTGCTCGAGGACATTTTTGGGTAACGCTTTATACTATCTCGCTGATTATACGCGATAATGTCGCGTACTACTTTTGATTTATCCGTAGAGTGTAAGGATCTTCTTTCGGATAAGTACGGGGGATGTACTATTTATGAGGATTTATGAAGTATCGCAAAGAATAATGGTACATAGAGCATCTGATCGTTTGACTTATGATCATTAGCCCAGACGTTTATGGACTATGAAAGTAGATTAACTAGAATTTCATCGTGATTTGTGAAGTGCGGATACGAACTAAGTGTGTTCAGCTCGTAAATAGACGATTTGGACGAGGATTACATTTTTTCTGGCAGAGGGGGAGGAGAGGGGAGGGGAAGGAGAAGTAAAGAGCTTTTCATGGCGGAAAAGCGTTACGTTGATATATATTTTCTCCTGTTAAGTATACCGTGAATATGAATTAGATTTATTAATTTATAAATTAGAAGAGCAATTGTAAATATGATTTAGAAAAAAAATATCAAGTGTACAAAGTGGGCATTTGTTAAATTTGTTAAATACAACTGATCGTAGAATTACTGGGCGATTATCAAACGCTTATTACAAGTGCTCAAACAATTCGAAATTTGTTTCCGACCAGCATTCGTTGCATGCAACAATGCTTTAATTATAATGCGTTATCGTCCGATTATCTCACCTGACTAAAACGCGCAAATTACATTAATTACAACTCAAACAATTAATTAAAACTGTCCCAAGCCGTACAACTGCAGTTTAATTAATAAGTGAAAATACTCGGTGCTTTAATTAATCAACACGCCGAAGTAAATGCGCCCGTCCCATAATCCCCGCAATTTTTATGAAATCCTACGAAAAGACGAAAAAGCGATATCGCGAATGTTTCTACGTGCTTTGTGCAATTTTAATTACTACCGTACCTCCCGAAATGTCGAATACAATTTTTAAAACCATTTGGAAAATTACGTCCCATCCATGTACGATCAAACTGATTTCATAAGCGGATAAAGGAGAAGATGAAGAAGGGTATTCCCCATCCTTTAATTGGATCCACTTTCCCTTTCACGCGGGTGAGAAGAAATACCCGAGCTCGGCGTTTCCTTTGAGCGGTCCGCGGGTTTGCTCCTTTACGGTTCACGTTTGCGCGCGAGACAAAAGGCAACTCGTTAAACAAGCATAAAATAAAAGAGCGTCCTCGCGCTTGCGCAACAAAAGGCTAACTGGGAGTTATGAATTCGTAAGCCGTTCGTTCGACCATTAGCGACGAACGGACAGCCGGTGAGCATCGATATGCTGATCTTCGTAATTATCTGGGCATCGAGGCAAACTGCAGTCCCGAAAGTTTGGCATTCGGTTTCGCCTCTCTCGATTCCCTTTTTGCTTGCGCTCCCGACGAGTCCGACTCAACGAACTGCAGCTCTCGGTGTTAGCTATACATTCACGAGCTTGTTTTAATTAGGGAAGACAAGGAACGACGTTGAATTCTCATGTTCTATATAATTTCCTCCTGGATCGTAAAACTCTACGCTTAGGATCTTTCGCTTCGTCGACTTATTTTTTCTTTATAACTATTTTTTATACATTATTTCTCTTTACTTTTAAGCGTAGATCGTCGATTTTATAATAAGTAAAGGCACGTACAATGTCGCTTAGATTTCGTTAAATTTAAATTTTTCAGAAGCCCGTGTCGTTCGCTTTGCGCCACGTATAAATGGAGTAGTGTCATTATGTGTTTAAGGTAATTAACTGCTGAGTAAGTACGGTAATTAAATAGAATAGAATGGTACTGAGATACACAGTTTATTTTGAAAAACTCGGCTTTGTCGGTGCTCGAAGAGCAATGTTTAAAACTGTTTAATCTGACGTACCCGGTAATTTCATTATTTTATAACAATCATAATAAATACAACGTTTGTTGCCTAATTTTTTAACATCATAAATTAACTGATTAAAATCTAACTAGTAAATAGGATACATCTATTTCACGTGAATAATATTTATAAAATTATAATTAGATAAGTAAGGTATATAAAAGCATATTTTTAAAGTCAAAGTGGAAATGACAGGTGCTGCAATTCACAATGGTACATAAATTTAAATTTCCTAATGTATAAATAGATATATACAGTATAACGTTGTTGTATTCGTCGGAAATTGAAATTAAAAATAAATTAAACTAAATTACATAATTAATTAATTACTTTTAACTTAATTTTATTGACCTTGCAGTATCAAACTCTAATTGAATTTATTTGCTTCTAGATTACATTTAATAAAACAATATTGTATTTGTAAATAATTAATTATTTAAGTGACAAATAAATTAATTATTTAGAATAATTTAAAAGTTAAAACAAATTAAATGAATGTTACATATGATTACATCAATATATAAATAATGCATCTAATAATTAAGTCTTTAGTAATGTGTCAGTAATTTAAGAACAGTTTAATATCAAGAGTAACGCGAATCAAATAGCGAATGTAAATTAAAAAAGTTTAAACGGTCGTGCCAAGTGTAAACAACGGATGAAAATCAATGAGTTACAGAGCGAAAAACATTGGTAGAAAATACGGCGTAATCCAATCAACACCTAATGGACGCGCGGGGCGAATAAAAAAAGTTAAGCTCGATGATCGAATAGCCCCAGTGGATAATCAAGCGAGTGTTCAACCTCGTTCGGGTGGGCCTTCATCCGCATGCTAGTGAATGGTAGCAGTGGTGGTAACACTATTCCAAAAGAAGGTGAAAAATAACCAAAGTATGGGTGAAAAAAATGGACAAAAAAACAAGCGGATCTCGGTGACGCGTGCCCTTTGAGAACGAAGCACGCGACCGCGAAAACACACACGCTATCGAGATCGTCGAGTGAATAGCGTCGAGCCCGTTCTCGTGTCTTTTTTTTTCGTTGGGTTTATTAAACGTCGGATGAAAGTGCCCGAGGGACACGTGTCGTGGCGGTACCGATGGGTATACGAGTAGATCGATCTCGTTTCGGTCAGACTGCAGGCATGTCGCAATTTGTACGGTGTTCGGCGCCTTGGCTCTTTTCTTTACTCGATTTCTTCGCACTTCGCACTTCGCCTCGTGTCCATCTTTTTTCCGGAGGCACGTGCACCCGGGTTTACTAATTACGCGTGAACGATCTCGTTTCCTTCGCTGACGTCCGCGTGCGCGAATAAAATCTACAGATTTAGATAGCGGCCGCCCTCGGCTCGCACGCTCACGACTTCATTTTACGCCAGCCGTCAGGAGGATATACCGAGCTTTCTGTCCGTCAACAATTTACCTTTTATATTCAAATTAGCTATTATCCTCAACTAGTTAATTTCGCTCTACTTATTGCGTATATTCATTCATTATTCCGTTTATTAATTGAGTGTTTAAATTTTTTTAAATTATGCGATTAATCTAAATGTAAAAGAATGTAATCGTAAATTTATGTACACTCAAGTCACGTAGACGATTAGTTAACTGAAGGTACAATTTAAGTGAGAAGGAAAAAATAGGTTATCTGAAATCAGGGTGTAGTAAGTGTCTAAAAGAAGAGAATGGCATCATTCCGTCAAAAGATAAATATATATTTTTCAAATCATAATAAAGGTTCGCCATGAAAAGTTCCTTATGGTACAATAATGACCTGAAAGCTTGGCAAGATTCTGTCCGTAGTTAATTAATATATCGTACAAAGTACAACCGCAACATAACAGAAAACACGACAAAGCTTCTTCCTCCTGACAATGTAAAACAACAGGTTCACTAACTCGGTCCATTTACCGTAAAATACGGGTCCCTACGTTGTCAACTACATCATAATTTTCATTCCACCGAAAAGGTACACCGAAATCTTCAAGATTCAACGGAGCGATCGCGTTGTATCGATTGTTAGCTCGAGTTACGTACTACATATACACACACAATCCATTGGAGTTACCTCATTTTTGAAAGCGCACCTAGCACTTATTGCACGGAGAAAGTGTACAAGTTGGTAGAGTAAGCTCGAGCCGGCGGTGTCGACTGCGCGCGAGAGTTCAATTCCGAATTCGAAAATGTCATATTGAGCGAGAGCGCGCGTCGAGACGTAAGAAAGAGGGTGGGGGAACCGAAAATCGTCGTGGATAAGGAGGCGAGATACTCTTGCGAGCGACCGAGCGAGGGGCAAGAGGGGGGAGGAGCGCGAGAGAGAAGGGGGGGGGAGTCAAGTGTGGATTCACTCGGTAAGGATGCTAGAGTGTTTGCTTAGCCGGGGCACGAACCCCGTAAATAGAATCCCATTAAAGCCTTGACGCGTTGCCGCTCGTCTCCTGTCTCCGTATACTCCATCTCCTTTTCTCTCTCCTCGGTCTCTTCTTTTTTGGTTCTTCGTCGTCTTTCCTCCTAGTTCGTCGTTTCGCTCTGCTCCGCTATCAACCTCTTGGTTGTCCCTTTCTTCGTACAACCCCTTTCTCTCGTTTCTTCAAAGCAACTCTGCAATTATTTCACTGGCCCGAGACTAACGCCGCTCGGTGCAATCTCCGCTCGATCAAACACCATATCTTATCTCATTAATCAGACCTCTTTTGATCCCTTTAATCCGTGTCTTGCAGCGCGAACGTTATCTTTCGATACACCAAGATGTTGGTATTTTCTTTTCGTTTAGTTCCTCTTACTCCTTTTCATCGCTATTGTACACTTTCTTTTCTTCTTTACGCTCGGTATCGTATCGCATTAGCCCGAACGTGACGATAACATACAACTATATAACTATATTCGATACTTGTATTTACGGAAATGTACGAGCGACCTTTAATACTACAAAGCTCGCGTACCTGCATTTTATACAGACGAGGCTGCTTTGTGAATTTTGAATTTTATAATATTCAATATTTTTATGTTACCTAACGTGTTTCTTCTAGGGTTTCAATTTTCAAATATTCAATTTCGTGTTTTCGGTCCTGCATAGACTTTCGGTTATGGAATTCTATTTCCCGTGCTTCTCTTTTACACACATTTGCATTTTCATAACTTTCCCCATTTTTTTATCCTTCTCTATACTTTTTAATTTACAGCCTTCAAAGATCTTAATACAGGAAATATTTATGAAGTAAAATTTAACATTTATAAGTGATTTGCATAAGGGTTTTTAATTTAGCACTCCTGACCGTATTGAGTACAATAGACGATAAATTCTCGTTTTGTCAAGCTAAAAATGTTGCAGTAAATTGCATAGAATAGCTCACATATTCACCTTTGCGGAAAATAAATATTTTCTTTTCAATACTAACAAACCTTCAAGTTTCAAAATTAAATAACACATCGTAGAGAGATATAGATAAAGAGAGAGGGAGGGTGCTCTGTTGAAATTATTTTTATAAATATTTATTATTATAAAATTGAAGAAGATAATGCATTTTAAAAATACTTTTACACAAGCTTAGTGTTTATATATTATTTTTTCTTTCGAAATTAAGATGCTGCAGATAAATATTACTTGGCAATTACAACTCTTCTGCAGCATTATATTCAAAAGGTTTTCCTCGCCTACAAAATTACACCCAACTATCTCATAAAATTTCACCGTGAATCTGGTATTTTATATTTTTTTCTCTTACGCGAAAGTATGAATTTGTGAATCTTCCGTAGCTCACGGTAATGTTGCTCAAAAAGTACCGAAAATTTTGGAAATCCGCAAGTGCATTTGCCACTATTAAATGAAGGAAAAATTCGGTAAAGTTACCCAAACTACCTTGGCTCGGTACGCATACTTATTTCTTGACTTCACATTTGAAAATTCCCGTAATACGTCCAAGCGACGTCGACAGTTTCAAATAGCCGCCTCGTACCCGGGTCAACTTTTACATGTCAACTCGCAGTGTCCGCTGTAAACCGAACATTACAACTCTTATGAGAAAAAATTTTAAGGGAGGTGAAATAGTCTTCGCATCCCAGGAGTGAAAGAGCAGTGTATGCCACCTGGGGCAATGGGATAAAATAAAAATCTTGAATGGGAAGTTGGAAACAAACACTGTGTGAAACTTGAAGTAAATAATCTTCACCAAGTGTCAAAGTAAATCATCGAAAAGAAGAAGTTTTTGATTATATTATTAAGTTGAAATTCTTGATGTTAAATAAAAACGTACTGGGTTAATATTTAATTCTATTCGCACATTTATTTCAATATTACATTACTTGTGAAAACGAAATATAAACAAAATATATACAAACAATAGCGAAATAGGTTATCCCTATAAACAGATCGTAGTTTTCAGTTCAAATCCGGATTAAAGCTGTTTTTTTTATTATAATTGTTTTTTTTTCATTTCTGTCATTGTTGAACGTATTTAAAACTTTTGCTATTAGCATACAAAACTGCGAAAATGACTGTGTTTTGGAAATATCGATTAAATTCTTGAGTACATTGAAAAAAATATAAACAATTTTGCATATAATAATATAATATGTCGGAGCTTTGTATATTATTTAAAAATATCATCCGCGATTACTTATACTTTACTGTTATTTATTAGATATCATTGTATTAACCTTATATCTCATGTATAAAGCATTAAATCGGCTCGTAAGGCGGAACAGCACATATCACCGTGAAAATTTGCTTAGAAACTTATGTAGAACTGCAAAGTTACTTAGCAGTTAATCTTACTCGATTAGAACGAGGTGTAGAAATTAAGAGACAGACAGTTTGCAAAACTATTTGTATACATAAGCAACTGAAAGTTATCTCGAACTCATAATACATGAAAATATTTATCTACTATACTAAACAATTTAAAACTTTGTACGAAGGAAACGTATTTGTTGCTGATGCATAAATTAGGTAGTAGCAGTGAGTTCTATTATATTTGGTGCATCAAAGATGAATATTATTCCCGAATATGCCAAAGTAAGGTATGTGCAAAGAAGAGGAAAGAAGAGCGCACCTGCACATTATTTATGTATCAAAATAACAAAATATATCCGAGGATCGTGGTAAATATTTAAAAGAAAAGGTTAAACTATATGCCAATATAGGAGAGGAAAGAGAGAGATCATCTCGCAAGGCTCATAAGCACGCGCATAATCTTACAGATTTCAATTCTACGGTAGATTTACTCCCGACCGTCGGCCTAAATAATGCGCGCATCTTGGCACGCTAATATTTCACAAGGTGATGTGTTGCATCCGTCGACCACGGAGCGCCGGTGGTTCAAGCCCCACATTACGTATGAATATGGAGATACTTTGAACGGGTTGGCCCGAAGGAAAACCCGACAGACGCGTGAGCCACGGGGAAAAAGAACACACCTAATTTTACCCGAAAGTAACTACTTCGTCGACGCACTTTTTAACATTACCGCGCCGCGCTACCCCATGAATGTTGCACTCGCGTTAAACTTTCATTGCTAATTACGTTTACGGCTTTACCCCGCACCGGATTTTCGTGGCGAGCCTCCTCCTCCACCGACGCCGCGGCGTTAAAAGCAATTCACGTGCCCTTTTTTTGACATTCGGGTAATGCCGCGCTTTTTTCTTCTCACCTCGTGGTCGAGGCTTCATATTTTCTCTCTTTTCAGTCGAGCCAATCCGTTAGACGCTTTTTCTCTGGCCGGCACCACCCTCCGTTTATTCGGTGACGTTAGCAATTTTTGTATATTACTTGCTCATTCGCTCGTGTTTGCAAATGTCACGTAATTTGTAATTTATGTTTATAAAGAATTTCGGAGCGCAGCCTAGTCGAGAGTCGTTTTTTTAACACACGTTAATTAGAATTTCCTCTTTTCGTTCCTATGAAATAAAACGAGGTCGAGCACTTTTTTTTCTTTGATTAAATTAAAGTTCAAGTGCATATTAGGTAAAGTGTCGCGTGTAGTTCTTGCTCTGATGCTGTATTAAAAAGTACATAAATATTTACTAAATGTGTTCTATATTGTAATTTTCTTTTAATCGATCTGTATTTTCCAAAGCAAATTTATGAATTCCGATAGTAACATTTTTTATAAGCAAAATAATCGACATGTTTTACGGAATGATTTTTTATTTTTGTTATCCTATTAGCAATGTAAGGCGTATCATAATTTTATCTGATTAAAAACTTTTTATGCGAGACATGAGCTGCGCGACTTTCAACTTAAGAGACGCGCGTACAGCTTATATCTCGCGAGAAAAAGTTTTAAATTCGACGAAATTATTACCAGACGTACGCACAAGCAGTCAAAGTTTGAGCAAACCAATTAAAGATACAGAATGTAATTTTCTACAAAAGAGCAATCACAAACATTTTCTACCATTGGTATGGTAAAAAATCAAAACAAAATTCACGGATTTTTCGCGAATTTTGTAAACTGTAATTTCCAAACACCAAAAATCGTTTGCAAAATTTGTCAACTCAATGAGATATCCAGATAGAAATAAATGTGAAACGCCGTATAAAAGTATTTTGTATTGTAAAATACAGTGAGAGCGATAATCCGTTCCTATTCCCCTTTTTTCCTACTTTTTAAGTAGTTCATCAAGTGCGCACTTAAATCGAGGCAGAAAAAAAAGTATTTACGTCGCGACCCCTTAAGTGAACCCATAAAGCATTTTTACGAGGACGTAAAAAAATTTTATCCGCTTAAATAATCTCTACGTCGGGCGTACGCTTTCTCTTTCTCCTTGCCCACCGGTTTCGTCCCGAAATGGTTTCGCGAACCTCCGGAAAATCCGCGTTACAGTGACATCATGCATCCGAGGAGAAATTTCTTGAGGTCGAGTCGATGGAATCGTTATTCGGGTCATCGCTGTATATCAATTTCGGGGCGAACGTAATTGAAGGGACGAGAACTCGATGAAAATTCGCCGTGTCGCCGTCGGGAATACGCAATTTACATAATATGTAGGTAATGGAATTTTCAGGACTTTGCCGAGAAAAGAGAGGGTGTGAGCGGCAAGTCGAGCGAATGACCCGGGTCTATATCCTCTCCTGCGATAGTTTCGAAACTAACCGTACCTACTGGGATTTCGGGCAATTTTTCTCATTAACATGCTAGAAGATAGGTTTTCTCCGATTTAACACGAATTTCGCGGTTTCAACTAAAATTTGCCATTCCAACACTCCCGTTTCCCTTTCCTAAGTAAAATTGCAAAAAGGATTTATAATACCTCGAAGTAATGTGAATAAATCTATAAAGATTATACCTTATTGTATATAGTCATTAAATTATCGTTTGAAGAAACGATATAGCGCAAAACCCCAAACTAGTATGGCCAAAATTAAATATATATTAATCTACAAAAGATAAAAAAAATTGCAAAAGCCATCAGAATATTTTTATAAAATATTCAATGCAGAAAAGAGAACTGGCATTTTCATTACATCTA
The DNA here is from genome assembly GCA_026168455.1 of Theocolax elegans. Classification (NCBI taxonomy): domain Eukaryota; kingdom Metazoa; phylum Arthropoda; class Insecta; order Hymenoptera; family Cerocephalidae; genus Theocolax; species Theocolax elegans. The sequence continues at coordinate 34,759,306 of CM047430.1, read as the reverse complement.
CAAGATATAAGTATATTTTCTTTCAATTTTACAAAAACGATTTCATCTTCGTGACTAAATGTTGAAAATAAATGTAGTTTAAACAAGACTCTGTTTCACGCGTAATTCTTCTCCAATTTACGTTAAAAACATATTAGAACCACGACTATTATGAATTATGTACTACTTAGTTGCTTTATAATAAAAAAACTTTAGTTTTAAAGATATTTTAACTACTTTTGAAGAGATTGTTACAAAAGTTAATATTGTCATAATCATTGTATGATGTTTTATACAACATAAAGTTTACATTAAATTTATGACATTGGAGAATAAGAAATATATTATCACAATAATCTCTCACTCTGTAGCCATACAGATATATTTAGCAATTTTATAAAAGATAAAATACCTCCAGGTATTTGAATTAGAAAATGTATAAAATTTGAAATAAAAAACTTATTACATAATGCGAGTCGTATTGCAAGAAATTTTGTCTACATACTGCTATATACTATTACTTTAATCGACTGTATAAAATTGTTGTACGCAATATTAAAGGGCTTCATCACTTTTACTCTGTAGTGTTTGAAGAAATTTGTACTTGGTACGTTTTGTGAGTTACTACGCTCGGAGAAAATTAAATTTTTTTGCATCAGTGGAGTAGGAATTTTTTACGAGTTATAATAAAAACTGAAGTATTTGATGCGTGGAGTGAAATTTTTCAAAGAAGGATTTTACAGGAGCATAGACTTTATTTTACTTTTTCCGTAACTTATTTCGTAACTTATACCTTCGAATATACGTTTTTTTACACAACGAACAATAAAAATGTATTTTTTATCGGTGTACATAAGAAGTAAGTGGTGTAATGTATAGGGTTTTATCATCCATTAGAAAGGAGTGCTGCTGCATTCGGTATTCTAATATCTTGTCACTTTATCAGTTATTCAAATAATTTATGATTTATTTACGAAGGAAAGAAAAATTTAATGAAAATTAATCGGACCTTTGATAAACCAGGAGACAAGATTTGGTAGCGCGTTTACGAAAGTAAAAGTTTTAGCGGTCGAGTGTGACAAGATATCGCATACCACGAGAGAGGAATCCATTAAATGGTACCGGTAAATTGAATTTCGCGGGAGACAAAAGGACCGCGAGACTCTTGGATAGAGGCGAGAGCAGGGAACCGTAAGGGCTCGCCTCGTTGAGACAAGCGCGAAGAACTTGAACTGCCGCTCGTTCCCTTGATCAGGCTTCACCGCTCGAAATTTGGGCTTCATCCACGACGATATCCGGATCTCGAGGAGGTAAACGAGTGAGAGAAATCGAGAACCCTTGGGTCAAAGGCAGAAGGAGACGTCCGAGAAGATAAAAGGGACAGATGAAACAGATTTAATTTGGGTAATGGACAAAATATGCGTCTACCTTTTTTCAATCACGCAACTACCGTCAAACTTAACTTTTGTTCGGTATTTATTTTCGAGAAAAAATATTTATAATGCGATAACACGCTCAACCTATTGTCCTACTACTAATTATTCATTATTATATCTCTTTGAATTTATATGAGAAATGTGTCGATGTTTATGTGATGTTTATTCATCGACGTTGAATCATTTTATAATTGATTAATTAATATTACTTTGTTGATTTCCCCCTCCGTCCGTCCTTGATTTATGAAGGTAGTTGTCGATGTCGATGGTCAAATAAATAAACAAATATTAATTATAGTTGATGCACAACTTTTCGTCTGCTTGATTTGCAAACCTCTTCGTTACCAACATTTTATTATTAATGAACTTAAAAAAAAATAATATCGTAACTAGTTAATATATGAACAATAGTCAGTTAATTAAAATGTATATCAATATCAGAAAAAAAATTACAATGTGCTTGTTGATTGAAACATTAAAAACACCTACGGGTGAGTTTAAAGGAGTAAAGTGAGAAATTGTGCTAAAATAATTAATAAATAAGATTCGCAATGGTTAAAGTTAACACTAAATAAATTGAATATTTATTAAAGCAAATACCAACGTTAAAATCTCCAGTTGAAAAGAGAATGACAATTAGTATACAATGTGAATTATTAATAAATGTTATTAAGTATAGATATATCTTCAAATTATTGAATATTAATAATACTTTTCATTCTATTTATTTGGATAGTTTACTCAAAATAAAATTACCGAGTTACTCGTATTCGATAAATATAATTTTCATTGCTTAACATATACTGTGCCGAAGAAAGGAGAAGTAGATCGAAAAGAGAGATGGAAGAGACGAAGCAAGAGGAAAGAGTTATAGAAAAGCGTTTCCGTAGACCACCGATGAGTTTCCCAGATCAGCCCTTTCAACCGTCACGTCGGCTCATTATATTCGCGAGTTTTACCGTCCATATCAAAGTGAATAGGGAAATGCGCGTTCCACTCTCCCTTTCATCTAAACGCGAACGCGTCATACTCCGTGTCACTATTCGCTGTAGATCCGGAGCGAGACATCGCTCATCAATGCTTTTCCGATGACTTCACAGTGAGAGCAGCTGCACGTACAAATTTTACCTAGCATTTCGGGGGAAAGAAAAGAAAAGAAATGAAAGCCCGCAAATGTTTGCTCATTGATCAAGACCACCGGTGCTTAATGAATTGTAAACAGTTGGCTCGGAATTGAAAATATTTCTGATTCGTCCTTAGTTACGTATTTTTTTTTCTTCTTTCATCCCTCCCCTTCCACTCCCCCCTACTTTCTCTCTTTCTTCCCTTTTTGTTGATCATTTTCAACTGCTCTCTTGCCTTTTCTGCGACATGCTCTCTCCTTTCATCTTTTCCTGTGCAATTTGTCTTGATTTTTTAATTAAGTCCCTTGGGCATTCTTGTTTACTACTTGTAAATATTTTTCTTTCGCTTTACGCGAAATTACAGTTAATGCAATTAATTGTATTTAAAGTTGGATGGGATGTTATAGATATATTAATACGAACGTATACTATACAATTAAATTACGCATATTTGTATATAATTATATCATTAAATTATTGTAAATAATCTTTAAAAATATTAATTTAAAATTATATATACCTATAAACTATTTATTAATTAATTACTGCAGTTCAAATTGGTATCATTTCAAATGGCAAGTAGAAAACGAGAATTTGTGAAAAATGTATAAATTTGTTATCAATTTAAAAATATATTGGCTACGGAACATTAGCGATGAAATAAGTAGGCTACATGAAACAATGATAAATGGAGGTTCTTTAGTGGAAGAAGTAATGAAAAATAGCTTGTCTGAGATGAAAAAGAATGTGTTTGTAGATCTATCATCGGCAATATCTTTTTTCAACCCTGACTAAATTTTATTTACTCTTTCAACATTTCACTTCTCATGACACAAACATTATTAAAAGTTTGGACTTAAAGAGTACGATGACTCCTGCTATAGTTAACTTAACAAAGTAACAATATTGGCTACTTTTTTTATCGCAAAAAGAAGACAAATCCATTTTGCGAATATAATTGCATTGATATTGTAAAAATGTAAACAATTGATCTAGCTTCCATTGATCTACTTATATATATGTATAATAGAATAAAATACTAAACTAAAATAAATAATTGAGAGATTGCTTCATCAGTATTATACTAATAATTTACGTAAAAGAAAAGTATATGAATATTAATCGAATACATCAATTTATAATGAAGTGAAAAACATTGAAAGCTTTATTATTATTAAATTAGTTTAAAGTTAATCGTTCGCTCTTTCTATTCAGTTTCTTCGGCAGACATCATTCCTTTTTGTACAAAATAATACAACGAGTATACAAATGAATAAAATAATATGTCGCGTATACCTATATCCAAAAATTCACATCGACGGCATCCGGTTCCGCAGTTACGCAAACGTATGAAAAAAGTGAAACGAAACTAAAATATATAAATATAGCTAAAGCTCGAGGAAACTTTTACAATCTCGTTCCATATGCAAACAATCTCGACGTATCTACTACGTTTATCGAGCATCGCACGCGGACACAAGCGTCGTGCTTCCATTGAGAGACACGAGTTGAAGAGCGTCACTTGGCTGCAGCATTATTGAAAATCCGATTGTGGCACGAAGCAAAGAAACATGATCTGAGCCAAGCTGAACGGTGGATTTATTTTGCGGATCTGGCCAATCAAACGAATGATGGACGACGTCATTTTAATTGAAATTCATACGGGTGACACAGATCTGTCGCTTCGCGCTCCATTCAATGCGATTTAGATTTTAACTGCTTTACGATTTGCATTGTTTTATTTTGCTCTCCCTCGGAGATTATAATCAAAGTAGATGTTTCTTGCCACGCGTAACCTAATTTACCCTCTTGTACGGGCTTACAATATTGAAATTTAATAAGAGTGAACTTCATTTAGATTGACTCTAGGCTTTGGTGATTTGATTGCAAATAAATCTTAAGCGTGTTGGCGAGTTTCTCTCAACCTAATTAACCAGTTATACACAATTTACCAGGTGTACATACCGTATCATTACCAATTCCTGATGAGCATCCAATTGTTGATTATTTTTTATAGAATATTGGATTAATTTTAAAATGTATGTATTACAATATAATATAGTAAGTAATGTCAAGTTATACATGCGCTAAGGTGCGATCAAGAATTAGCCTTATTTGATCAAAAATTGGTTGTTACGGTAATTATACAAAGAGAATATCCAAACATTATTTAATATCATTTACATATTTAAATTGTAACAAGTTAAATATACAATTGTTTCACATCGTTTAAATATATAGAATAAATGAAGCAAATTAAGAGAAGCTTCAAGTTTCCCAATTTACTTTTTCACAAGTCAACTTTATTTAAAATTTTCATTGGAATCTACGATTTATACTATTCATTTAATATTAAAATGAGCTTTTGCAACTGCAGATATGCAATTCGTACTTTATGTCAAAGGAAGTCCATTAAAATAGGAAGATAAGAAACTTGGGAAGAAACTTTATTTAAAAAAAATTTTTAAAGTGCGATGTGATCCTAACAAATATAATACTTAAACTTTTCCAATTCCATATATTCTATTTTATACATAAAATAAAACTGATATACATACAACTGGCATTCAAATGAAAGTGAGAACAAAATTAATATTTAAATCTATTTCTTTGGATATAAATAATATACAAATATGCTAGTCAACGTAAATACCATTTTAAATATATCTATAAATATAGTATGTTCAAATTAATTAATCATTCGGTGTATATATATGAAAATAAATTTATTGGTTTTTCCGAAGAAAAACTTAATTTTAAATTAAAGAAGGCTCTTTTTACTCTTCGTCCACTATTTGAACAAACCCGGGATTTCGGTGTAAGTACGTCGCACTATGGTTGGTGGTTTTCCCACCACTAGAGGGAGACGACCATCTCTCTGCATACGTTAGAGAGATTGTCGTCATATCTTTTATATATAGCCGCAGAACATCTTGCTGGCATCGCAGTTCATCTTGCGACAGACGTCTAAAGGTAAGATTTCCAGTTCCTTACTGAAGAGTTCAAACTGGAGATCGAGAACGAAATGCCTATAATTTTTAAAAGTCCATACTCTCAAAATTCTACTAACTGTAGTGGACACGGAATAAAAAAAGCCTTTTTTCATTTAAAATTAAGTTTTCTTTTGGAAAGATTAAAAGATTTATTTTATATTTCTTAATAATATAATATGCTTCTTATACAATTTGCTTCTTGAATTGTTTGTGAGGATAAAGCGTATTATTTATGCAAGGGAAATGAAACTTAATAATCCAACGCATCCTTAAATAAATAAATAAAATAAAGATATTAATATACATTAATTGAAAACTCTTATGACCAAAAAGTAAATGAATTTTATTTTTCTTAAACACATGTATCTTCTAGCGTGAATATATGTTTATCAGTCGATCGAACAAAATAATATTGTAATCAAATTCTCAACAGATTTGGAGTATCAGCGTGGTTGTGTTGCGTAATCCGAAATTCTAATTATCGGTAAATCCATCGTCAAAAGTAGACTCGCGTAATACCGTGGTTTTAATCAATCATACCACCTGACCCGCACCCCTTTCCTCTCCCGTGAACCGAGCATAACGAAAATCGCTAATTGCAGCGTAATACTCCGAAGGAAAGTTCAAGACGGTTCATCTCGCACGATAGATGTAGAAACAATGAGAAACAAGACTCTCGACGCCCGCAAAAGCTCGATATTTTACAGAGCGTCGGCATTACAAAAGCCCAAGATACGGGAGCGATTCGACGAGGTTTCGCGTGTACCATGGGCGTGCTTTCTTCTTGGCGAGCATTGAATAGCCTCCTCCCACCTCTTCGAGTTTCGGTACAATGCGCCACACCGGCCTTTCGAGCGTGGCGCCGCGGCCGTATTTCAGTCAAGCGAAATCCGCTCGGCTCGTGACTTAATTACAATGCATCGTGCACCCTGGCAAAAGTTAACCCCGACGTAGCAGGTGGACCCCGCGCATTATTGTCTTGTTTACCTTGGCCGCTCAGGTTACCCGGAGGGAGATCGTTTCCGAGACTTTTTTTTATCTTTGTACCTTAGTCCAACAAAAGTGCGAGCTTGCACGATATTTTCCCTCGTTCTTTTTTATTTTCTTGTTTGGGTTTCACGATGATTGCGAGGATCTAAGTAATCACTAATTATTGCTCGACTAATTTTTATCCTTTTAATCGCAACAAAAGTTTACAATCAAGATAGTTCAAGTATTGTTACGACGGAATCTTAAATAATATTTCGATTAATTTCTGTACAGATTATTTTACAATAGTTCTGATAATATATTTTAATAACTACACGTAGAATACTTAACAAAATTATACATTAATATATTGTTAGCTAAATAAAAAGCATTTTATAAAATGTGAAAATAGTTATAAAGAAATTTATTCGCAAATTAATTAGTTTAAACTAATTGAAATTAATAAATTGATTAACTATATAATAATGCGAAATTTCAATAATAAAATACAAATAATAAAATAAAATTTAACAATGATATTTTTAAAAAATAACTACCAAAATAAATTTTAGCATGCATGTAAAATAGTTTGAAGTTGAAAGGTTTAGGATTATAAGGAAAATCTTTTTACGACTAAAACAAAGATATATTCCGAATACCATAAAACATTTCTTTTGAGTAGATATACAGTTAAGTTTTTAACGATTGATTGTTCGAAAGCTCAGAAGATTTTTTAGCTAATAAAATTATAATGTGCGAATCGGTTATGAATAATGGAACGTCAATGTGATAGAACCCGGCACGCCCAGAGAAGCAAGTGCTCGGTTAACCTACATTTTTCATTTATTTTTTTTTAAAGAGTATCTTTCTTGGTATCTCCTCCTATACTCTCGTTTCTTATATACCTGATGGCTCGTGGTATATACGTTTCAGAATATACGTATGTAAGCCCGGTAAGAAAGTTTTTCTTTCCCAAGGGTGCTTTTCTCCGCGCTACTTGCGAGGCACTCAAGGCCTTTGAGAATAGAACTAATGCTTATATTTCGGTTACATTTCGAGGGGGTGCGGGAAGAAAACGCAAACTTTAAAGAGATTTAGAGCAGTACTTTTATAAGATGAATTTGTATGAATACATCTAAGAGTAACACTTGCGATATCTGTACCATTTCGGTTACGAAGACAAATTTATCGTTTCTTATTAAATAAGGATTTGTGACATATCTCAAGGAAAAATAGTCTCTCCTTGTTTTACTAATATTAACGAATAATTCACTAACGGACAAAAATTATACAAAGTATACCCAAACTTGTTATTTACTTTACATTCATTTTTCATAATATTTTACAATCAAGCATAAAGCTTTTACATTTAATTAAGAAATTTCGATGAAAAAACTTTTTATTAGTGTTGACAGAAACTTTTTCCTTGGATAGTGCAAATTGAATTGCAGAGTTCTTAATATGATTGATTGGCTTCCTATTGGCGAGATAAATTAATTTAGTTACATTAATATAACTAATATTTATCTTTCCGAATCCATTTACTTTTTTTTCAATATTTTTCTAGCAATGGTAGAAGATTAGTTTAATATATTTAAAATTATTTGCCTATTTCGTGTATATAAATACGTGTAATAAAATAAATAAATCTGAGCATATTGGTTAGCTATTACATACATCTAGAAATCGAAAATCTAAAATTAGTATTATTTAGATAAAGAGAGAATCTAATCTCAAAGAAATAAGTGAAGTGCCGCTCTGGAAATAGAAATTACGGAATTTTGATCACTATTTAAAGCGGTGCAACTATAAATTAAGGGAAAAAAAGATTGTTTTTTTAAGGCCGGGGTATTTTCGAGACACAAAAACTCGGTAAGTGAAAAATAAACAGAATAAATCTCCAAAAGAAATAATTGGAATAAGCTAAATATATACCTGGGCGTATTAATAAAACCGAATGTCCGAACTCATTAAAAGGTAAAATGAACATTCATAAGCAGCGCAAGAAACGCTTAGGGCTTGCAAACTCGGAGCTAACATCCATTCAGAGAATCGTGAACGGTTTACGCAAGAAAATCGCATCCAACAAAAATGTTATTGGATTCATTTAAAGTTATAAAACTTCCATCTCGCATTGGAATCGTATAAGCGAAACGAGCAAGGTTGAACTGCTGGAACAACTCGACTAGCTCGAGAAAAACCTCGAGAGAGAAAGAGAGAGGGGTAGAGAGAAGGGCGGGGGGGGGGGGAGGAGTAGGAGGAAGAGAGATACTCGAGGAAGAGGAAAAAAAGCAAGCGTGAATTCCGACTGATTCGTGGTCGATCGCGAGGTTTGGTTTTTTTCCAGGACTACGATAACTCGAGGGTAACCTCCCTGGGCCAAGAATTTACTTTCGGCTCTTGCAGTATATATCTATACAATTCTACGCGACTCCTGCGAATCACTGAGAAATCTCACCTTTTTTTGCAGAAACTACCACCGTTCGTACACGAATCTTACCTCGGGTGGGAGAGACGCCAACGCGATCATAAAATATGCATTGCCTATTCCCCGTAGACACGAACAAAAGCAGAGGGCCTTCTTTCCCTCGTCCGCGGGTGGAGTAAGAAGAGAGAGGGCAAGAGAGAGAGAGAGAGAGAGAGAGAGAGCATTCCCCATTTCCATATCCGTTCCGTAAGGGAAATCCAGCATCCTTCTTCCTAAGCTCGGAGCGATAGTCTAGCTAAAAACGGACACGTTGCTATAGGACTTGTAAGTACGAGTTTAATGGTCTGAACATGTAATGAGAGAGTAATTGGCTCTTTTTACTCACCCTGGATATATACTAGTTTTAACTGTATGTTCATTAAACTATGAAAATTACGTATCTAAATGAAGATTTTTAACCACATTTAAAATTTACGAAAAATATGAAATTTTTCTTTTTCTTACACGAACGATGCATCGTGTACACCGTCTCAGGCAAAAGCTTCGCGCAAAAAGAGCTTTATCATTTTTACCAGCTGACTTTATAAAAACCTGAAACAATTTTTTAGCTTGATAACTTTTACAATGCAATGCGCAAGTTTAATGAAGAGAGTTATACATATTTTGATAACAAGCCATGCAATTTTTTGTACATTTTGTAAATTCACTTGATAAAATAATCAAAGATAATAAATATAAAGAAAACAATGAAATACATTGTATGATGTGAACATCTACATCATCAAAGGAAAGTACAATCATTCATAAAATTATATTATATAATAATTGTCAAATTCTTTTATGTTAGATAATATTATAAATCGTTAAAATAAACTCGATATAAAGTACTAAACGTTTCTTTAATCATACAAATGGAAACGCTAGAGTTAATGATTGCCGAAGAAAATATAATAAAATCGTTTACATAAAAAGTATTTAATTAAAAAATTATGCGTTTCCTCCGATAAATCTTTAAATGTATAATCGATACTGATTTAACGTGTCTCCGTCTGGAAGAATCCTATCAATCTTTCGGTATCTTAGTAAAGTTAGAAAAAGAAAAGGTACAGTGCGAGGGAAAAGAGAAAATGTAAGAGAGAAGGAGGCACTAACGAAAGACAAAGAGCAGAGGGTATAAATGAACCGAGGTAGAAGACAAGATGGGGTTGAAGTGGGAGGGTCCAGCTCGTTGAATCCTGGCGTGAAAGGAAAAGCGAAGAGAGTCATGCAAGCTCCGAGAGAGAGATAAAGACGCTTCGAGTCGGAGCGAGAGGAATGGCCAAAGAATAGCGAGTTTGTAAGACGAAGGAGCGTCAGTGTGAGAGGGAAAATGTAAGTAAGGGAGTGAGATAGAAATTTGCCGAATCGCCCCGTACAAATTTCCGATAAGAATCCAACGATGCTACCGGGCAAAACGGAGGAAATAAAATTACAGGCAGCTCGCAGGAAGAAAGAGAGAAAAGGAAACCGTGAGCGGGGTGGAGGGGAGGAAGAAGAAAGAGGAACAGGAGGAGGAGGAGGAGGAGGAGGAGGTCGAGAAGGTGGGAGGCGGGAGGAGAGAAAGGAATAAAGGAAAAAGAAGGGATAAAACATCGACAGCCAAGGACTCGAACGAATCGAACGAAGAATTTCGCATTCGCATTGGTAATGGCTTGTGTTTAAGTCGGCCATCATTTATTCAAATCGGTACTATCAACTCCTCCGGACCGTAAAAAATATCGGTTCCCCGGAAATAAAAGTCAGGCTTTGTAATACAATCCCGCCTTCCCCGATCCTCCCCCGTTCGAACGAGTTGCGAAAGTATAAATTGTTTCGCAGCTTAAATATAAGCCTTCGATGCAGGCTTAATTGTGTTTTAAGCTTACCACGTTGTCGAGATAAAACCAACGCACGAGAGGAGCTAAAACCAACACCGCTCTGCATGTGCGTCTGCGTGTGCGTCTCTACCTCCTACTCTCTCTCTCTCTCTGTCTCTGTGTTTCATTTTATATTGCGATTACAACAAAAATTTATATCGAGTTAAATTGAAATGTCAATATTCGCACGATTAAATGTCACCAGCTGTACTTTTAGATTCTACTTGTATGTTTGGAAATTCTTCTGGATTTGATGCTGACGGCCTGTTTATACGTTTATTTATATTTTCAAATTCACGTTCCAAATACATAACGTAAGAACGATATTCTGAAACGTTATTTATTCGGAACTGAACATATTTTATTAAAATTGTACGAACACGTATTTTCGTACAATGTGAATAATATCAAACCTTTGTCAAACGAGTAATTGAAAAATAATTTTTTTATTGTATCCCTAAATTCTTACTATATATATCATAGCTATTATATTTAATCAAGTTTATGCAAATGACATTTGATTCACAACTATGCTGATTAAAAAAACGTATATAGAAAACCAATTACATTCACATCAACTTAAAAGCGCCAATTAGTCAAGTAATTTATAATGTTAATAATTATACAATTATTTTTCAATATTTTATTGATTGCTACCTGAAATATATTTTTTAAAAACTTCATAAAGTTAATTAATTTTGAATTTATATACCTACACATAACAAATGCAATCAAATTAAATTATATTTTATAACTTCACTACTTATAACACTGTATTAATTGCTGCAAAATTATTATACACTTAATAATTTACGTTTGCCAACCACATAAATATTAAAAAAGTAAACATACCGTTACATCGTTTTTATTTAGTACTTTATGATGTTCATTAAGATTTTATTTTATTACGAAAAAATAAATTGTATTACTGTTGCACACATATCTATCCGATTAAATCATAAAGATGCGACAATACAATAAAATAAAAAAATCACCGTTGAGAGTAGACACTGCTATATACGTTTATAAGTGCTTGAAAGTTATATACTACTACCCATTTGTTCGTAGAATTTTTCGTTCTGTACATGTATTGTGTTAATGAATATTTTGAGGTTCGTCAGACCTAAAAGTGCATGCTTAAATTAGTTAGCGTCCCTATTTGCAGGAGTACCTGGTTTTAGGTTCTAAAGAAGTCATATTATCATCTCATTTCTAACAATAAAGCTAATATCTTCTACTCTCAAATGATGCAACAAGTAAAGTACCTTTCTAAGAATATGCTATAATTCGTACACTCGTGCAAAAGAATAAAAAACTAATCCAGCTGATATTAGATTTGTTTTCTGCGTTTCAAAAAACCATGTGCATATTTTTTAATAATTTAGAGGATGTATCGCATAATCATTTTGACACTCACAAAACTGTAAAGTTTATTCCTAGCGAGATGATACTAGTTGAATTTACAAAACTGTGCATTAACATCATCTTCACAAATTTCTTACAATCAAAATAGGAAATACCAATGTGAATTCATCTCTCGGTCTCAGTTTCCGAAGATAGATGTACCTCGAGCCAGAAAGTGTCGATAAATTCCTTCTTATTATTATGATACGCCATAACAAATCAAACTATTATACTTATTTTCAGCAGAGTAAGTAAGAAGCACATACGTAAAAACGTCCCTTAAGAGAGCGTATTAAGACCTATGTTGCACACGATTAATTCTATGTCAATATTAGAAAATTCTTGAAAAAGTGTTTAATAATTGAATTTGCTTTAATTTGCACCAATTTAAGAAAAATATGATCAAAAAAATTTAATACCAAGTTTTATTATACGTTTTAACAATATAAACATCGCGTCTGGTAATACCAAAATTAAAATAAACTAAATTCTATTGAATTCAACGAAGCTGTCCGTTTCTTTAGATGAATAAGCATTTTTACTTTCTCAGTAATTAATACTGCAACACACAACAGAGGCTACTTTTTAAATGTATTATAAACTTAAACATTGTCATAGATAACATAGAAATACACAATAATTATAATATTGATAATCACGATTATCAAATAGCTTATAAAAGGAAGTTTATATAAAAGTTTTAAAAGATTGTTTGTTAAGGGTAGCGCACTGGCTCTTTATACAGATGGCAACAAAACTGAAACAAGAGAAGGTTTAATCTGTATCTTCACCCAAATTAAATATTAATATTAATCGTTGTTTAAAAGATAATGCATCTACTTTAACAGCTGAGTGTGTTGCCTTAAATGATGCCTTTGACATTACGCTTGATGATAAATAGAAAAATATTTTTATTTTTGCAGGTACACTTAGTGACCTGTTAGTACTTAAAACAACCAAAATTTGTATGCAAAATTATAAAACTTTGTAATAAAGCTTTGGAAACAAATATTTATATTTTGGGTATTCGAGGTAATACAATTTATTTAATGCCACAAATAAAAAAAATACTACCATCTCAATTATTTGAATATCGTTGCATAGTGGAATATTGTGAAATGATCTGGCAGATACTCTGGTAAAAGATACAACTTTATCAGACATCCGAGACATTAACGTTACCGCCTTAACTAATCTTTACGAAAACTTCAAAAGAAAATGCAACACACAAATAAATACAACTATTACACAAAGACTTTTCTAATAACTAATTTTATAATAACAAAAGTCATTCTTAGTTTTCTTGCAAAAAAATTGTATCGTAAATGTATATTGTTTCAGGTTAACCGAATTCGTTGTAACTACTACAACCTAGCCTCGTCACTTCACTTGCTAATGGACAATTTACGTCAATTCCGCTATTACCCGCCTTTCAACATTGAATCTTTTGTATCTATCTTCTGTCAGCTTACCGTATCTTTTCAAAATGATTGTAATATCTGTCTATAGTAATATAGCTTTTACGTCGCTAATGTGAAAAGGTATAAATATATGTAGATGTAATTTAGATTTGCTGTAAATATATGCAGTTCTTAACTATACATGTGTATATGTATATATTTGATAATAATAAATGACAAAATATATTGAAAATTTAATGAAACAACAGTGTATAGTAAATATAGTTATTATAACTTTTAAAAGCTTAAATGAGCTAAATATAAAGATATTAACTTTCAATATAATTAGTAAAGAAGAAACGGACTTGGCCTCATTAATTCTGCATTAGCAAGAGACATTTTGGTACTGCTCTAATATTAAAGTTGTCGACGTGATCACGAATTTACAATCCAAAATTCTTTCTAGCGGGTTTCCTGGATCTTCTTGAGATTGTACAAAGCGGATTAATTTTCTACTGCTCGTCGAAATAAATGTTCACCCTATTCCCCCCTCCGTTTTCTCGATAGAAACGAAAAGGCACTTCCTAAAGAGTGCGCTAAGATTCATTTCTCCTCTGAAATCCTACCTCTTCACGCGCTAACGAGCGACAGACGTTGTCATCATTATCTTCAAAAACATGCGCACCCTATAAACCTTTCAGCGTTACGAAAAGAAGAGAAAACCTCTTTGATGTTACGAAATTTAGAATTTGTTATATTTTTTAGCGCGATAGTGTCATTTTTTCATGGCCCACTTTCATAGTTGTAGGAATTTAGAGTCGATACAAATAAAAAGTTTTGATTAAACGTGAATATGTTACATTGAAACTTACGTAACCAAGGGAACACTTTTACATTGCCTATACCATTTGGTAACTCACCTGTAACAGAAATAAAAAATAATAGTTATTTTATGAGCACATATTTCTACATTAAATAAATTAACATTTTATTTTCAAATAAACATTTATATAATAATATTTAAACGTATTGGAAGTGTTAATTAAGACAAGAAGATGCAAAAACGTTGCTTTTAACTGTTCACCTCGCAGAAGAACGTAATTAGTATTGCTTATTAAATAATTAAAATAAAATTGACAAGTATGATTGAAATTACACGTATTTGTAATTATAAAATATTTTCGATGAAATAATGCCTCTTAAGCATTTCCACATCCAGCTACTTAAATCTATAATTTAATTAATTATTATTTAATTAAGAAGTTACAAGGAAGACTATTTTAAACTATCAGTTAAAATGGTCACAATTTCAATAATGCGCCATTACGGCAGAAATAGAGTTATTCGTACTTATTTAACATCGTTACGTGGTTAATATTTTATTTAAAAATTATTATATATTCACGCTTAAACATTCAAATTAAATATGTTCATACTATAACTGAAAATAATTAAAAACTTATATCATCCTAAAAATACTAATACGATAATAAATTTAAACCATTAGGAATATTAAATTAACCAATTTCACTGCACATAAAGTTCAAATAAAAAAAATGATAGTTAAAGTTATTATTACGTTTTTTTTTATTATTTTACCGGCGTTCTTTTTATGCTCCTAAGCTAGTGCTAATCAGCGACACAGGTCATACGATGTTTTTGTTGAGAAAGCAATTATTGTAAAACATTCCCCAGTGTTGCTTGTATCAATCGACGTATACTGAGAATCGACCAGGGGCACTTCTGTTAATTTATCTAAATTATATTGATAAATTAATAAAATTTATGTTTGTAAAATTATAATATACTATAAATTGATCCATAGGGATACGAGTTAAGAATAATTGAATTAAATGAGCACGGCAATAAAACTGAATACGTCTTATTATAGTTGGTACATGTATCTACTTCTGATGTAAGTAGAAACATTTGTAAACTTCATCTACTTTTTTTTTCTTTTTCATAAACTTTTCAATTGCTCACAAGGTACATACAAGAAAACTTTACTAATTTTATCTTTTCGGATTACCAAGTAAAACTAGAAATAATAGAAAATAAATAACCCAAGTTTAGTAAAAGTTAACTTAAAATAATAACGATCTTCTCGGTTTTAAGTCACACCGAGGATTAATAAATAAAAATGAAGAATATCGTCAAACTATTGTCTTTTCATTGAATCTACTAAAAATAACGTAATAAATTTTTGGAGTTGAGATAATCTTCCGAGCGCCAATCCGAAGATCAACTCAAGATTCTACGAAAATTAATTACCTAGGCTAACGGAAGGCTTTCCCATAGACCATAAAACGAAAAAGGCGACGCAAGTTCTATTCCACGGTAACGATAAAAGGTATGAGGGAAGTTGTCGCGGTGACTCGCGTCGGGAGATGTGTACTTGTCGGGGCCATTACTAAGATTTCACAGACCGAAAGATCGATCGTGTCGTAAATCTGACCATTGCGGCGCCAAGGAGGCGCGACGGCACAAACGGATCAAATGACTGGAGATACGGTCTTCCTACCCTTGCTTAGACCAAACTCCAACCCTAAATAGATACAAACAGCGAAATTAAAAAAGTTCTCAAGATATTTCCTGGAACTTATATAAGTAAAGGAACACTTTTTCCAGCCCGGGAGAATACGATGATCATTTTTCTTGAATAATTTATTCGATATTACATGAATAAATAATTGTATATTCCATTTATGACATATTAATCAATATTAAATTAAATATTAAATACGATGACGATGATAATGATGGGCAAACATTAATAATTCGTACATTCTTTATAAATTTTGGATTTGAACAAAATCCATGCTACAAAGATATTTTCAGGTGACCTCTTTATCTTAGAATAACTGAAAATTTTGAGAGACGATGATAAGATTGATGTAACAAAGTAAAAAGTGTAATAAAATAGAAGAGAATATTGTTAAATAGGTATTTGCATAATTGAAACAAATAATTGAAAGTCAGGAATAAAGAGTATTTGGTTGTGGCGTGCTCAAGGAACATGTCATATACAATAATTCGAAAGACCACATAATTCAGAGGAGCGTAGTGGAGCTCATAGACGGGATGTTTGAAGTGCCGTGTATGAAAAATCCTTTCTCCACCGTCAGGATAATCCCTCACCACAACAGAGAATTTCAAAATCGGCTTGGAGTTAGGTGAATTAACTCGTGGAGAAAGAGGTACTCGCGAGCGCATTCTTGTGATGCATAATGCCACGAAAGAGAAGCGGTAGAGCGGGGAGGGGAGAAGAGGCAAGTGGGAGAGAGGGAGAGAAGGAGAGAAGGAGAGAGAGAGAGAGAGAGAGAGAGAGAGGAAGAGGATGAGGTTTCCAAGCTTTACCATACATGCGCTTCTGTTTCTCGGTAGTGCGTCAACTGGTCGACTTTAAGCGAGGCACGTGTGACCGAACAATGGGCTGGTGGTGGTGTAGTAAAGCCGCAGGAAGGACGAGCCAGGAGCCACGAGCCACGAGCCACGAGCCCGTTCACCGGATAATAGTTAAATAATAGCGCGTGGCAGGCGCATGTCTTAAACTCACTCCATAAGGCTGGTAGTATAGCGCTCTGTAAAATTTACAAGGGCTTCGTGTATCACACGCACGTACCGCCGCCAGTCAATAGTTTATGCGCGTGGCGAAAAATGTTTCTGTGCCGCGGGGCCCACACGTAAAAGGGAAATTGCGCGCGCACCCGGAATTTTGAGACCTCGCCCAACCCTTCCCCACAACCCTTTCCCCTCGTATATACACCCCTACGCTCGGGATTGCGCGAAATTAAGATAAACCGGCCGCCCTTTTATTTCACTCAGTTTGCATTTTTCATTTCCTTCTTATCGATTACGTTATTTCTTATAACTCTAAACGATATTATTCAGCTTTAATAATAAACTTTGTTCTACGCCAAGTTCGTGCAACTTTCAATTCTCGAATTGACGTTTAATTTTTTTATAAAAAGTTTTTTTTTATTCGTTATTCTTAAATGGCGAATCTAAACTCTTTTAAAACTCTAAATAATGTACGTAAAGGATGATTGAAAAATGAATTGGAGGTGTTTATTCTCAATAATAGCGAAACAAATGTGTACGAGGAAATTTACTTAGGCGAATGTGGTATCATTGAGTTATTCCGGATATTAGAAATGAGAAACTAAAGCTGATTAGGTAAGGAAAGTACATTAGGAACGTGTTATACAAATTTCAAGTTTAATTTGAACAAAGTCTCAGGATAAAAAGAAGAGTTTGGAAAAGTTGACAAAGTTCTCTTAAGCCGACACCTAAATTTTCTTTCGTTACACAAAATTGTTTAGCTTAAGTTGCACGAACAATTCCGTGCGCGCTGTGCTTTTCCCTCCGCTTTTCTTTTGTCTCATTTTCTCATTCTTTTGTCTCGGCGTAGAACGCGAAAGAGGAGAACCATCGAGCGAGTTTCAAGTCGAACTCGAGGGCGAAAAGGCAGGATTTCAAAGTTTTATTTTTCCCTCGTTACAGTCGATGAAGGGAAAAGAAGGGGAAAGGAAAAACGAGACAAAAAAACAAAGAGCATACGCGGATCGTTTCGAAGCCACTATATGTCAAGCTCGAAACAAAATCGAGACAATTTGATTCATCATTGTGAACTGGCAATAAAGTGGCCTGAGAATCGGAGTTGCACGTGGAAACTAAATCGGGAAAGAGAGGTAGGGAGCCGAGGCGACGTTCAACTGGTTAAGAACACGTGAAATCGAGTGTCATTGCGAGACCGACGGATGGGAAATGGGAACGAAGAAACGAGGTACGCCCCGTTTCGCATCATTCGGGTCGGCTCCACGAAAATGATAAATGTGCTTGCGCTCATAACAAACTTCGAGAGACGAGAGATGATGGTTTTGTTTCTTTTTTAATTGTCACGGTCCGATTTCCGCTTCTCTTTTCCTTCTTGCAACTACCCACGTAAGCATTGCTATGAGATCGTAGCTGTTTAGTGCTCAACTTAGGTACAAGATATCGCTAGATTTTTAATCATTTCGGACTTTATCTCAAATTTTTATTTCAAAAATAAAATATTTTTTATTTATTAATATAATAAATTAAAATCTTCTAAACTCACATTTTATCAGTGTTTTAATAAATTAATATTCTTAAGAGCATGTCTTATTCTCTCTTTCCCTTTTTCAATTTCTAAAACTTGCATGCAAATGAAAAATTTATGGTAATAAGGAAAATTGGAATAAATTTTATAATTTTGCATTGACTGAAAAATAAACCTTATAATTATTTGAATTTTAAACAATTAGCGATAAAATTATATAATAAACAGATAAAAATATTGTATTACATAAAGTATCAGATGAATATAAAAATAATGTCTAATATTTATTAATAATTAATCGCTTTTAATTTACTAGAATGCCATTTATTTTAATCGACAGCAATAAAATTTCAGATAATTACTATCATTAAACTTCTTACTGACACTTTTATTGCGCTTAAGATTAATCTTTGTTGTTGAACCACAGTGAGGTCATGATTACAAAATAAGATAGCCTTTCATTCGTGCCGCACCATTAAAGGGCTGGAAAACTGGTAGCTGAACTCTGAAGAGTTGAAAACCAAAAACACGTGCGCTTGAGAGGCGTAAAAGGGTTGAAAAGGAGCTTGCAAAATATATAGAGGTGAAAGAAAAGCATAGGGTGGGAGAAGAAATAAAGAAACACGCGCGCGGGAAAGATGGAGCCAAAAGGAAACTACGCTAGAGCCTAGCCCTTCTCCTCCTCCCTCGTCCCGCTCACACACACACACCCACAGAGCTATACGAGGAGACAGACGTGCGCACGGTACGTGATGTCGCTGTTTGCTGAAGTCGTGCATTCGCATTTTCACGGGTCACCAGGCATCACGGGTCACATACCTATACATACGTATGTGGCGCAGCTACATGTATATACATCAAACCTATTGTCGGAACTCCTCGGAAATTGGAAATCAATTTGCGAAAAACGGTAATAAACGGCGACCTCCGCGCCTCCTGGCATTCGTACAAGTTACCTTCCTTTTTTTTATTGCTATAGCTCCAAAATTCACGTCGTCGACATATATACATGTATATATGTATATACAGGCGAAAGTATATGACGAGTGCACGCGAGGTCATCGCGCATTAATTAAGTGGCTTTCCTACAGTTGTTGAGAAAATATTTTGAGATCGAATGCAAATGCAATGATTCTAAGCTGGATTATTTTTTCTCAATTTAACTATTATTTCCTCGCGTGAAAGTGTGTAGTTTTTAGTTTGCATTCTTACGTAGTGGAACTGATTACATTCATTGCATTTATGTGGTAATGAAGTTTATCCCGCTTGGAATTTTTATGGGAATGCGATAACGACATTATGTGCTCAAAATTAAACCTACTCGAAAATTGCAGAGTTTTGGACACGCACTTTTTAGTAATATGCATTTTGTACACGCCACAACGCTGCAAACCAAAGTTACATTGAGCATTTGCTCTTAAGTTACTATTAATTAGTTTAATTTACTTTATTTACTAATATTTTATTACTATACCAATATAATTAAGATTTTATTAATGGAGTCACGAAAAAGTCAAGGTAATAATTGAAACTGTACACATTTACCGAAAATATAATATTAATATAAATTAAAATTAAAGTACGTAACAGAATATATATATTTGTGTGTGAAATAAGTGATTGAAGAGAAAATTCAAGAAGCGAGATAAATAATATTTTATGAATTATTTTCTTGCTGCATGAATACTCTCTCGTTTTAACAAGTAACTATATTTTTCTGCAAAATGATAGCAAGGTAGATGGTAGCTAGTGGATAAAATATACAGTAGCACTCATTTTTTTCCATTTGTTTTTTTCTTATTTTTTACAGCTTGTAACTATTTAGGTTAGACGAGAGATGGTTTTGAAAAGAGCTTTCATTGTAAAAGAAGGATGGCTGCACTAGCGAATAGACGAAATCTGAAGAGGAAAAACACAAAAGCTCTTTTTTTCTCTTTTTTTTAAGGAAGGGTCTAATTTCCCGTTTGCAAAAGTTGGCGATGTTATTCTTTAATTTGCTTAACATAACCCCATCTCTTTACATGGAATTATAAAGAGAGCACTATCATTTAGTATGATGTATCTATATGTAGAAACGATTTTGAACTTTGGGATCGAGTAAAAACGTGTGGACATATAGATATGGGAGAAGTACTGGATGTTCGTTACGAAATGTCATAATCCTTCAGAGTGCATGTATCCAGTTTTACGCGACCGAAGCGAACGAGCAATAAACAACTTCGTTAGCGTCAATTGTATATCCTTACAATACCGTTACTGGATAAAATTTCGAGTGAACGGTGAAATATAAAAGTAGCTCTTCACCCGGGCGAGCGCGGAGCGCGCTAGGATTTCTCTTTACATAATAAAATGTTGAATTCGCGAACAGACAACTAAAAGCCGTACGAGGCAACATTCAGGGCAAACACATGTATAGACAGTAGACAAAGAAACACGGGTGCAGGGGCGTACAAAATATTTCTAACGTAGGATCTTCAAAGTCCTCGGAAAAAAGGAAACGGGGAAAAAGGGGAGAAAAAAAAGCGAAGGGAGGAAAAACAAAATGCAACAAGAGTGCGTTGACTCGGCGTATAGTGTTCCCTTATTTGTTCTACGAAGTAGGGCCGCGCCCATTGACTTGACTCTCACATTCTCCTAGTGGAATTCCACTCTTGGCTTTCCCTATAACTTCCATTTTGTATTTTCGCGAAAGAGACCAGTTTCGTATTCTCGCGAGTTGGCTACCTCCCTGCTCTTTCTCCTTTCTTTTGGAGTGTTTTCCATGTCAGTGGCTGCGCCGCCGCCGCCACCGCCGTCGCGCGTCTAAAAATAAATTCGGCGGGGGAGAGAAAGAGCGCCGAGTAAATGGCCTTTGGGTATCTGCATTCGCGCGCGGCAGGTTTATTGTTTTAACTTTGAAGCCGCCTCCGCTCACCCAACAACGGTAACAATCTATTTGCATTTTATATTAAGAATGGATTAATTTTATAACTTCGTTTGTCGTTTAATTGAGCTTTCTAGACCCCGTTTGTATACACCTTGATTTTCCGTGTCTCATCGTCAGGGAACATCTTGCCTACGACTTGGAAATTTCTTGTCGGGTGGATAATATATATCGATCGATATTTCTCTTCTATCTCTGCTATTGGATTACATCATTTTACACGTACCTTACGATAATTAATCAATTTCTGACGCGTGCTATGTACCGTATTTATTAATTATTTACACTTCGTACTATCGTCTTTTAACATTACTATATACCCTGTAGAAAATTGACGAGTACCTCTAGGCTAGAAACTAGCTCAAAACCAACTTTGAAGAATAGTTTATCCCGATTTTAATCGAATTTTATCGATAAACTGGTCGTGAAATCGATTTATGCACATATCAAAAGGGGCATTTATATACAATTCAAAAAACTATGTATATAAATTTTATATTTATATATACATACTATTATAATGTATAATTAATTATAATATTAACTATAAAATTGAACGAAGATAAATAACTTTCAATTTTCAAAATATCAAAAATACACAAAGTTCTATACCAGTATATATTATTACAATGCATGAAATGCTATTATTCTGATAATATCGCTAGTTTACATTCACCAATTTTGGGTATTATCGCTATAAAAAAATTACATGATAAAGTATCCTTATGGTCTTCTTATTGTCTATGTGCTTCTATCATGTTACAACCGGTTTTTAAAATTAAGAAAGTTTTATTATTTGAAATAGATTTAAGCAAGTCCTTTGAATTGTATATATATGAGACTTGAATTATTTGATTTAATTTTACATATTGCATTCGGTATAGATGTAAATATATATACATACGTATTTGCATAAAAATATTAAAATAAAGCTTGATATATTAATATTAAAAATCAATTGTAATTATACGTAAAGTAAATTAAAAGTCAGCATTTGATGATAAATTCGATAACGTAAAATTCGTGTAAATCGGAAACAAAGTAACTTGATTGAATGAATGTCGAAACGAGTTGCAGATTTTGTGTTTTGATACTGCGCATCTCAACTTTTGTTTAAAATATTCAAAGTCGTTAAATTGTTCTATAGGTGCAGCATTCGTTATTTATAATCATTTACGTAATACTATATATACATGTACACATCTATATAATAAATAATAAATGATAAAAAACTTCATATTGCATCAGTCTATATACAATTAAACTCAAACGTTATAGTTTCAAATGAGATTAATTTTGTGAAATCATATTTTTGTTAAATAAAAAACGATTTAGGTTTTGAATAAATCAGCAGAATTTCCCTGATTCAAATACTTTCGAAACTTTATAACGACTTTGCTGAATGGATGTTATATAGGTTTTGAAAATATAAAAATATATAAAATGATGTTTTAAATAATAATTAACATACTGCGTAATTGTTATTTGATTTAAATGTTCCTACAACATGTTCCAATTGTAAACAAGTGAAGGAACCGCATCCACGAATTTTTACGACGTCAATCGTTCTATCAGCAATTTCCTAGTTTCGCGAAGAAAATAATTTAGAATCGAAGTTGCGGTTGAGCGAGCCGCGGGTGTGTTTTCGCCCGAGCAAACCCAATAAAACTCAATACCCTTCCCCTCCGTCTCTCACTGCCTCATCCCCCCCCCCCCCCCTCTAACTCTCTATTTCTCTCTCGCTGAGGCAGTGGACTGCATACGCGGAGTGAATCCTCTATGTGTCCCGACCCCCGAAGAAACGATTCGCAAGACGGCGAGCTGTGCGGCGGTTCCTTCTTTGTTTGAATTCGATTATCTCGACGCATTGTTCGACGTCACTGGCGTAAATCATTTTGGGTCAGCCGGCCGTAGGTTGGCGCAGTGACGCCATGCGAAAATACCGAAACTCCCGACATTGGAGGAGAAGAGAGACGGGTGCTTTTCGACTCTCCGTTCGTTTACGGGCGAGGATAGATGCCGCCGGCGAACAAGACGAAGCGCATGGCGCTCTCACGCCCTCTCTCTTTCCTTCTCTCTTTTCCTCTCCTTCTCCTTCTCCCTTTCTCTCTCCCATCCTCCCCGACCCCCCTTCTCACTTTTTCTACCTCTATTTTGTGTCTTCATCCTTGGCCTTTCCTACTACCGTCTTTCTTTCCTTCGGACAAGTGTTACGAAAAAAATCGAGATTCAAATTGATACTTTGATTTTTATCCTTATTTCATATACAGCTTTGGAACATTACAGCTTGTAATCAATTAGTTATTGATCAGGGAAAACTTTATATTGATGCCTAAATAGAATGTTAACGATAAATGATATTAGTCATTGTACTTTATCCTAATTGTTCTTTATTTGCAATGATCACGTAATTTTCAAATGATAATAATTTAGCAATCTACACGCATTTGTGAAAATTGACCGTATCAAGCTATGTATCGCTCAATTATCCGACCCAAAAAATTGCCTATAATTAATCCACCCAAATATGAAAACTTGTTAAAAAGTGTATCGCGCAAATTAATTGTGTATATATATATGTAATTTCTATGTATGAAACATAAATCAAGTAAACTATAGAGAAGCATTTGTAAAATTTGACTCGATTATTTTTTGATATTTGAAGCTATCGATATGAAGATTTTTATAGTTTGTTGGCCAATGTCAATACTCGAATACATGTCGTTTATCTTGAATGACAATATTATGTCGTTTTATGAAGAAAGACTTGTTTTTACGGTGTAAAGAGAAATTCCAGTCGTAACGATTGAAAACGTTCACTTTTATTGAAATAATAGAATTTCTCATTACGATCGAGTAAACATTCACCCATTGAAAGATGGAGAAACCGCTCGATAAAAAAGGTTTTCAATGGCACGATAAAAAAATCATATACTTTGGTTTATATTCGTATACACAAATTATTGAGCAAAGCTAAAAATTTCATGTAATGTAAGCTGCAACGTAAGTAAATACGCGCCGAAATAAATGTTGAAATTGTATTATCTTAATTGACAAACCGTTAACAGTACTATCCAATACTCTCCGTAGTTAGAGTTGCCCAAAGTTCACGTTAAACTTTAGAAGAATAAATATCTCGATTCACGAGAGGTTAAGCTAAGCAGTGAAAACACATCACATAAGTTCATGAACTATCCGGTCAAAAAAGATTAAAAATAAAAACGAATAAAATCAATAACAAAAAAAAAGTTTTCCTATCTTCGAGAATTCCTTTCTTTGCTTGACTTTTCCCTCCGTTTCGTCTGACATAGAAAATCCATCCTATATATCCGGGTAGTATTACGATTTCTTTATAGATCGGTCTATGCAAATGTACCGTAAATTGTCAGTTCATGAGATTCCGCGGTCTTCTATGGAATGCACCACGCCCAAACACTGAAAAATCGTGCGAGCCGAGATTTTTTTCCTTCGTTCTCTCTTTCATTTTATAAAAGCGGGAAGAACAACGTTGAATCGCAGACCCCCATAAGTATTTTATTGCGTTTGTCCATTTTACTGTCTCCGAATATGGAATTTCACCTTACCTTCCTCTCCTCTCCCCGTAACCGAAATTGCTACGTATACGAGATTTTCACGTTCGATGCATTTTTAACGGAAAATTGAAAAAGTTTTATATACGGTTAGTTTTTTGTGTAGCGTTATGAATCTTTTTTTTTCACCCGTTCTACATTATTGATTTTGTTTTTGTTTTGAATATCGACTTTGAATGAAACTTCATCAATGCAGGAGCTGTAAATATGAAACACTCTTGGAAGCATGAATTTTTGTACTTTTCAAAGAGACCGTTTGATAAAAACAATAATTTCGAAATGTCGGTAATACTTTTAATCCGCTTGAAAATTTCTGTGGATATTCCAGATTACCATTTATTACTTCCATTTCAATATTTTCCGTTTAAAAGGGGACGTTCTAACAATACAAAATAAAAAGTAAAACGATGATTTTTTTCCCCGCGCGTTAAAGTATTGCAAATTCAAAAGCATATAAATGATTTCATTGAAGTCGAAAAAATAATTTGTATTCAATCGTTATCATTATCGAACATTTTTAAATAAACGGATGGTTAATCAAACATTTACGTGCGACGACACAGATTGCAATTGAAAAAAAAGGTTAAAATTGTAAGAAAAAAAAATTCGTTCCTGTAATTGATCCAATAGTCCGTTAAACAAAAATTCCTTTCTTAATTGGTCACTTTACGAGCGCTCACGAGTCCACAAAAATGTCAACGAAAGAGCGCGGTTTACGTGTGCTACGTAAAAAAAGGGATGTCAGCCTCGACCGCTTCAAACAGAGCTGAAAATCAAGAGAACAATGACATCTACGATAAAGCACAAAGACCTTTCGTAGTTGGGAGAAAGACAGAGACATCACACAGGCAGAGTTAATTAAACTCCTCGTGTAATATAACTTTTTCAAGAGCACCAGCACGGCTCCCGCGAAGTAAACAACTCATCTTCTATTGCATGCGCGGATACGCAAGAGCTCCTGAATCTTTTGGATGAGCATTAACGAAAACGATATACTCGAGTCTAATTCACTTGGATGTAAAACAATTTCAATTTTATGAGCATTGTACGTAACGTCGTTATGCGAATAAACAATTGGTTGCAAACTTTTTTTCGTGTTAATTAACATTTATTTATGCGTATGCTGGAAAACATAATTTACAACAACCTTAACTAAATAGTAATTAGTATGCTGTCGTATGTATTTAAAATATAATTATTTCTATTCATTTTTATAAATTATATTTTTTTATTCTAAATATATGTTAGTACCATTCCTACAAAATCATGTATACGTGTGGTAAATTAAATAAAGCTTTACTTAATACAACATTAAAATAGAATATTTATTGTATTTTAAGTTTCTTACGTAATTGTACAATGTATAATGCAAAGTTAAACGCTTTGTGCAGCTACATGTATGTGATTGTACTTTTCTAAAAATGGAAATTTATCGATTTTTAATAAAGTTGAAAAGGTGAAAAATTGAATATTTATTTAACAAATTATACTATACTTAATGTAAAATGGAAAAGAGAAATAAAAAATGTAAAAATATATGTGAATCTGTGTTATTCCGAACTAATAAATGTAAGACATTAAAAAGATTTTCACGAAAACTATACGTTATTCCCTGCAAACAATTTGAAAGTTGCAGTAGAAATATATATTTGGAACTTTGTGGATTTATAAAATCAATCATCTATAGCACGTGTGTATTTGAGTTTCGCATGAAACAGTTTCGTTAAATAAATGTAATAATAATACATCTGGTCGGTAAACATGCCACATTCGGTGGGAATTTAATGCACTATCACGTTCATTCGTAATACTTAAAGGTAAATTCAATTGTAATAAATTTTACTATTAAACAAAATTAAATTGTATGGAAAACGATAACGTGTAAACTTTCGAAAATCATATTAAATTTGTCTATCGAGTATATAGTTTTACCCTGTTCAAACAAGTGTTGAAATAACAAGTAATAGCAAGTAACGGAAGAGACTCCCCCGTTAAGATTGGTAAAGGTCGTTCATCGAGATGTGATGTAGGTTGCAGGTATGGGAGTATGGAATAGGTTTAGGTCCGAAAAATTAAAATTCATCGTAAGTTCTCGAGGGAAATAAATTGGTCGAGAAGAAGCTCATTAAAGAGCGTAGGGGTAAAAAGTCGGAGTTTATCCCTTTGGGTGAGTCGATTTCACGGTAATTAAAAGGGCGCACGTAAAGGTCACGGCGGTCGAGTACGATAAGGAATATTATTTGCGAAAGAGGCGCGTGCATGCGTGACGACGTTTCGGAAGTCGGTGTGAACCTCCCCAGTTTTCGTAGTGCCGAGCGAGAGCTTTCCGATGTTAATACGCCGCGCGACGTCGGCGGTAAACTCTTCGCTCGCACGCCTAACCAAAGTTTTTGCACGTGACTTACTCGCGCGGGGCACGAACTCCGTTATCTTCGAACGTGTCGAGTTACCTCGTTAACTAACAATACCCCGAGAGCTCCCACGTACCCCGCATCTTCCTCCCTCCCCCCTCCCCTCCCCACCCCCTCCCCCTCCGTACTCCTACCATTCACTTACGTATTTATTCACCTGTCTGTGTGTGCGAGTGTGATTTTAAGTGTGTGCGCGCCTAGGGTGTGGGATGTAACCTACCTCACCATACCCACCTCCCCCACCCCCTCGCCGCTCACTCCTCTCACTCTCACGCCTCCCCTCTCAACTTTTCACTTTACGATCGGGTAAGATGTGCGCGACACACTCAGCAAACTACGTTTCTTCGAGGACGAGAAGAAGACGACGTGCTGCGCTACTCACTTTCCTCCTGTACCTTTGCCAGAAGGATTTTCACTTCGGCGCAAGATTATTCTTAGGGCAAAGCCCATATCCCTCGAATGGAAGAAAGTAACGAGACTCTCTACCTTAATTTCTCCCAATTTCCCCGAACTTATTAAATTGCGATAGACGAATTACTTTTTAATGCGTTCAATCAAATAAACCCACACATCGCTTTTCATACAACGATTATTTACGCTAAATAATATCAGTTGAACATTTTGTATGATCTGCAATTTTAATATCACAATTAAGTTAGTTAAAGCGTTTGTAAACTTCATAACTATGAATTTTGATAATAATTTAATTTGTTTATTATATTATATGTAGTATTCTCCCGTTTATAAAGATTTAATTGCAAATCTATTACGTATAATCGTCTATTAATCTGCATCAAAATAAAAAATGTCTAACCAACTATTTTTAACTTTTAACACTCAAAGGAAGTCCCTGAATCCTGTACATCGCACAAGTTAAAAAGTTTGGTACAACTTGTTGATATACTTCACGTAGCTGTCGAGAATATAGAAATGTAAAAACACGCGCAAAGAGATAAGGGGGTTCGCGAAAATGAAAAACAAATCGTACTACGAAATAGTGAACGATGACTTTTACGACTGAAAGCAGAGTATTTGAATTATCAGTTAGCGCAATCAAGTTGACAGTTTCCAGATGCCTGCAATACCCATTCTTGACTATTTTGACAGGTTTGTCGTTACGATGTTAACGATTTTTGC
Source organism: Theocolax elegans (assembly GCA_026168455.1). NCBI lineage: Eukaryota > Metazoa > Arthropoda > Insecta > Hymenoptera > Cerocephalidae > Theocolax > Theocolax elegans. Next base: position 34,730,534 of record CM047430.1, on the reverse strand, counting down.
ATTTTCACCTCTCCCACTTGAAAAAGACATTATTTGTTCCTGAAAATATTTGTGCAAAGTAAGAAAACACCTTATCTTCCACAAACAATAATATCAATGTTTTCACCTCCTAAGATATCCAACAGAGTAAACAGAAGGCAAAGAGACTAAGTATAAACTAATGAATTTTTGTCTAAAACGAAATGAAGATTTATACAACCATCGACCAAAATACCAATTTTATTCCATAAACGGCGTGACCTTGTAACAAGGTAGACAGTTAATCCAAGAGGGTGTATCAGGAATGCCCCAATCAAACGCAACACGAGCGCGGCAGTTTACCATAAAAAACGAGAAAAATAAAAAGATTGTGGATGAGGATAAAAAATGTATTTGATTACCCAATTTACCAAGAACTGGCATTTCGAATAGATATAACGAAAATTATCCGGTAGGTGGATGAATATTTCATGGGATCCTGGGAAAAAGGAAGTCGCGAGGTGGCGATCGAAATCCGCGCGACGGCATAATAGTCCGAGAGTATAGAGGTGAAAAAAGGTACGGACGGTTCGTACCCGCGAACAAATTCATTTGGGTGCACGCACGCGCCGGGCTCTCGTAAATTATCATTAAGGTGATTGGCTACCAGCTCGCCGGCGTTAATCCATCGTCGCTTTTAACCGCAGGGCGGCACGAAAACGCACTTTATCTCCATCTCACATTCGAGTATATCGGGCTCTCGCTCGGTTTTCTCTGTCGGCCGAACGACGGACAATTGCGCACGTGGCTGGGCGCCGAGTGACAAATCGGATTTTCGAAAGACGAGTTTTGTCACTGTCCCGGGCCCCGCGCGGGCACGAGCTCTCGTGGCGACCCGCTGACAGACCAATCAGTCCTGTCGCGCGTTCGCCGTCCTTAATCTGCACCCACCCACCTCCACCTACACCTCCATCTACCCCCCCCCCCCACCCCCGTCTCCTCCGCCTCCCCGTCCTCCCGTTTTGCGTTCTCTTTATCCCCGGACATTGGCGTATCGTTTCTCTTATTTTCTATCGATTCCCAAGTCGATGTGTGCTCTGCTTGTTGTTCTTCCCTCTTGGGTATCGATTTTTCCATCCTTTTTGACTTGTTAGAACTGTCGGATACCGTTTGTCGGTTTGATATAGAAAAATCCGATTGAAATTCACGATCGTTACTGGAATTATGTCTTCTTACTTGTATGTACATTTTTCCACAATACTCTTTACAACATACTATTAAATATTTGGATAACTAATTAACAATTATGATTTATCGTATATATTAATGGTTTTTAACATAAGGACATTTTTAACGAGTGATATAAATTCGCATCTAAAAAATATGTAGTTTATTAAATATTGAATTTAAAACTCAGTTATAATGGTTAGTTTGTAACGATATAAATTCATGATGGAAAAGCGGATGTGAAACACGAACGCTAAAATATTCTAACCTCACTACTGTTTGTTTTGATTTTATTTAAGTGCATATTTTCTTGCACCCTTTTTCTTCTCATTTTGAAAAATTCAGAAAAAAAAGTGCAAAAATTAGAGTACAGTTCAAGAATTAAATCACTGTTTGTAAGATAATACAAGTTCAAAATAATTTAAACATTTTGAAATTGTAAACTAATCTTCTTTTTTTTATTAAATATATTCTATTTTTAGTTATAATCACTAAACAAAAATATCAAACAAAGACAAAAAGAAACAAAGAATCATAATATTAATTACAATATCATGCATAATAAATAGCAATAAGAAGTTGATATATAGTTATTTTTAGAAAACGTTACTAAACATTATTAAAATATAATCACTTTAAAACCACATGTAAAAACAATGTACACAGTATCAAAATACACATTAAATATCGTAGCAAGCAATCAGTTAATAATATAATACGCGAAGACGAATACCAACAAGGTGCGAACGCGAAGTAAAGAGAGAGGGGATAGGTACGTACTCTGCGCGTCTGCGTGCCTTATAATTTGGCGTGTCTCAATTTTCACATGCCTCGCAATACGTTGGTTCGTTAGTTTTTCACCAGTTTGTGGCTAGAATGCCCAGTTTTTAGCGAGCTCCCCGTTTTATTTGCTAATACTTAGCCAGCTAAAAAAACTAGGTAAAAACTCGATAGTACCTCGAGAACATTTCTTGCGGGGTTGAGCTCTCGAATTTGGGAGGCGATAAAAATGGAAGAGTGTTAATAAATCTTCCTTGTATACACCGATAAAGTCACTCACTATAACTTTATTTATGAGCCATGGACTCTTGAGATAAAATTTCTTTTTATAATACATCTATAAAATCTAATGCACAAAAAAGGTATGAAAATATTATATAAAAATGGATAACGTTAATTTTATTAACGAATCCGTAATTAAGCGTTCGCGTACGAGAGACGAAAATTTAGTATGAAAATTTTGTTGGATTTTGATTGTCATTTACATTAATCTGCATGCTTTATTTCAAACGTATTTCATTGCATTTCAATGTCAAATAGTATCCATTAAATTTATGTATTTCACCCCTTTATTATTTTCCAATAACTGAATATATGCTGTTATAAATTATTCCAGATGATCATGAATAAATTGATATTCCAGAGGATTACAAAATTTTAACTTATGTTTTTTTCCTTTTTTAACAATATACAATGTTATAATTGGCTTGAATTTATTAATATCTACTGTAGAATATATTAAATAATTATAAATAAATTATGGTTTCAAACATTATTACACACAAGTGTAATATTCATTGTGTAATACAGAAAATGTAATTGTGTACTAAGCGATAATGTATTAAAAAACTAATTTTAAACTTCGTACACACTCTAGATTAGTTTCATCACCATTAACTTCCTACGCCTTTCTAATATAGTTCAAACGAAACCTATTAATGTTATATTAAAATGAATATGCAATTTCTCAAAAGTTATTTCACAGTAATTATTTATACATTAAACTTTCACATTAAACTGTGTATCTCTAAGATTATGCTGTTCAAAGTAAATTATTTAATAATATTTTATTTATTTAATTAATATTTTACATTGTGAGATTTTAATTGCCACGATATGTTGTAAAAAAAGACCAATAAAAAATTTACTTATTTAATACGTTAGTATTTCATGAGGGAAAATATTTCAGTCCCTTGAAAAGGATATAATCTCGTAATGAAAGAAATGTGCTAAAATACACTCTTCAGTAGTAATTCAATTTACTCTCCATATTTTCAATTATTAAATTATCTATACTAATAAAATATTAGTTCGTGTATCAATATAGTTCCCTGGTGATAAGGTAGAAATATATGTAATTTCTTAGGTATAATAAATTAGTAATAAATATAAATTTGTTAGTAAAACTAGCCAATTCTTAGTAGGTTTTTCTCGCGCAATGTCTTACGACCAATTTTTAGATTTGAACAATTTAATCTATTTATCAAGCAGTCAACACCTCGGTTAACACCCACTAGGCCGCATTAAATTTCGTAACATGACTTTCTTCGTAAACTGAAAAATATACTCTTGCTCCTAGAGAAGATCTTTCGAAATATGACTCAAATGGAAAATCTGCTATCTCTAAAATGATTCTTTTATAATCAAGTGAATTTTCTAAAATTAAATGGTATCTACTTTTGAAAAAATTGGAAATTCAACTCAAAAAGACTAATATCCTAAGATCAAGTATATTCCTCTTGATCATATAAGAATCATTTTAGAGTAAACGAAGTTTCTATTTAAGGACACAAGACACTGCATGTAAAAAATTTGTAGATTTTTTGGACTATAAAATTTAATTGAAGTATTATATATTTCTAGTATCCTGGGACATAAGAATACTTACAAAAGTCAACATTTTTGTGTTGGGCCTCATTTTCAAGCTAATTGAATTACTTATCGTCTGAGTGGAACATAATTTCAAAAATGTCAATTAACAAAAAAATTTGTTCCAAAATAGCTGATTTTTACGAAAATTTTCAAATATTTATATACCTTTGAAGTCAATTTTTTGTGTTGACATTTTTGAAATTCTGTTCCACTTAGGGAATAAGTAATTTAATTATCTTGAAAATGAGCCTCAAGACATCTCAATCCGATGATCTGGTCTAGAGAGAGAGTGCGACAATGGATAAAATAGATAGTAAAGTAAAGTATGTATGTATAACTAAGGTAAAAATCAGAATTTCAAAGTCTAATCTGGCTTAAAATGCTAACTTTTGTAAGTATTCTTATGTCTCAAAATACTAGCAATATATAATATTCCAATTAAATTTAGTTGTCCAAAATCCAATAAATTTTTTATATGCTCACTGGCTTCCTCCGAGACCAAGAATCCATTTTTTTCAGTGTACGGGTTATTCGTATTATTTAATAATTCAAAGCGAGTTCTTTAATTTTTATCGGTTTACATACATTTTATTAATCGATCAGACATATCTTTTCTTTTCACATAAAAACCAGTTTGAAAAAATTTTAATGTTTAAAAGATTTTAGATACTTTTCATTTGCACATTTGTAATACCTTCTTACTACCAGTTGACCAAATATTTCGTACTCTTTAATTTCTACTAGGGTCTGATCGATTCATTTGGCAAGTTTATATCTGAAACTATAAATCAGGAAAATGGAGTGATCGGAAAATAGTTTGAGGGTAGTATCGGTGCGTATGTCAAATTTATTTAGCAAATGATCGAGCTATCGAGAATCTGTATGCATCTTCGTGACCGAAAACAGGGTCCTATAGGTATAAAGTTTCGGCGGAACCTTAGCCTCAACAGCCTCATCCCGTCGTCGTCCGAGTCTTGAGAGGGATGCTCCTGGGGCGGCGCATAAATCGTCGTCGATGAGGGGCAATAACACCGAACGAGGATCCTCGGGGTAAGCATCTGAAGCCGGTAATCGATGATCGGCGACCCCGATACCCGCCGAACGTTTGTCCGCGGGGCGGCCTCGGGAAATTTATTCTTGCGAGATAAGGAATATCCAGCTTTCTCTCTCTCTCTCTCTCTCTCTCTCTCTCTCTCTCTCTCTCTCTTTCGCTTTTCCTCTCTATCGCACCTCTTTTCTCTCTATAGCTCTCTGTTTCTCCGTCCCTCTCGTTGACTTATTGTCGGCGCGTGGAGAAAAACACGAACCCCGTCTCGTCCCATTCTCTTGTATTACTTTCCGCGAGACTCGAGACTTTGCTTGTTGGAAATAACGATGGTGCGAGAAACGAATTACCGAGCGACTGGACGTTTTCTTTGCGCGTAGAGATCGTTTGTATGAATTAAACCGCGGTAGATCTGTTTACACGGGATGTTTATTCTTACAGTTTGAATTTCTTTTGACTGATAGTTTATCTTACTTTTCTCTTCTTATTTATACGTCATTTAGCTCGGTTATCGTTATTGACTCGACACTGCCATCTTGCGAATGATTCACCGAGAGTATTCGTACATGTAGATTATATTGATCTAATTTTTGCAACTATAAGCATTTGTCTAATAAGTTTCTTTTACTGCATGGATCTGTAACATACGCTTTTGCTTTGTCAAATCAGTTTTAAATATCTAGGACGTGTATTTCACAAAAAATAAATAATCAGTATTAAAATAGTGTAAATAAATAAAGAGTAAAAAACTAAATAATAACTGTATACACTGCAACAAAGGCGAGGTATATATCAGTGAGTATAGAAATAGCAAGCGACTTAGAGATAACATAGTCGGAGGGAAAACCGTCTGAAATTCAATAACCAGCGGACGTCTATGGAGAGGCAAAACACGTCGAGGATAATTTGCGTATCGAACAGTTTAAAAAGAACGACACGATGACACAAAGCGTTCAAGGTGATAATTTAAGAGCGTTTCGCGGACGAGCTCGAGAGTTTGGCACACGATATATGCCTTAAAATCGTATATTCCTCGGTGCGCATATAGGATCGGGAAAAAAGGTAACGAGAACGAGAGAAAGCTCGAGGAAGTAGGTGAGGTTTTTTTCAAAGTCGCGCTCGCGCTTTGTACCGAGGACTGTACAGAGTGGTACAGGGAAAGGGCGCGGCTCGCGGCTTAACAAACCTACGAATACTTTAAATGCAGACGTAAAGCACTCGCGCATTTGTCCGTGTATAAAGGAGGCAGTCTGTCCTCGAGTTATGTGACCTATAACACTGTGCCGTGCTGCGTCGACCGAGAGATCGATTATGCGCGGTACGCCCGGTTCTTCTCTCTTTATATCCACTGCTTCGCCCTCGACTATTCCTTCTCTTGCTCATTACTGACGTTATTTATTATCGTCACTCGACTACCTAACCACCCTATTGGCTAATGTTTCTTCATTTTATTTATTTATCTTATATTTAAATTATATGCACCGATTTGCTTAAATATTTCAAGTATCAAACTTATACCTTTATTATACTTGATCTTTCAATTACGCAGGTTATTATATACTTTAGCTATAAACTTGTTATTTGCGTACAAACGTTGGTTTTTTAAATTTATATCAATTAAATTTAGTCAATTGTATATTTTTGACTAATTATGCAAAAAAATTATAAGGTGTGACAAATTATTATTCATTTATATTGAATTAATTTTAAATTAAGAAATTAATGTAAAAAATTTACACGATTAGCTAAAAATGGAAAATCCTGAAAATTGATAAAAATACAAATAAAAATATTGAGTTAGTAATTTAAAAAAGAAGGACAATGTGCTAAGTAATGGAAATGTTACAAAATCAGGGTCGAAGGGAGAAGTCGAAAATTCGATAAACCGGTTGAATAAAGTGCATTGTCCTTAAACGCGCAGAATGGGCATTTCGTTACGTTGTCGCAAACATCGAAGGCAAAACTGAAGGAAAGGGAAAAGCGGAAGGAGATAAGGTGGTATATAGGAAACCAAGGAGAGACCGAGGTAGAGAACGAAATCTCGGGAAGGTCGGTGATGCAAGCATAATTTACATATTTCGGCAGTCCCCGGCGACATCGTCGAATGGCCCCCGGAAGGACTGTCCATTGTAAGACAGCGGTGTATACGTCTTGAATCGCAGTATACCGTCAGCAAAGGGTTCGCAAATTTGCGCGTCTCGGCGTCTCGTATTTTCCGCCAATTAGAGGAGGACCGACCGTATTCTCGAATTTAGCCTTGCGTGTTGCGCATAATGAGACGCGGCTAGACACGCGCATCAAAATATTTCGTTTCTAAACAAGACAATTCGTATGCACCCGCGTATTTATTTATTAGGACGTCGTACCCGAACCTACCTTTTCCGAGGAATCCACGTTCACGTACAGTACATACGTTTGCCTGTATGCAAACGTGTATATATAGATAAATTTTCGCGTAAAATTGCTACTTCGAGGTGATATATACATATACACATATGAAACAAACAAACGCGTTGGATGACAGACGGTACAGCGTCTTCGTGTTATCCAAGTAATTCTTATAAATGTTATTTGCAACTTTTCTAACTTTTATTTATCGATAGAACAAGAAACAAACATTACTACGATATTCAAATTTTTATATGCATTTTCCTTTAGAAATAAATTCTTTGTCGTTCATTGCCTCCTTATAGCCTTAAGCAAACTGATCTATATTCATTTATTTATAGTTTGATTCGTGTGTATTATCGAATGTTCTCTTATTTACAATAGTGAATAGTTACTTTGATTGAATTTGATACATTACTATTAAAAATAAAAATTTATAAACTGTATTTTGAAAGCTGGGAGGGAATAGTTCTGCAAATTACTTATTCAAATAAATTAATATTTCATATTTTCAAGTATACTAAGCGATGTATAATAAAATATCTAAGATGTTCATCGAGTTCCAATGCGCCAATAGACAATAACAAATTAAATAGATTTGAATAAAAAATTATATTTTTCTAAAAGCGTGTCGTTATAGGGATATAAATAAATAAATGATCGTTCGAGTAGTTTGATTATTGAATTAAAATCGAGTTTGAAAATGTAAAAAAAAGTAATGTTTATTATTCGGACTTACCAAGAGTTAAAGATCTCGCGTATAACGCGCAGGAGCTGGTTTACCTTAGCTATAAAATATAAGAGAGAAAATCTTAGTTTAGTTATACATACAGAGATTTGTTTGAGAAACGGCTTCGAAGATACGAGAGAACGTGCAGGTCCAAGTCTCCTAATGTGCATATAACCAGAGAGGAGATGTATACATCCGAGCACAGAGAGGGAAGGAGTGTAGAGCCCGGTCCGCATAAACAGGAGAATCTACATCGCAGGTGCGCCGAAGTCGTCGGGCCGCGCATTATACGCTTGTCATCGCTGCCGTTTTCATGGCAATTCGGAGGGGGGTTACGCCGCGCGCAATATTTCCACTCCCCCCTGTAACCTCGTGCACACGTGTCGGTATTTACGCGTGCACGCCTCATATATCGCACCGACACCGGGCGCTGCTAAGCTGTCGAACCCGAACGGAGCCGCAAGCTCTACGAGAGGTCAAGCATCTCGGCTCCTATCTCACCAGTCCCCTCGCACCAACACAATGTAACTGTAAACGCAGAGCCGTGCATCTGCGCCACGTCTCTCTGTCTCTACGGCTTGCGCGTTCGGAGTATACTCGCGACGGTTCTCTCCTCTTGCGTACATATACGCGTACATCGAAGGGTTGATGTCACCCGAGCGTAGACCACGACGAGGCGCGAGGGGCTTGTTTCAGTTTAGACGCGTGTCCTCCTCTCTCTATACCTACACTCTCGATTTATCAACCGCGTATCTTTTCCAATTAGTCCAGAGGATTGTTAGTCTCAATATGGATCGTAAACCTCGAGTTTCATCCTTGATTATACGCCATATCGTAAATATTATTAAATTTAACTATCTAACGCGAGGTGCAAAATTATCGATTTTTAGTGTACCTTTTTAGTTATTACTGCGCGTCTTCCCTTCGTTCATTAATAGACCCGCTTTATTAATATACTTTGTTTGATACATTACTGTAATTTTTCAACCTTTTGTAAATGCGAAGACGCAAATAAAGATCTTCTTCGGTTTGCTTACCGTCAATTGCGTTCGTAAAGAAAAAAATGATTTCACTAAAGTACAATACATTAATTTTTCTACTTGCATTATATCCACTGTATGTTTTCATTAATAAGATAAAAATTCTACGTTTAAACCTCTCTTTTGTAATTTATTAACAAGTATACTATAATTGACGTTAATTTAAAGCTTAATGAAGGAAATGGGTAAAGTTTAGTGACAACGCGTGGGTTCTCAGCAAACTATAAAATTCTCGCAAAGCTTTAACATTTTTTATTTTACGATAACTCAAAACATAAAAAAATTAATTAATTAATTGTTGTCAAATGAACAAATGTTTGTTTCGAACTACTCTGTTAGACTAATCGCATAAATCTGTAAACAAATATAGAATTTCGTCGTATAGCCGCCAATTCAAGTATTGACACGGCTGTGGACGGCAGAGCAACGTTACTCACCGTCTTGAGGTACGAGGGTGCACACAAGTAGGATAGAGGGACGCGCAAGGCTGAAACCCCAAACACCGACGCAAGGCAAACGTTTGAGAAACATCAGTCAAGCATGGCTGCGAGAAGTGTACGTGTCGCTTGCTCGCCTAACCTACCGTTCAACGTTGCGCTTCATTATTAGATCGATGACGGGACGAGGTGACGTGTGAACGTTCCGGCTCATGTCGGAATTCGCGTGTACGCAGTCGTGTTTATGTCAGACAATCTAATCATCCTACAATGTGAATCTCTCCATTCACTTCCCCCCTTCTTTGTCCGAATACTGGCACGATAGTCAAGTTGCAAAAGCTCGTTTATACTTTCAAGCTTTGTTTCTTAGAGATCGTTGCTTGTTGCGCGAACAGTTACATAGTAGATCTCTTTGACGCTGGTTGAATTTCAATAGGGCTTTGCTAGAGCTATTCCTGTAATATGAGATCATCAAGTGTCGCCGCTCCTTTTATAATTTAAACCTTTTCGTATAATACACAGTTTTTTTTATTCGTACAATATTGTATTATCGAGAATAATTACTCGGGACATTATTTGTTAATGAGAGAACAATAAATAATTTATTAGATAATACGCATCTTCGTTAATCAAGAAATTAATATACATTGACTTGAGTAACTAACTTTTGCATTCCGTTAAATCTATTATAAAATTCACGGTTAATAAGGAATTGTGACAACTTGGAAAATTTATGTTAAAATTATATTTGTTGTAGCGTTCAAAGTTACTTCAAAGGACCGTATACTATTAAATATTAAAAAGCGCTTAAGTCAGATAATATATTGCTCATTGTTCAAAAGCTATACAATTAAAGTGAAATTGTTACAAAGAAAGTATATACTTTGAGCATTTAGTAATTTCAATTCAAGTAAAACTTGCCGTATAATTAGAAAGACTAATTCCACCTGGAAATTAGTGTATAATTAAGATGTATTCGTTAATTACATATAATAATTAGTTAGAATGTTAAAAAGTGAGTACAACGATTCACGTAGTAGTTGGGTGCAAGTTCGTGTGTCAGTGGTACTTGGTTATCACGAGTCGGTCTATAACGAATTAAAAAATTTGAAGGTACTTTTTTCTTTTTCCCCCTCCCCTATAACTTTAATTAGGTATAAAAGTTTTATCCAAGTTCTTGGACAAGTTACTGCAACAATGAACACTCTCCAGCAGTACGTGTCCTCATTTTGTCTCTCGGCTCAGTTCTTGGTACTTGACAAAGGGACCGGGTACCAGATATATTGCTTTTGTTCAAATGATGCTTGCTGCGCCGCGTCTGCGCTACCAGTTCTGAATAGCTTATTACGAGTTACTGCCTAATAATGAACATACCGATGTCACTCCAAATCAATTATTACCCGGTTACAGGCGTAATTTAATCAAAGATTATGCTCCGCGGTTTTATTTCCGCTCGAGTTGTTAACATACAATTTATTCGATTATCTATCTAACCCTACATTGATCGTCCAAGATTGCATATTAATGTACGTTATATGCGATTTACTTAATCAAGAAATTTCCGAATCCGATAATATTCCGTTTAGCATTCCATTTGAAAATGAAGTAAAGTTAATTTACCCCAATTATATATGTATTAACTGGAAATTCAGTATAAACATACTCGCGATTAACTCATCGTTTCAAGTGGGCAATATCATTACGAATATATTTACATTTTTAAAACATCGGAATTAGAAAAGGTAGAGAAGAGCAGCAGGATTATATTTTCTTTTTGTTTTCAAGTTTACGTAGTGTTTATCGCACTGCAAATCCGGAAATAAATAATTCAAATCTACAACATTTTATTTCCGAGATTCAATGACACCTAGCGAGCAGCGTCGGTGTACACCAAGAGCAACTTAATTAATAAATCATGGAGCTCGAAGTTGCAGCTCGCGTCCGAAACCTTAATTAGCGAAACAGGAGAAAAGCGAGAAAAGAAGTCGTCTATGCATTGTGCGGACCGCGACAGGCTAGCGCGCTTACATTTTCTTTAATTAAAATTCTCACCGCTCGCGCGGAAAACAATTTAAGACAGGTCTCCCGCGCAAAACAAAACAAAAGCCCAACGCGAGCAGACAAAAAAAAGGCCGAGAGGAACAAACGTGAGTAAGAAGGAAGATACCAAATCACCCGGTTGCCTACTTAATTACAGTTTTCCACGCTACGTCATCGCACCGCGCGCACTAAAGCTCGAAAGCTTACCGAGAGAAGTAAGTCCGCGGCCGGTGGCGTAACAATGCCGGTCACTAAACAATGATACGATAAATCTCTCGGGAACGAATGCCTGTGGATGAGGAGTCCAAACGGACTGAATAAAGGGAGGATGCGGCCGGTGAGTCGAGGAAAGAAAAACCGGCCTTTTCTTTTAGGTCGCAGAGGTGGGAATGTATAGCGATAAACCGGTGACTCGAGTGGAGGCTAACCTTTCAAATACAAAGTTATGAGATGCAAAGAGAATTTATTATCTTTTTATTAGAAAAGGGATACTGTGGTGTCAAATTAATCTACGTGAATGCCACCTACACACTCGAAGTATGAAGTTTTATTGAGTTGAAAATGTATACCAAATTCTTTATTATTATCATACGCATTAAATAAGACATAGAATTTTATAAATATATAAATATATGTATACATTAATATTATAATTCCGTTTGTAAAAACGTATCCATAAATAGATATTCAGATGATGGAGGAAAATTTAAAGAGTACTTTATTTTTTAGTTTAGTATAAATAGAACTTCTCCTCAAATGCAATACTGTAATAATTAAAGTTTCAAGGTTTCACTTTTTTCTTGCAATGCTCCAATTATCCACTGTTTTGTATGTTTAATATTATTAAATTAATAAAAATGATTGATTTTACAATTGTCTGTAGCAAAAAGCACATAATTATCCATGTCAAACTTTATCCTATTTTATCTAGTTGCGAGTGTGTATATATAGTAAATTAAACTGGATATATCTTGTCACCCGTGTGAGCGAGACACTTGATACATTCTTCCATATCCTCGTCGTTCGATAAGCCAACGATCACACTCCCCCTCCTCCCCTCCTCCCCGCCCCTGTTTGATTCCCGTTTGTCTCCCTCGTTTTTGTTCTTCATATCCTTTCGGTAGTTCGCAAAGCTTGTATTCGTCGGCCGGTTGATCGATTTCACGTTTAATGGGCTCGCGACAACAGCAAGAGAACGTTTAAGCTTGTTTCAGGGGAAAATCGGTTTTGGAACACTTGAAGCGCGAAAGAGCCAAATCCTGACGATTCCGGTTCAGTCAAAGGGAAGATTTATTCCTGCGACGAGACAATTGCGTTATGTCGCCAAATGAGAAAATTCTATCCAAAACTCTTTTTGATTTTTCTTTAAGATACTGTAATCCACTAATTTTTTATCTCTATAATTCCATCTCAATTTGTCAGATTTTCACATATAGGTCTTTTAATCTATTCTTATCTAGGTCGAAGGTTCTTCGTTCTTATTCAGCAATGTTATATTCATTAAATCGTATGTTTTATACGATATTAAATTTTTTTATTATCTCAAAATAATAAGATAATCTGATCTTGTACGTAGCTGAATTTTTCAATAGTTACTAAGTTAGCTTAAATACCATTATGAATTAACTTGTTTAATTATTAAACGGATTAATTCATTACTAAAAATGCGGCTAAAATATATGAATGAAAACGGAAATGAATATTTATGTCAGTGTAAAAATTAATGCATTGTAAAAATAAAGTACGATAATACTCTTTACAGAGCAACGTTAAAAAGTTTTTATTACGACAAATATTGTAGTCGTGTAACTTACGAGAATGGCTATACAAAGCAAATATTTGGTTGTATATTCATTCAGAAAATTCATTTTGTTGATTACATATTGACTTTCAGTCAATTACACCTGTCGTTTTCTGACATTAACCGTACATTAACTTTTTTATTCAACTGGTTGCACGTGTACTTGACGTGCATTCTATTAACATTTGTTCAATGTGCATTCCAACCGAATTTTAAGAGCAATCATGTACGGATAATTTATACAATTAACATGTATCATCGATCATCCGCGATATAGTTGTTTTGTTACCAAAATATGTATGAATCGAACTAGATGTGATTCGGAGATTACGTTAAGAGTATAATCTAATTGCAATTAAATTTACACAATCTGTATCAAGCGTGACGCAGAGTATAGTTTTTAGTATAATATTTCCATTATTCGATCAACTTGAATTTTGTTTCTCACTGTATGATATTTGTTACAAATAATGGGTTATAATATTTAATTATTTTTGTAATAAATATTTAATTTTTGGCATATTACGAATAATTTTATTTATTCCCACCGATTTTTTAATTAGTTATAATTATTACTGTTATATTTTTACTGGATGATATAATTGATAACACGATAAAAGCAACAGAAAAATAAACAAAAGAAACATTTATTACACCAGGAAATATATAAAAAAAATAGCTTTGCCGTAATAAAGAGTACACGTTTAGTTAAGTCATCGTCAAGCCTTCAAAATAAATTTATCTAGGAAACCCATTACTATTTGTATCCCAGTCGAGAAAGTATCGAGTAAACGTCTATTATGGCAAAATAATTTCCCGTGCAAACTGCAATCCAACTGCTGCGTTAATTCACGTGAATAATTTAACCGGTCATGAGATTTATCTCTACGCGACGAAATATAGGAAGTAAGTATTAAAATAAGAACCAATTCGGAAACGCTTATAAAACGGAATTGCCAACGTATCGTCCTCTGCTCTCGGCAAAAAAAGGATAAGAGAAAGAAGCCACGAGGATACGTGATACTTTCTGCGTCCTATTCGATAATGTCTCTCGATTTCGAATATATACGAGAGTTCGTAGGTGGTCTATGTATCGGCAAATCGGCGAGTTTCGATGCGATTTTGGTACACGGAGAAAAATTTCTGATAAATTTTACCCTGCTGTTCTAGTAAAGGTGGGACAAAAGACACAGCAGGGTAAAAAATACCCAGTTTTCAAATAAATTTTAACCGAGCAGGAGGGTAAAATTTATTTGAAAACTGGGTATTTTTTTACACTGCTGTGTCTTTCGTCCCACCTTTACTAGAACAGCAGGGTAAAATTTATCAGAAATTTGTCTCTGTGTACTGGTATACGAATCAATGTCGCAAAGTACATGTAAAAATTGTAGCGAACAAATACTTGACCCCGTGGAAACTCGTCACTGACGACTTGTGAATACTTTGCCGAGTTTCGACTTTGTCGAGTGCTATTGTTCGGAAGATACGTTATTGCCAGTAAATTGCATCCGTATGAATAGGGAAATTAGAGGTTGTATTTGAAATGATCCTGGTAAATGTTCGAATGCGATTGCTGATTATTGTCGCACGAGCCTCTCGGGACGTGACCGGAATCTCCAGGCATGATTAATTGAACAGGAGATATGATTGAATCTTACGTGGTTTACGATGCGAAAAAATCGAGTTTCCCTCGGGTGTTTCAAAGAATAAAGTTGGATGGTTCCGCCTGTGAGAGATAAATGAGCCGCTATCTTAAATGTTCTCATGAGAAGTCCATATAGGTATATATTGGTTAAAGAATCGTTAATGATCTAAAATATATAAGTATTGATCAGAAATAATGAATAAACGAATCTACTTCTAAGATGGATTGTCAAACATAAAAGTCAACTTTTTTCACGACTATATTTTACCACTATAGGCAATTATCTAAGTGTATTATTATTCAGCTTACCTACAACTCAAATAAAGAATTAAATCGATATTAAATGTAAGGTTAAATTTTGTTATCTCATTTCAAATGTTATGCGTATCCAATTTTCATTATTGCATGTTATTGTCTGCATGGAATATTTTCGTTTCGTTCGTTCCACCCAAATGGATAAACACGACAAATGTGGTTCGTTAAAAATGTATTTATCTGGGAGGACTAGAAGAATTCCGCTTAGCTAATCCGCGAGTGTCCTGTGGGATTTAAGGCGGCCGCATACTGGACTTTGCAAGTAGTCTGACCAATCCTTTTCTTCACCCCTTGGCAGCTGACCTTTATGTACAATCCACACGTTTATTATGTATTACATCGGATTCCGAAGCTACGGGATATAGTACATCAAACAAAAAACGAGGATTTGTATAATTTTTGTTTATCTTGACTATTCGTACGAAATGGAAATCTTAATAACACGATTAAAAGGAACAAATTATTACCATAAAATTTATTAATTTATCGCAAGCATTCAAGAATTGTATAGACAAAAGTTTTTTAAATATTCTTTGTTAAAAAGTTGTTATCTATATGTAATAATTTTAGGCTTAATTAAAAATGTTCATGTTTTGATACCTTGAATCCTTATATATTTCAACCAAAAATACGTAAAATCTTTACTAGTTTCCGTACATTACTTTATAATATGTGGTGAAATGAAACTCTCTGGTTACTTAGTAGTTCGTTTAGTATACATACACTTTATTAACATTAGGGGCTAATTTAGAATTGGTTTCCAGCCGACACCGAACTAAAACCATAAATGTAATACTAACGACAATAAATAAATACAAATATAAATGTCAATTTATAATAATTTATAACCTAATAGGATTTAAATCTGTACGCTAGAACACGATATTTATTACAGCGTTGATACACGGGGTCGCTTAGTCTCTAACTCGCATATCTTTCGCGACTCGTCTGAAATCCGCTCAAATTTGGCAATTTCCCACACCATAATCTCACATCCTTTATACATTACCTTACATTAAGCACCGCCACAAACAATACATTAAAAAGGATAATATAAAGTTAGATAATATTTAATTTTGCAAAATTTCTATCTTTTATGTAAAATTTTAATAAGTAATTATAATTAACAAAACAAAAAGCTTCTAATTTATATTTTAAATTTATTAGAACAGTTTTAAGCGAGTCGCGCGCGCTGCTTTCTTTTCTGCTTTTATTTTTTTTTAAATTTTACCGTTTTTTCAAAACAAATATTATATTATTATAGGTTAAATTTTTAAATGCTCACGTGACCACAGAGCATAGTTTTTAGTTGTTCCTTCAATAATATGAATACGTTTCTTTTAGATTTTTTATACTGATAATATTTCGTTATGCAAATATATATATTTTTGAAACTTAAGGAGTCATGCATGACAGATTTCAATCCATAATTCATATAAATACATATTGAAAACATAAAACTAATAACATAAGAACAGATGCATTTATTTATAAAACTAACGGGCAAATTTAAATTTGACCACAATACGAACCATTTCAAGCACAAAACGTCATATATCGCCAACTTTCGGTCACATAATGGTAATATTTCTTATAGAAACAATAAACAAGTGTTACATTCTATTATATTGAAAAATCCAGGCGATAAACAATTCTAAGAATTAAGCTTCACGTTTTGATATAAATTTAATGTACATATTTAATAAATAATTTTATTCCATAATTATATTTTATTAAAAAGAAGACGAAAGCATATGTAAAAATGTATATGAAACATTCCATATCAAATCAGAAGATGAAAATTTAAAAATGATCGATATTTTAGTAAACAACTCCTTTTTGAACCTAGAAATGTAAACAATTTTTTAGATGTTTTACTTAGACACGCCAAAAGTTGTTAATAACCAAAAAATACATATTTTCCTGTTTTGCACTTATGTGACCAATTTTCCTAACTTTATAACTCAACATATACATCCTACAAAAAGAAATGATAAATACCTTTGAGATTGGTAATTACATCAAGATTTCAATGAATTTTTAATTATAACCATTAATTGAATATTATTTCACTTTCACTGACCTTAAGACACTAAAAGGTCATATATTTTAATTTTTGACATTGTTCGGCACAACTCATATTACTGACATAAATCACAGATACTTCTAATTACATGTACTTTGTGTCTACCAGTCGAAAATTGATAGAGATATATTGTTGTAAATAAAAAGTAGAATCTACCAGTATTTTTAAAATAGTTAATTATCTTGAATTGAAAAAGTTTAAGTTCATCGGTAATTGACAGCCATGTTGAAGTTTTTTATTTTTGCAGTTAGCTTTACAGAAAAAGGTGTATATCTTTTATCCTATTAATTATGCCACTAAGCGGCTTGGTATACACAAAGTACATATAATTAGAAATATATCTGTGATTTTTTTCCAGTAGTATCAATTGTGCCAAACAATGTCAAAAAACAAAATATGTCATTGTTTAATGACTTGAGGTCAGTAAAAGTGCAATAATATTCAATTAATGGCTATAATTAAAATTTCATTGAAATCTTGAAGTAATTTCTAATCTCAGAGGTGTGTATAATTTTTTAGTAGGATGCATGTATTTTGAGTTATAAAGTCATGAAGATTGGTCATATAAGTACAAAATAGAAAAATATATGTTTCTTTGTTACTATTAACTTTTGCCATATCTAACAAGGGGAGGCCACACCTTTTGGAAAACGGATCCTTACCAAACTCTGGGATATGATTTATACTATAAAAATATAAAGAAAGCCGGAGATTTAATGTCCAATGCCCTTTCTTACGATGAATATAAACAAATAACGAAAAATCTCGCCAAAAAACACTTATCTTTGATTCCTTGTAACTCGAAAAAAAAATTAAAAATATAAATTCAAACTAAATTTAATAAAAAAGCTAAGATCAACTAGATACATTTTGAAAAAAAAGAAGATGAAATATTTTAATGGGATCAAAAGTTATGGAAGAAATAAAAATGAAACGAACTTTTATCGAAAATTCAGCATTACAATTTGATGATTATTTATAGGCCAAAATTTCGTCTTATTCTTATTTCTTTCATAACTTTTGACCAAATCAAGATATTTAAGCTTCTTTTTTTCAAAATGTATCTACTTGATATCAGTTTTCTTTTAAACTTGGGTTTCAGTATATATATCTTAACTTATTTCCGAGTTATAAGTGATCAAAGTTAAGAGTATTTTTGGCAAAATTTTCTGTTATTTGGATATATTTATCGTAAAAAGAGCTTTGGACACTAAAAATCCGACTTTCTTCTCATTTTTATAGTAGAAATCATATCCTAGAGTTTGATAAAGGTCCGTTTTCCAGAGGGTGTGGCCTCTCCGTGTATGTAAAGCATCTAAAAATTCGTTTACACATTCAAAAAGAAGTTGTTTAGCAGAATATCAATAAGTTTTAAATTTTCATCTGCTGATTTGATATGGGATACTCCATATATATTAAATATTGTAAATAAGAAATTTCAGATGACAGAATCTACAAAGGCAAACAAAGGTATTTACTGGAAGGTCGAATTCATAGTTTTCGGCAATGTATCCATTAATAAATAAGTGAAGCATTCGAATTTCCTTTTGTTATACATTACGAGGTTGTAGTTTGAGTTTTATCAGAACAAAAAGACCAGAGCGAGCGCATTAGAACTCGAATCTCGCGCGAACGTGCGAAACCGCATAACGCGCGTATTCGGCTCACAAAGGTCGGGTACGGTAGGGAGTGAGTTTGCGCGTAGAATAACGGCAAAGGGGCAATTGATTATTGTTTGCGGCCAAGAGTCGAGAGAAATTTTGATGCCACCGCTGTAATAAGACCCGGGCAAACGCGAAACAGTTAAGCGTGACCCGGCACTCGACTAACCCCTTAATTCGTTATTCATCCTCGCTTTCCCCTACCCTACTAGAATACCTCTTACCGTTTCATGCGTGAGCACGTGTGCCGGTGGCAAAAAATTGTTTGCCGATACGGCTAATGTTTTTTTTTTTCTTATGTTTCTATAAGATACGTTTTTGCTGGAACAGATCGTTTTTCAGCTGGATCAGCAGCATATTTTGGATGCTGCAGAATATAGGAATATTCTGCTAAACATACATATTTTTTTTTTGAAAACGCGTGTGACTGAAATGAGCTCCCCATTATTCTTTTCGGTTGCTATCGAAGGAAATTTTTTGTTTTAAATTATTTATATATGATGTAATCGTAAAATGAAGAGATATGTGTATAAAAAATAATAGAAGTAATTTACATTTAATTTGCATTAATCGGAAATGAAAAACTTCTCAAAGTATTATATTATTAAAGGATGATTATTATGTAAAAAATTCTATTTATTATCAACATAAATTTTAAAATTCGCAAAATTAATATGACCTTTTATGTCTTAGAGTTGATGAAAGTATTATTGTACGTTCACATAGATGAAGAGAGAATCGAATGATATATGTAGAGGAAGAAAGGTTATTGAAGGATGGTCTGAGTCGACTTTTGTGTTTATCGAGACGTGAAGAAAGGGGATCTTCACAGTTCAGTAGATCACTATTTACAAGGTACTTGAGAATCATAAAAATACCGAGATTGTTTTTCTAGTACGATGAGATAAGTATATTTTCTTTGTATGAGACAATTACAAATTAATTAATTTTCGCGTATTAATAAACATAATTAATAGAATATAATAAAATTTTCATTATATTGTTAAAAAAGTTTGTCTCAAATAATTATCAATATCTGCTTTCGTAATTATGAGTAAATGAAAAAGAAAAAATAAAATAATTCGATTTCGATCAATCGTAAAAGACTAGCACATTAGTAATTTCTAGTGGAAAACTTGGTATTCAAAGTTATTTCCTTTTTCAGGTGCATTTCCAAACCTTCTATCTCGGTAAATGTAGAAATACATAAATTTAGCTTTGACGTACGCCGAAATACATCATAAAAGTGAAAATCGATGAGCTTAGAGAAAAAGCTTAGCGAACTTTGGAAAAACGGGGCTTTTGAGATGTTCGCTGATTTCCGTTAGCGAATGTGTATCGGAAAATTGCGTGTATTTTATTTTACCTGGGAATCGAAAATATCTCCCTCGGAAATTACAATACTGTTCGATCCGAAAGGTATGATGTTTAATGTATACGAAGGGTTTATAATCAATTGCGAAATGAAGCAGCAAATAGGTATATAAGTATACGTTTTTCGTAAAATTCTTATCGTATCGTTCACCTTTGGAACAAATGTTTAAAAAATGATGTTAATACTTGATTGACGTAATATTTTAGTAATTACAATAGTCAAATAAGCTCTCTACCAACTGGCCAGAAATTATACAAGCACGGAGAATTCAAATTTATAATTAAAAAATGAAACTTTTCCAAGCACCGCGAAAAAATATGATGTTCTAGAAAACTTGTTCTCATGATTACATAAAATTATAAAAATACTCTTGAATTTTTAAATATTATCATATTTAAGAAATAAATAGATATACTGCAACTATATTTATTATTTACCAGATAATGCATTTATACAAATCTAATATTGCTACGTCAATCAAATTTAACATTCTATCAGCGTAAACGCGCATTTACGCAAAATGAAATTTGTCTATGAAATTGAGGTACGTAAAATAACGAATTCACACAACGTCTTATATTTAACTATATTTTATCATCTAAATATAATCTATTTCATAAAAGTTTTACAAATTGAAAATGCAGAACTACACTTGGAGGTTCTGTGTACCCTTATACAATTATAATATTTTGTGACCGATAACTCTGTACATTACTATATTATATATTTTCTTGCAAATAATATAAAGAAAGGAAAGATTCTCTGCCGTTAGAATTCGCCGAATGTGAATCACTTGCATTTTAAACTTTTCGATAAATCCAAGAGTTGAGCGTTTAAATCTACAAATATGAATTGGTGACATCAGATGCATGCAGAAGAATATCGCAGAGCTTTCGCTCATCTCCGACTCGTGGATATAGAATATGGTTTAGCGTTATGGCTGTTCCTTGTTTTCGCATTACCCCTTACGCTCGTAATGTCAAGTGCGTTTTTCTTTATTTCTATTCCTCGATCCCCGCGGAGTACGCAGTTTCCTTCCACGCGACGTAGCTTTGAACCAATTTGCTGTGATGCCGACGAAACTAATGCATAAGAGGACTCTGCGTTTTCGTGCTTTCGCTTCCTCTTTTTTTCCAGAGGATTTGCACATAACTTGCGTTGGTCTAGCTCTATTTGTCTGGTAAATCACGTATTATCTCGAGGATTTTACCCGTTGGAATTGAACATTTTTCACTACGTAATCTCTTTACTGATTTTGACATTTAAGAGTGGTTTATCCTCTGGAATTTTGTGGTACACATATGAATATGTTAAAAACGGAAAGTTCTACTTTTTTTAGTATAAACATTTGAAAATCTGCTAAAAGAGATATTATAACCATAGATAAAGTATATATATACCAATATTATAATATTCTTTTGAACATTGATGTACAATCGAGAACTTTATCGTAGATCTTTAGGTATGTATTTTTTGGTACAGTTGATCTATAGCTCTACCAATAATTTATGATTTCTTGAAAAGAAAAATATCCTCATCTTGATGTGAGATTAAAGTATATTTTAAAGGGTAAATTGTAACAAAAGAAATTTCGTAGGAAATGCATTAGTAATGCCGGAAACGAAGGATCGAAAGAGTAATGTAAAGCACCGAACGAAGGAGTAAGTGAAACATAGTAAATGCAAGAAAGAGTAGACGTAAGAAAGTGTGAGATTGCAGTAACTCGTCAGAGTAGGTTGCTGAAATTGAAGAAAAATGGAGAGATATATAAAGCCTGCGAAACAAACGATGGACATAGATAAATAGATTCTGAATTTCGATTTTTAATCCAAAGAATAGAAGGTGCATATACGTATCGAGAGCTTATGAATATCCATATTTCGAGAGGGTGTATCTGAATTTGTAAATCTGTGTAGAATCTTGCGAAACGAAGGTTGTGCATAATTCAATAGAGTGAAACAGTCGCGATCAACTTTGTCAGTGGTGTTTCGTCGACGTCTCACCGGTAGATTTTCTTTCCGTCGGGTTTTCGTTGGCGTACTGCAAACAAGCGATGGAAGAGACACCCACACTCACACACACCGAGAAAGCGAGAGAAAGAAGGAGAGGGGGGGGGGAGGGACATTCATCTCCTTCGTTTTTGGAGAGGAGCTCGATATCTCACGATTACCTATACGCACCTTCAATCGACGAGGTTGCGAAGACTTTTGCTAGGAAGCCGGGTCTCGCGACTCCCCATGATTTATATCCGAACGTGCGGAGAGCTGGAGCCACGTATCGCACCCTTTCCCTTGCATGGCAACGAACCTTAATCCAAGATTGCGTTTCCAACATGTCGGAGGTGCTATGCTCGAGGGACGGACCGAGAGCCGCACGTAAGAAAAACCGAACTCGAGAAGAGGCGGAGAATTCGCGGCACGTTAGCGAGAATAAGTCTTTGCTCCAAGACTCTTCGGATAGATCTCCCTCCCTCCCATCTCCTCCCCCTCTCTCTCTCGCTCCCCGTATCTCCCCGTCTCTCCCGTTTTCCTCTTTCTTCCTCTCCATTCTTTCGATCCAGTATTTTTTCGTACTCCACCCGTGCGCCGGGATTCATCTGCCCGCTCTCGACAGAGATTCTCCATACGATTTCCCGAGGGAGTCGGCTGAAGCTCGCTACACGCACGAATTCTCTACGATTCTTCGATTCACGTCGCGCCAATGGAGACGCGTGCGCTTACTTCTTCCGCGGCCTTTGACCCATTATTTCGTGCACCTTAACGCCCGAGGTGTAGTTTCGACCTTTCGCAATATCTTTCATGAACGAGACTGACTTGACGGATATTTTATGAGCTCGATATGCCGATGCTTGGGTGAGAGAGCACGACAGATATTCTTTCGATCTTTTTACTTTTTGATTTATACCTTTTAATAACAAATTATACATCCAACTGCCAATTATTTGTTAATATAGTCACATTACTAACACACCATTAATGACATTTAGTCGATTACCCTCGTTCACTTTATATTATAAATATAAAATGTTAATTCTAATGGCCGATCAAAATAGATTTAATTAATTATTCTTATGCTTTTTTTCGTATCGCAAAGTTCTGTACATTGTAGGAAAAAATTAAAAATGTAGTTAACATTAAATAATATTTTTCTATCAATATATTATAAATATACTATCGTTATTTTATTCAGTAAATGATTAGAGCTTTTTTACATTCTACTAAAAATAGTCTAATTCAATTGTATCCATTTTTAACGAGTAATTAAGAATAATCGATTTAATAATCAGTCTGCTCTTAATTCACATTTTTGCTATTATCTTAAAAATAACTTCCAAATTTTTCAATAAAAGGATTGATATAAGTTCGTAATAAATAAATTAGACTCAATGAACG
The DNA here is from genome assembly GCA_026168455.1 of Theocolax elegans. Taxonomy (NCBI): domain Eukaryota; kingdom Metazoa; phylum Arthropoda; class Insecta; order Hymenoptera; family Cerocephalidae; genus Theocolax; species Theocolax elegans. Next base: position 34,706,742 of record CM047430.1, on the reverse strand, counting down.
GTTGCAAATTTTAATGTATTATTTTAAATGAGGAAGATAGCAGTGATATTTTTACATGGAAAATTTGTTGTGGTTACACTAACTAGAAATATAGTTATCCCAAACAAATAATTGGATAGGATGCAACTAATATTTGTAGTAATCGGTAATACAAAAAACTTAGTCATTGATATTAAAAATAGTTAGTATCACCATTAATTTATAGTAATGTAAAATATATTAAATCAGCCTACAATAATTTAAAAAATTACTTTTATTTCAGGATGAAATAATAATTCACAAACTTTTAACAATTTTTATTTAATTGAGGTTACGCTGAATCGTACATTTTGTAAATTATGTCAAAACATCTATGTAATATCTAGATATCATCTAAATACAATATTATAATGATACAATTACAAATCCATTTCTCAGTCGATAAAATTTCAACCTTTATATTCTTTATGTTTTTCTGTAAATAACTTACAAATCGATGTTTGATAATCAAATTGTAATTATTGAGAGTAAATATTTCTAATTATATGTTTTTAATTACAAATTTTTGTTCAATTAAAGATTATTAGTACAACTATAATTATTAGTTATAAAAACTATTTTTATTAGTTATTGTATAACCGAGTAGAAAATGGTAAAATGACAAAAAATATAAAATTAAAGATAAGAGAACTAAATTATTATAGTACGATATCACCAAAGTAATAGTTGCGTCATTGTAGGGGAGACCGGGGCTAAAATTAACAGGGGTAAATATAACATTGAATTCTTAGGGGTACATTATTAAACATGAATTATTAGTGCGAAGAGTTCTATACACTTCATAGATGACTCTAGACTTAAAGTTTATTGCCCTTTAACATGTAAACACCTTCAGTAGATCGCAGGACGTCGAGCCGATAAGATATAGGAGACAGCGATATTTTAGGAGACAGCAATCATGGTACTTTAATCGTATAGGTTAACGTGTCTAGGTAAACACCCAAATCTTTAATTGACGGGCTCCCATTGTAAACATTAATTTAATGAATTATTATTTGTTTTATTAATAATAACGGCCGCGTTATTAAGTATTATAAACATACTCACTATTCTTTCACCGTTTACCGCATTTTCCGTCACACGCGTCGGTGCGCAAGAGATCGTCCATATAATCTCCGCTACCGTGTCTCGTGAAATTGATTGAAATTTATCGATTTCGCAGCGACAAAAAACAACGTGTTCTTCGGGGCCGTTCTCCCTGTCAATAAATAAATAACTTGTGCGTTGTAATACGGCGAAATACCACGTTACGATACAAATAATTCAGCATTAATTACGTACTGTTTGTTAAACTATAACATGTACTTAAGAAAACAAGATAATAATTTAATAATAGTGTAAGCTTTAATGAAAATTTATTGATCAGAAAAATCAGTTTGGTGGAACATAATAGAAAATTCATTTGATTGTATGCGGAACGACGTACGCATGTCGCGAAAAATCTGATCCAATTTAAATCGTCAAACAGCCATAACGTATGTGTCAGTGCGGACGGATCAAGAGAAAAGGCTGAGCAGAGTAAGGAAAAGCGAGTAACGAAAAACTGTGGCGACAGTCTCGCTCTATCGAATAACTCTTCAGAAAAATCAAGACTGACGGTAAATATTGAGGGAAGGAGGATGAACGGAAGTAGAGCTTGAGACAGAGCGTCAAATACAAAAATTCCGTCTCTTGGTTGCGACAGCCAATCGCGCGACAAAACCTGCGGAGCTTTGAAATTCAAATCGTATACGCGATAGAGCGAGCGAAAGCGCACAAGGCGTTAATGACAAAGACCGAGGGCAAAAGAGGGATTGTGCACACACGTGCGGATGCTCGGAGAGAAAGAGAGAGAGAGAGAGAGAGATGACACGAGAACTAAACATGCCCTTGAGAGCGCGTAAACCCTTCTACACTGAAGTGTTCCTTTGGAAAGTAGTAGGGGAGAACCGTTCCGTCAGATGCAAGCGAAATTTTGCGTATACCTTGAGCGTCGTCGTCATAGTTGTCGCGACGCGTCTTATTTGCCAAATACTTTTTTCTATTTTCTAGCGTTTGCTCATGTTTACCCTAAAAAATCGAGGGGCTAGTTAGCTGTGTATATGGCTTACGCGCCTTTATACTTGCGGCAGGCGCTGTCGCGCTTTTTATATAGGTATATTCGTTATTTTTTCCTTTCCGTCGTTCGAGTGTCGGCTTAATTATTTTCTACTTTGAATATTTTACGCGCTTATCAATACTCCAATTCTTAAAATTGAATATCAAAAAGAGTCTAATTTTACTAAGGATGAGAATCCTCTCGATTTTCTCTTATCGCTAACTAATGCGATCATAAACTATCCAAACTTTTACTTTTTCTTCGCGTCACATATCTTAGATCCTTTTGCCATTTAGTGACAAGAAATTATCGACATGCCTTTGATTTATAAAGTTCTCCGTGTACTATCGGCGAATATTTATCAAATGTTTAATGTTACGTTGAACGTCAAACATTACGTAGATCTGAATACAGTTATTGAATTAATATATAAAGGTAGACTCTGTTAAATATTTTATAAGTATATATTACACGTACAATTCGTAAATCATATAACATAGCTGCGTGTAATAATTAACAATATTTATTTCATTTTTATTATAGATTCCAAAACAATTCGATATTGTATTCGACATTCAATACTATTCAAGTAATGATAAATAATATTTTTCTCGTGTAGAAATAAATTAATGATACCAATGATAATTTTCGAAAACAATTTTATTATTTAAATATTAATTTACTTATTATAAATGGTTAACGTCTATATTTATGGCGTAGGTATAATTGTTAAAATAATTTTTAAATTAAATTTTTAAATAAAATTTTTAAATAAATTAAAAAGCAAAATATTTTTATAACAAATGAAATTTCACATGGGTTTATGCGTTATGCGATAAATTTATATTTTTTTTATTTATTTACGATGAAATTATTAAATTGACACACGTATATGTATGAAATAAATTTATACCTAATATATATATAAATATATATAGATAACATCGTCGTCGTTAAACTATTTCAATATAACGCACTTAAAATAAACTTTAAAACGTTTTCCTTGTTTAACGAACGCAAACGAATTATAGGTACGGGCTGTTGTATAAATTCGATTATTCATTGGAAAAACAAGCGGGTTTAAAAATAAAAGTTTTCTCAAGCGCTATAGATGTACGCCCTCATCTTGAGTATACATCCATCTCTCTCTCCCTCTCTCTCTCTCTCTCTCTCTCTCTCTTCTCCTCGGTCGAGTAGTCTGTCTACGCTTACCTCTCTGATTCTTTCTGGTGCTCGTGCGATAGTTAATCGTGACCCAATAATGCGCCTACCAATTACAAATTACGAGTGACGCTTTGCGAATTAACCTCCGGCAATAGCCCCTAATAATAGTAATTGTACTTAGAGCAATTAATCAAACACTTAACGCTCATTCGAGATCCCTGCGGCAACGAGTCGGCTCTCTATCTAGCTCGCTCTTGTTTTCACTCTCGCCCCCTTCCCTCGGTGCTGCTGGTGCTGCTGGTGCTGCCGCTGTGTCTTCTTCTGCTTCTGCTTCTTCTGCTTCTTCTTCTTCTTCTTCTTCTCCTTCTTCTTCTTCTTCTCCGTGGCTTCTAAAACGAGAGGAGAAACGCCTGCCGCGTGCACGCGAGTCTGCCCAGGCCTATCGCTCGTCAACGAAGCTGTTAACTATCGTAGCACGCCGTCGCTAATTCCCTCCTTCACCAATCTTTCTATCTCTCTCTGCCTCTCTCGGTCTACAATACTATCTCTACGCAGTACACTCTTTCTTAGACACTCGAGAAAGAAAAGCTCAAGAGCAGAGTGGTTTCTTTCGAAAAGGCACCAAAATGAATTTCAACCTTCTTAAAAAATACACACATTTTTCCACAAAATTAACTTTTACCTTTTTTTTGATAGAATTCAAATGTATAATTAATAATCTTTTAAAGTCTATTATCGTTCAAGCTTATTTGAGATATCGTCCTTAAATGATAACATCGTGTTGCAAATGCGAATCTGAAAACTGTATGATCATTTCGAATAATATTCGCATCTCATCCGTAGAAATACATAAGTCAAAAATTACTAATCTCGTTATTACACATTTGTTATATCAGTAGTGCTGTTTCTTTAAGATGAAATGATGAAATTAATTATAGTTTTAAAATAAACTTTATTTTAGGAATCCACACACATAAAAAATTCGCATATTTATGAGGGCTATAAAATAATGGACACGAAACATCGATGGTTTTGTGACTTCAAAGCAGTTAGTTTAAATATTAGCATACTTAAATAATCATTTAAAGAAAATTGTGATTTAATAAAAGTACGTTCATGCACTCTATAAAAAATTATTAATTAAGATAATTTGCGTTATGCCAGTTTAAAAATTAAAAAAAAAGTCGAATAAATTTTGTCCGATTTAAATTATAATATTTCAATTAATTAAATGTGCCTTATAAATATATATATAATATTTTTATACAAATTAATACATTACACATATATTCGTTATTCAGTTTTTATTTGTTTTAAGTATTTTTTATAAATATAAATAATCTGATATATCGAAATAAATATTTAATTTGTTATGAATAGTCATCTATAAAGGGAAATTCGACAATGGTAAAGGGGTTATCACCAGTAAATGATAATAAATCGGTGAAAAGACGGAGTACATAAAATCTTTGATTTGAACGTAATGAAACGTTAATCCGTTTGAACAGTTGAACAAGTATATATGTCATAGGAAGAGTTTGACGGGTACACAAGTTACTATAAAAATCGTACAAAGAGCCATAATATTCTATTTTTAGAAGGAGCGCCGAATCGTCTCTCGTATGACCGGGCGCGGCCCACCGAGACCGAATGAGCTAGCGAGTGAGAGCGAGGGAGGGAGCACGCGTTGGCTTGCACCACACCCGATCTCTGGGTCGAGCGAGTCGTTGGTTCTCCGTGCAGCCAAGGTATATTCCTCAGTTGGGCAAACCGTAGAATGCTGGCCTGGGAACGTAGTCACCTGTCTGCCCGTACGAACTGCCGTACCACTTACGTACAAGCCGCTCGGAGCTCCGCACCCGGAAGTTGCCGGGAGTGATTAGCATTTTGCAGCTGCCTCTCTACCTCAAAGCTTTCACATTTCCCCGAGACGGCGCACAATTCTCCAATTTGTCACATTTCCAAGGCTTACTCGATCACTCCTCCTCCTCCTCCTCCTCCTGAACCTTCACCTCCCCATTTCCTCGCGGCTAACTAAGGACGACGACTAGAATAAACGAGCGGCATCGAGGGACCGTTTCGTACGACCACATAGTACCTCCTATCGTCCTACTCTTTATCTTTATCGAGTGTAAATTGCACGCGAAGGGACGATTCCGGCACGGTATATATGTTAACTCTCTAGATCCGGTCTTAACGATTTCTCGAGTACTTGTTTTAAGATTACTACTGCAACACCGTTTTACTTATAGGTGTATACACCTCGCAGAAAGCTGCGAACTCGTTTGCTTTTCCGAGTATATGTACCCATCTGAATTTGTGTCAATACACCCGCGTATATGTACACGCCACTGAATCACGCGAATTTCTAGATTGCTTATCACTTATTTATAAACGGTTTCGTATTATCAACATTAATATCGTTCTTTTGTTATTTCCATTATACATTTCGTATAACTTAATGGTTTAGTCACATATTAATCATCTTTACGTGTTTTAATTCCATTTTTTAGTACCTTTGACGTTAAAAATATTGTTTCAAACATTTGACCTGATATTTTTAGGAGAAAATTCATCGAACATTGCATTTCCACTTTAAATAGTGATTTCTCAAAGTTAAGGGGATGTCAGACTCAGAAAATGGTCATTTTAATATTTTGTTATAAACAAAAGAATCAATTTTTGAAAAATCCTGATCGCCATACCCTTAGGCATGTTTTAAACAAAATACTCAAATTTTTTCAGATTTTTAAATTTGTTATTTATTTTTTATTTTTGCGTTGAAAATTCATGCCTTTTTCGATCAATTGTTTATTCAATTATTATTAAAAAAATGATTTGTTCACAAAAAATCAAAACGCCATGCCCTCGCTTTTGTTTTAAACTACACAAATGAATTTTTTCAGATTTTTAATTCAATATTTTTAACATAATTCTTATGTTGAAAGGTGTAGATCACTGTAACTTGGGTTCGACATCCCGTTAACTGGCAATATAGCAATATATCTAAATCTGAGGATTTTTGTTACTTTAATAATTTTATCTTATAATTGAAAAGATTATAACGAAAACTTAAAAATAGAAAATCAGAATCTAAGACATACTTATTCTTGTAACGCACGTACCACGAAAATATATTTTTATTATGTAAATGCTTTAAATAATGATTAACATTTATAATTAAGATCGGAAAATTATTTACAACCATGGTGTCTTTACTCAAATAAACGTACACTTGTTCGAGAAGAAAGAAAATGATTTATTCAGTATGTTTCGTCTGGTATTACATTCAAATATAGATATAGTAATTTTAAAAATGTTTTATTTATATCTCATTTAGGTTAATGGAAATATTTTTAAAATCCATCGGATAGGGAAGACAATCGGGTGAAACTTAAAAAAGTTGATTAAGTAATGACGACCTAACAAATGTAAAGTAAGTTTTAAAGAGTAATAAATAAAAAGGAAAGCTTGAGGGGAGCACGTGTACACTATATTTGTGTACACGTGTATACCGTTAGTGTACATATTTGTAAATACACAAGTACCATACGTACTAGACTCGGAACAGTGAGTTATATGCGCGCGTATTTACGTTTCACAAAGGGCGCGAGGGTCTCTCGTACTCTACTAATCTTGTCCTTTTTTACCCCCGTCCCTCGAACGCGCGGTAAATAAATAATAAAGCAAAGACTGCCGGTCTGCGGAGCCGGAGGCTCGCTCTCGGTGCTCGGATGTGTATACACACCGCGCCCGGCTTTCCTACGAGCCCATACGATGGAGATGCGCACGCACGTCCCGGTTCTAAACGTCGCCGCGCGACCTGCCTGATTTTGCCACGGACCGAGGAAACGTTGAGTCACGATTTCGGTTGATATTTCACCCCGCCAGTGAATCTCCCGCGGGGGATGAAAGTGCCGGCGCACCGATCCTGATGTTTTAGTAATTGTCAGGAAGTTGAATTACACGCGCTGTGATCTACACAAGCCCCTGGACAGTGTGAATTTTCCTTCCACCCCCCAAAGAGTTACGGCCCTACTCTGCTTTTCTACCCCTGAAATATTTATTGCTCACCAAAGCCTCTATTGATAAGGGAAGTTGCGCGTGTAAAACGAGATTCTTCGGACAAGATCCTTCTTACCTATTGTTCTTGATACCTACCTTATCAATTATCCTTCCGACTGAAACTCGATTTTTTAAATCATTGCAGTCTTTACCTTTTTTATATATTATATGTGTTCATTATTTTTCTAATTCACCTACATCTTTCGCGTAAGTTTTATATAAACATATGCATGTCCAAGTGTAAAGCAGCATTTGTCATTTAAATAAAGATAATATATATTAATTAAAATTGAATCCACAAAGAATCAGAACAAAAGTAAATTAATTTGGTTACAAAAATATTTACTTTGAAAATATTTAGTAAACAGTTAATGCAAGTATTTTAAAAAATTAATTTTTTATGTTTCTCAACAGTAAAACATTCAGCAAAATATGTAAATGTAAGTATCGATGCAACTACTTGTTCGTTATTAATTTAATAACTACAGTACTTGTTCTATTATTACCTCTTTTTAAAAGTGAGCATGAACTTAAATAACATTTTTAATAAACTGATGTATATACTTATATTGAGAATATACCTTCTGTTTCATAATCATCGCTTATAAATTGCCTAAAACATCTTTATGTATACACAGAAAGTATAAAGCTGTGTTTTGTAAAATGTAAATCTCTTTATGTCAGAGAAGCTTTTATAAATGGAAAAAAAAATTAATTTTAAAAGCAGAAAAGCCGTTGCATGCAGTTTTTCCAGGAGCTGCACTCCTGCATGGTTTTATTAGTGGTGGAGCTTCTGTGAAGGTTTTGCTTTCTGAATCAGAAGAGTATAATTGCACGTTTTAATAAAAAAAACCTTAAAAACGGTAAGTCTACGCTACCATTGTTGTAAATGAAGAAAAAAAAGTATTGAGTGCAGCTAAATAATCGCGAGACATTAGGTGGAAGATTATAATCGCATAGTAAGTAAAAAAAAAAACGTTTACTTTTTAATTTAACGTTTATATGTATATAAAAAATTGTTTCTTGTATAAAATGTTAACAAGTAAAGTTACAGGTAGGCTATATATAAATGTATTTATACATAAAAGAAAATGTGAACATATATATCAATATTTAGTAGATATCGGTGAATGAAAGGGAAGAAAAAATGAATGTTTACAATTCGTCTGTATAAAAGCGTTACATCTCAGTTTTCTGGTTCTCGGAAAATGAGGTCTAATGAATCCCTCCGACTCGACATATACACCCACTTATCGCGCGCACTCGAAGCACGATTGCAAAAGAAAAAGATATCTTCCAGACGAGGGAAAAAAATCCGAGAAACCCGAGTATCGCAAAGAGCCCTGTAAAGGACCGAAGAATTTCATTAGCCTTTAGTTCTCAATCCAAGCTCGTTTCTACTTAAAGTGGACGAGACATCGGCGACGGCAGAACGACAAAGGGATAAAAATAAAGGGAAAAGTGGGAGAGAGGATGAGAGGAAGAGCGAGAGCGGTAAAAGGGAAGAGGCAAGGGGGAAGAAACGAGCGACACGGAAAACGAGAAATCTAATTGATCCAAAGTCCGAAGGGTGGTCCACACCTTAGTATTCAGCACGGACGTTTCCGATAGAACTTCCGATCCAATAGTCCGTCGCGCCTCATACGTGCGCGGGTCTCTTTTTCCAAGGTTGTATTGGTGGATATCGAGAAGGGGGTACAGGGCGTACCCGCTAATACACGTACCGAGGCGGCGAGCACGTGCCCGTGTTCTCAGGGGCGTTAAAATTAATCCGCGGCGCGGAGGAGAGACAGCACCCGGAAAATCTTAGTCGAATGGAATTACGGATTATAGCGCGGCCCGTGTTCCGGAGGCTTTCTTATTTTACCTTCCCGTACAAATGAGACTTGGCCCATTTAAATTCATGGAATAATCAGTACCAAATGGCCCCTGACGTATATTCGAGCCCACCACTTACGTCCTATCCGCTCCCTATACTCTTCCTGTTTACGATGAAGAAGCAAGCAACTACCTCCTATACTACGGCCGATATCGATAATCGCAAACTGATTACGGATCAGCGCGGGGGATCGGGAGGATAACCCAACAGCCAAGAACCCGCCGCGTACCTCCCGTTAAGGGGAAAAGTTGCGATATAATTCTAGATCTTCAAACCGATTATCGAGTTTTATTTAATGTTATCTACTTCGCTTTGAATAACCGTGCTCGGCTATCTTTCAAGTGCTCTACCCTCAATGTAATGAAGTTTCTACTGTAAACTTTATTCTCGATCGAGGATCCGTAAATTAAGTAACCCGTTATAGTACGATTTTCTTACCAAAGATTTCATGTACACGAATTCATATGCGCAATTATTTCTTTCTACGGACGCATATCTAAGGTCACGAGATTCGATAACGTACATCGTACATCTTTTTGTAACGGTCAGATATTACTTTACAGCTTTATCAAAAGGTGTATATAAATATTACGAATACATATACGAATAAATATTTTGTAAAAATATTATTATAGTAAATTCATTAAGTAAATTCTATTTAATTAATGGCAATACCTAACATGAATGAAACGCATACTTGGGTAATTATTTACAAAACAAATTTAACCTGCCGGTATTATTTTTAAAACAAATAATTGTTGCCTTCGTAAATCATTTATAAATTTTAATTTAACTTTATAATACAAATGAATAATAAGTTGTAAATAAATATATGGACGAAAATTGATCATTTATTAATTTTGAACGCGTACAGCATCGCCTAGAGTCGTGAAAAAACGAATGAGACGAATGCGGATAATCCAAGTTATAGAGTGAGAGCTTGGGGTTGACAAACTGCTATAAATGAGGTCGCAACTCGAAATTCATCTTGAAAAATGCAGCGATGTAAGACAGAGGCGAGCTGAAGACAATTCACAGGGTCGGTCAGCCGCGGCTGTGACACGGTAGAGACGCGACCGCGCGTAAAGCTCGCGGAATAAGCCGGGAAGGATCGATGGGGCGAGCTTCGGGTCGGATTGCAAGAATCCACGGACAATATCATTCACCGGAGGACGCGGACAATCTGCAGTTACAACCAGGGCGGGGGCGCATACCTTCCACACGAACACCCAGAGCGTGTCCCGAATGCGAACTCGTGCGCACACCCTGGAATCTCTCGTGCAACGATCAACGTATTGCCACTACGTTTCCACGGCACTTTCTCTACACCTATATAGATCTATATATGCACACACGCAGCACATATCTCCTCGACTGTCGAAATTTCGCAATCTTTTATCCTCCTTCTCTTGCTTTGTTAAATATTGCCCTGTCTTTAAACGTCACTGGTTTGAAAGGTCTACGATATTTTACTCTTTAGCTGTACCATTTGCGCGTGTTAAATTTAGGTAAAGAAGTTTTTTTGAAAAATATACACTTATTTATATCGTAATTGTGTTAGTATACACTTACAATTATCTTCTTAATTCAAATCTAATAAAAGATTATTTGTAATACGTATAGTTGGCAGACTATACATTTAAATTTTATGAAATTGAACAATCAATCGTCTTTTACCCTTCCAAAGCATTACTGATTTTGCATTATTTAATTGCTATTTTTCCTTCAATTATAATAATTCTTTTAGAAAATACAAATGCAAATTAAAAAAAATCACATGAAAATTTAATTAAGTCTTAGACTTCCATTACCTAATTATATTTTAAACTTTTTGTTTCTATATAAATAATTAAAAAGCTTTTTAATCGTGTTTACCGTACAATAGACGTTTTTCTGTGCATGCGAATAAATTGATACAAGCTTGACATATTTTTCGAAATATCGAACAAAACCATTTCCCGAGTTCCTCGATAAGAATGTTAATATAACCTTGTTATTGCGCATTTTCCGAAGTAAATAATATTGTAAATTGTGTCTCCAAATTTATAAACGTCGTCGTACTCATCGATGACCATATCGAATGACAGAAGCGTTCAATTGTGCACGGGTACAGAGAACCGATACAATCCTGGAACGTGGATTTACGGGAGTGTAGGTCGAGGCCAAGAGGATGGAGCGCATATTGGCTGCCTACATTGCTTCGGATATTCCGTATTTTCAGAAGCACACGATACGAGGACGGTTTGGACGCGCGCGAACAAGACGGAGCGAAAAGATGCATCCGACCAGAAGATATCTGACAAAGGCGCCTTATTGGCTGACGTAATTTTCTTCTCCTTCGAGAGCTATACCTCGCTCGCCTTTCCTTTGGACCTTCACTCTACGCGTATGCATCCGAATTCTTTTGGTTGTTGTATGGTAACTAAACGTTAAATTGCTATACATTCTGCAACTTTTATGTTTTTGTTACTTTGTACGTTATCAACTATTTATTCCAAGAATTTTTAATATTACAGTGAGTTTAATCAAAATTGCCAATTGCCAATTGCCAATTACAATCAAAGACTTTTGACTATACTGCACTGAGAAAAGTGTTATAGGGAAATTTATTATAAATTTAGCAAAAATTGTAATGCACGATATTGGTGAGGCATACTTCTTTTAAACCAACTTTTTTAATTAACTTATTAATTATTAATATATTCTTTATAATAATTTTTAATTTTGAATATTTACTTTACAACATACGGTAAAATTTTTTGATAATGTATTAAAATTTGTTTTTTCTACAAATAGCAACTGATAGTAATAATTTTCAATACAGAACATAGTAAAAATTATTATAATCATTAATACGCTTTGGTCTGAGTTACCATAGCAACGAATATGCACTTGTCACTTGAAATGTCACAGTAGTTGTGTATCAAATAAGGGAAATCCGGAAATCAGTTTTTCGTAATTATAGGTAAGTAATTAAGTTCTGACCCGTTATTCCAAAAAGTTTGGAAAATAATATTTGATAATTCAAATTATATTTTCATAACAAACAAATTAAAAGATTAATTTATAACACATATTTGCAAGCATTTAAAATTTATAATAAAAACAATTTTATTTGGGATAAACTGTGTGAAGATAATGTAAGTAATTTTACTATTGATTGTTATGAACGATGGTTATTCTTATATATTTTAAACGTAGCTGTTAATAAATGATTAAAATTTGTAATAATAACAATATATATTTGTGTTTCTTTACATTTAAAATTATCATGTTTTATTTTTAATTTGAATATTTATTATGCAAAACAAAATTACAATATTGTATAAAACAATAACTTTTTAATTGAAAAAATTAAATTATTCTACGTAATATAGTGTTTTTTAATATATACAAAGTATGTCTCGCCATTGCTATGCATTATAGTAATTTTTGAAAAGGTTATAATAATTTGTCCTACAATACTTTTCTCAGTGTGATAGTGATAAATGGAAATTCAGGATATTACATATTTATTAATGCAATAAATGTATCAAGATTTTTTATATTATTAATTCATACATTTTCTCTTAAAAGAATTACGTCAATATATACTAGAACTATATAAATGTTACATTAAATAATAATAATATTTTAACTAATATACTAATTTATAGGTAAATCAAACGTATGTGTGATATATGTAACCATTTTATAAAATCAAATTATTTTACAATTTCTAATTTTCTTGAAAATACATATCTTTACAATGTTGCCAAAAATTCTTGTTCTGAATTTATTCATTAAAAAAACTTTCAAGTTTATATATATATATATATATATATATATATATATATACAGTACCCCCATCAGTTTATTATTATCAGGTTATTATTTTATCTAATGTTTAAACATCCACAACTTTTGATGAACATATCTTAAAATAATTTAAAACAGCATAATACTATAGATATTTCGTTATCTTTAACTGATATAACTCAAAATTACTAGCATTAATTATTATACAAAATATAGCTGATGGGACGATTTTTTAAAAAATTTTTAAAAATCCTCCCATTTAAAATAATGTGCTATATTGTTTCTAAAACAGAAAAGTGTTATTTAATCAGTTTCGGTTTTTTCGAAAATTAATTCACGTAATTCTGAGTGATATCAGCTTAAAGATGAAGAAAATATCTGTATTTTGTTTTTTTAAAATTATTCTAGGATATTTTCTTCGAATGTAATGGATTGTTAAATATCAGATAAAATATATACATTTAAATATAAAATTTTCAAATAATCATAAACTTATGGACGGTACCGTATATTACAATAAATTTTCGAAACGATAATTTCTTTTGATGCGAAGAAGAAACCGCGTGTGTAGTATGTTATTACGTACGTACATTTATATACCTTTGGTTGTACCTGTATATATACATGGGCGTGCATGTGTGTGTGTGTATTGTATATATATTGGGTCTGTAAGAGTATAAGAGGGGAGCATGGAGGTGGATGGAGATGAAAGTATTGCGTGAAGGCTGTTGTGACATACGATAAAACATGATCTAATATTATAGGGTGAGCCAGGGGGAGGCGATACCTCGATATAGGAAAGTCTTTTCTTTCGTGCTTGCACTTCCCCTCGTTTTCTGTATAGTGCATTACGTACGTGTAGCCGATTGGAAACGATAGATTTGATTTTTTACGTGCGCGCGACGGGTGGCACTTTGAGTACCATCGACGAAGACGTTGTTTCAAATTGAAATCGCTACACGATATTGCTTTGGCGAAAAGTGAAACGTTATTAGCTGAGAATTCTGTTGGCTTCAAATAACTTTTACTTTACTATGTTTAATCTTTATTTTCCCGAAGAATGTTGCAAACATCGTGCTTTGATCGTTTACCCGGTTTAGCTTTTAAATTAAATACCTCCTTCCGCGTTTAAATATAATTTATACCATTACCCTCGAAACTAAATGAAATATCTAAATAATTCTTCAACTGTACGTTTCTTTTCATTTGAACCACAATCTTGAGTTGAGAAAAATGTAAAGTAAATAATTAATCACAATATAGGTTGAAAGAACTATTGAAAATATAATGAAAGTTATATGTTGAGATTGTTCAATTTTAAATAAACTAAAGTGATTATTCAAATATATTCTTTGCACATAATATGTATCTACAATATCTATTTACATTAACAATCCTGTCCTAGTTACTATGAATTTATCGGGCTAGTGTAATACCATTACCAAAGTTCTCCCGTGCGCGCATTAATTTACATTTAACAATATTTTGAATATATTACCCTAGTTTTTGTTCTATTAAGTATTTGCAAATAAATATAATAATTGAAATAATTATTTTCCATAGCACGGCGTAGGTCACTGGCATTATGGAAAATGGTTACTAAGCTAAAGAACCCAGTACTCGGACAGATTTGGAAGTTTTTTTATAAACAACTGTATATTTATCAAACCGATAAGAATAAATTTGAAAATTTTGAATGAGGCTAATTATTCGGCTTACAATGTACCAATTAATGCATATAGAAGTTCATATAATTACCGAAATAATTAAAATACATAAGATCGAAATCGTTATTTTGCGTGTCTGAGTACTGATTTATAGAAATGCGAGTTGCAGGTAATATTGGACAGATATTTTTTTGTGAAACTTAACCTCCAATATTTTGATCGTATATTATTCAAAATTGAATGTTCAAATGAACATATATTTAGTATAATTAAATATTCTCCATGATAAACAACGCAATACATCAATATCAATATCCTAGTCGACTTTTAATTTCTATTAAAATTAGGTATTTACGCCTGTTCGAGTACTAGTGCCAATTTTCACATTGTTCGAGTACTGGGTCCTTTACCTTAGATATTTTAATTAATCATTACGAAAGAAACGTTTATAACACGTCGCTTAATAAAATTTATATGCATCGCGCAATTAAAAAATCCGAAAGATAACTACGTTAAAGGTAATGACTAATCAAGGAGTCGAGCGAACGTATTAGCGTACCTGATTAATCAGCGCAAGATTGAACAACTCTGATTTATTAATCGCAATCCTGTTCAAACATCTTCGTATCGTAGTTTCATTTAGTCGTAACATCTAATATTCATAAATTGTTTCATGCGCAGAGATCCCGATAATTTAATAAAACTTATTCTATACCCCAAGTCAGAGAGCGCGCGCGCGTATTCGAGTATCAAACTGGGAACGTGAAATCGTCGCTAATTAACTCGTCATCTGAAATATTAACGAATTAACGTGCTAAGCCTTGCGTCTCGATGAAAAGAGCAAAAAATTAATCCATCGGCGCACGCGGACTCTGTATAAAATAGGTAGAAAATCAATTAGTAACAACAAAAGTTTCCGAGTAGCAGAGACCGAGCGAGTTAATTAAGGTCATACTCGGTTACGTTACGGGAAAAGAGGGGAAAGGAGACAACGACGGGTACTTTCGCCCTCGTCCTTTAATCGTCGGTGCCCCCTCCCTTCTCGCTCGCTCACTCGCTCACTCTCTCACTCATTTACTCACTCGCTCACTCTCTCTCTCTCTCTCTCTTCGGTCTGGCAGGCGTGACTGTAAGGACGCGCGCACAAACGATGTGGATAGAGGGTGGGCTGCTCTCTCAAGAGTGGAATGCTCGGATTTGCGTGATTTGTCGATGCCAGATTTAATTAGCAAGTTTCATCTAATTATACCCCCTCCTCCGTAACTCGCTCACTCCTTTCTACGGGTCTCTTTACTCGCTAACCTTCCTTCGGGTTCTCTCCTTTTCTACTTCTCACTCCATCTTCCTTGGCGTGTGTGACTTTGCCCTGCGTGTTTCGGATTAAAGGTTCTTCATTTTTTTTATTTCTTTCGACCTTTCTACTTCCTCACTTCCACCTTCGAGCTTTCCCTCATCTAAATTTTGTATCGTTTTATTTCCAACTATTACATTATAGACTCCGATGGCATTGTGAAGAATATTACTCACCTTACAAATCAACCCTTCAATCGATTTCCTTGATCTGTTCGAATGTTCCTTTCAAACTTTATTATTTTTTGGTTAATTTTAGTTTAATTAAAAGTTAATTTCCACTCCTTAGACATTTCCATTGTTATACATTTTTATTCAAATTATATTCGTTTATAATTTATCTTTTAAATACTATTAATTTTATGTAATTTATAAATTAATTTGAATACGTCTTCCGACTATGAGCTTTATTACATTTACATCAAACTTATGAAATTATATAATGAAATCCTATATTAAAACGGAATATTCAAGTATATATGCATTAAATTTATTTTATTTCAAGACGAAACAATAATTATACGGTGGACATGTGACGTTTTCTTATTATTCATATCATTTTTTGACCTGAAAGCGTTTTATTTCTGCATTGCGAGGTCATCTGAATTTATAGTTATGCGAGTAAATTCGGACGAAACAATATGTCGTGACTTAACCAATTTATTAAACCACTGTCAGTCTGTAACGATTAAATACACAGTTTCAAATAATCTCTTAAAAATACCAATACTTTTCATAAAAATGTTTGAAAACAATAAAGTTGAGTATACATTACACCCGAAACTGAAATGGTTATACAGTGTCGAAGATCTTACAATAAATAATTATTACATCAAAAACGTAAAAATCTCTCTGCAAAAATAAAATGGACTTGTAATAATTTTGTGTTAGCGTTCACAAAGCACCTGCATCCCCATAAATTCCGTGACATTAGTTTTACATCATGATTTCGTTCGCGATAGTCCATTGTATTTTTGTGGGGTTACAAACATAATATATTACAGTTACAATTCGCTTGATTAATATCAATTATATTAACAATGGTTCTAATTCCATACATACGCATTAATAAATATGGAAAGTATAATTCGATTTCGCAAATCTAATATATTCCGTATCATATCCGTCGATAAAAATTTAAAAATTATGATCCATCTATTAGATCGAAAGTTATAAAAGAAATAAGAATTTGTAGCTGAAAATTTCTACATTTCTTATTTTTTTATAACCTCGATCTAATAAACGGATATAGGCTTCTCTTTTTCTTAATTCAAATCACTTGATCCAAACTTTCTTTTAAATTTTGGTTCGACTATCTCTATTTAGCCATTTAGGAGTTATAAACGATTAAAGTTAAGCATTCATTTTTCAATATTTTTCTTTAATTACCTACAGTTTCGGTAAAAATGCCCATGGGATTCTAAAATTCTAGCTTATTCATATTTTTATATTACAAAATAAGTTCTAGAGTTTGGACAAGATCCGTGATCCAAAGACCGTGGCCTCCCCTTCTTAGATATGGCAAAAGTTAATAGTAACAAAAAAAAACATATTTTCCTGTTTTGCACTTCTATGATCAATGTTCATGACTTTATAACTCAAAATATATGCATCCTACTAATAAATTATACACACCTCTGAGATTAGAAATTACTTCAAGATTTCAATGAAATTTTAATTATATCCATTAATTGAATGTTATATCGCACTTTTACTAATCTTAAGTCACTAAAACATCAAATATTTGGTTTTTGACATTATTTGGCATAATTGATATATTACTGAAAAACATCACAGATACTTCTAATTATATGTACTTTGTGTGTACCAAGCTGCTTAGTGGCATACTTAATAAGATGAAAGATATACACTTTTTTGGTAAAGCTAACTGCAAAAATAAAAAACTTTAATATGGCTGTCAATTACCGATGAACTTGAACTTTTTCAATTCAAGATAATTAACCAACTAAGCGCAAAAAGTACATGTAATTAGAAATATCTGTGAATTTTTTCAGCAATATCAGTAACAGTGCAATAATATTCAATTAATGGTTATAATTAAGATTTCATTGAAATCTTGATGTAATTTCCAATTTCAAAGATATGTATCATTTTTTTTGTAGGATGCATATATTTTGAGTTATAAAGTTATGAAAATTGGTTACATAAATGCAAAACACCATAATATGTATTTTTTGGTTATGAATAACTTTTGTCATATCTAAGTAAATCATCTATAAAGTTTACATAATCAAGGTTAAAAAAAGAGTTATTCAGCAGAATATCAATAATTTTTATATTTTCATTATTGATTTGATATGAAATGCTCCATATACATGTATTAATTTAAAAAATGCTGATAACAAATGTATATAATATTGTAGTTGATACGCATACGAAATTAATATTATTTAAAATTAAATTGAAAATTAATGGCTCATAACTGGTGAAGCATTCGAATTTAATTTAACATGTATCAAATTGAGATTCACGGATGTGCTTATGCATTTAATAAAAAATAATGTGCCCGGAAATTCTTGGTAGCTAATCAAATGTTTCATTAACATTTTATTTGGTAAACTCATAATGAATATTTTATAACGGTCGGTATGGGTTTGAGATGGAGCGGCCCGATTCGTGTATATAGAGCATTCAGGTAAAATGAAAATAAAGAAAAACAAGTGGGATCTTGGCTCATGTATCTTTAATCAGCGTCTATCCCAAATAACCTTTTAATTGCAGTTTCTGGCACTTGTGTAGGACGTTAATTCCGCCATAAGCCCCGCGCGCTCCGAGACGTCAGTCCAAGTGAAAAACCTCTCGTTCCCTCTGACACGTAATTAATTCACTTTAAAGTTAAAAGGTCTTTCTCTCGTCCCCGAATACGCGGGCTCGTAAAAGGTACGGCCCTCCTTATTTCACTATTTATACGTAATCCGAATTTCGCGTTACTCTTATCACGGTCAAATATTGGAAAAGTCCGCCCTCGTCCGCCCCGTACTGTGGAAAATTCGAAATTCGACGATCCCCAAGATGTACCTGTATATGTATATATGTATATATGTAGGTACATGGATGAATCTGGATCTATATACGTATACATAAATGGGCGGGAGAAGCTATTTAAAACTTTAGTGCACATATAAAGTGGCTCATGTACTATTAAATACCCCAGACAGAACGAAAGTTAAATTCCCAATTTTCGGCTCGTCTCTCTCCTTCCAGTCCTCTCGGTCGACCACTCGGGCAAATATCCGTCTCTCGCTGAATCTTTCATATTCTTGTCCTTCTCAGCCCGAATTCCCTTCCCTTAGAGAGAGACCCGCGCACTAGACACATTCAAGAGAAGGAAGTCTGTGCCCGCGTCTCATCTCGCCTCCGTCTCGGCGATTTTCATCGATTTTCGTCACTCTCATGGTATCGACAGCTCACCTCTCTCGCGTTGTATGTACACAAGAGAAGACGCGTGCTTCCCATCCTCTCCTCCTTGACTCGTTCGTCCGACTTGCACGAAGAGAAGGACGGGGGAAGAGAGACGAGGAGAGACGAAGAGAGGCGAAGAGAGAGGAAGAGAGCGTGCTGCCTTTCACGGGACGTTCGCCGATTGCCTCGGCGCCGCGATAGATTAAAATTCCCCGACGCTTTTTCGGTAAGACGCGAATTCACGTCGAGCACCCTGGAACGTGCGCGAGGGGAGTTTTCTCTTAAATCACGTTTAATCGGTTCGGTGAATGCCGTGCGAGCACGCGCGACGAGATTGGGGATCGAGCGGACCCACAACCGATCCACGAGATGCACAAGAAAATACGTATGAAGATGGGAAGACTCAAAAGATAAAACTTTGTCAATCTGTTCTTCTTACGTGTTTTTTTAAATTATAACGCGGAAGCACGAATTATAAGCGAATTATCTTACGAGCGCAATCGTCTTTCGTAAATATGGATTCGTCATTGTTCGATATTCGGAAATGTAAGTGAGTAATCATCACTGCCAATATAATTGCTTTAAATTGAGTACGTGACTTTTTTAATATATTGCTAATAATTATTTTTATATCGGATATATAAATCATGAACTGTCGATTTTCCGAGTAAAATAGAGGAAAATAGTGTACAGATTTAATAAATTTGTTTTATACCATGCATATTTGATAATTTATTTTTCATCACGCAAATATTAAGCAGGTTATAATACTTCAATTATCGCGAGATTTATTTATTTTTGTGTTTCTCCTGTTCTATGTATTTTATTCGGTACGTAGTTATATAATATGTTGCTATCAACTAAATTGCAATTAAGTGAAAGCAATATTAAATTTTAGTTTACGATTCGGTGATCAGAGCATTATAGCTCTTTTAATTAATAATAAATATAAAAGTGTAACTATTTTTATTTTCGTAAAAATTAAATTTTTTACAAAGTTAGATATTGTATACACGAAGCTTTGAGTTTGAAACTTTTGTTCATTACTCCCCACAGTGGTTACCCTAAGTACACTCAGGGTAGCTTGATACCCAGTGAAGGGAATCTTTTTTTCCGCAACTTTGCAAGTCGACATCTTACAAGCTTCTGAAATATTGCAAATTAAAGCTGATTCTCAGTTTTTTCCAAATACTAAATTTTATCGCAACTTTGTAACAACTTTCCTAGGAAGCTACACGTATATAGTTTACCAAATCTGATGCAAATTTATCGGTCTGGATACAATTATGTTTTATTAAAAGGATAATTAAGTAAGTGAAAATGATAATAAGGTAACCCATGCACTAAGATTACTAATTCATCAGCAACTTTTAATTAAAAAAGAGGATTATATATCGAAGGTACGGTATTCAATATTCAATTACGCTCAGCATAAATAAAATATTGTTTATTAGCACCGCTTGAGACACAAATAAATGTTTTATTAAATACCAGGTAAAGTTTAAAAATATCTATAACGTTTAAACAAACGATTAAACGAAATGCATCATTAAACGTCTAATATACGATAATTTCATTCGTTAAGAAACTTTACTAGTGTCAGTAGACACTATAAGGTAAATAAACCGAAAAAATATTATTAAATTCAATCTTAATACATGCAAAAAATTTGAAAGCCTTCCCTAAGAAGGTATTATCTAACCATGACAATACTAGAATAAAGAATAATAAAAATACGCGATAAATAAAGAGAGTAGTATGTTAACGCGCCTGCGCCCGTGTAATATGAAAGCAGACGCGCGCGCGCGCTCGGAGATGCTCTTTTACACCGCTAGCAGCGGCCTGAACCAGTATTTATTTACTATTCCGAGTTGGCTCGAGGAAAAACATGGAAGTTGGGTCGGTGAGGCGTCGTCAACCCTCTCGGTCTCTCTTTCTCTCGATCCGTTCGTTCCCGACGTTGTTGCCACCAAGTGATTTACGGCTCGACCAAAGAACAGTTGGCAGAGCTCGGTATCTCTCCCTCATATACGAAAGCTCGAAAGCGATAGTATACGTGTAGACGGAGAGCTCGAAAACGGAAATATACTCGCCGACACCATAACCCGCGCGCGATACCGAGATTGTTGATTCGATAAGGGTATACAGACGATCGTATAGCTTTCGACGCGGTCAACCAGCCTCGATTTCGCCACTTTTTTCTATCGCAACATCCCTTGTTTACGCTCGAGAATTCGCACGAGTTTGGATATTGGCTATGGCTTCTCATGAAATTTCACTGGAAGTACTTTCGAAGGATCTCTCGAAGATGTACACTTATTCGGTTATGAGCTCGATGCTATCGAGATCGTTTATGAGACCCGAGGGGAGTTACGTTCATAAAATGTCGTACTCTTCTCGAAAAATCGTTATAAACTTTTCTTCTATATTTAACTGGACGTATACCTCGATTATATCTTGTAGTTTTCACGTTGTTCCCAAACTCTATCGCCGATACCAGCTCACTTATAAACGACAATTAATTAAATCATATTCGTCTATTAAAATACAAATAAAACCCTCTTTATGGTAATGTTGGTGATTGTATTATTAATAGAATAGGATCAATCTGTATGATGATCATGTTAGTTTAATTTTCCTTTAAAATATTATATAAAGCAATTGTACAAAATTTTGCTTATAAATTTCCTTTATGCACGAAATTTGAATTGAAAGTGTATTATTCTTGCTACTGAAAGCGTATCATAGTTGACTTTATCACCAAGTTATATTGATTCAACAAATAACATTGATTTCGGATCTTCTAACTCATAGCCTATTTATTTAGGTTTAGGTGAAATACGTATCAACTAAACCACTGATGATGTGCATGATATCAAATATTATAGCAGTTATTTTATACAATATTAAAATTTGTATCGAATGTTCTATTTATTATTGTATCGTCAAATCTTTGGGTAATAAAGTAATTCGAAATTGTTACGACCATCTATATTCAATTTAATACCCACATTCCATTGGGAGAGTTGCCAACTTCCTCGTGATCCTATATTATATTTAGTTGCAATCCACACATCTTTAGATTAGATAATAATCATTATCGCATTGAAAAGCAAGTTAATTTTGAATATACGTACACCGAAATAAAATTTATTATTTTAAATGACGATGCATTTTAAGATGTCTAACTCAGACTAGAATAATTATTTTTTGACGTTGTAATTATAAGCTTTCGATCGATTGAATTTTATCGAATTGAAAACATATAAATTAATCTAAAGCGCATAATTACAAAAAAAATATTTTTGTCTGATTTAGACTTCAAAACTTCGTCATTATTATTTTAATCTAAAATCCAATATTAACTATTGCAAACCAAATATTTTGATGTTGGAAATAATACAAATATAATAATATACTTAAAATTGAATTGGGTGTATTTAAAGTTATTATTTTCAGTTTTCGTGTATAAGTACATTGAATACTGCATTTCAACTATGATAGATAAGTACGTGATAAAAGTAATTAATGATTAGAACAGCAATAGTCGTGAGAAAAATTAGAAAAAATGGTTTGTTGCGTTAGCTGCTACACATATTTATACATAACAATCACCTGGTCAGTAAGTTTACACTTTTAAGTCGTGCAGCATCATGTGAAACTAATTGAATCAATCCCCACAAGAAACGCTGAAAAATCGAGATTCTGGAACGGATACATTCAAGGTGAATAATTTGAATTTCGAAACAGATGGTTAAAAATTTCGAAGGTATTTAAATTGAGCAAGTCCCCGAGAAAAGGAAGGAAACTCGGGCAAAGTAACGTACCCGAAACGAAACCGGGAAAACCGAATAATTAGGGAGGTCGTAGATGGAAGTAAGGTGTGGTGGGGAGTTGGGGAGGAGGAGGGGGGGGGGTCGAATTGAAAGGTCGCGCGGGCATAAACCGAAACTCAAGTTTCCTAAGTCAGCGGGCAATTTCGAAGGCGCGAATTGAACTAACGTCCTTTTCCACAGGCGGAAAGAGAGGCAATTTCGCAAAGAGCGCGTAGGTAACGGCGGCGGCCCCGAGTTGAAAAGGGAAATCGCAAGGGCGGAAGAGGGCGAGCGACGAGTTTCTCTAAACGCTTCTGGAGTTGTAACGACTTTTTAGTAGTAGAGCACTCACTCTCTCTTTCTCTCTCTCTCTCTCTCTCTCTCTCTCTCTCTCTCTCTCTCTCTCTCTCTCTCTCGTCTCGCCCTCCCCCTCCCCCGCCCTCACGAGTTCTCTAAAAGCCATAAAATTGTTTCCGAACTTCAGGGCCGCGAATAATAGGGGGCGCGTGTACGCGTCGTGCCAAGGGTTTTCGTGCGTTCGTTATAACCGAGGCGTGCCTGCAATTATTGAAAAGTTTTGCTGGCGAACGAGGGTGAAAGGGGGAACCTGGCTATGAGAGCGGTTTACGCGACCGCGTCTATATACTCCGGTGACCGATATGACGTGCGCCAGACGATCACGGGTAGTTTGACGTTTCGCACGGACAAGCTGTCGCAACTACCAAGCCTCGTGCCTTATCTTATACCCCGGTGTGCTGCTATCGTGATTTAATTATCCGGTATACTAATGGTCAATCGACTGGATATTCCTGGGGTGACGCTTTTTATAATAAACGCTCCTCGTTTACGTAAATATCGGACTAATACTTTAGAGAATATGCTGATTTTTAATACTCAAATCTATTACCATAATGTGTTTACACATCCTACAACGACTACCCTGCATTTTATAGATGCGAATCTAAAGATATTGTTTCTTACCTATACATACACCCTCATAGGTTATTTAGTATTCAGTGCTCTTAATTCTGTGCGAAAAATTTAAATTTACGCGAGAAAATAATACTGTACACAAAATAAAAAATCTATAGAAATCAACATCGGGTATAGTTAAAACGTTATTTGCGTTTTTATTACGTAAAACCATCCAAATAATTAACTAAGATTAAAAAAATAAATATAAATTCGAAAATATTGATATTTTATTACATTTTCAATAAAATTGAGTTTTTAGATTATTTAATAAATATACATGAAGTCTATTAAACCAGGAGAAATTATCGGAATTTGACTTCCGAACCAATAATAATCTTGTATTGTTCCATTATTATCCTCATTACTATATTTAATAATAAAAATGTTATAAATATCTTATAATAGTTCTTTAAGTACGAATAAATTAAATTATATTAATGATTAATTATGATTAGAATACAATGTACTTGCAGAATATACATTCTGAATGACACAAATAATGATACCATATACACTAATACACTTAAAACAATTAGAATAACTTGGATAAGTTATAATAATTGACAATAATACTGTTACTCTTAATACGTACAAAACACTATTTTAAATGTACTAATACAATGTCGAGTCTCTTTACTAATCTCCATAAAATAATAAATTGATGGAACGTATTAATGCGCTTCAGTAGATTCGTATCGGAAATTTTTATATTATCATTACAATAGTCGAGAACCTTGGTAAAAAGTAAAACTAGAATAATAGGTGTTATACAGAGAAGAGGATAAAAAAAAGTGAAACTCTAAATTTGTACTTTCAATTGCGAGAAATCGGTGAACCGATCCGCTAAGATTGGCCAATTTCCGCTTCCCAACGCAGGTTTGGAGAGGAAATTTGTCGTATCGATCGGCCTTGCCTAGTAGCCGAGACAAGAAATAAAAGAAATGCGTTGGAACTACAGAGACTAAAGAGAAAAAGAAAAATGAAAGTTGGATAAGAAGATGACGAAGTGCAACTGTGTGATGAATCATCCAAAACTGAGAAATAATAATAAACACTCGATTTTTTACAACCTCTTCTGGAAAATTTTGATACTCGGTGTATACATGCTGGGTACGTAAATAACTCTATACATAAAATTAAATAAATGTTTTCGTAAGTTTCACATTACTTTAATAACGCGAAAAGTAGATTTTTATTTTTATAATGTAAGTAACTTTATAAAAGAATGGTTATATGTTTGAGAATAAAATACATCTTACATATTTAAGTGGTTAAATATTGAAATTTAAGAGCGGAAAGAACACTTTTATGGATCTAAAAATATTAAAACAGATTAAAACACAGTTCTTATATAGCTGCACTGCGATGAACCTACGCATGAGCGCAGTAGAGTATGTAATACATTATAAAATACTTATAATAATTAAACGCTACGTTACATAAAAATTTTGGTTCGATTATATAATTACACGATAATGATTACAAAAGGTTATAGTTCATGGAATAATAGCTGATATTTCGAATATATGATCTAACTGTACAAACCAAGAGAATGAGGTAGTGGAATTTTTGTTACAGGACATTAAGAATTTCATGAATTTTCGATCTTTTAATTAAATTTAATTAGCAACCTTACTACTTCGTTGTACTTTTAGTACGAATATTATACAAGAAAATTAATGCATAAAAGTAAGTACAAATATTTTAAAAGTGTTGAAACGCATATTTACCAAAAGTACAACTTCGTTGAAAGAAGGAAAAGTCACTTTGGTCAGTTTAAAAATAATAAAATGTAAAAGTATAATGTATACATATAGGTTGATGAGGAAGCGAAATAACCACCTTGACTTTGATCTGTAAGCGCCAACAACAATTCAAAATAGCCCAGCACCTTTTCATCTCGTCATGCAAGTATTGTTCGTGTAGTGAAAAAGTTGTGCGCTTATAATCTCACGTAAGCTCTGGTAATCTGACCTGAATCTTGGTTTGTCTTGTTGCGTTGCATTCAACTAGAGCGAATCCGTTTCTAAGGAAAGGATGAGTCTATGCGGATCTCGGTTGCCGCGCATACTTTTTTTCAACGCTCTCGCGTAGAGATGCCGATTTCGCTGCGACACTTGGTCGTCACGGAGGAGCGAGAATGTGGGTCGCGACGAAGTGCTTTCGAATGATTGCGCGCTTACCCAGGAAAGTTGCGCTGCGTCAAGAAACAGAGAGAGAGAGAGAGAAAAGGGACATTGAGCTCTTTGCGATTGACTTGTGCGAGTTATATGGTATATGGTTGGTTCCCTCTTCACTCCCCGGATGTCTTTTGTTTCGTTACTCGATCGGCCGGATGATGACTACTTTTATTTTATTGCGGCGTTTTACTTCTCCTTTGCCGCGCAAAGTGACGTAACGTATACGTTGCGTTGCATTGACATTCTTTTTATTAGTTGCTGTATACCTATGGTACTACGACACAAAATGTCAAACACTATATTTTCATTTTCAAATATAACTTTGAATAACTTTGTACAAAATTTTAATCAATACAACATTATCTCTGATTAAACTTATCGCGAATATGCAATATTCAATTTTGATTTTCATCAAATTTTTAGTTAAAATTATCGGGGAAATTTTCGTTGCATCATCTCCAGAATTTTTTTTCACTATTCAATTAATATTATTAGCACTGTACGAATGTGACTTTTTTATTAATTAATGTAAAAATTATTTTATAAATTAATGGAGGATAAATAATTTTAGGTATTAAAATTTGTCCGCCATCTACGTATTAAATAAAAAAATGTCTATCCAACAATCTAGCAAACTCGTAAAAGTTGCAATTATGATTTTGACATTTTGTGCGATCCCAGTCTCGTAAAATCACACTACATATATATAATTTCATATGGTGTAATTAAACTTTATATGGTAAATGAGAGTACATCAGAATATCGTGTTTTCCCATTACAAGAAATTTTTTGAGGACTTTTTTCTCTTGGAAAATATTTGTCGTGGATCGCTTCCGCATAAAATTCGAATCTCTAGAACGTGCGACTGATCCGCGAGCCTATCATCTGTGAATGGACGCACATGTCGTATATATCGCAGTTAATAACGTTAGTTTTACGTCGGTGTGAACAAAGTTAATTTTCACGCTTGACGCTCGTCAACTCCACAGGATAAATTGCCTTTGCTCCGAACGACACAAACACACGCTCAAACACACACACACACACACACACACACACACAAACCAACATCTACACCCACACATATAGTTTGTGCCTCAATATTCTCTCGAGTTTGCTCTCGGCTTTTCGTTGTGCTGCTTATACGATTGCCCGAAAGTCTTGGGAAACGTGTGAAAGATGTGCGCGAGAAGGGGTTCATACTGTACACCTATAGGCGTGTGTGTGTGTGTGTATGTGTGTGATTCGTGAGTGTGTATGTACACGGATCGGGTACTCATTTTCAAAGGAGTTTCCAAGTCACTTTTTTGTCGAACGATTTTGTCGAGGAAATATTTTCATTCGTTCCGACATGATGAACTTAATTAATTTCGCAAAGAGTGATTAAATTTACGCAAGCTTTAGGCCAATTATCTCGTCCAAATATTTGAGCTGTGTAGATATTTTTAATCGAATGGAGTCAATGTCTCGAATATTGATACACGCGTTAACTTTAAGTTTCGATATTAAAACTTACTTTTTTAATACACAAAATTAATTTCAAGTTTCGTTCGGATGAGCGTGATTGCTTATATTATTTGTATTAATATTAAGCTGTTATGGAATATCGGTTAATATTAATGTGAGAAATAGTTTCAATATTTATTTACTTGACTTTAAATAAAAAAGAATTCGTAAAGGTTTACACGGTTTGGGTTTAAATGCTATTTTAAGTCCAATATTACGTTTTATAGGATTAATCTCTGTTCTACCGAAAATGCAGGTATCAGATATTTAATTAT
This sequence comes from Theocolax elegans, assembly GCA_026168455.1. Classification (NCBI taxonomy): domain Eukaryota; kingdom Metazoa; phylum Arthropoda; class Insecta; order Hymenoptera; family Cerocephalidae; genus Theocolax; species Theocolax elegans. The sequence goes on along the minus strand of CM047430.1, from coordinate 34,678,529 downwards.
AATCTTTCATTGCATAATTAATTAATATTGGGTATCATGAGAATGATTATGTAAATAATTTCAGAAAGGTTTATTGATTTAAATTAAAATTAATACAATTCAAATTTGAATTTCATCAAATTTTTAGTTAAAATTATCGGGGAAATTTTCGTTGCATCATCTCCAGAATTTTTTTTCACTATTCAATTAATATTATTAGCACTGTACGAATGTGACTTTTTTATTAATTAATGTAAAAATTATTTTATAAATTAATGGAGGATAAATAATTTTAGGTATTAAAATTTGTCCGCCATCTACGTATTAAATAAAAAAATGTCTATCCAACAATCTAGCAAACTCGTAAAAGTTGCAATTATGATTTTGACATTTTGTGCGATCCCAGTCTCGTAAAATCACACTACATATATATAATTTCATATGGTGTAATTAAACTTTATATGGTAAATGAGAGTACATCAGAATATCGTGTTTTCCCATTACAAGAAATTTTTTGAGGACTTTTTTCTCTTGGAAAATATTTGTCGTGGATCGCTTCCGCATAAAATTCGAATCTCTAGAACGTGCGACTGATCCGCGAGCCTATCATCTGTGAATGGACGCACATGTCGTATATATCGCAGTTAATAACGTTAGTTTTACGTCGGTGTGAACAAAGTTAATTTTCACGCTTGACGCTCGTCAACTCCACAGGATAAATTGCCTTTGCTCCGAACGACACAAACACACGCTCAAACACACACACACACACACACACACACACAAACCAACATCTACACCCACACATATAGTTTGTGCCTCAATATTCTCTCGAGTTTGCTCTCGGCTTTTCGTTGTGCTGCTTATACGATTGCCCGAAAGTCTTGGGAAACGTGTGAAAGATGTGCGCGAGAAGGGGTTCATACTGTACACCTATAGGCGTGTGTGTGTGTGTGTATGTGTGTGATTCGTGAGTGTGTATGTACACGGATCGGGTACTCATTTTCAAAGGAGTTTCCAAGTCACTTTTTTGTCGAACGATTTTGTCGAGGAAATATTTTCATTCGTTCCGACATGATGAACTTAATTAATTTCGCAAAGAGTGATTAAATTTACGCAAGCTTTAGGCCAATTATCTCGTCCAAATATTTGAGCTGTGTAGATATTTTTAATCGAATGGAGTCAATGTCTCGAATATTGATACACGCGTTAACTTTAAGTTTCGATATTAAAACTTACTTTTTTAATACACAAAATTAATTTCAAGTTTCGTTCGGATGAGCGTGATTGCTTATATTATTTGTATTAATATTAAGCTGTTATGGAATATCGGTTAATATTAATGTGAGAAATAGTTTCAATATTTATTTACTTGACTTTAAATAAAAAAAGAATTCGTAAAGGTTTACACGGTTTGGGTTTAAATGCTATTTTAAGTCCAATATTACGTTTTATAGGATTAATCTCTGTTCTACCGAAAATGCAGGTATCAGATATTTAATTATAATCTTTCATTGCATAATTAATTAATATTGGGTATCATGAGAATGATTATGTATAAATAATTTCAGAAAGGTTTATTGATTTAAATTAAAATTAATACAATTCAAATTTGAATTACAAATAATAAATTGTTTTGAGCTTGAAATAATTTTGTTTATTTATATATGTACATTTTAATTAACCCTTTGGTACTAAAAATGAAATTATGCTCAAATATATATAATTACATTGTAGAGAAGAATAATGTTATTGAGAAAAATAATAAATTTGGATAAAGTTTAACGCGATACTGTTTTCTCAACAAGAGGAACCAAGGCTTGGATTCTCGAAGATCGTGCTCGAGGTGGCGTAAACCCAAGCGATAGGCATGTGAGAATATTGTTTCCCCGATTCCCGGTCTTTTTCCGGCAGCCTCGTCCTCGCGTCTCCTTTGTTAGAATCGACGACCCTCAAAGTATAACGAGATACTGACTAACTTATCGACGCGGCATTACTCACTTTCCCGTTGGCGGGCTGAAATTACCTATCTCGGCGACACAAACACAAACTCTCGCAAAAAGACGGTTCAAACCCGTAAAAATTTGATTGGTTCTCGAAGGATAATAAAGGCACCTCGTGTACACGTGCACACACATTTACTCCCTTTTGCGCTCCGGGCGAAAAATCTTATGCATAAACCTTATGGTCGCGCAGGAGTTTTACGAGCCGCACCGGGCAGGCGCCGCGAAGAATGGAGAGGGCGCCTATACCGCGATTTTAACACCTTCCTCCTCCATGGCCGTATGCCTCGTTCGAGCACTAATTGGACCTGAACTCTTTGGGTTGGTGATGTATATTAGTTATTTATGTACCTTGGGTGAGCCTCGCGTCATTACTGTTCGAGGCGGAAAATTTCGTGGATGGTTAGTACGTCCGCGGTCGCGAGCGCAGCGAGCGGCCAAGGATGTTACTACCATCCACGAAATTTGAGCCGAGAACTGTAATGACGCGATGCTTACCCATGGTACGTAAACAATTTTTCAGCCTTATAATTCGTACATACGACTCTTTCGTTGCTCACAAAGTAATTTATTATACATTTAAAAGTTATTGTAATAAACACTTTTTTAAACAATATAAATAATTATATATTATGTCAATAATTTTTAAACATTTGTATACTGACGCTTATAAAACATTTTAACTTTTTAAATTCTGCATTTAGTATCAGAGAATATTAAATATTTAGTAATTACTTATTATTAATCGTAACATTGCAGTTATTAAAGATATAGGACTCATTTTGCGTTATTATATATATATATATATATATATATATATATGCGGAGACAGACTGACACAATCCAAAAATTTACTATAGTGTATAATAAATTTAACTGAAGTTGTAGTAAATATTACCAGAATTTTAGTAAAAATTAATAACTTTCTAGTAAATTTTATTATACACTATATTACATTTTTGGATTGCGTCAGTCTGTCTCCGCATTACTATAGACAACATTGTAATTTTTACTTCAAATTTTTCTCTGTGTATATATATATATATACACACTATATTATTTCTAAAATATAATATTCTAATATATATGTATAATATATAGTACTTTCGTATCTGAGCAATATTAAGATAACTATGATTAAAGTAACGCAAACGTTACGTTTAAACTAGTTGTGTTTACGTTTGAAAAGCCATAGATATATCTCCGATACATGTACTACGCGTTTCAAACACGTTGACTCTATACCGTTCGCGCGGCAAAGGTTATATTGCTCGCCGCATATCTCCTACGGAGCGCTTTGCATACAGCCTCCTAGGATGTATAGACACCTTATACGTCCTAGGAGGATGTATAGAGGGCTCTCATACAAGCGAGGAGCCACTTGTATGTACGCAACGTATTTACAAGCGGAGCGCGCTCTGCACGTAAGAGTCGTTGTACGAATTAGTAGGCTGAAAACGCACATACGCACGCGTGCCTCTGTCTCTACGTTTCTTTGTGTGCGATCCGTGTCTCGCTGTGTGTGTATCAACATCTCCTGTCTGCGTAACTAACCTTTCGGTTTCGATAATGGTTTTACCGTCTATATTGCCGATCGTACATTATTTTATGCCTTTCGGAGATCGTTCCTGCGTTCATTCGCAACGATTCTTCACTCTTTGTACTATTGTAACAATTAACTTTGTTATTTCTGTGCAATAAACTTGCGATCCAAGATTTACGTAAAATCAAAATTTCAAACTGTAGTAATCTTTTGAACACTAAGTTGTAGACGTAATTTTGGGTTACTCAATATCTATTCCAGTAGTTCTAAGGTCAAACTATTAAATCCTGATTTTAATTCGAGTTTGTCATAAAATAAAAATAAGTGAGAGATTCGTTGTATATAAACCTATAACAAATGTTTCATAAATACGAAAGAAGTAATTGATGTTACATTTATCGAGTCTCCAAGAGAATAAATATATAAATATTATGCTTCTCGTTCCAGTATAATAACTGGAAATTCGCGAATTCCCACCGAACATCGGGCAGTAAAGTGCACCATCTATATATAAAGACACGCGTGACCGAAAGATGCAACTTTCAGCATTACACATCCACTCTGCGACAATTATCTTTGACCGTATACGCGTCATATTAGTATATAGCTACTGCTAGGTCAATTTAAGTACTACGGTCGATACCTTTATTTTCTCTTACGCATCGTTGCATAAATCGTGTCAAGGTTCCCCCTTCCTTCCACTCCTTTCGTCGGTTCGTTCGCGTTTGCTTGTGTCTGTGCGTATGTGTGTGTGTGTGTGTGTGTGTATGTATATATATATATTTGTGATTTCGCGACTCTTTGTGCCGATCTAATATATGAACGCTAGTATGGTGGTCTGGTTTGTTTCGCTTCTTTTTTCGATCGTAAAAGTTTAATTGCTGCTTCTTTTGATCGCCCACGGACAAAGTCGGCATCTCGTTGGTATAATAATGATGTAATGATCGTGCTTTGCATGCAATGTAATTATACCTCGAAGAAGTTGATTATAGTCATTAAAAAACGCATGGAAGATTCATATGTGGGTGTGTGTGTGTGTGTGTGTATGTATATATATATATTTGTGATTTCGCGACTCTTTGTGCCGATCTAATATATGAACGCTAGTATGGTGGTCTGGTTTGTTTCGCTTCTTTTTTCGATCGTAAAAGTTTAATTGCTGCTTCTTTTGATCGCCCACGGACAAAGTCGGCATCTCGTTGGTATAATAATGATGTAATGATCGTGCTTTGCATGCAATGTAATTATACCTCGAAGAAGTTGATTATAGTCATTAAAAAACGCATGGAAGATTCATATGTGGGTGTGTGTGTGTGTGTGTATGCGCGCGCGTGTCCGTGTACATACCTATGCACACACACCGAATCTTAATTTGGTTCGTCAACTTAAGAATTTTTTCTTATTACTTTGTAGCAACTGTTTGTTTTAATTATTGAAAAAAAAATTTATCGGTGTATCTCAGAATCGCCGTTTTGCTTTCAACATTCTGCACAATTGTAAAACATTCTACAAAATAATAAACGTACTGTATAAACCGGCACTAGCTACACAACCACAATCCAAATAATTACATAAAATTCCTAGTAGAAATTCAATATTTGAAGGTTAAATAAAATTCTAATTTTGCCATTTATTGGGCATTTATTTGGTATTTTATGACAATTGGCCATTTTTTGGTTTAAAAAACGTTACATTTATGGTCAGATTTCTACTAGGGTTTTAGTAAAAATATTATCGTTAACATTACATTTTGATACAGCAAATGGTGTAATACATATTAAAATGCTAATAAATGTAACAAAATGCCTAAGAAAATTTTAGTGTTACGTATCTATTGATGGTACTCTAGATTGTTTACGTTATAAAATCACTAATCGAAATTCGTATTCAATAGAGGGAGAAAATGAATTATCCATCAAGTATAGCGGAAACAAAGACTGGTATAACAGCTCGAACCGTAAGCGCCAGATTTGCAAAATAAAGGGAGTGTAAACAAGCGCATCATACGCATTTCGCGGTGTAGCAATGTCGTCACCGGCAATCCGCGAATAACTTCCTCAGGCACGCCTGAACTCATCTCATTGTCGTAGGGTATCCTCTCTCTCTCTCTCTCTCTCTCTCCCTCGCTCCCTCTCGCTCCCTCTGTGTGTCGGTATTGCATCGATTTGCGAGTTCGCGGCTGGCGTCTCCATGAGGGCCGTAAAACACGGAAGGCCCACCCAAAGCTCGATAGAGCGTAGACGCTGGGAATAGGACGCGCTTGGTCGAACGGCACCAATTCGTTTCGAGCTTCACTAGACCTTACTTCCTTTCGTACGCGCAGCTCCTCGGCGCCGAGGCATATACACTCTTCTCCACTCGATGCCATGTATATATATATATATATATATATATATATATATGTGTATGTATGTATGTATGTATACATACATACATATATATATATATATGTGTATGTATGTATGTATGTATACATACATACAGTCTACGTGAGCTTCTACGTTTTCGGTTGCGTTTCTCTTGTTGTGACGCATTGCCACTGCAGATCACCGTCATTTCGAACATACCGTATACACACATACATATCTTGTCGGAATGATTTTCTATATGATTTCGATTGCGAGTGACGCGTGCGGCTACAGGATACACTTCAACGTTTCACTCTGCATATTTTGACGGTAATGATCACTGTTGCGCTGATAATTTTGAATTCGGATTAATCATTCCCGGATTGATCGCTGATGAGGGAAATTAGATGGTATATAGATATTAATTAATTTGTTTATCATTTTATGCCAAAGCATTCGTATGTTCATAGTATACACTCACTTTCTGTTTTTTTAATTGTATGTCACTTTTTTTTATATATTTGTACATTTACAATTTTATTATTTGGTAAAAGCTTAACGTTGAAGAATTAAAAATTTTTCGTTAGATCAAGACTTCAACTGAAATTTCATTCTAAAACGGAAAATAATAATGACGCATATCAAAATCACAATGGCAACTGTAATACTCAACGTTAATTTCTCTATAATAATAATAATTGCATATAAGCTAAATTCATCTGTTATTTCTTTGGATTTTTTAATCGATAGAAATACAATGCCGATGTAATACAACTCCGTATTGTAGGAATTTTAATCTCAATTTTAATGTATTATTTATTATTCCTCTGCACGTTATTGATTGAATAATCTACAATATGTACATAGATTTTATAGCTATATTGTACCTTTCAACTAGTGCTTGATGATTAATTTAATATTTACTATTAATATGGATTAAATATTAAATTTTAATTAATCGAATAGCATTGTTATATAAATTTACGTATTGGAATTTGAAATGTACCTGATGTATTGAAATGTATTTGACGTGTACCTAAGAGAACCACAAATTTTTTTATTATATGTTTATTAGTAAATTACTACAAATAATCTAAAAACGAACGTAGGAACTTGGGGATTGGGACTCCACCGTTTTTTTAACACTATTTAATATACCTATACTGGCCCAATCCAGTTAAAATTACTGAAATTCGTTTGTAATTAATTTTTGATATTTTTTATTTTATTTACAGGCATACAACAAGTTGTTAGTAAGTATATTAACAAAAGATTCTAAGAAGCTGTGTTATTATATATACATAATTATTTTTCAAACTGAAATTGAAAAGCAGTCAAAATGATTTCCTTATGCAAACTAGTGTTAATCTGTCGAAGCTCGATTATTTCAAATTAGTCAAATGTTAACACGAAGAAAGTAGAACGTTCTACACCGATAATAACGTAAATCGCGATAACATTCGTGCGGGAAATGTAAAATGAAAATGGAAATAAGTAACAGGCGGTACGCAAACCACGAATAACCGATAACTGAATGGCCGTAGGTCCAACCCCTGGCTAATTAATTAGAAACCCGTAGAATCTGGTAGGGAGAAATCAGGCACTACACCTCACGATTCCCGAGAACCGCACGAGCCATTTCGAAGGAAAACCACACGCGGCGATTGACTCTTCGGGCGAAACCGCGACATACCCCCGGAACGTTCAAGACGACGAGACGAATACCCCGCGACTCGAAACCCAATGGCCATTCGCCTCGCGTCATTAAACCTTGCCCAGATGGCCTTTGCTCCGATCGGTACAATCCTACCCGCGCATCAACCGCTCTGTGTACGCGGCTCTACACACGCAACTGCGAGAATGCGCGTGAAGAGGGTTGGGGGAGGAGGGAGAAACGCAGAGATTGCGATTATTTATCCGCGACGCGACATCCGCTCCCGCGGGCCTATATATCTCCGATGCTGCGGTCTGCCTTCGCGTTGTAATCGCAACGCGGCACGAATAATGCGGTACGCGCGGCGCACGGAACTCCGATCGATGATATTATAATGTCTCTTAATTTGTCGGGTGGGCCGAAACGGGTGCGAGTGTCATTCTATGGAAATTGCGCCCTCGTAGGCCGCCCCGAATGAGAACGAATGTTCGGTGTGACGTACTCGACTGATTCCACCTCGTTGAATTTCTAATCCGGGGAGGCTTTCTGACTAAACTCCTGTACATCACGTTAATATATATACTTTCCAAGGATTTACTTCCTTGGGATTAAAAGTCCTGTGTGGACGGCTGATTCCCGCACTTGATTTGACAATCGAAATCGAATTGTTATTAGTGAAAGGTACAATTAGATTAAATAATCTATTAGGAATAAATGATTATTGAACATCGTTCAAATTTATGACTATAAAAGTTTATAGTTACAGTTGTTGGAGTATTACTCAAAGAAACAGTATACATAATCAGATATGCAGAATGAGAAAATTTATTCTTATTCAAGTTGGATCGTACTCTGCAATCGAGCTGCAATTACACTAAGATTGAAGTAAAGGACGAACAACTTTTAATTCTAAGAATTGTATTGATCCAACAATTACATCCAATTCACTGTTGATACGATTTGCCTCACAATTTTTTTCTTTAAATATAGTAGCATACTTAAATCTCTTATACATAATTATAGTTTACTTCAATAACCAACAATGACTTTATTTGGAATATTATAAATAATGTATAAATTCAATGATATCATTCATGGTATCAAATAAAAAAATGATTATATACTCTAATAACAACTAAATAAATAAAATGTTAATTCATTGGTTAAAAGTTATTTTCATACATCTTGTTACATAGAGCGTTAAATACTCAGCAAATACAAAATTGTATCTTATTTTATTTTGAACATCGTTAAACAATCGTGTTACCATATCGCGTAGAAAACAAATTAGTATAAAATAAACAATATTAATTAAACTACAAAATTGAGCTATAAATTCGTGAATTCATCAAAATTAAGTTCAAGAAGTTGAAAAGAGAACGAAGATAAGTAGAAAAATATATAATCGCACGTGTACATAGATTACGAGATTATGTAATAAGAAATTACAAACCTCTTGCGTCTTAGCGAAAAGGAACAAGATCCTTTCCACAACACTAATATATCTCGGTCCATTAGCAAAGTGACAATCTCTGTTGGAAAAACTTCCGTGGTAGGAGTTAATTAATAATTAATTTTCCGAGCGTGCAAGTCGAGCAAGTGCAGACTCGTGTTTGAGGACACCCACGTTGCATTGTCCTTACTTTTTTTTTATCGCAACTGCGAATGAGCAAGAGTTCAAAAAGAAGAGTGATACGAAACTATGCTTGTGTGTTACTAACTGTATAAGTACACGTGAATATGTAAGTGTAAATATATCTACTTGTTACACATAAATGCGTAGACGTTGCACGTACACACACACACACACACACACATACGCACAAAGCATACGATTGACGCGTAATCGAAAAGTTGTGCATCAATGACAATGAGATATGTTTAGCAAATGATTCGCATACATGTAAGCGATCGATATACGCGTCCAATGAAATTCAATACCGGATAAAAAGAGAGCTAAACTGCTGGAGTCTAAACACTATAAGACTGAGTATTAGGTCTGGAAATTGATTATCTTGGCAGTAAAATAGTATGACGAACAGATATTGAGTAGTGTGAGATAAATCAATTCGTATATATTTAAATGAATTAATTGTACGCCTATATTTTTTAACCGAGAACGTATTGTTTTTAAAGTAAGTTTCAAAATTTATCTTAGAGATCAGACTATAAAAGCTATATTATCTAAAGTGGCTAAAAACAAAGTGTCGCGTAATGTAGATAACAATTAGAGTTACATCTTAGATTATTCGCTATATGTATTTTGATAACTATCAAATTCGCATATCTACAAAATCTAAATTCTATTTTATATTGGGATGGCTTTGATAAATAAATATAAGTGCAAAGAAAATCGGTTGTACCAAGAAAAAATTAATTGAATTTAATAGAATTATTAAAAATTTACAGTAATAAAATTACATATATTTATTTATTTTAAACGAATTTCTTATTAATTGTGTATGAAGAATCAATAATATCTTCTTTCATTAAATAAAACAGAAGAATTATAAATAATATTTGGCATTAAAATGAATTTATTTGTTGTTTAAATATCTATTTTATAATTCTTATAATTAATGCATTGTTCCTTCTATTTTTCTCGAGTCTTTGCATTATATGTCAGCATTGTAAAAAAGAAATTCAAAAGGTTTTAACATTATGCATGTTTACGAAGCAAAGTGATATTATATGCACGTGTATACGTTTTCTTTTTTATTTTGTACACATGATAAAGATTTAAATTAAAAGTAATCAGCTTATACTTCTTTATAGACCGCGACATTTATTATACGGTATCGTAATATATATATATAAAGTCTTGTGCATCAAGAGCTTCAAGGTACTCAATAATGTAATAAATGGAATTCTGTTATCCAAGATGCATATGTGAATTCCCACGTGTAGTGAGCTTGTGTAAGTATCCACATATCAACATTACTGTACAACCTGACGTGCATGAGTGAATTATTTTACTACTAATAATTTATCGTATTTCTGTAAATTTATAATTAAACAAATTTTAATTAAATTCCCAAACATCCCTGTAATTAACTGTACATAATTATAATAAAATATTCTATATCGAGTAATTTAGGTTATTAATTACACTTGTGTTATCTACATAATATTGTACTCTATTTAGTTATATGTAACAGTCGCATATACTTCTGTTTAACAATTCATATTGAGAAAGAAAATGTTCTTATTGCAAACAAAATTTTAGTATAACGTTTAAACGTATATATCGTCCTTTACACTGTTAAATATATATTTTAACAAATAAAATATTTAAATAAACTAATACAAAATAAAAAGTAACTAAAATGTAAACCGAACAATCAAAACACCACGGCAATTTTTTTTTATAATCGCGTCTGAAAAAAGTGCAAAAAACAGAAGTACATAAAAATTCCGAGTATACAGTAGAGAGAGGCATGGCCACACATTCAATAAAAATTCACGAGCGTCACGCGCAAACAATGTATACGAATACCGATAACAACTGCACAATCATCGCACGTCGCGCACAAAGAAATTTGCGACACGCGGTCAAACGAGACAGTGTCTCTCCGCTTATCTTATCCAAAAACGAACGGCCGACCGGAAGATGTGTCCGTTCTCGATATTACCTCACGCGCAGTGGAGGGGGGATGGTGGGAGAACGGTGGGGGCGGGTGGCATAGACGCACCTGCAGAGACGAACAGCTCAGCTGACGGCGAGGCAAATGTTTGCGAGACGAGGTTCGCTATTAATCTTTCACGTGGGGGTGGGTATAGGTAGCGGGAATTAAATGCACGAGGCTCAGTTGACACTGCGGGGCAGTTGACGAAGTGACTGCCGCGAGCTCCGCGAAAAACGTCGAGCGGGAATTACGGGGCGCGCGCGCTTGTACGTGAGTTGGGATTCAATTGTCGGACCGATTTATCAGTCGTTCGCGTTGCGATTCGACTTATAATCCGTGCGGATGCTTTCGAAGTTTGGCTCAATTTTGCTCGTGACTCTCAAGGTTCATTGCTTTTCTTCCCGGTTGATCTGTGCTCTTGAGTACCGTTACTACACAACTTTTCGATCTTCTTCGATACTTTTACAGATTTATGTTTCTCCCGAATGTTTGTTTGGAAAATTTTCAATTTTTATCGCGAACTCCTCTATTCGTTAAATCATACTTTTACATTTTATTGATAAAAACGAATTGAACTATTGTTTAAACAATAAATAGGTTTTACAAATTTATTATAAAAAATGGATTGTCAAAGGATTTTAATGTTAATTATTTTATTACTCTTTTATTTGAAAATTTAAACTTCAATGTAGTCCGATACTTTCATAAATAATACATTAGTTATAAGCTAAATGAGTTTTTAATAATCGGAATGGTTCTATCATGATCATTTATATTCACGTTTATTATTTCAAACAATTTAAGTAATTTATCTAAATTATACAACCAATTTAGTGAATTTCTATTCAAAATTGGAAATAAAACATAGACAAAGTTATTTTAAAGAATATAATATATAAATAAATAACAAAAATATATGGTAATGATAATATTTCGTAATGAACGTATACACTAGATTTTATTTATACCATAACTCGAAAATAGTAGGATTTAATTTAAATTTCCTGAATTAAAGAGATTTTGGTATACGAAGAGCAATCCGTGAAAGAATAAAAGCAATTCCGAAGGTTTCGACATACATCGTATGACAAGGAAACGAAGGCAAGCGTAATGTCATCTGGAATGCGAGACTGTTGCAGATAATCAATGTTATTTCGTGAAATACGTTCTTATATGAACGAAAGAAACCGAATAATATGCACTGGTCGGAAGAAGAGTGGAAGAGAAGAGAACGAAAGGACGAATAAAAAGGAAAAGAAGAAAATAGCCGCGGGAGAATCAAAAGCCGCAGCGTACACACGCACTGTCTTGATTACGCTGGACAAGTCTTGAGATCGACTCGCGGGAATGACAATGATTTTGAAAAGCGAACGAGGATATTCAGTTCGCTTCGTATGGATTCCCGTCACATCGTCAACCTCGCGGTGGCTCCAACCGAATTTAGCGAGCTGCCAAAGAATAATTGTACTCATACTGTCTTACTCTCTTTCCGTTCCTCTTTCTCCATTCGTGCGCCTCGGTCTGGCTCGCAGGGAGGCGACGGAGCGAACGAACCCAGACGTTTACTTTAGAGTTCCGCGCAATTGTTTCTCGTTCTCGAGGTGGGAGGATGTTCTCGCTGGTTAAGTGCAGAGGGTATACGCCGAGGAAATAATTGAGACTTAATTGGGATCGCAAAATTTTCTTTGCTCGAATCGTAGTTGGAAGTTTCATTGGTGATTTTGTGGATGTTCGGTATATAGTTTCTTCCATCGTCTAGGGGAATGCTAATGTGTTTTTGTAATTGTAGATAATTGCGATTGCCGCATATAAGCGGGATGAAATAAGTAAGGCCAACTTTGCATTGCGTCTTTAATTGAATTCCTAGCTGATACTGACTCAAACCAATTAAAAGGGCTCAACTTACGTTGATATTGCCTAATGTTTTTAAATCATTTTGCGGTTCGCCTACAATTTAGAATCTTCCCTACAGTGTGCTTATGCCGTAACCGCTCCCGTTCTTGTTTTACCAGCTATATCTATCTCCACTGCATTCTCTACCATTCAACTTTAAATCAACAATGCTTGTTTACAAGTTATTCTTAAATATTACATTTATAGCTTTTGCCGTATTGAATAAATGCATGTTAACAAATTTCTATAATAACAGTTAATTTGTTAATCAATTTAACTTGACCAACAATTTTGCGTTATTAATTATAGAAAAATGTAGGAATTAAGTTAAGTACAAAAACCATGCGGTAATTCGTTATTCGGTAATTAAAGAATGCACGATATATATACGACTGTAAGTTAGTTGACAAAATAGTTAAAATTTCGCCGTCCATCTTCCCTTTAAAAAGAACACATAAGAATGTACATAATTACAAGGAAAAGCATTTTATAATTAAATATACAAAATTGTGTTATATAATTACAAAAAAATTCAGAATTCTTAGAATAAATCATTATTATTATTATTATTTTTATGATACATTATTAAAATTAATGTACGTTTTACTAGTAAATTATAAATTACTATTTTATCATGTAATTAATAAAAATAGTTTTTTAAATTTCATTAATTAATTTGCAATTTTCATTTTTTGTCGTATAAAACATTTACATTAAATTAATTAATTTAACGAAAATAAAATAAGTTACAATGTAATAAAATAATTTTTCTCAAAAAAGACGTTTTATAAGTATGTTGAACTTATTTTTTAGATATTTGGCAAGAAACTATAAGTATACGCATACAATCGAATAGGAAATAGAGAGGTAGACAAAAGAAACCTTTTTCTACATTCGAAAATATATACATATATACAGTTTATGTAATACTCAGAATACTTCCAATCAACTTGAGGTTGATCTATGTTAAATTTATGCCGGCTACATTAGAGTTCGCTTAAAAGTGTCACTGCAGAAGCGGCGGAGGAGCTAAGATAAGGAAGAGCCAGGGCTTTTGTCGAGAGCGTAATTGTGAATGAAACGAAAGATAGCAACGCTTTTGATGCTTCTCTTTTTAAGTAGTAAGTGAATAAAATGGAACTACATAGTTAGTTGCAGTAATTTCACATTTACAAATGAAATTTTCTCCTTGAGAAGACGATATCAACTTCGGAACTGCTATTCAAAATTTTATAGACTCAATCTGATTTCGTACAACTTTTCAATTAATTAAATAAACATCGAAGAACTTTAAGTAACTTTGGTATATTTTATAAGTTATTTAATTAATTTTCTCTATAGATTTTCTGTTGATATGGAATTTTTAATATTTAAACTAATCTTATATTGTTAAAGATTATTGTTTTATTACCTTCACAAATAGGCACCGTCAATTAAAAATATGAAGACTATTCATCCAAATTAACCGTTTCACGTATTTCAGTTAAAATATCAGTTTCCACAAAATTTTTTTTTATAAAACATAAACTATTCATTGTTTTTAATTTAACTTACATTCTAATATAAAAAAACTCATTATCTTTGAAATATTAATGTTTTCTTTCTTCAAAATTGTAACTAACAAGTTAATTACCATAATTTGAAGTAGTTTTTGTGTACGTGTGGGTTATGCAAATGTACGAAAACCTCATTAATTAAATTGCACCAATCTGATAAACCAAATTCAATCTGGCGACCTGCAAAGACAACTGAGTGACATTCAATGTCCTTAATCAATTTATTTAAGTAGGTAATTAATTGTTCCTGATACATTATACATAACAGTTGTGAAGAAATTTTCAGTGAAAGATTGGTAAGTTCATTGCAATTAATTTTAATGTTATAAGAATTCAAATTTTATTACTATTTATTTGATTAAGATATAATTAATTGCTAACGAGAAGCATTGTATAATTTAGAGGTATTCGTTATCAATTTTAACGATGATCAAAAATCACGATAGCATTAAAATATATACCTCGTAATACAATGGGTGTAACGTATGATTTTTTATATTATTCAAATCGACAACATACCGCATTTGTATATGCGAATAAATATTAATAATTTTAAATTATAATGTATTATTTATCATTTACAAATTAAACAATGTAAACAAAATAATATAAATCATACGGTAATAATGTTTTATACAAACAAAATCACGTAAAAATGTTTCGCATTTTTTAAACAAATTGTAAATATTAGATTACTTAACATTGATATATATAATATACTTGTGAAATGTTAGAAAAAAAGAGTGTATCGTATAGTATGCCAATAAATAACAGTAAATCATGATTACGTGTAAGTGGAATTTAAACCTAATAATATCTCATAATACTTATAAAGAATTATCATAATAATATGATTACGTAACGTGCTTTAGAGAAAAATAGAGTAAAACATTCAATTCTAAGTTCAAGATAATAAGTATTTAACATTCAACGACAATCAGCGTACTCGTTAACTCTAAAAGGAAACTGATTACTACGATAACTATAAATTAGCCATCTCAAAAAGAATACGATGAAGGATTTTAAACGATTCTAGAAAAACAAGCCGGGAGCTACGATATATCCCTCCTAATAGCACAAATCAACGTGGAACAAAAGCGAAATGCGCAATGCGCAAAATAACCATTATTACTAATACCATTTTTTCTTTCCTTTCCGCGCATGTAATGACTGTGATGGTGGGGAGGAGTGGAGGAGATGCGGAGGGGGGGGGAGGGGAGGGAATAGGGAAGAGGAAAGAGGGATAAAAAGCAGCACGATACACTCCGAAATGCAGGGAACCTGAAAGTACAAAAGCGTAGTTAAGGAAGCAGCTGTGTACACACCGCGCTGACGTTTCGCTTTTCTCAAACGTCATCGTGGGGTGGTCGGGGGGGGGGAGGAGGAGGAGGAGGAGGAGGGGAAGGGAGGGGGAGGTAGTCACCTACGAACACCTTGAACTCGAAAATATATATCGGGTTTACGCAACGCTTTCTCACAGAACGCGAGACACGCTCCTGTGATAAGCCTTTCTAAAAAGGCATGTAACTAGGAATGGGTTATATATGCGCGAGCCGGCCGGCAAGACACATTATAAGAGCTCGGGAGCTGTGCTCACAACACATACCTCTGTGTGTACGTATACAACGTACACATACTCGCACGTGGGAAGAATCGCTGGGCGCTCAAGCACAACATCGTTCGTTCGTTCCTTTATGCTCGGCTCTTTTCTCTTTCGAGGATCACCGCCTTAAATTTCGCTCCTTCTTTCGAAAACTCAACTTTGTCTTCTTTTCCCCGGGAATTTGCATCCGCTATTTGTCATCTTTCAAACATTTCTCGGACGAGTTCAAGTGCTTCGCGAGTCAATGACGATTAGATGAAAAATTTCAATATATAGGTAATTATTGATCGATTATTTATTTGCAGGTAGGTCTTTGCGTTTCGTTGCGCGATAAATCAAAAAGACCGCAAAGATGTTATTAAACGAGAGGACGTTTGTCACCGTTCAAAATGACGTAAAATTAATTATCCTTTTTAATTTACGCTTTCCCGTCTGATGTCCTCTGTGTTTGTATAGCTTCATGCGGGACGTCTCTTGTAATGAAACCAGAGGACAAATTAAATTTGTCAAATTATCTGTTTTATACTTCACGGAATTTCACGTGTGCGTAGGTAACATTCGTATTTTTAGCATTTTCCGACCTCGATTGATCGTGGTTATAATACTTTACGTTTATAGTTACCGCTTTGACATTAATCAACATTTTCTTATGCGTTATAAATATATATATGATATTACACCCACATTTTATTAGAATTATGCAGCATGTACGTAAAGACATAAGTATCCGATGCTCTGGTATAAATATTTATCTTTTTATCAAAGTATGAGAATTGAATTGGACAAGGACTCTAGACGAATTCATATTTATGAGATGGTATTTACTTTAGGATACCCAAACCAAACACTTATAATCGAATGAACACAGAGTTGGCATATTGCTACAGCATTGATTAACAAAATGTTTTAATTCATTAACCGAATGGTATATACGAATATTTTCTTTGTTTGATCAGTTATTCCGCAAAATTGTTATTGTTTAAAATTAGTCAGGACTACCGTGTACCTGGCAGTTTCTTTATAATTTCGGTCTTTCTACAAAATTCCAGTTTGGAAAATACTGTGCGTATATTTGTTACGAATTAGTATTGCAAGCGCGTCAGGCTATTTCGTCTGTAACTACTTCAAACAAACATGAATACGCGTTCCTGACTAAGTTTGTAAACATTAAATACATTTTATCGACTTACCTGCTGGTTAAGCACAATGCGACATAAAAATGGAATTTATTTTTCGAACTTAAATAAAATAATGAATAAACGTTTGTACGGTTCAAGTGAATAAAAAACGGTTATTGTGCTCGATAGAAATGAAGCTTATAAGAAAACGGATATAAATTTCCAGGAGCTCGAAAGTGGAAGAATTGTGTTGGGTTAACACTAAAATGCTTCGAGAATGCACTACTTTTTCTTGGGAAGAAAAGAAGGTATTATTGGCGAATGGTGACCAGAATCCGCTTATCGCGTCAATTTACACACCTTACCTAAAGTCTACATTAAGTCGACGATAAATTCTACGATACGAAAAACAATTAATAAAAAGAAACGGAATGAGCGAAAAAATTCAGTATTCTTAATAATATACGATTGTTTTGAATTATCATTAGGAAACGTTTCGTAGTTAAAAGCAGTAAACATTCTACATAAAGAGACGTACCATATTCTTCTGCAGAGAGGGGGGGGGGGGGGGGGGGAGAAAGCATATAAACTTACGATGGAAATGAAAATAGTTAAAAGAGAAAAAAGAAAATAAAACTGAGTAATGTGTGCATAGAGGGTTTTCAGATCGGATAAGGTCTTCTCGGCAACTGCATATTTCAATTAAACAGTTAGCTTTAGCATACGAGGGAAACGTACCATCAGATAAATCGGTTAGGTAGAACCGAAAAAGCATAATAATACGAAACGAATTCAATGACGTTTACAAAACAATGCTAAATATCATACCTAAAACGGAATCTCCATATTTCTCAGAGTTGACTCATGGTATCCACACTACTCCCTCACGAAACCCAGAGAAATTTCGCGCACATGTACACACGTGACGGCGAGCCTTCTCATTCCGGGCACAGAGCAAAATTTGAATAGTCCCGCGCGCGCTGACTAACCGTGCCACGCGAAAAGAATATACAACGGGCCCTAATGCCTGAGCGATCGCTCCCGCAGCATTAATATTCATCGGACGCGTATAATGCTTATAAAATGAGGAAAAAGTGGAGAGATAAAGAGACAAGGACAGAACACAGAGAAAGAGTGAGGAAGAGGGGGGGGGGGGCTTTGGGGACGATAACTCTCTGAAATTCAGCCTGCGCGCGAACGAATACACGCGCCCCAAAAGTCCGCGCGCGACCTGTTGAATTCTGGCCCGGCTCTCGCTTTAGTAGATGCTCTCTTTCTCTTTCTCTGTTCTTTTCTCTTATTACGATCGTGGAAAGATTGCATCAGTGGATTAATAAGAGAGACATCGACCAATCAGATTAAATATTTTACTATAACTAAATTCTTTTCTACAATTATTAATTCATTTATATTCTTTAATATATATTTTTATATTCTATAATATATACTTTTATATTCTCTGTTTTAGTTATATAAACATAATGTGCCCGAAGAATAATAATATTCTCATAGTATTGATTTAATAACAGCATTTATTAAATTATGTGGTTATTATAATAGGTCGATATTTTACATATTCATTCGCCACATTCAGATTATTTACTAAAAGATATCTTCCATTCAGTTAAAGAATATACTTATTTTTGGTAAACTTTTATATTCTATTTGAATAGAAATATACAAATTTTTATTTTAAATACAGAGATATATAGGATATATTTTTATTTATTTATATCTGGTTACCTAATTTCAAGATGTATTCTGAATGAAGGTATATAACTTTATAATATTTAAATATTTTACGAAATTTTATAAAAAAATTGGAAATTTTATTAAAGTTTTTAATTTTAAGTAATTAAATAGCAAGTATAGAATATTGCGACAAAATAAGCGAAAAAATTAATAATTATATAATAATAATAATAATAATAATAATAATAATAATAATAATAATAATAATAATAATAATAATAAAATTATATATATATATATACGATAAAGAAAAATTTGAGTAAAGGAAAGCGAAAATTCAGTAAAACTTGACAAAATGTTTAGTAATATTTAGAGAAAGTTTGGTAAAATTTACTACACATATCTATCAAAAATATTAATAATTTCTGTAGCTAATGTATCAATAGTATCGACAGACCAAGTGTAGACAGCATTTTTCAGCAGTGACGTTCAAACCCCTTTATTGACAATGCATTCCCTTGTCATTCGCAAATTTAAGACCCACCGAAATCCGCTAAAAATTATTGTCATTCGAGACGCCTCAAAAGCGTTATGCACACACACTTTCAGGTATTCCGTATTCCACACTGTACAACAGGCGCACATAACCCCGGAGAGCGGAATTCTCGCCGGCTCGCAGGTTCACACGCAGGGCCCGTGTAATATACTTTCACGCTGCGAAACCATGTTAACGCGAACACAGCCAGGAGGAGAAGGAGGAGGAGGAGGAGGAGAGGGCTGCACAGCCGCCTTTTATTTCTGTCGTTCGTTCGCGTCCGATCTATCGGCGTTTCGGCATCAATTACAACGCTAATGGCCGGCAGTCAGTCACACCTTGTGGGATATATC
Source organism: Theocolax elegans (assembly GCA_026168455.1). NCBI lineage: Eukaryota > Metazoa > Arthropoda > Insecta > Hymenoptera > Cerocephalidae > Theocolax > Theocolax elegans. Next base: position 34,658,626 of record CM047430.1, on the reverse strand, counting down.
TCGGGCGCGTGTCAGTCGCGGATCGAACTCTCCCGCTTTTGTGGGAGTGATTTAGAGCGCTCGATGAAAAGTGCTACGTTATGTTTACCTAACCCGAGGATAAAAATCCGGTACCTCGAAACCTGGTTTATACTTTCCGTCAGTTTTTGCACTTCGCGTTTTGACGATTGCAAAATTAAATGATAGATCATTTCAATTTTTATTTAGATGTATTAAAACGCTTGGTATGTATGTATAACATTTGCTCTCTGTACATTCTACACGAATTCCAATAGTTTTACTATGAAATTATATCGTACTATTCAATTCGATATATTCGTAATGAAGAAAGACCATCAATTATTAGTCGATTTTTAAGAATCTGCAACATACGGCTAAAGAAATATAAGTACGAGTCTAATCGACCGTATTGACTTGGTCAAGAAAAGATTTTGGAACATTCTAGCTCCGAACTGAGTCACAGAATACATCACTCCAGGGACCATGTGACCGCGAGACGCCGCTTAATTAAATTATATTTTATTATCTATCTTGAGAAAGGAATATCGACCAACGCTGGATCATGCACGTGTAATATTAATTTATTTTTAGCTGCCGATCGTGATATTTATAGTTTATTCAACTTTTATGTGTTAAGTATAGTTTTACTAATAATATTGATAAACGTCAAGTTTCACCAACCTAGTGTAAGAGATTTATTACGAAATTACGAAGCTAAATCAAATTATTAAAACCTAAACCTTTTTAATACAATCGAAGATATCGAACTCTTCAGACGTGTGTTTTTTGCGAATAAACATTAAGTTTTGTACGCGTGGCTGCGAGTGTTCGACTATTAAATTGTTTATAAATAGAAAAAATTTGTAAATAATTTGACCTGCGATGGTTCGGTTGGTAGAGTAGTGACCCGAGTTCGATAATCTGTTGCTGATTAGCATCGATTTGGGAGAATACAAAGACCGTTAAAATAATTAAAGAAAAACTTACAAATAGTCGCTAATAACCTTTGCCACTGATGGCTCTCAAAATAAACAAATAAATAAATAGAAAAGTTCATAATATGTCACTCATACAGTACTGCATCATATATTTAATTCACCTTTATTTCAAAAGTAAAGACAGAGAAATGCTTCTATAAGTATCAGTTACGTTGTTATTGTTAACTACGTTATATTCATTATAGAATTCATATGAAATTATCCGACGACAAATTACTTATTTAAATTCATAAATAAATTATTCAATTTCTCAAAGTTATAATTTACAACTCGCAATGTATTAATAACAATTGACATAACGTATTTATTAATTAGCTCTTTGATAGACACATTGGTTGATAATAAGTAATATTTTATCAAACTGCTAAATCTATTCACGGTAAGTAAAATTTGCATGTATTTTTAAAAATACGAGATTTCGTAAGGAATGACTAAAAATAGAAGGTGTACGTTAACTTTTTAAAAATACTTGTGCCCTATCGAAAATATATTCCCGTTCCTTGTAAAAATAGTGAAAATTTCGTCCGATAATATAATTACGGCACATTCGGGATGCGCCTAAATTACAGTCGATGGGATTTTAAAACAAAGAAACAATTAAAATAATTGATCCTAAAGGTAATCGTGAATTCGGTAGCTAACGAAATAGGTAAAATATTCGAGAAAAAGAAAAAAAAAATGTGCGTGAAGAACGCGAGCGATTTCGAAGGATGTAAAACTAGAGAAACCGAGAAACCAGAAAAAATGGCAACAATTTTTTTCTTCTAATGAAAAAGAATCCGTCTCCATCATCATAACTCCAGGAGCTCGCCGCGTAGACATCGAGACAAAAGTCATTTCCTCGGCGCAGTCCAAAATTACATATAATTGGAGTAGTTCACGTGAGAGTTTCTCGCTCTCTTTCTCGGTGTCTCTCTTTTTCTCTCACTCTCTTTCCTTCGTCCGGGTGCACGCGGGCGCGCCCGTGCGTGCAAACTCGTATCCAGAGTCCCCGGTTAGAAACGCGGTTCCTCTCCCGTGTAGTCTGCCGCGCGGCTCTATATATCCGAAAAGAAAATCCGTGTAGTTGTTCAAGTGCGTAGGAATATTCATGCGCGCTTAAGCCCGTCTCACGCGTCTGAATTTACCATACACCGGGATTTTCGTACATATATATACCAGTATGCATATCTATAAATGTACACGCGTATGTATGTATATAGACATGTATGTGAGAATAGGTATGCTACACGCGTCAGTTCTTACCTTGATACAAGTTGATCATCGATGACGGTGCCACCGATCTTTCGCCGATGTCACGCGATATAGATATATATACATACAATATATTGCCGGCAAGGAGAATATTGCTAGAGCCTTGCGCACGTATAATATGTGAAACCCGGGACTGCCATATATATATATACTGATTCGATTTTACAGTTTATCGTTAAACCTGTCGATTTTCGTTATGACTCGAGCACCCTCGTTAATTACGTTTACCGTGTGAGCACGCGCGCGTACGCACGCCTGCTTCGACTATACCTCCAGATTTTTATGAGCTTCGCGATATGAGCCTCATGGCTGATTTTATATTACCCGTTAATTAGTCTTCTCGGTGACCGGTATAAAATTTCTTTTTTGCGACGCGTTCCCTTGATTGCAGCTGTAAATCCGAACAGTCTAGCTCACATCCCCACATACAACAGCTTTACTTCTTATTTGCGTACATCTATATAATATACGATTTTTAAATGTTCGTCGTGTCATGTGCTAGTAATAGGAATGCGGATTACCTACATTTATTCTGCAATTATTAGACCATTTTATTATTTGGCGCAGTAACGTATCGACATTGCTGAGGTATTTTTTTTATTTCTGTTGACTCGATTTAAACATCAATCACCATCTTATTTATATACCTATAATGTCCACGTAGTTATTTAACTAGCACATTAAGAAACTTTAAGCTAAAAGATATATGTCGCAATATTTTAGTTATTGAAGATGTATTTATTTTACGTATTTCTAAGAATTTATCATTTGTATAGTATAAACATCGTCGAAAACGAAAATTAAAAAAAATTCCAAAATGTTTAACAATTATAAAAAGCTTCACTAAATAATAATTGATCGAAATAACCAGTATTAGTACTACAATATAATAGAAATAAATATATAAAAATTAAAGTGCGATACGAGTATATAACGTGTAACTATAGCCGTAGCATTATTTCTAGATCTCTGGATTCAGCACAATCCAAATAAATTGATGGGTCAAGTGTAATCAACGAGCCAAGAATAAAACTGAAAATTCTCCGAATAAACAGCAAACGCGATCAGTTCGATAATGAGTTAAGGATTAGCGCGAAAGAAAACATTCTTCGGGTAGAAGAATCAGCCGTGTATACCTGCAAAACCTCTGGCATTAAACGTCTCAAAAATAATTTAAAACGTCAAGTGGCTATCGACCAAGTTACCAGGAAAAATGCAAATACCCGTGGCGCAAACTTTCCGCAAATCGTGACTGGATCGATAACCCTTTTTTCCTGGTGATTTGGCGTGTAACCAATCGCATCCTCGAAAGCTCGTGGGTGAGAAATTCGCGCACGCGATGACGAATCGAAAATTTCGGAACTGGTGCAGTTGATGTTTTCTCGGGCGCGCATCGAGAGGTGGACAGGTTGCGAGAGTTATATATACGTGCGGGGAAAGAGAGAAGACGTGAAAGCGTTTCAGAAGCTTCTGGCTCTCGGGAGCTTTTTCTCCGAAGCGACTAGAGTGGTGCAATGCTTTCTCAAAAAAACTCGCTTGAATGAGGCCGGTTTGGTGTATTGGATTCTAAAAAAACAATCAACTTATGATTGGAAAAGTGTGGTTGGGTATTTTGACGGTGTATATCGACCTGATGACTTCCGGGATTCGGCAATTGCTTGAATACCCGCGTTTAAAGTATTTTCGAACCTCGATAAGTGGAGACTCATTTGCTTTGTGAAAATAAACGGTTTTCATCCGCGCGCGAGCCACGTTTATTTGTTCATGCATATATATTATATGTTCAAAATTACAATGTACATGTGTATATCGTATGAGTTTTCCCCAATTTAAAATTAAACGTTAATTTTCATTCGAAATCCTATTCTTAATTATTCAAAGGTATTGAAAATTTTTCATCGAAAATATACTTCGCGAAAAATCATTTATTCAGGAATCCAAGTGTCAAAATTTTTATAATTTTTGATAATTTGTGCCCGATTTATTAACCATCGAGATGATGAGTAATGGTTGTTCGTAATATCAAAACCGCCAATAAATTTTTAAAAGTAATGTTGAATAACGGCTAATTAACTAAATCGTTTATTCGGATTTTTTGATGTTTAAGTCAAGTGTCTCGAGATTTAATTAATTTTCAACTTGAAATCTTACATAATCTTTGATATTATCCTTTTCATTTTCATCACGTTTTTCCTTTGTATTTTTATTATAACTCTAGTCAAAATCATGCACAAAGCTAGAATTTAAACAACCTTAACATACGCCAGTCTTATTAAAAAGTGAAATTATACTTTAAAATGTTTAAATTATATCGTATTCTTTTCTACTTTGAACTCCTCCCTCATTCTAAATGGATTTTAAATCTCATTTAATGGAATTTTACCGAGTTTTACTTCGGTGGAACGAAGTTTCGCTGTACCATCGAATGAATTACGACTTCTACACTGCTCGGTAGCACGCAATGCCATTCAAATTATTCAAAACTGTAAAAAGAAAACTAATCACCCTCGAAACCTGAAAACAATCATTTTCATATGAACACACTTCCATTATTGTGAATCGAAGCTTATTACAACTACCTATGGCTACGTGCTTTATATAGAAAATTAATTGCGCTAATTGATTTATTATACGCAAGTCGTATAAAAAGCATCAAAAAGTACAATTATTTCGTTATTGGCTGCAGTAATGATTTGAAGGGGGAAGCAAATCGAATAAGAGTCTGTTTATTTGTCAAAATGATTGCTTTTTACGGCAATATTTTTTAAAATTATATTGTATAATAGGTTTCATTTTCCGATCGTACGTTTTAAAATACAATTGATACTGATTTGAATGTGACAATAATGTATATAATTGATGCAACGTTTTAAGTACTAATTTTTTCAATGATTGAAATAATTTAACCTATTGAATCAAGATGATTGTTTAAACTTATTTCTAAGAGATAAATGGGCTGTCGTGGTTTTCGTTAAATGATGATATAGAATTAAAATTGAATAAATCAGAAGGGAAGAATGACTGCGTTTGGATGAACGAGAAGTTTCGGAAGGAAACGGCAGATCGGCGACTAGACCGGTGGATATCGTTGCGTGCTCAAGTGCGTAACGGAGCACCGTGAGGCACTTTCCTCTCCCTTCCCTTTTACTCGTCGTGGTCGTCTCAGTCTCGGTCGTCGTCGTCGTCGTCGTCGTCGTCGTCGTCGTCTCCTCTTCCTTTGCTGCTGCCGGCGGCGGCGCTCGGCCCTCGGCCGGCGCGACCAGAAATAGAATTTCGAAATAGACCCAATATTTTCGTCGTCTCGCATTTGCGCCACCTTGCTCGCCGTCGCCGTCGTTGTAGTCGTTCAGAGACGAAAGCAGAGACGCTGGTTAAAGAAGAAGTGGAGGGAGGGTGGGGGCCAGGAAGGCGGGAGAAGAGAGAGAAGACGGAAAAGTCTCGGAGTGTCTTCCCTTCGGCTGAGGAAACGTGCTGCCGCTGTCCGAGGGAATATTAGTGGAGAAGCGACTCTGTGAAAGAGAAAGACCACCGACCGTATACTGAGAGATTCGACGATTCGGATAATATAACCACGCATATACGCGCACACATGGGAAAGAAATTTCCTTTGATTGTCCTGCACATACGCCGATTCGTGGACGAACATTTTTGCGACCGCTTTATCTCCCTCTCCCCGCTCACCCTCCTCCTCCCTCACACATTCTCCTCTCTCTCTCTCTCTCTCTCTCTCTCTCTCTCTCTCTCTCGCAGCTGAACTTTACACGGCTGGGCTTACGAGTTTTATTGGTGTCTTGTTTTTCTTTTACTTCTATAATTAGAGGAAATACTTGCGGGAACTTATTTTTAGATTCTCTGACGAAATCTCGGTAGCTTTTGTATTAAAACTTTTTTTTTTCTACGCGATAAACTAACTTCTCTTCGAAGTGATACTTTCGACGTATGAAATCGTAATGGTAGATATCGTATTGCGTTCTAATTTCTATGTCACACCTTACACGAAGATTGGATGATTTATAATATGATTTTTTCGCGAAACATTTTTATTGCAATTAAAGGGTACATTGACCCAATATTTGTACATAAATATAACGTTCCATAATTATAATGTTAGATCCGTCGTAGCACTATTCAATACCAAGATTTTTTTTCAAAATCATGTTTTTCATTAACCTTGAGTAACATATATCAAAATAAAATAATAAATAATTGCTTTATACGTAACAGTATATATGTTTCAACATTTTTATCCATAGCATTGGAGGCAACAGTTATATTATTACTAAACCTTTGATAAAAGTATTAATTTGTTTTTTTCTTCTCTCGACTTATGAAGTGAATGGCTTAGATAAAGATTTTTCACACGTTCAAACGAATCAAATCAATTCGAATGGAATGTGAATAGAACAAGGATATGTTAATCATCGCGCCACATCAACTTTGTAAAAAGCGTTCACTTTCACTCGAGATTTACACTACAACTCGGGCCGTGCACATTTGCTTCTAATAAAGTTTAAAGAGTTCCATTATTACTAAAACAAAATGAATATATATACATATATACATATATTTTTTACCTATACGTTTGTACACTATACGGAATCAAGTTTGTCAGCCGTACAACAAAATAGCAGAGTACCTTGGAAAAATTAAATTTCTAACATCAGTATTCACTTCATCGTCGGTTAAATCGAAGAAGAAACAGAAGGGAAAAAAAAGATCCTCCCGACTGGCATAATTCTAGTAATCAGTCTCGATGCTATAAATGTTGACTGGCAACGAGGTAATGCCAGACCGTGCGACAAACATGCCCCTCCTGGAAGATTCGTGCGATGTACACAAAGCGCAGGAACTTCGCTGGTTGACTCGACACGCGAAAATGAAGCGCGAAATAAAGAGAAGTGAGAGGTAAAGAGAGAGAGAGAGAGAGAAGGTCGCGAGACCCAGACACAACTTTAGTGGGCTCGAGGGGCTGGACGGCGAACGAGTTTATTTTCTACGATTTTCCCACAAGGCAAACATGGCAATAGTCGCGCGAGATAGATATGGTACACCGGTATAGAAAAGAGACTTACTCGAAAGGTGGGGAGGAGGGAGGGAGTCAACGGCAGAAGACACCATATAAATGCAACATGCGAACAGTTCCGCGAGTCCTAAGGTAGAATCCTGACCGTTGCCGGGTCCACCTCGTTCTGGCCTTATACGATAATGCCAAGTTGGCTCGGGTCGCGCGAGCTAACCCGGCATCATTTAATACGAAGAAAGTAAAGACGGCGACGGCTGCACTCACTCGACATTGTTGTACGTACTCGTTGATTTTCCGATTCCGCCTATTCGATGCCAGTCATCCACTTCAAATAACACTTATCTTACCGATTATTATTATTATTATTATTATTATTATTATTATTATTATTTGCGTCTAGTTTAATAGCATTGTCACATTGCAAACAATTATATTTACATGTATATACATATATTGAACTTTTAAAATTACAATTGGTTCGATAAACGTGAAAGCAAACAATTTCTTTATTTATAAAACATCATTATCGATATGAAAGAAAGCTTGGTAGGATTAAGAACATTTATTATTAAACAAAGCGGAATTGAATAATTGTATACGCAGACATTTGTTTCCACACGCTGGTATTAAATATAGAAGCTTATCGTATCATCTGCTTTCGAAAATATAAACAAATTCATACGTGAAATTTTCCAAAAAAAATAATACTTTGCAGTTATTTTGTTTGGAAAAGAATTTCAGTTATATAAAGTTAAATCACAGCAATACTCAACAATATACAAATACGATTTAAATATTAATAGTTTACGAATTATCGTGAAAGAAAACAAAAATTAAATTATCATAACTCGTTGTATTCAAACATTAATTGTGTTTCCAACGTATGAAATTAAATGTAAATGTATTAAAAAATATTAAAATTAAAATAAATTAAGATTACCAGTATCTATGTTCAATTAGACTGATTATACACGAAGCGTAGTAGCTCATCTTAAAAATATATATACGCGTAACCAAAATTAATTCAATATTTCGAACGTCATATTCAAATATTTACGAGCGCACAGCATAATAATTATCCGTAATAAGGTTCAACATCGTTATATGCGAATAGAATTTAATCGGTTGATTAGCAATTACAATTACACTGACAATCTACTTGTCGATCTCCGAATCGCAGGCCGACAACGATAAACGCACTAGATCCGACAATTATATCCGAGAAAATCAAGTGACGTTATTTAGAAGATTATACCTGGATTCCCTCATAAACGAGATTTGTCTGTTGTGACGGGAGCTACACGTAGCTAATAATAAATATATATTCTGCGCGAAGAAGTATAAAGCGACGATAAATTCGTCGAAATCGAATGTGAAACTCACGTGATTGTAATATAACGGAGTGAAGACGAACGGAAAGAAGTGGCAAGGAGAAAATAAGAGTTCGGAAAACCCCAGACAATGTACACGCGCGAGAGTTAGTTCGGATACATCGACTTTGTTATTCTTGGCTTTTAATATCTCATATTTCGCGAGACGACTGCTGGGGATTCACCGACGGTCGTCGCGAAACTTTTTCCTTCCTCCTCTTCAACCCACTCTGTCTCAACCTCTTTTTTTGGAGGAATCGCAGTGGAATGAAATTAAAAAGTTTCGCCTCGAGGAGGCGTAACATCAGGGCAATAACTCGCCGCGTGTTGTGACTACGAGACTATACGACCAGACCGCTGGTCGCACGAACCTCGCGTTTTCCCCCCGGACGTTCTCGCCCCAGAAATACGATCTTTTAACCTTCGTTAGATCGATATACATCTACGCGATCTATGAATACTTAGGCTCTCTTTTTTTCTTCGACTTTCCTCGATTTTGTCTCTTCCACCTTTTCTCGAGACGTCTTCTCAACATTTTCCACGCACTTGATACATTTAAGAGTTTTATTTGTTCGTTCCTATAAAATCTTTTGATTACCGTCTTCCTCGCTTTCTAAGAATCACTTTTTTTAAGTAACATCTTTATTCCTTTTGGTAGAAATATACCAATAAAATCATCGTATTTGTTAAAAGTAGCTTTTTTATAAACAGTTGATAATTTATATTACAAAATGCTACGTATTATCGAGGTTTTATAGTGAATTCGTGTAGAATCTTTAGAATCTAACTATAGGTCTTAAAATTAACTGTAAATCAATTTATAGATAAGTGCATATGTTATGTAATTGTGTAATTTATGTACTTTGCATGTTTGTTTAGACTAGCGTATATACCTAAACTTAGCAAAAATCATTATAATATAGAAAACATAATTTAATATTAAATTTAATAATTTAATCTTAGGGTAAATTGTGTACCCAATTAAATATACTCTCTCTAACTATTTTAATTATTTTAATTATTACTTATAATATTTTTGTGCAGTGTGCAAAAATAACTCTGAACTTTTTAAAACAAGCGTAATCTATTATTGATTTACCACTTTATAAATTTGATTCTAAAGCCTGTAATCGGGCCAAGGTAAATAAAATTATTTTAAATCTGATTACATAAAAATTTAATTCTATATAATTAAAAAGTTTACAGAGAAATCTGACGCTATTAAAACAAACTTTAACCAGTCCAGTTAAAAACTTTTCAAGAATATATTAATATATTGATCGTCATTCATCACATACTGAACTAAGAATAACATAATATCTTTGTTGAGGATAAAATAACAAATAAGGCCTTCTGTTGTAATTAATTTTTATTTCAAATCAAGAATAGCGAATCAAGAATAGTTGAGATAAAAAAAGGTTCCCCCCGCCCTCTTGCTCCTATGCCGCTTACATTTGTTTTTTAGACGACCGCAAATTTTGTTTTTTGCGATGCACCAACGAGGTTAATCGCGCAACTTCGTTATATTGATTTTTTCCGCGGTAAATATATGGGGTATTCCACGTGAAGTGGTCCGATCAAAATTTTAAAATGCACCAAATTTTGGGTACACTTTGCAAATGTTTTTCAGAATACAGAAAAAAATTTTTAGGTACTGGAATCTATTTGCTCAAAAGTTATTCTAACCTCAAAAAGTGAATTTTTCCATATTTTTTTCAACACCAGCTGGGTTTACCGCTATATAACTCAAAATCTATCAACTTTTACTATAGAACATTATATGTAACATTCGTTGCTAATTATATCTAGAATTTATTCTTCTGGGTTAGAATTTCTAATCTCAAGGTCAATGTTACATAAACTACATGTCAATATTCAACTTAAAAAAAGTGCAAGTGCGCCACCTTTGATTTTTTCATCCAAAAGTCTAAAAGAAAGCTTGGAGCAATACCTTTCAAATGGTCTGTAGCATTTTTATGGCCTCCAATTCTGTAAAAAGTTATGACAATTTAAAGAAAGACAAAAAATTCACAAAAATTAACATGGTAATTCCCATTTAAATTTTTAAAAAAATTTCGGGTTTCTTTAAATTGTCATAACTTTTTACGGAATTGAAGGCCATAAAAATGCTACAGACCATTTGAAAGGTATTGCTCCAAGCTTTCTTTTAGACTTTTGGATGAAAAAATCAAAGGTGGCGCAATTGCTCTTTTTTCAAGTTGAATATTGACATGTAGTTTATGTAACATTGACCTTGAGATTAGAAATTCTAACCCAGAAGAATAAATTCTAGATATAATTAGCAACGAATGTTACATATAATGTTCTATAGTAAAAGTTGATAGATTTTGAGTTATATAGCGGTAAACCCAGCTGGTGTTGAAAAAAATATGGAAAAATTCACTTTTTGAGGTTAGAATAACTTTTGAGCAAATAGATTCCAGTACCTAAAAATTTTTTTCTGTATTCTGAAAAACATTTGCAAAGTGTACCCAAAATTTGGTGCATTTTAAAATTTTGATCGGACCACTTCACGTGGAATACCCCATATATATACATAGGTTAATTTAAAACATAACACTCCTTCCCCTTCTCTCAGCCCAAAACTCCCGTTTTCGTGCACTCTGCATCCTCATTTACTATGAGGGAATTCCTCCCTAGTGGGATCAAAAATAGGTGGGCTATTCTACCGTGAAACTCACGCAGGAGACCTGGAGAGGAGCATAACCTTGCGCATTTTTAATTAAAATTCAAAAAATATTAAAAATAGTGCTCGTTAGTGCATTTTGTCTGTAATAATCTTATTATATCTTTACTTTTAGTAACTGTTTTAAATAAAATAATTATACCTGTTAATGTGCTATCGTTGTATATATAAACGATAAATTTACGTGAGTATCGTTTTATCGACTGTATCGCAATTATTATTGCGTAATGATTCGAAAAATGAAATAATATATCATATTTTAGTATTTTCAAAAAAAAAGTAATGATTTCCCTCTTGTTAATGCTTTAAACTAAATATTTAAGGAACATAATGATTTATTTATTGATAATTATTTTTGTATTAAAATTGTGAACATTACGTTTTAATTCTTTCGATATTATAATTTTTTAGCAATAAAAATTCGTAAGCAATCCAAAAAATGATATACTCACTCGAATTTTCATTGTTTTAAAAAATTCGTATAAATGTTCATTATTATAAATGAGCACGTACTAAATTAAAGGTAAAGAAAAAGTAAAATGAATAAAAATTGATGCTTCAGGTATGGTATTGTTGAGTGTAGAGCGCAACTTTACTATGTTTGTGTTTCACGTAACTCGTTTGAATTGTCAACAACGTATTTGTATATAAAATGTATTTCGACTTCACAAATACCAATAGAATTGACTAACTACTAATTTTTTTTAATAAGCTTTGGATTTATTATGTAAATGATAAAGTAAAAGTAACGAAACAAATAGAAGCATAACAAAAGAGAATCATATATCAAGTTTGGAATTCAAAAAATAGTTTATGAAAATTGTTCATATATGTAAACGAGACTTTAACCAATTACATGCGTAATTCAATTAGAGATGAATACGGAATTACGTCTCGAATGCAATTGCAAATAGCTGAAGTAATCCATAATCCTACCAAGGTCAATTACGGTCTGCTCAAGTGATCGTTAAAAACACCGAGACTTAAACTCCGGTCAGTAAAATCGATTTCCTTCCGTTACTTGATTATTCGAGTGCCCATTCCGAGGCTTTAAAGACAAAACGAGCATACGCGCGCTCGCGCGGGTAAGAAACTTTTTCAAACTTTAAAAATTGAAAGGAGCGTTCAACTTTCCTCAGTCACTTTAATATTGGTTTTAATTTAGAAAATCAATGCTGGAATTTCAAGCGAGAAATTTTTTATTCCAAAGGCAAAAAGAGTTTGTTGACACAAAAAAAATTGATTTCGTATTACGTAAAATTAAGTTTATAAATAAAATTATTTATTTCTTTAAAAGGGCATATATATATGCTACTCCTATCGTGCCGAAGAAGCGTGAAGAACGAATTGAATATAACAATACAATATAATGAAATTTGTTATTATATGTTTTGTTTTCCTAATTTGACTAAATGGATTAAGTTTTTTTTAAGAATGCGTTCATGTTGTAAATATTTTATTATGGAAGTATCTAGACATTATCAATTCGTGCGAATTCTTATTGAATTAGAGAACTGAGATTTGTTAATTATTTTAAACAAGAATTTTAACCATGTGTTTAGTATGCACAATATTAATCAACTCATATTAATTTCATTCATTATATTACGTTACACTCACATACGTATATGTGTTGGTGTGGCACTGTTTATATATGCATATCATTTACTCATCATTAGAAAAGGAAATAGACAGTTTAAAGTTTTTTAAAAAACTAAACTGAAATAGTTTTATCTTTTTAGTACAAACGATCTCGTATCTAAAATTACCATCTGATTTAAAGAATCGGATGATAAATATTTATCTATTATTCAAATATATTAATGTGTTCGTGATAGCCAAGCTAGGATTGTGAGGCTGTCGTTGTTTAGTTATTTAAAACTATCGCACTGTTTTGTAAAGGAACCATTTAACCGAATTTTAGTACACTCGACGAATATAACTATAATATATAAAATATTTTATGCTCTGTATTTTATTTTAAAATATTTAAATCAAACTACTAGCTATACCTGCACTCAATAAAATAAATCACCGGTAGAATAATGCAATACCCTAAAATCCAAGTCCCACGTAAAATTTATTGCGGAGTGAAATAACCGACACAAATCTATTATATTTAACACCGATATTGAAAAATAGACTTTACATAATTCCTCTAGGTTTCGAGAAATTTCGTGAACGGTTGGCAGAGAGAGAGAGAGAGAGAGAGAGTATAGAAAAATTTTATAGAGTATCACATCCCCTCTTGTCCCTATTTATATAAATCTCGAATATTTCAATTCCCAGGGATAAGGGGCGAATGCGTTTTTCCGCATCAGAGTCCCATCACACTCCCAAGTCCGGAATAAAAGCGCTCTCTCAATTTTTCTCCGAGTTGTGAATTTTCAAATCAGTTTGTGCGGAAAGCTCGCTCACCTCGCATATACACACACGCGCGCCCGCCCCTTCGCAAAAACGCCGAGCTTCCGAAAAATATCATACGAATGTATATATATACCTCAATGCGAACACCCATACACATGCACAGTTGCCCACGCACACAGTCAGATACTTTATCCCGAAGACTCCACGCCGTTTCCGACTGAAGAATTTGAATCAGATTCGAGCTTGCAAGGCTTGACGCCCTCGTAATAGCCTGGCAGTGCCGCACAAGACACACGAGATCGTGACCGGCATCTACTTCGCGGTGCTTCGTCGAAGCGACTTTCGCGGAAGAACCTGCGCAAAGATTCGCTTAACGGATTATCTGCGTTCTGTCGGAGACGAAGACGCGTCTTTTGTACGGTATATAACGAAGGAATTTGTGTCGCAGTGTGGATAGGAATTACGTGTGCGTACGTTATCAAAACGCCCTGCGAGAAAGGATAAAAATCATTTTGTAAATCTGTGGTATAGATGTGGAAGCTTGGCTAAAGCTGTTGAGAATCCTCTTTTCTTCGAGGCACGAGGCGGTGAAACATTTATGGTGCGTTATAACATTTGAAAGCGAGAGTCGAACTTGCGAAACGCGCTTCAGATTTTGCTTCCAAACTCTCTCGCGAGACTTACGATCGATCAATTGTTTATGACCCTTTAGAACAAAAATAGACGGTTTGATTCGTATTAAATCTACGAAATTCAAGTGCAGTTATTATTCTATATATTTATTGTTTATTAATAAAGGTTATTGAGCTTTAATATTTTTATGCGTCTCATTCCGAAATTACGGGAAAGAATGATTCTCAAATTCACGAAATGAATGTGAATAATGTATATAATAACAAATTAATGTTTAAATTCATAATAAACATATATTGTGTGACAATGCTATAATAACGGATCAATTAGAAAAATAACCTGATAAATTACGTTGTATTTATAATTTATTGGTAATAATAAAGTTGTTTATTACTTTTTCGCGTACGTTTGTTGTTGCTATACGTAAATTAAATTACGTATAAATTAAAAAGTTCAAAAATTATTATTCTCGAATCGCACAATATGGAATAATAAAAAACGTTCGTTAAAATATCTCTGAATTTTTTCAAATATGCATATATATGAAATTTTGAATGTGGGAAAATAAATAAAAATCCTGATCTACACTAAAAATGCACAAATATATTGGTTGAATCCCGCATTAAGTTTGGAATATGATTATGGCTTCGTAACTAGGTAAAACTTCAATTTTCTATACATATATACACATTCGAATACATCGAATTTCAGTCAAAGTTTTATCGGAATAACCGATAAATACAATCAATGCGCAATTATGTAACTCTATCAATTGTCCATTTAAAAATGCAGTTTGCGGAAATCGCATTAGTATAATTATCATAGTAAAATTTAATCATTTATAATGTCGTTTTCTAACCCAAGGTTATTTGATCTTAAAAATATATTAGCTTAATCTTAAAGTATATTCTTTGTAAAAAAAAACGTGTAGTTAATTTTTAACCTCGCATAATTACTGCATTGAAATTTCGAATTAAAATTTTTACGTACGCGTATCCGATAATAATTAAATTTTGCGAAGATTTATCTGTACCTTTAAAGACTTAAATAAACCTTCTTTAGAATTGGCCTCTACTTTCTCGCTATACAGACAGTCGAATAATGAAGTTCCACTCGTTTCGACCCTCGCACAAGTCGATAAACTTCGAATCCCTTTTCTCTCAATCTGTTTCTCTCTTTCTCCCTCTCTGAGGCCGTATGTACCTGGTTCGAAGTTCGATCGCTCGCCCGGCGAGATTCCAATACTAATAGAAAGTCTAATACTAATAAAAACGAGCCACTGGAATATTCGTATTTCGATTATGCATCCCTTCTCCGCTCGCTGGAGAAGAAAGCCGCGGAAAAACGGGGCGAGCGATGGATATTCGCGAGAATCGCACGCGCGCTCTCTCGCGCTTGTGTATAGGGGAAGGGTGGGAGGGGGGGGGGTAGCACATGGAGGGAGAAGGAGGGAGATAGGAATGTCGGCGAGCATCACAACGTAAATGCAGACGGTGCACCGGCCGCCCAGCAGTCTACCTGATCGCGCTACGACGTACTCGACCTCACTCTCTCTCGTCGATGCACACGTGGCATGATTTACCTTATCCCTTCTCCCTCTCTTTCTCTCTTACCTACTGTTTCGGTATATCTTTCTCGCGTTTCTGCCCAAGATATATACTCTACTCTCGAGTGGGGTTGGAAGCTAGTTACACCATTTATCCTTCATTTTCTTTTTTGCGCATTCGTTCTCAACGATTTATTCTAATGGGATATATTGTTATATTAAACTAGTTCTTGCACGAAACGTTTACGTTTAGATATGCCTATTCAATTATCTTACTACATTCTATTTATCGAAATACCATTTTTTCGGCGAGTTCATTTATTTATATAAAATTTTAATGGGAATTCATATTAAGTGTATACGTAAATAAATATATTCGTACGATGTAATGAAAATTATATATTACAATTTAACCAGTAAAACAGTATGAGTTTCAAATGTACTTTCAAAAGTACAATTTAATTCAGACTGGTTTTTTACCACGGAAACCTTATTTACTTCTATTTTCCAACCAGTCTGCACTAATGTAAATAAGTAGAAAATTGAGAATCTATTAACTAATTATGATATATACCTTGATATATGTAAAAATTATTTAACCGTTTTATAAATTTTTATCTCACTATTACTTTAGAGTATCTAGATTTGTTCTTTTGTCACCCAAAGTAATAAGCTACGTCGTGCAGGAATGCAGCGTCTCAAAGAAGTCACAATTTAAAGAGCCTGAAATATAAATGGCATTCCTTTCAATGAAATGAGTTCTGCCCCTAACAGTTGTATCAAAATTAGTTCTCAAGAGAGTCAAGACACTCCCCTCATAACTTGCGAGGCAATATATACCGTTCAAAAAATTACGAACCCGCGTGTGCAATCAAATTTTTATAACGATAATTAAACAAATGCAAATCTCCCTATTTATTACTCTATACAAACATAATAAATATTCTCAAGACATAATGTTCATAGAAATCGAAAACATATTCGTACTAAAAATAAGTAGCATATATAGGATCAAACGGCTCTGGAAACTGGTCTAGGCTTTTCTATGCGGTGAAACGAATGGTACACGTTAAGAAACAAAAAATACAAAACATTATATTCTCATGTTGCAAGTTTCTATACTAGAACAAAAAATTGAAAGTATATAGCAAAAACCTAAATGAACTTCGAGGTCTACTGAAAATAAGGAGAGTAAGATGAAATTATAAATAAAAGTTTAGAAAATATGAGGTACAACAAATTATTATGAAACGTAAAATTTTATGTAAAACAAGTTCATATACAATATTATACTATATCTGTATATTCGTATAATTAAAAGAAAACCTCGTTTTGATCAAATATATTTTAAAGTAAATGCATCCACGGATTTGATAGATGTTGGATAGGTATAATATTTTCTTACGCTATATGTTCTGCACGAGAAAACGTTTTATGGTAAGAAAGATACTGTACATTAATCTAAACTATTAACTATTTTCTCGACCATTTCTCATATCTGATTTTCCACTAGGGAAATGAAAATAAGGATAAAAAAACTAAAATGACCGTGGTGGATTTAGTTATCACCAGTTTTATAAAATTGTTGCATAAAACGATATTGAGTTGCATAGAATGAAAATATAGAAAATGAAAAAATCTGAGAGCGAATAGTCGCAACGTCGAGATTGAAATGGAATGCGAAAGACAATATATATACGATACGTATTTGGCGTATAATGAAAATTCGAATGGCCCTGGAGCAAGTATAATTCAAAGGTTGTAAAGTGTGTATATAGAAAACGGGACAGTCAACAGGAAAAGAAGTCATCCGAAGTCGAGGATCTTTGAGCAGATGGTCGTCTCTCTGTCGCAGTGCATACAAACGTGTCCAGTGAGACCCGATATATAGAGCGTCCGGCGATGTACTCGCGAGAGACATCGCCAGAGGAGGTAGGGAGGACGAAGCCGCCTTGGACTTCGGAGTGTCCTGAGTATGGGCACGCGGGGCCGTACGTGCTCCGGCTACGTAATTCGCCGATTTCCTCCTCCTCTTCCTCCTCCTCCTCCCGCTGGTCTCCCTCGTGCCGGTTTACCCGGTGGACTGACTCCCCTCCCCCTCCCCCTCCCCCTCGCTCCCTCCCTCTCTCGCTCTATCTCTCTCACACTCGATTTCTCGGTCGCGACCGTAACGCGTCTTGAGCTCCATCCCCCTTCGAGTATCTCTCTCTCCTCTCTCTCTCTCTCGCTCTTTCTGTATCTCTGTGCGTATGCACGTGTGTGCACGAGCACGTGGATACGTGTGCGCGCGTGTGTGTATCTACACGGGCAGTGACCATACGCAGGCCGAGACCCGACACGAAGCGATTGCGCGGAAGATTATCGCTGTCTCGGGTGTGGGTTACGACGTTGGAGACGAGTCGCGCGTGAAGAGGATCGCATGATGGATTCGGCGATAGTTATTGATAATATGTGTTAGTTAAATTGAATCGATCCGACATATGGTTTTACTTCTCACCTCCGAGATTTAAAGAAATCTTGCTAGTGTCCATCAAATTTTTTACTTATATTTATACAATTCAATTAATGGTAATTAATTCGTTAATTAATAAATACGGTACAGATAATATTTACGAAAATTTATGCGTCATATAATGCAACTTGTATATTGATATACATATTTAATTAAATTTACAATTATATTAATATAAATTAATAAAAAATCTCGGCAATATAAATCGACAACTCTATATCGTCACAATTTTTTCAATAAAATATTAAGTTTGTACGGAATTAAGAGTTAATTATTAACGCGTGATTTAATTGCAGAATCTCGTTTAAGCGTACCAAGCTTCTTTGCAAAATAGTATATGAATGGAGAGCTATATGTTTCAATTGTATTTAAAGTGGCTTAACGATACGCAAATGAATGATCTATTTTTATCAATTGAATTTGAGTAAAGAAAGCTTTCAGTTACTTCAATCTTGTAAATTCATTTCTTTAACCAATTTTTTTGAAGTCTAATAGAAATGAAGGTATTAATAAATTGCATTTTCTTAATTACTAGTAGTATTATTAGAAAGATATTTTTATTCAGATAATTTTAATATAATGTTTATCATATTTTCATATAAATTAACAAAGCGCCCTGAGAAGGATGATGAACCACTATATCTAAACGTCGCGAACAAAATTTTTCATTTTATTGCTCAATAAATACCAACAACCCCCACATAAAAATACTACTATTGGATAAATATGGTTCTTCGTATTATTTATATCTATAATTTAATACAACGATTGGATGATATGTGTATAACATTTATTTTAATTTTACAACGTCCGGTTATCGTGCGATCTTATAAAAACATAACAATTCTCTTTAGTAAAACAAACAATAACTAATAATTTGTTAGTGCTCTAATTGTACACAAAAGATAAAAATAATTTAAAATAGCATAGAAATGATTATTGATAATTATATTAATTGGTAGGTTATACCCAAAATTTGTAATCGTATACTTGTAACAAAATCGAGGTATACCCATAAATAACTCGACACAATTATCGGTGCTCTATAAATGTCCGAGCTTATATATATATATTCTGATTAAATTATTTAAGCAATATCCATTTCCTGTTTAAAGATTTTACTACGATATTGGTAGTTATTCAATACAATAATTTGTATCAAATTAAATTAAAAAGTATGAAAAGAAAAGGATAGATAAGTAAATAATCACAATCGTTTAAAAGTAAACGTATACATATTTCTAAAACCAAATGCCGCTAACTGAACTTCTCAACTTTCACAACGTCTCAGAATTGGCAGCATCCAGTCCTCGGTGTATGTCATCACGTATCAATAACCGTCGCATAATCGCGCGATTAATCGTTACACACAAAAATGATTCGTACGTCTCGCGGCCGTCTCGATACATTCAGTGTTCCTTCGCAAAAGGAGAGCACTCTCTTTCTGCCTCTCTCTCTCTCTCTCTCTCTCGGACGTTCTCTCAATTCGCGACATAAACCCACACGTCCTACACACGTACCCGCGACGAACGTAAACGATAATTGACGTCAATTAATTTCGATAGTAATTTGCCGTCGTGGCCGGCTTGTGCAGGCGAAACGATGACGTAAGCCAATCAACGCCCTGGAATCCAAAGCGCGGCGTCTGACGATACGCCGGTTTGTACATACGTGAGGTAGTCGTAGTCTGTCTTCGTTCACCCTTCCCCTCGCCCCCATCTGGCTCTCTGGCTCTCGCACTCTAGCGGTAGCGAACCGGAGGCCTCGCGAATTGTTGCCGGAAATCTGAAATATCGGGCGAACCGATCACCTCCGCGTGCCAAATGCACCGGCGGATTATACGCGCACCGGTAGCTCAGCCCTGGCATTGAAACCCCACCGCGAAGAAACGAAAGGGGAGGGATAAACGCGTTTACGCTCTCTCGCGCTTCTCTTCGATTATTGTTCGCGTGAGTAGATTGGGATATTGGACTAGACGTTCTCTCTATTTTCATTTTCGAGTGACGAGATACACTTATTTTATCCCTCTCTTCCGTTATATCATACTAAATTCCCACAATTTATTGCATTTATTTTTGATTGTTAATACTAAAAAAACTTTTGTTTTATTATCATTTTATAGTTTTAAACAATTCTTTTTAGTAAATAATTTTATTTAAATTATTATTATTTTTGATAGAAACGAATAAATAAAATAATGTAGTATTGATCAATAAAGTTAGTAAACGTGTTTTAATATTATAAGATAACGTGAAAACCTATAAGTGGACTTTACAAGTGACTTTTCAGGAAGATAATACCTATCGAAAAGATATTTGATACTTTACTATAATAAATAGGTTTTGTCCTCGTTTTATCGGGATTTTTAACACTATACTTATACGTATACAATTTAGTTTAGAAAAATTTGTATTAAACATTTTATCAAAACTTTGTGTTTATGGAATATTAATAACCATCGTTTATTGCAATATTTAATTGGTATCTACCCCTTTAATAAGCAGGGTTACTTTTGCAAATTTTAATATTATACTTATACGTCAATGATGCAGCAATAGATTTAACTTATACATCTTACATTTTTACTTAAGGAAACATTAATATATTCCTAATGAATTGTATTATAATGCATTTTAATGTAATAACAAATGGTCATACTTTTTCGTAAATAGATAATAATAAAAGTTTAATTGCCGTTGCAAAACAATAATTACTTGCGTCGTATTATGAAGTTTGAATTAGAATATTAATACAGAACGTATCTGTGCATATTTAAAAAATATCTCTCTAAAAATACCTAAATAATCTCATATGATTTGCTCCAAGGACGTAAAATGATTATTTGCATATACGTTAGTGCCTATTGTGTTTAGTAATGCTTAAAAAGTAGTTTACATGAATTACTATAATTTAAACGTGAATGAAAAAAAAAATTAATTTCATATTTTCCTAAGATGATTTTTATGCGATATTATGACAAGGTAAATATAGTAACACTATTTAGTTAAATTATCGGTGTGATGTAATTCCATAGGTGGGGCTTGCGCTTACGAGACTAAAAGAATTTACGATGAGACACGCTAATTGTTACCAGAATAAAGAATACAGATTCGATATCAGGCACATATATACATAGAAGTATCGTATTTTATGCAAAATCGTACATAATACAACACGTATGTGCCACTTGTTTGGTATATACACTTGTGCTATATTTCTTTACGTGTATACAAAGTATAGCAGTGTATTACGAGTTTATTGTTCAATATTTTCAGTATACCCGTAATCCCGATAAAATAATAGCGAAAAAAAAATCTGCTTCCACGACAAAGCCTGAACGATTTCCCATAAATCATCGGGTGTGAGTCACGCGGATTTTTTTTTTCATCCTCCATCATGAATTTCAAAGCAATTTTCGTGCGAAAAATCACCCAAGGTGAGAAGAGCCAGCAGTGCGTACGTACGTGAGTACGTGTGTATATGTGCATTTATATACACGCACACGTTTATATATATAGAGGAACATGTGGAAAAAGAAAAAGTAAACAAGGTAGGAATATAGGCAGGTTTAATTAAATCACATAGGCATTAATAAGCGTTCAAGCTTACCGCGAGAAGGAGTAACAAAAGCGTAACATATTAATTGATCGCTTACGTCTGCGATTTATCATCCGAGAACATCTCGAACGCGTCGCGATACGTATATTCTTATACAACTAGAAAATAACGCCGCCGGCGGTGGCGGCCCGTCGGGAGATTTATAAAGGCGCAAGAGGCG
The DNA here is from genome assembly GCA_026168455.1 of Theocolax elegans. Taxonomy (NCBI): domain Eukaryota; kingdom Metazoa; phylum Arthropoda; class Insecta; order Hymenoptera; family Cerocephalidae; genus Theocolax; species Theocolax elegans. Next base: position 34,636,438 of record CM047430.1, on the reverse strand, counting down.
CCCAACGAGTGTGCACGCGCGCCCCGAGAATCCTTTTGATCGATCGGTAGCCCGCGTTTGTTTGCATCATCTGCAACTGTCGCGCGCTCACTTGGAAAAGCTATTAATTAAGGCTCGCGGAGCCTCGAGAAATCGAGGGTGCTATCTACAATCCATTCGCAAAACTGTACAAGAGCTTGCGATCGTATGTGTAACGTATTAATTCAACAGTTTGCGCTTGCTCTTTCTGTTTGCCGGTGAGGGAGCTTTTTATTAAAATTCTTAACTAGGTCAAATGTGATATTCAAGCTTGACTACTTTAACCGGCGAGGTTAATTTCAATCGGAGTTTGCGCTCGAAATTATTGTCACGGATTTACGAGAGTACGCTCGTGTCTTCTATAAGAGGCTTTAATATCGAATCAACCACATCGGCACGACTCCCTTTTATTTCCTCAATTGTAATTTAATTAGCTTTACCTAGCGATAGAATTCACCAACGATCTACTCTACTAGTCTTTGGATTTTACGTTCATTCGTACATATGATGTATGCTTATTTATAGATATGTGGTTATTGTGGTATGTACACAAATATAGCATTAACAGAATATTTTTCTAAAGTTAATGCGAACGACAAAAAGAAGTTTTCAGGTCATAAAAAATTTGCATTTTATTGTGAGAGCACGTTTTCTAAATATCACTGGAAAATTCTGCTTGCGCCAAATACGTGATCATTACTTAAATCAAGTTTGAACCCGGACGTAGATGAAGATAAACAAAATGTAAGTGAATTTTTCTTTTTATAATATTATAATGAACTGTACGTTCGTTTAACAAAGTATTATTCTTCTAAGCTATATTGAAATTTGTAGGTGATAACGTATCGCTTAAATGTCACGTAACCAAGTCATTCATCTTCGTCATAATTGCAGTTTAAATAATATAGCAATTACTTTTTATGGAATATTAATTAACATGTTAATAACACATTTTAAGATTTCAACAAAGTTTGTTTTAAAACCGAGATATTTCATTAACCCATTCATACCCTAATATATAAGCTTAAAAGCTCTATGGTCTTAATATTATATTATTGGACATTTTTCAGTATAATAGATTAACAAGTCGATTTCATTTCTAATCGCATGTTATCTTAATTGGTGTTAAAAACTATTGAAAAGGGCTTCTGTCAAGGCTTTTTAAAATCTTGTTAGATTAAAATATGTTTAAAATTAGAATATTATAAAAAATCAAGATATAACCATATAAATCAATTATTAATATATTTCAATTATTTTGACACTTATTAAAATATTTTATTATATACTTAACTGAAATACATTTCTTTTAAATCTAAACAATTTTGACTAAACCTTGTATTCTATTACTAATAATATAGTTCTGAGTTTCTCTAATAAAAATTTGGTTATTGAAAATAGATACAACATATAGTAAAAATCTAATAATGACTATAAATAGGTTATTATACCAATTTGTTCTCGCTTTCAACCAGAGAGAAGGTGTAATAAGTATTGTTTTCAAGCTTTCATGCGTATATATCAAAAATTACGAATAAAAAATTACATAAAAATGATGAAAACTTTATAAACGGCATATTACAGTGACAACTAAAAATACGATTTACAGTACAAAATAATGGGAGCACGAAGTATAATAAAAAAAAAGTATTATTCATCGGTATAAAAGAAACATTGACAACGCAATGAAATAATTTCATTAAAAAGAATATTTTACGATTTAAAATGTAGATGAAACAACCAGATGTATTAATACATGTGAGACGGAGCTACATTTAGAAGTAGCAAAGTTATTAAAATACGGCAAAGTCGTGATGAACATATTCGGCTGATTATCGGTGTTAACGAAAAAAAAGTGAAGCGGTACTAAACGAATAGGAATGCTTGCGAGGAAAATCCGAAGCGGTCGGCTCTCGCTCGTCTTTTTGCTCTTCGAGGCGGCAGGCGCATTTTACACGGCACGGGCGGTTATTTTCCGCGCTCGCCGGCGTCTCCTAAGACGGGGGCACACAACCTACTTAACCAAAAAGAGAGGCACCTGCGACGCGTCGCGACTCTGGGTTATATGCGTGCGGGAAGAAAAAAGCGCATATCAACGTGCAACAAAAAGGCGCGACATGGGTAATATGTAGGAAGAGAAAATGACACTTGTCTCAAATGGTTTTACGGAAGTTTTATCTACTTCTCAAGTGCTTTCCAATGAAATTGAATTTTTTTCACAAGTACTATACTTTTTCACAGTTTCAAAATTAAACTGCGTGCATTTATTTTTAAATGTTCCTTTTTTTATTTAAAATTTATATATACAATGCAGGTAAGTTTCAATATGAATTATATTAAAAAAAACATTGCAATTCCATTTAACAATTATAGTAAATGTAGAAATCGGAGCTTTTTAATTTACAGACTTTCATGAATTATAATTTTGTGAATGGTAATTGAATTACAAAATTATTCAATTAGCGGGAATTAGGAAATTGTTTATTTAATTACTCAGCTAAATTAAAAGTAATTAAAACTTTGCGAAATAAACATTACTATAACACATCATGCAGCTTTCAAATAAAATAATTAGTATGCTCTATTTATCAATACACACATATACAGGTGCGGGCGCGCGCATACGTGCACGTGAATATATATTAAAAGATGAACTGTAAAAATGGAAAAAAGTAAGTGATCCATGCTAACCGAAATAGATAAGTAAAATCCAGGAGCGTGTTAGAGAAATTTACAAAATCTAGTGTAGGGAAAGAAGACGTAAACCAAATCAGGGAGTTTAAAGAAATAAAATATATATATATATATATACGTATAGGTATAATATATATAGCGCACAAGTAAGGACGGGTTTCCGATTAAGGTCTTATAATTGACGTCTCGCCCTCCCTCCTTTGCAGCTCCTCTCTCTCAGTCGTCCGGCCCCTCCTCGTCTGCGGGCTTAGTCAGCGGCGAGCGACCGATGCCGAAGAATGGCGGCAGTCGCTGGTATTTTGCGCGTCGCGGATCAACGAACCGCCGAGAAGTGCGGAGGCTCTATATCCGTCTCTTTTGCGCTCCCTCCCTCGCGAAGTTAAACTTTACTCGACGAGCGTCGCGCGCTCAACGAGATTCGTATGCGCCTCGCGGATAAGAGACACCGGACCAAAAATCTTGGGCTTCGTTGTTCTGCACCGAGCACTTGCGATTGGAATGATATCCGTGCGCTTGACGTCAAAAAGTACTGTTCGATCGAAATTTCCTTAAACATAGGTAATGGGATAATTAATTAACGTTTCGATCCGTTTTGCATTACAAAGTATGGATTAAAAGAAGTTGAACATACTTTTTGAGTAAATAACTCGACGGAGAGAGAAATAAAAAAATGCTCTCTTCACTATCTTTTGTACACTCTTTTTTTAAGCTTATCATTGAGGTACCACGATGATCGCGGTGAACTGATTATGACGTTCTTAAATCTTCTAAAATCGAAATCCTTTCTTCGGAATTGAGATTTGATTGAGAATAAAGAAATCTTTCTTCATAAGGGAAAATTCTACTTCAAAGAATCCGCGAGAGGCGACTCTTTCTCGTTTAATACCTTTCTCAAATTTAAGAATGTACATATTAGCTTATTCACATTTTTTATATTTACTTCTATTTATTCAAAATACTTTATGAAAGATCTTTGTAAATCTTGAAAAGATTACTCTCGCGATATATATGCGACTGTTCACTTTTCCAATACGCAAAACATTTTTTATATTTATATTTATTCGCAATTTTTAATAAGAGTATTTGCAAATAATGAAAGTGCCAAAGTATGAAAAGATTTGCTTTTATATACGTATAAAGAGCTTTTGAGATTCGTGTTCATTGATATTTAAAGTACTTAAATCACTTACATTTAATATTATAGCGTCGATTATAGAGTTATTAAATTAAAATGTAAACTAATTGAAAGTTGGATTATTAATATAGACACAGAAGACACCGTATAAGATAATATTTATAATGATAAACTGTATCGCTTAGACGTTTACATCAAGAATGTACAAAATTATTAAATTCGCGTGATTAATTGTAATACAGAAGAATGTAGTAAACTTGTTTGTGAAAGAGGGCACGCAGACCGCGTTGTTCGGAGGGAAGGTCGGTGCAACTCAAAGAATCAGAAGCGTCTCGACAAAAGCGAAAGAATCAGACGAAGCCAATAAAATTTGCATCTATCAAACGAAACGTCACCGGGAATGCTCGTCACGGAAATTCTTAATTCGCCGCAACGGTTGAATGCATTCGACGCGGGGCAAAACGGATTATAACCCGAGCGTCTGTAAAAGCAAGGCGGCTAGCTCGTTGGCACTGGCGGCTGCAATCCAACTCAGAACGCATCGATAGTATATGCCGCAATAAAATCAATAACTACGCATATGCATACACACGCTCGAATGTATAATGTATCAATTGCCAATGGCGATTTGGGCCTACGTACGCACGAGTCTACTACCAAGGGATTAACCGTACGGGTTTCGTATATCCGGAAAGAGAAATACATACACTCGTATGTAGGTATATATATATATAATCGCGAGGTTGAAATTACTCATGTATGCCGAACTTACAGAGATATCGGGAGAGATAGAGGGAGAGAGAGAAGAGAGAAGAGAGAAACGGATAGCCGTACACGCGTCGACGCACCGTTGACTAAGTACTCCAAAACATTAAGTCCCTCATTACGCGAGCGCACCCTGGTATTCGAGCTCCGGGGACAAGGACACTCTACCTTAGGGAGCCCTGAGTGTGAGCGAGCCCCCTTAGGTGGGGATGGGGAGAGAGAAGGGGGCGAGGGAGGTAGAGGAGGATTAGCGTTTCGATTTGTAAGGAAATTGACGAAGACGCGCGCGCGCCAGGGAGAGAGAGAGAGAGAGAGAGAGAGAGAACGCGCCTTAGCTTATATCCTTCGCGTGCACCAACAACTCGCAGAATGATTCCGTGATGCGACTGCTGGGATTGCTCCTGAGACATGGTTTTAAGGAGATAGCTATCCGCAAATACGGATTCCTTATATAATGAGTTTGGTCGATACGCCCCTTATGAAATGACGTACCGGAAATCGATTCAAGCTTTTCGGGTATTTCGAATCAACTCGCGATTAGATTTCTATCACTTAATGTTCTACTTGCTTCCCAGTTATTTAATAAATATATTTGCTTAATGGGTTTGTAAATACTTGTAATTGTAAATAAATTATATTTACATTTTTATAAACCAAACATTATTTCTAATTATATTACAGTAATATTTATTATTTTTCTCTGTACGATACATTTAAAAAAAAGTGTTGAAAAAGGTTGAAATATATGTGCCAAAATTCACAACATCTTCGAGACGCTAATAAAAATACATTTTCATAATCCATTGCGTATCATAAATTTTATAATCATCTGCAAACATACACGTTTCATTATTACACGTTAATCAATCGTGTTGTCTCGTACGATAATCCAAATAATAAATAGTCTTTTTATTGACTACTTTAATTAATGTAATTTATCGCGTTTAGACAACAAATCTGTAGATGAACCTATCGTCATATTTCTTTCGAAAGATTCAAATTTATTTGTATTAAAAAGCAATATTTGTAAATTGCGAAGCCGATTCAATTGGTGCAAGTGCATGTAATCCAATTTTAAATAGAGTTTCCAAAATTATGTTTCGCTTTTGAAACTGCATCCATAAAAGGGCAGCGTAAAAATGGCAAGAGTAACTCCGAACTGAAAAATATAACTAGCTACGACGTTAAATTGAATTATGCATAAGCAAATCGATATTCATATATATAAAAACTCACTTCAGGCGCAAAAATAAAATATTGAATTGAAAAAAAATATATATATACATATATATGTACCTGTTCTTATTTGATATATCCCGAGTTAATCGAAAAATCTTTGTGTTAATTATGCATAGATAAAGAAAGCTCGGAATCTTTTATACGTATATACATGTATACAAGCGATCGAGAGAACAAATGCGTATATAAAAATGCATTTGGTAAAAATAGTTTTCAAAGATCGGTTTTCTGATTCACTGGGTCATAAAACACGAGTCCATTGAAATCTCGTATCTATTTCATACGGCCGGAGCTCCTCTCGTAGAGCGCGAGCGCGCTTGCACACTCGCGCAATACACGCGAGCGTTCGTTTCATCTGCATTTGTTGTTCCCGTCATAAAATCTAATCCCCCGCTAAAAGCAGCGGAAAATTTTTTTAATTTTACGCAACAGTTTACACGAGCAGCTGTATGAGCAATCCTGAGCCACAGAGAAAAAAAATGTACGCCAAGTAAATGAAAGCAGTGTTAAAAAATCAGCGACCTTTCCCCTACCCTAAAAGAAAAAAAAAGAAAAAAAGCGTAAAGTTCACGATTCAGGGTAACTGGAATATTTCAATAAACACCACCATAACTCACTATCGGGCGTCCCGGAAAAGCTCTCTCCTAAAAATTCGCACTGTATAAACCCCCACACTCTTTCCCGCTCCCTCTCTTTCTAACACATATACGCATAGATCGCTTGCTCTCTTCTACCCCGTTTCGGGTTATTCGCGATGCGAAGCGATGAACAACCGTAAAAATGGAGCTATTCCCGATTTTCACTCGATAGCAAAGCTCTATAATATAGTTTTTTTCCCCGCAGCGCGCAATATCTGCCAGTCTATGCGTAATAAAACGCCGTAATGGCTAGGATGCAGCGCAAAACGTTATAATCTTCTTCTCGTTTTTTTCCCTCCATCGAAGTAAACGCGACACGCGCGAGATTTTAAACGTCCCATGATACATCGAATCGCCAGTAGTAACGGACCCGTAATGTTGCGCCTTATTATAAGAATATCGTTTAAGATTATGGTTGCGCGAGGATCGTATGAATCGTAAAGTCAGTTACCGTATTGATCCTAACATTCGGAACAATTTAAACCGTTCGTTTCATTTTTAGTTTTTGCAGTTTAAACAACGTTTTCTATGAGCTACAAATTATTTGTTCTCCAAAGATATTGTGTAGCTGTACCTCATTGTAGTAATAAACATCTGTTATAACGCACGTGCAGAGAAAAAAATAATTTAACAACTACATATGTTGATTATAATTATATTTTATTATTTTAAGTTTATTTTTTAATATAACGGATAAATAGAGAAGATTTAATAAGGTCTTAAATCATTAGAGGTGCATTACATTTTTATTATCACGTAAATGAACATTTAACAAATAGGGGTATTTTTAAATTCGTTACTATATATTTCATGTTTTTATTGTTATAGTACATAATGTATATAACCTTTTGTTGTTAAAACACATTGACAACAATTGGTCAAGCCCAAAAGGATTTCCGTGAACGATTCACGAAATTCATATATATTTCAGTTTTTAAAATTGACGAAAATAGGTATGTTTTCTTCGAGTTATTGTATAAAATAAAAATTAAGTTGCGATTCATGATCATCTGATACATTATTTATATGAATATATGTCTACAATATTATTTATATATCAAACAGAGATTTCAAATATGTTACTCGAAATTGTCTACATCAAATACCTTTGATCGCTCAGAATTGAAAATTAAATCGCTTCACATTTGGCTCTATAATGGCATGTAGAAAATTTATGTTAATTTTAAAATATCTTACAATTCATTTTTTTAATTAATTTATAATTTAAAACAATTAGTTTCGAATCTAGTAAATTTTCAGAGAAAGGTGGTGGTTCAACTTTATTTTATCACGAATGCACACATGTATAAATAAATTTGTCTGTACGAATGCATTGTTATGTACATACGTTATTCAACGAATGTGAATTACGAAAAAAACACTATGAAAATAAAACAAAACCAAAATTGTGAAAAAAATGTGTAAAAGCGTAACAATAAAGTTTAAACATTATTACCAAAATTACTATATATTCAATAATTTTTATATAGTTTTGATACACTATAGTTTTAATTCTTGAGCTGATTGTTGATTACATGCTGACCCCACCCACGAAATTGTTTTTTCAGGTATTGTTTTTTAGTTTTTTAAATGTGTGACTTTTATGGACAGCTGTCCAAATAAACAAGAGGAATTCAATATATAAATCACTGTGCTATTCCTATTTTGTTAAGGAAACGTAAAAAAGGATATATATTATCGTTTTACCTGCAACATTAACACTTTGTACCGAAATACTTATTAATAAAATTGTAAGAATAGAATGAAAAGGTTGTGAAATATGTGGAATAATGAATAAATCAAAGTGAATATATAGGATAACCTAATTAGAGAAAATTTGTTGAACTCGAAGTATCGTAAAACATTTGAGGTCTTATTAACAACACGTCGGGTGCACGAAAACGTCTAGGACGTATACAAAATGTTGCACCTCACGAAGTTTCGAGCGGGCGGCTCTCGTATATCTAAAGCCGCGGCAAAGCCGGAAAAGTGTCCGCGTCATGCAAGTTCAATGGCGATGTATTAACCAAGGACGATGGGAAGTTTAACGCGGTAGGGGGACGCCTTTACGCGGCGCGAGTTTGCAAAACGAGAGCCAATGCACTGGCTAGAAATTATGCATGGACGAGATCGACGCGCACCGGCTGCCGATAGAGATAGGGGAAACGCATCGCCGGCTTCCCGTTTGCACGAGCATGTACTGCGCCATTTCGCATCGGCGAGCGCGAGCGGAGACAGATTCAAATGGTAATTCCGATACCGACCGTGAAAACTATATGCGTTCCAACCCTACTGCATTTATGCACGCGATCTGATAATAATAAATAATCGCGTATATATACTTTTATATACTTTACCCAAAATCTTCCTTTGGATACTTATTGTATATCGTCGTACGATTTATTGCACTTCACATACACCGTTTTACCCTCTAAACTCTTATTTAACTACAACTTATTCATTTTTATCTTAAAACTGCATTAGATAAATCAATTTATAAGCACCGCTACCGTGTATGCCTGTATTTTTCTAATGTTGAATTTAACAAATGCATTACAATTATTAAATATCGAATATCGTCGACTTACGCTTACGCTGTCGTTCCACGGAGCTATATATGTACGTATATACATTCAGATAAATGGGAATTGAGACATCTTAAATAAGTATGAAATTTGATATGTATGAATATATTTTCGTGCACGCTAAATGATTAAAAATTACACTATAGAATTAATAATACTTTTAAAAAATTGTGAAAGGTTTGAAATTTTTTGGATTCTACCACAAAAAAAGTTGCGTCTCGCCGACAAATCTTTTCCTTTCACACGCCTATTCCGACGACGAAAATCCCAAAAATAACCGAATGCCCCAGATTTTTCTTTAGCTAACTTTCTAATTATCTCGACAAATGTCTAAAACTTCTCAAGGGGCCGATTAAGAATCAAGACATTAAGCAGGACATTAGATAATTGCAATGACAGCGCGTATATTCTATACTTTTAAAATATATATATAAATTTTCAATCCCAATTCAGTTTAGACTTACAAGATATAACTTTGTAAAACTTTAAAATATTATGTACTAAATTAACGATTATTACTTAATTAATAATTATGTTATACAATAATTATTGATTACTTAATTTTTAAATTGATTAAATATATTCTAATAAATTATTATGTAATTAAATGTACTATGACTATTTAGAGATTCCCAGTGTAATTAGATATTGTAATTCACATCAATTATTTTTCGTACTATTAAATAAAACTGTAATAATCTTCGTTCGATAAATAATGCGAAAATCGATTTACACTTAAACAGATTTATAATTTTTGCTAAAAATTAGTAAGCTTGCGCAGATATCCGAGTTACAAAATTATTCACGGATACTTGGATACGCATCACGTGAAAAAATACTGAAATATACGAATGCTCACAAAAATATATGTATACGTATAAATATGTGTGTGTGTGCGTGTATGCATGTGAGTGTGTTTGTACGAGCGTGGGTATGTGTGCAGTAAATTTCAGTAGTACAATCATATCACGTCATCAGTATAGCACTAAAACAACTCAACTACCTATCCTTTAAATAAGTAAACTTTCAATAAACCTTTTATTATTGTTATTGTGATTTAAAAAAATTTGTTTGAATAAAAACATGTATACATATAACTATTCTACTGCATCAATACACAATATTTATAATAACGTTGCACGACAAAAGAATTACATGAAATGATTTCCCATGCATTGCAAATTTTAGCAAAGTGGTGCTGCAATTTTCGATAAAACTACAGTAATTTTTTTCTATTTTTTTTTTCAAAAAAAAATCCTGTTTTACTTAACCGAGATAGAATTCATAAATCTAAATAATATCGAATATTATGAAGGTATTAAATAATTATAACATATTTGAATTGGAAATATTATTATACTGGTAATTATAATAATACATTGCGTTATATTGTTATGCATTGTTACAATATTACAGTGTAACAATATATGGTTGGTAATAATTACGAAATTTAGCGAGCAAAACTAAAATTTATAAAGCTTCAATTTTATCGAGAAGCTCGAACGAGAGTTATCGATATATTTAATTAGACTTACACAAATGTTTACTCGAATTCTATAGTTGAGTAAAAAATTGAAACTCGAAGAAAGTATCGAACGGTCGGAGTGACGATAGAAAAATATAAATAGATATAAATGTACAAAGCGGAATGTCGAAGTAAGTAAGCTTTCAGCTCGTCGATAAAATAAATGGGCAGAGTAAAAAAAGTGTCGAGTGCCGGAAAAACGTTAAAAGATAAGCACGCGCAAGGAAAAGATAAGTATAAGTATAAGTATAAGTAAAAGTAAGAGTAAGAGCAAGAGTAAGAGAAAGAGTAAGAGTAAGAGTAAAAGTAAAAGTAAAAGTAAATAGAGAGACAAGGCAAGGGTAGGTAACTGACCGTAATCAGGACGAATGACGGCCTGGACGGCCTGCTCGTTCTTCTTGTTCCGTGCGACCGGCTCGCCGAGGATCGTGAAGTTCCTGGGTCCCACGCGGTTCACAAACACAAGATACACTTTACCCTTCTTGATATTCGCGCGCACCACTCCGGCACTGAGATTGTCGCGTTCTTGATGCACACTCCGGGCTGCGCCCTCGCACACCGTCGATTTGCCCGGTACTGTTTTGTCGCGAAAGTGGAGCCTGACACTGTCGTTCTTCTGGAGGGGTAAGAACCCGGGCTGGCTCTTGTAAACCTGCCGCACCTCGAAGGTCACCGCGTAGTTCGAGCCGGGCTTTCTCAGGGAGGACATGCTCCGTGCCTTTCCCTCGAAGACCGTGGGGGCGAGGTAAGCTCGGTTACCGACGTCCATGTCCGGGCACCAATTCCGTGAGCGGCAATTTCGGCTCCGGCACCTGCGTCGCTGTTCCCGCGGCGAGTCCGTCCGGTTGCGCGGAGACCTCGGGATCCTCGGCTCGATCGCCTCCTGCCTCACCCCGAAGATCAACGCCTTCCCGTAGTAGTCGGCGTGACTGGCGGGCGAGGTGCTCCTCGGCTGCTGCGGCTCGAGAGGCCCAGACGAGGCCAGGACGCCCCACCAGCCGGCGAGCAACCCGGCGAGTAGGAGCGACGACCACATCTCCCTCGAGCGTTCCTCCCGGCTGCTCCGATTTCTCCCGATCTCGGTGGATCTGTCTGTGCCTCTCGGCTCTCAGCTCTCAGCTCTCCCTCTCCCTCTCTCGCTCCGCTGCTCGCGTTTACTTTGTGTCTCTTTACTTTTATCTCTCTTAATCTATCTCTGTCCCTCTGACACTCTCCGACACACTCCGACACTCTCTCGATATATCCGTCTGGGTGTCCGATGTTCGTCAGGCCTGTGTCGGCGGTATCCGTCTCACGGACGAGGTTGCTTAAGCTCCCGTACTCGGGGTGCTCTCGCCACCGGCCTGCGCCTCATTCTGGTGCTGCTCCGCTCCCCTTCACCGGCACGATCGCGATCGACCCGACGTCGTCAACATTCCCGCGTCAATGCGAGGACCAAACGGTGACTCGGGGTTCTCAGGGTTCTCAGGGTTCTCGGTGCCTCGGACTCGGACTCGGACGCGATCGACACGGACCCGCTGGCTGCACCAACCATGTCCCGCCGTCTCGCCCCGGCAGCATCGTGCGCCAGATTCCTCGGCGCCCCTCAGCCCTCCTCCGGCTCTCGCGGTCTCTGTCGCCGATCCGTGTCACCGGTGCCTCCGACGTTCCCGAGGTAGGTGCGAGTACCGCGCTCCGACGATCGATCACCCGTACGTAAGCGGCAACTCCGAGCGCGACGACATTTTTAAATGGCCCGGCGTGTGGCACGAACCCGAATATCTAACCCGACACGCGGGTGAACCGGCGGCCGCGTGTGCGCGAAGCTCGGGCGCGCACGGCGGTTCAAATTGGACTGAGCGGCCCGCTCGCGCTCACCCGAGGCCGGCGAGGCAGGCAGCGCCGAGCGGCGGGCGCCGCGCGAACCCACCGGTTCAGCCGAGAGGGAGTGAGGGTCGTCCCGGTCGCGCGGTCGTGCGTCGTGCCGGTGCGTCGGCCTCCTCCGTCCAACGTCCTCCTGTGTACGCGCGAGACTCGAGCCGCGCGCTACATCTCCGTAGTCCGTACCCCCTCGGCTCTCTCGCGGTCCTCCGGAGTAAATCCCACTAAACCGAGACTCGGGACTCGGGACTCGGGACCAGACTCCCGGTAACTGGAACAGCCCCCTGCGGTACGTACCCTTTCTGTTTCTTCCTACCTTCCTTCCCTCTTTCCTTCCTTCATTCCCTTCTTCCTTCCTTCCTTCCTTCCTTCCTTCCTTTCTTCCTTCCTTCCTTCCTTCCTTCCTTCCTTCCCTCCTTACTTCCTTCCTTCCTTCCAGTGTTCGTTCTTGTCCCACCCCCCGAGACAAAGGCCGGGTCCTGATATCTTTTACGTTTTCACTGTTTTCGGCTCTGTTCACCTTCTCTTCGTACACTCCGAAAGTAACAAATTCGCTTACAATTAGTCTAGTCAATCGCTCGGCCATGTAATCACGCATTCCTTACTTTTTTACGCTCCTCTATAACAAACACTTCATACTACTTAATCATATAATATCGTGATACACATCGCGTACATTACTCACTTTTTTTAATAATGCTTATTGTATTATTTTAAGTAATAGATATTATAAGTTACAGTTGCATATTAAAAGATACACGGAGAGAAATATTTAGAAAATATTACAAAGGAGTTTGGTAAAAATTCCCAAACTCCCAAGTAATGTGGTAACAGACCGAAAAAACCGAAAAAATTACCAAACTGCTAAGTAAAATTTACAGTAAATGTAGTAAAATTTACTCTAAATGTAGTAAAATTTGTGGAGTTAGCGTACTAAATTTTACAATTAAGCTTGTAAATTTTATTAACTCTGATTTTTTCCTATACTGTTTACGAAATTCTATAAACAACAGTACAGCACGAGATACCGAAAAGAAGCGATAAATAAAATTTTTATTGGAATCGCGTCGTTCGTTTGTTTACTTTAAAAGGACGATTCGATGAAACACATGCAAGTGACGCGGTGGCGCAATGGTAAGGACTTGGATTCTCAACCCAAACTTCGCAGGTTCGATCCCGATGACATCCAGAATTTTTTTCACTAATTTAATTTCATTTAAATATTTAAAATTTCCATAACACTCGAATAATATACATAAACTCAAAAATAAATAATATGGGAGGAATAAAATTTTTTTTCTGATGTTAAAAAAAAAATTAAAATTACAATTTAGTTTGGTAAAAATTACGAGATTCGCAGTTTGTTACCACATTACTTGAGAGTTTAGGAATTTTTACCAAAATGCTTTGTAATATTTACAAATTATTTCTCTCCGTGTATAGATATTGTGTAACAATTATCATTTACAGCCTCTATATTAATATTATTGAAATTATCCCAAAATAATTTTATGAAATTATAATAGCTAATAATAAGCATCGATTACCAAGTACATTGAGAGTACATATACAATTTTACTATTTTGTAATATTAATTGGGCTATTTTACATTATTATGGTTGTCATTTATAGAATTAGTTGAAAATCAATATTTATTTAGGATTCGGTATTGTAATTTTAATCTATACGTGAAACACATGTGCAGTGTGAAAATATACACTTCCTCAACAGAATAATATTTAAATTTATAAATATATATAAACTCTTTTTTGAGTGGAAATGAGAATTCGTGTGACCTTAAAGTAGGACTTAAAGTCTGTTTAACGTCAACAAACATTTATTTCCTTGCAAATGGTAACTAAATGGGGTCATACACGCACATGTCAAAACATATTAATTAAATACTTATTTTCGTAATTATTAATCGTTAATGAAAATAATGTATTTCGACGTATCAAAGACAAATTACGTGCATATCAAATACTTAAAAAATAAATATATAGGTGCACGCTACATCGTAAAATATAAGGTTAAATACATATAGAGACATAATAAGTATTGTTTTATAGATCTAATGTGTAATTGCGGGAATTGGAAAATTGGAAGAAAAACTAACCGATTTGCGAATCACATCGTACGTGAAAATACATGCACAGACAATAAAAATAAACATTACAGTCGTCTAAGACGTAATCTCATAAATTCAATCCTCCGCTTTGCTGAAGAAAGAAAAGACACATTTTCTGTATACCAGATAAACGGATACCATTTGCGAATCAATTTGTTGAGATTGAAGCGTACGATTTTTCCTTCATTTTACCGAGATCGTATATAGTCTCTCTATCGTTCTTTCTCTCTTCCTCCCGCTCGCTCTTTTTACATGTACAATCGAGTGCATTAAAACGCACGAAAAACGTTGTCAATGCAAACAATAATTTAAGAGAATAAAAGGAAATTGCGAGTTTGCAAATTAATGTTACTTTTTCAATCTTCGTTAATCGATTTATAATTATCTATAGATTTTAAAAGAATGGTATTGTGTACTGAATTACAATTTTTTGAGAAAAAAACTTTAACGAAATAAAACTTAATACCTCTCTCCTTCCTCTCTCATTTTCATTATTTTACAAACTATGTTTGTTACAAGCGTGACCCTCTTCAGGGATGAAAATAGAAAGGAACTAAAAATAGATAAAATTCGCATTAAATAAAATTGTTTAAATTTTTCGAGAGTTTCGTTAAAGGCGATGTTGCATTCAAAAGCTTTAACAATGGTTTTAATGAAAAAAGGCATTACTTTTAATTTATGGTATACACGGGAAGCTCGATCGAGCAACTGTTTAATATCATAATATTAATACCTATATCGTGTTGTTTTTAACATTAACGTATATATGATCTGTTGAAATTAAATTACATAATAAAGCAGAAAGAGAAAATGTCATTGATTACAACGCTCATTATTTTGAAATGCTATTATTTTTTTTAATTTCATGATATCGCTTCATTACGCTCATATAGAAAATACTTTTATAAATTGATACGTAATTTTTCCACCGATGGAATAACGGTGCGCGAGTGTGTACGTGCAGAGTGTAGATAGAACGGATTTATTGGAACTAGACCGAATGAATCAACAATTAAATCGTAAGCGCTAAGAAGAATGAATAATTTTCATAATTCAAGTTGCAGATAAAATGTAATTTCACGTGCAACGAAATGAAAAAGTCGGAGTTAAGTTATCGGCAATTAAAGAGTCAAAAGAGATACCGAAGTAATTGGAAATTCAGGGTGGGTCAGAGCTGCACCAGCGGGAGCGTATTGTTGAAATTATAAAACGATTTTAAGGCTCGTTTCAAACGAACGCATCCCCAAATTTTCGAAAGGTACGGAGATGCTCGTTCGCACCCGGCAAACGCGCTGCAGCTTCGGCCTCCCGTCGTGGATTTGAAAACGGTGCGGTAAAAGAGACAGTTTAGGCCCATTAGAAGGGTATTTATGGATTGCCCGTCATTCGCTTCGTGTGTGTATTCGTAAACGCACACATGTGATCGGGAGGAGGATGAGAGAGAGAGAGAGAGAGAGAGAGAGAGAGAGAACGAACGAACTGTCGTGTGGGAAAGAGAGAAGGAACTTCGAGTTTTCATCAGATTCACTATATATATATACACACACCTATACGTTTTCTGCACGTTAAACTGACTATATTGTCTTTTTTGTATAGAATTTATAATTAACTACGTTTGGAAAAAAATATAATTGATTACTTTGTAATCAAACAATAACATTTTTACTTTTTTTTAAATAATTTAATTTTTACGTATATATACATATGCAAGATTAAATAAAACGAATTCAAATTTAATTAAAACATTTACTATTGCACAAATCAAAACTGTTTCTGATTGAGCGAATCATACCAACGTATACTTAACATCGAATAGATTAAATAATGCGCTCCTGCATATTAGTTGTACCTGAAATTGGATGGTTAAATATACTTACTTACCTAATTAAATTGTATGTCTAGGATATTAATACGATTAATTCTGTATAAAAAATATTATTATTTTTAAAATTATTCTTATTATCATTAGTAATTTCATCGTTAATATATGAACAAATATTGTTGAACAATAGGTATCATAAAAGTGGATGGAAATATAGTGCTTTACGATTATCGAATTAGGAATTGATACATATACATTAATTACTAGGAATTGTCTAATATGACAGACATATGTTCTTTAATTCTTTACCTAAAATATACGTCATTAGTATACTTGATCCATCATTTATTAAATGAGAATAACGAACAAATCTTTTAGATGTAGATTTTATGATTGAAAGGTAATGGATATAGCATTAGTATGTAACAGAGTATTAGTAAAGAGGACACTAAAATAACTAAAATGAAATGGAGAAATAAAAAGTTTGCGATAGAGAAGATATGAGAGGAAAAGATAAAAAGACGATATTTAATGACTTTTGCTTGTTAATGAACATTTGTGTATTAAAACAAAAGTATATATACTTATTCCCGTTGTCTTGCTTTTCTTCCTTTTCACATCTATTCTTAGTCACTGCCACGCGACCAACGTTACGTATGTTAATCTCAGATTAAATCTGATATTTATGGAATTTGCGTTTTATAAAATACAACTACCGACAACATTTTTTCCCACAATTAACCGTGTAGACGTTGCCACGTTACGTATCGTTCCGTCGATTAAATTAATAAGGTTACTATGTAGATCAATAATGGCTGTAGTAACGATTACGAGACGACCGGATTTTATATTGTTTGTGAACTAAATTCCTGATGTATATAAAGAAAAGGTGACATTTTAGTACAATATTGTTAGATTACATACGATTAAATATCATTTTTAATGTTATTTTGCACACTCATAATTTAATATCATTTTTTATGGATTTCAACTTCACCTGTGACAATAAATTAGAATTGTATAAATTAGTTAAGTATATTTATTAGTATGTACAAAAAAAGAATATTAGAAAGTTTAATTTATATTCTATTAAAGCATCCGACAGTTGAATTAAATATGTACATTAAATTAAAGCGTATTTCTATCTATAGCTTTACCGATGCCATACTAATTTTTAGATACAATGTTTTTTTTTTATTTCTCGATTTATCTACATATACGTATAGAAATATTAAAAATATTAAAGTTTTCGCTACCTCATTATTGTTACTTTTTCGTCTCTGTAAATTATTATAAGCGTATATAATAATTTTGATACGAACTTTTATTAAAGTTGCAATTTATCTTAAATTTTATTAATAAAACTTAATTGCAGTCTTGCTTGATGAATTCTGTGAAAAAATTTTGAAAATGGGGAGTTTAATATTAAAATGTCCACCTTTTTATCAGAATTTGAGGAGATATGGAAGCTTACAAATGGTTTGAGAATTCGCTAATACATTTTTAACGGTAAAAATAAAAGGTAACTGGAAAATTACGGGATGCTTTTACTTTTTTCTCCGATTCCCTTATAAAATATTTAAGTTGCACTGTGCACAAGCGTAAACAAGATCTAAAATAATTTTTATTTTATTATTTACTTTTTCAGTATGCTAATACACGTTTTTAGTGAAGTATATTCTTTTCCCATCGTATTACCTATTTTCATTTTTCCGAAAATAAAAGCACGATGAACCGATAGAATCCCAAGATTCAGTTTTATGAGGTTACAACGAAAACTAAGTTAACCATTCAATAACTAAAAATTCTCCATTTAATCTAAAGTAAGTTAAATGTCTGCATTAATCTATACTTTATATACTGGCACTTAAGTTGCGAGTTCCAGAGTCTTGGAGTGATGCATTTGAACGTGTTGATGTGAATTTTTATGATTAGTTTGTGTGTGACCATAATTTCAATTTAAATTTTCATACATTCAAATGATTTAAACCTGCTGCAAAGTAACAAAATTATACTAATTAATCTTTTTTTTTTAAAGGACTGATACTCTGAAAAATACTTAGTTTACTTACTCTCTGGTGATATTTGAGGCGTATTGAATCTCGAAACAAGGATTATTGTTGTACGTAACAAAAAGCATTGATTTAGGAGTCAGTTAAGGTACTGTAGGTATTAGTGTCATTTCATACAATATGAAACTTCATACAATATGCGTATGAAACTTTGGATAATACATATATTTTTATGAGCAATTAATAGAAATATTTATCATTCTATTAAGAAGCATTTAGATTAATATAATGATACCCCTAGTAGAATTTTAAATATGCCCCTAATGGCTTAAAGCGTGTTGTGAAATTTGATCGGTTTTACCAATTGTAATAGATACAGACGCTTGTTTACGCTATATAAATAGTACTTTTAAAGATATTTTAACGTTTATCATTTTTCTCTCAAATTGAGCCAAATCATTTTTAGGAGCTTGTTCATAGTTATTATACCTAGCTAAAATGGCCAATTTTTCTTAGTTTACTTAAAATTCCAAAAGCATTTTTGATGGTCAGAAAAGGTTTATAAATTGGAATGAAAACTAAGTTAACCATTCAATAACTAAAAATTCTCCATTTAATCTAAAGTAAGTTAAATGTCTGCATTAATCTATACTTTATATACTGGCACTTAAGTTGCGAGTTCCAGAGTCTTGGAGTGATGCATTTGAACGTGTTGATGTGAATTTTTATGATTAGTTTGTGTGTGACCATAATTTCAATTTAAATTTTCATACATTCAAATGATTTAACCTGCTGCAAAGTAACAAAATTATACGTAATTAATCTTTTTTTTTTAAAGACTGATACTCTAAAAAATTACTTAGTTTACTTACTGTCTGTTGATGTTTTGAAGCGTATTGAATCTCGAAACAAGGATTATTGTTGTACGTAACAAAAAGCATCTGAGTTAGGAGTCAGTTAAGGTAACTGTAGGTATTAGTGTCATTTCATACAATATGAAACTTCATACAATATGCGTATGAAACTTTGAATAATACATATATTTTTATGAGCAAATTAATAGAAATTATAATTCTATTAAGAAGCATTTAGAATAATATAATGATACAGACGCTTGTTTACGCTATATAAATAGTACTTTTAAAGATATTTTAACGTTTATCATTTTTCTCTCAAATTGAGCCAAATCATTTTTAGGAGCTTGTTCATAGTTATTATACCTAGCTAAAATGGCCAATTTTTCTTAGTTTACTTAAAATTCCAAAAGCATTTTTGATGGTCAGAAAAGGTTTATAAATTGGAATGAAAACTATGAAATGGGCAGGAAAGGTTCGAAAAAGCGTTTCATTCTTGTACACGACCTGGCCAAGCATCCTAGTTAGTTTATAGATTGACATGAGAACGCTACTCAGTAAATGGCTACAAAATTTTTGTTGATTCCACCAGGGACATTACGGTCCATAATAATAATTACAAGATGTTGCGGTTCTAGTTCCAGTGCTAGTATTATTACCATCGTATTACATACTATTACTGAGCTGCATTACTACTAATATCGGTGTAATATGGTGGTAATTAATTTCTCATCATTAAGAGTCAAACGCACAGATTCAGTTTTATAATACAATCTACTTTCTTTGGTATCTTTTTTATTTACCTAAATTTGTTTATTTATATGCAACAAGAAAAACACTGGACTGCAAAATGCAAAATCCTGGAATTTTGAATAAAAAATCGCATTGGCGAAACTGTTCTGAAGTTTTACACATAATAATTAAATACATGTGTACTCGAGCGGTTTACAGACATTTTTTCATAGATACAGTGTCACATTTCTCAATGAATTAAAATAAATAAGTTATAGAAGGTAAATTATATTTCATAACTTTGAAGGCAAAATTCATTTAGCTATTTAAAATAATTATTTAATTTTTTCTCATATCTTGCTAGATTCACCCTATACGTTTCATCGACGTACAGTCGTTTCCTCCGAAAAGTTTGGTAGGTCCCGGACAAATTGTGTGGACGGCTGTTTTGTCCGCGATTTCTTCGTCCCCCGCCTTTAATAAGGCAGCTCGGGCTTATTTTCGACTTCCGGTCAAACGGGTCGCCAGTGCCCCTAACAGGGATGCTTTTGTGCCCACGAAGCACCTGGCACGCGCCGACTCCTGAGACGTCTTTATGTACCGCCTCTCTCGCCGTCTCCTTCTTTTTCACGCTCCCCCCCTCTCGAGGCAGCCGTACTTGCCGCTCGGTCGGGAAGTATACAGTGTATAGGACGGCGCGCACAATCATATCCTTGGCTTTTATGGGCTCGCTGTAGCTGTATTGCTACCATTGCCGCGTTACGGTCGTTTATCTTTTTCAATTATGTCACTGGCTAACTACGGTTACGCACGGGAAAACGATCCTTCTCTCTCTCCCCCTCTCTCTCTCTCTCTCCCTTTCCCTCCCTCTCTCTCTCTCTCTCGCCGTATTCCTTCCTTTCTCTTTAGGTATTTTCGTTCATCTTCGCTCTTTCCATGCGCATTTCTTTCAAACGGAGCTGGGTAAATGCAGTTGAAATTTACTGGTTTCTTACTACTGTGTACATAAAACCATAAAACTTTACGAGCGGCTTTACAAGATTAGGAGTTTAGGCGCTCCTCGTGTTTAATGCCTATTCCCATCTAATTAACCATCATGATTGGATAATTGATATTGTGCGAGTGTATGATCGAATTACTTGCTCGATTGATTACTTTATACAATTGAATTAACAGATTAAAAAAACATCTATCAATTACTCCGGCGTTGCAGCTTTTTGTTTTATTTATTGCGACCAATCTAAGGTATATATAAATTGTACCAAATATTATTTTTTTATACTATATTAAAAGACCGATCAATTAAATTTATAACGGAAACATATTTATTGGTCAGCAAATCAATCAGTCCCTTATATACGTGCAATACAAATTTAAACATTTAAATTAACGATTAATATACATTTTAAAATAAAATTAATTTTTGTAATAAAATCTAGAGATTCTACAAGATATCCAACAATGAATAATTTAATGCTGCATTGACTGTATAACGTTCATACTTTTATTTTCATATACTTTTTTGCACTTCTGCTGGTCTAGAAGCCGCAATAACAATTTATTTTGAATTCATTTGCATTTTTACTCGTGTTGCTTTATTTTAACATCTATTTTAGTTATTACTTTCTGTTAAAAAGTTGTTATACTTTTATCTCTGGTGATTACTATGATTATTTTTATATTTTAATATCTAAGGTAAACAAAAATTAAATAATACATAAATTAAAAAGTTATACGTTGACATAGAGGAAAGGTAAAATACCACAATCACTGTAATGAATAGTTAAATTGATCGTAATTTTAGATATTTATCTTAGCAATGCATTGCGCATGTAAACTTTTGGTGCACATGTCACGTTATTCACGAAATTATAGCAGTATACCAGCTTGTAGATAACTGAACCAAAATTTTTTGATCAATTTATAATTCAAATAGTTGGTTAACGATGTGCATACGCTCCAAAAACGATTTGAACATTTTAGACAAAACATACATTTCCCAAACAAATGTTAACCGTAACAGAGCTTCCCGAAATTTCCAAAAAAAGGAATAAAATTTGCCGTGAATTTTCGTAAAAGCCGTTACCATTTCTTTCACCGACGGCGGTGGCGGTCGAGCGCGTAGCGCAGAAATCGAGCGTAAGAGACAAAATAGATCGTCCCGCTGGGCCGACAAACGGCCGCTGCGCTTTTTTTCCTACATCCCCCTCCCTTGCACTTGGCGGCATTAAAAAGCACAAACGTCATAAAGTAAAACAACTCGGGTGATTCTCCCGGTATGGCATTAGCCGTCCGTATGCGTTTACCGAACGCACTTTAATAAATAAAGAGGCCATTCATAGCGAAGTAGCGCACCAAAATTGTGAAGTGTATAACAGCCCGTTCTTCCTCCTCCACTCTCTCTCTCTCTCTCTGTTCCTCTCTATTTATTTCGGTCGTATGAAAAATGCCCCTTGCTGGCTCATTACTGGCTCGCGGTGCTCGTTTTCACTTTATAGTCGGGTCCCGTGGGAACCCGACAGAAGCGAAATCGCGAGCGTCGAAAGAAACGACGCGCCGCCAACGGTTTTGCGTTTTTTCGCGATGCGCGGCCCCGGCGCGTGATTTGTCACGTGGTGGGTGGCGGACGATTACGTTGCATTTGCAATTTCACGCGTGGCCTCTTCTCTTCCACCCCCTTGTCCCTCGCTCGCTCGATCTCTTTTCGTTTCTCTCTTCCACGGATCGCGCCTACCGGCCTCCCATGCTCTTGACGTTTCTCCCTCTCTCCCTCTCTCTCTCCCTCTCTCACTTTCGGTTATAGGTCTCGCAGAGTCGAGACTACTACGCTTCAGCCCAATTTGCCCACAACAAGTTCTGGACGTCTTCATTACTTTGAAATTCCGGGCTGCGAGTTTACTTTTTATATTTTTAGGAATTACACTCGCAGTACAGAACAAAGTGATGGTTCTTTAATTTTCTACCGTGCATGTAAAAAGAAACAAATTCTACTAACCATTAAGTCAATCACTTATATTTTCTCTATTTATTTTTTAAATGCCTACAAGTATAATAATTGTAATTTATACATGTCAGTCTTCTAAATAAATAATATTATCGTTACATAATTATAATAACGTGCTATTATATTACAATATTGAATTTATTACTTAAAATATATTCATATGGACAACACCCAGACCGATGGATTATTTAACCAAGATAATATTGTTATTTATTGTCAGTATATATTATTGTAATTTTATACTAAACACGGTTTATATGTATATAGTGTGTTTTACAGTTTTATTCTGTAGTTTATAAAATTTATTTTAAATCTCATATAATCTATTCTAGGGTGTATGTTTCAAAAGGTAAACTGTGAAACATATGAGTCACAGCACTGTCTTTTAAAGAACATAATTTCGGACAAATAATTATAAATAGTGATCGAAAATAGATTTTTGCTCTAAATAAAATTATTCTTAAACGATTTTTCAATGTGTAAGAGAAATACGCTTTCCTTACGTACTGATATCTGATGTACTAAAGTTATCACAGGTTTAATTATTTAATACACAAAGATTTAGCGTATTTATAGAATAATCTTTTATATCATACAGGTTTTTTTCTTGATGCATATATAAAAATAATTCCATTAAGAGTAATAAAATTCATTTGTCTTTAACTGTAATAAATTATATAAACATAGATATAAGTATATTTATACAAACCAAATTCTACATAGATATAAGTTTAAATAACTAAATAAAAAACCCTAGTATATATAGTTGAATAATATGAATTGTGTTAAGCATATTATTAAGAAAAAAATGTAATTGAACTTGTACTTAATCAACGTCTAAATGAATAAAAAACTGACTTATTAAATTTATAGTAGCATGCGAAGTAATTGAATCATAATAAGTTTTAAAATTCATTATGTCGCATAACGTGGTTAATAAAAAAAAACTATATGCGCGAAAGAACGAAAACTAGTACGTGAATCGACGTGAACGATCAATCAAATATTTTTTATAGGACAAATAGTTAATAGTAAACGTTCGCGTGCAATTAATAACAATAAATTTAGTTCAGCAGAAAATGAAGGATTACCAGTTTGGCATTTCGTCGTAATAATAAATGATTGTCATTGAGTCCGCGGAAGTAAATAGAGTAAGAGATACAAAGAGTGACAGAGGGGTCAAGGCGTGGCGCTTGCGTGCTAAGTAACAAAAGTGTTTTACCTATCAGACCATTGCTCTGTTTATCTTCCCATCTGCGCCAATCTATCTATCTTCCTCAGTCGCACGTTTATTCCTCCAGTGACTCCTACTCCGTTTCTCCAATTCGTCTTCCTGCACCTTTACTACATCTTATACCCAGACTCTGTATTTCTCTCTCTCTCTCTCCCTCTCTTTCTCTCTTTCAATTTCTATCTCCATCCTTGTTCCTCAGTTTCAACTTTCGGTGGGACTCGACATCCCAGTTATATCCCCTCTCGCGCGTCTCTTGTATATATCGAGTTCTCAGTCAGTCAAATTACTCCGGGTGTCGATCCAAGCCGCTCGCTGTATACATTTACTCTCTCTCTCTCTCTCTCTCCCTCCCCCCCCCCCCACCCCCCGGTGTCACCCACCCTGCGTCACTCTCTCCCTATCACTCTTTATCGAGTACCACACGCTTTCAACTTAGCCACGTGCGCCGAGTCGTTGAATCATATACTTCGGATAAATTCGCGAGCTTAAGGAATTATACATGAGTAAAGGAGGTCGAGTGCCATTAATATTACGGCGTTGATTTATCACTCCGGGTTTTGTTTTGCATGCATGAAAGAATATCACGCTTGCGAGAGCTTGTATAACACGGTGGGCCCGTGTATCACTGATGTATGTATGTATATACTTTCCCTGGATATTTGTTTTACATTCATAATAATTATGAATCGCGCGCATGTTTTTCAAATATTTTATTCGCAGTTCCGTAGACGAATAATCAAATATCCAAAGATCAATTTTGGTACTCGAATGAATTCTGACCTTTTGTTAGTATTGGTGCCGCCAATCGATGACTTTGCAAATTCATAATCTTTGATTGAAATAGTTTTATTTTTTTTAATATCAAGAAAGATGTAAATTTGCATTACATAAGAAAAGAGATGAACAAGTAAAATATAATTAATTTATATAAATATATTGTTTTATTTAGTTGTGGAAAATTATATTATCTTCAAGATCGGATTTTTGAATTAGAAGCAAGTACACGTGTCTCACAGATCGCGTGCAAACAAAACACATATTATTATAATTTAATAATAATAAACATGTAGTGAAAGTAAAATAATAAATTAGTCAAGCAATTTGAAATGTTGTAAAATTTTTATTAAGAGATGACTCTTAATAATGGAAATAAAAATACTCCCCAACACCCTCTAGGCTCAATCCAACATGAAACCTCGAAATATTCAAGTTCTATTGTATGTCAGTATTACTTGATCCAAAAACGAATAGGAAGTTATTCTCAATTCGATCGAAGGATTCACAAATAATAATTACGCAGACCGATATAAACTTTCTAATATCATAGTCAATAACAAAATATCATCTAAAAAAATAAGGAAGAATATGTATTTCTTACAAGCAAAGCATTAGTAGAAAAATTTACAGATAAAAGTATGATAATTAATAATCAATATAAACCAAAACGGTGGCGGAGTGGCAGAGACGCATCCTCGGTTGGTCACGGAGTTAAGCAGCGCCGAACACGTTTCCTTAGTGGATGGGTTACCGAACGCTAGGCTATATGATTGGTTGGGTGTTTTTTTGCATTTCATAACATAAGCTAGAGATCTGAGACCATCCGGTTACAGTCCAATCTCATCGAAGACAAGTGTTTATCAAAAACGAAGATGAATACAACTTTTACCAACATCTATTAAAATCAATTACGATAGAGCATCCCACTGTATCTTATTGGTACTAATTCTATACACTTTGTTTTACAAAAAGGGTACACTCGTAAACAAAAAGGGCGTATCGTCAAATCATATCCATTTATATCAAATTTTCAAGACAGGATAACAACACAAATTAATAGTATATACGACTCAAATTTACAACGATGAGTTTGACGCAATTTAATTTAAATAAAAGAACTATATAAGACGACCTTTCATCAATTACAACCGAAAAAACTTAAATGTAAATATTTTTAACAACTTTAGTGAAAATGGTACATCAATCGACACCGAATCGGATTTTGTAAATCCTAAATTTATAAAAAAAAAACTTGCAAAATTAATTTAGAGCATATATAATTTTGTCAATAAAAAATGTACTTATCAACTATGCTAACCAACATTCTCTAAACTACGCGAAATTCAAAGAATTTATATGTAATTGAATAATAAAATAAAATAACCATATCACGTTCACTTTATACAACAACAACCTTAAAATAATTTTCTGGAATTCAAGAAGCATAATTAGAAGAAAAGAAGAACTGTGCAAAATAATTAAAGAATATGATATTTTTATGTGAGTAAAAAAACTATAAAATATTATCAAGGGGAAAATTGTCATATTTCCGGATTTAAAACATATAGGAGATATTCTATAATAATTCTTTTTAAACGTATAATTGTACTTAAACTAGCGAGAGTTAATATCACAAATATCAAACCGGCTATAGATCTACTAGTCTGTTACAGAACACCCGAGATGACATCATTAAAATCAAAATGGTACACAATATTTAATAAAATAAATGAGTCTGATTGTGCGATTGTTATGGATGATTTTCACTTTCATCACCATATTTGAAATTGCGAAAACTTTTGTTACGCTGTAACCAACACATTTTATTTGTTCATAACACAGATTCCTTAAACGCATTTAGAACCAAGCGGTTATACTTCAAATATAAGCGCAATTTTCTCTTCAATGAATTTCGCTAACCGTAATCCTCGATAAATTTAGAAAGGAGTACGCCAAGGAGGAGTACTAAGACCCCTTCTATACACCTTATATGTTTTAAATATTGGAAAAAATAAACCTAAGTTAATTATTATCCCACAATTAAATATGACTTGTAACACGTAGACTCTTATGACGATAAGTAAATACAATGCATTTACAGAGGGTGTTGTATCTGTAAGAATACAGAGTTGTGAATAAAAAAACTAAAAGATCAAAGATAAATTATTAAGAAAATAATGAGCGAAAGCTGGACCCAGGCAGCCGAATTAATTTCTGAATAATTGATGAAAACGTGAACAAAAATAATGATTAGAACTACATATAAATATCTCTCCTTTTCACTTTCAGAAAATATTTTCAACAGAAACCAGAATAAATTCTTTTGAATTCTCGCACATACAAGAATCCATGGTAATGAATAAACTATCTAAAAGCGCCACTATATATAAAAGCTCCTCATCAAAAACAATAAAAATACCTTTTACAGATTAGAAAGAAAATGAAAAGGAAAAAACATTTAATTAAATAGTACAAATTATAGAAAGTCAGGGTAAGTTATAATAAACAGCTATGCATTATTTTAAAAGTAACCATGGTTGAAATTAGGGTTGGGTTAGTAGTCGCTAAAACACTCATTTTCCAATACTTTTTTATTATTTGAGAGTAAAGATTAAAAACACAAATCGACTTGTATAACAAGATCATATATGGTATATAAATATTTAAAGTTTAAATTCTGGACTACTGTAAATACAGCTTGTTTTTACACTAAAAAATTAAAACTTAATAAGTCGCTAAACCTCGAATTTAACTTTTGTAATAAATTTTCGGCGATATAATGTAAATATATTAGACATTTTAAGAATACGTTTTAATTCTGCTTCTTTAGATACTGTTTTGGCAATAAATGCTAAAATTTTCGATCGAATACTTTTTCGAATACTTTTTTTTTAACGGTAGTTGGTGTACTTAAGAATCGATATGAATCGAAAACAACATATGATTCGTAAACATAACCTACAAAAATGTTCACGAAATTGTTTTTCTGTTTTCGAAGTTTGTAATCATGTAATCATCCATCTGAACTTTTTTTATATATTTTAATTATTTTAAACAATATAAACCTGTAATTATATTATTTTTTTCAATTATAAGTTAATGGCTAGTCCTTAGCTAGTGAATGCTAAAAAATCTGACGAAAATAACACGTTGACTAGCCAGTCACTGCTCAACTCACTACCCAGTTTGTCTTACACTCGCTATTGACTAGCCAAAAACTACTCAACATTTCTACCAGGGCAACCCTGGTTGATATAATAACAACTATAAACATATGCTGATCGGAACACCATTTTTGGTGTGCTCTTGTCAAACATAGGCATATCCATACAAATCGTCAATATGGATACGAGAAATAAAATTTAGATCACTTACTTTGGCAATGTCCGATTTTCAATAACAAGGAATAAAATTTATCAAAAAGGTATTTTTACAGAAACTATTTCTGTCAGTGTCGAGCACTGTATACTACATCTACCGATAACACCAGTATGTAAAATAATATTATTATCTAAAAACCTGCAAATTACGTATATAACTGTATTGTTAAGAAACATGTAAAATCTTCACACAAATATAATAGTACATTGTATTGCAAAATAATCTCTTCACAGATTAAAATGACTTATCAATACAAATTTAATAATAATAATAATAATTTTATAAAAAGTATTAATAACTTGTGTATAACATTTATTTACCTTAGTGAAATCTTTATATAAAGACTTATTCAAATTTAACTGAGTCCTAATAGAAAACGCCATATAAAGTTTAACCAAACGGAAACTTTGTACAAAGATTAGATAACGGTGAATTTGTGTTACCAGGATTATAATTTATTATGTAACAAACGCATCGCTGTACGTAAATAATTAAATAGAAAATATATGTCGTTTTACAATAATGGGGAGGATAGGAACAGGAAGAGTAATCGCGGTGATCATGTAAAATACCAGAAGGCTAAATAAGGTCTATTTATTTCCATTAGATCGTTCGAGTTGAAAAGTAAAATCGCGCAAAGTCCACGGATTTACGGGTTGTAGTTATAGGTATAGCCAAAGAGAGGGACTGGCTAATTGCGGTACTGTCAATCCATTACCACTAATCGGCATAGCGTCCAATTTTTCCCTCGTACAACATAGAAAATACACGGGTGAGCGGGAGAATTAAATTTTCACATCCACTAAAAGCCCAACGATTCCGTCCGAGAATGAAATTCTCCCAGCAATTTATTAAAAGCTCCTGAACAGGATAAAGGATTTTTCGTAAATTGAATTGACCCGGGCTGTCTCGCATATACGCACACGCGTATTTTTAAAGCAAGCCAGGGTGCCGCCAGCGCGATTTCGTTTACAATCTCGTAAAGGCCAGTTACTCGCAAACGTATTGCAGAGAAAGTGGGAAGAGAGAGACAGAGAGAGAGAGAGAGAGAGAGAGAGAGAGAGAGATAGGAGAGGGAAGAGGATGGGAGGGAAGGGATAGAATAACACGAGGTAGTTGTTGAGGAAGACAGAGAAGCACGGTTTGCGAGGTTTAGTTCCATGTGCCACGATACACGGTGCCATACAGATAACTCGTATACAGGGTAACTTGTGCGAGGGAGATAAGTCGCACCAACGAAAAAGATGCATGCTACTTGAACGGAGAAAAGACAGGCGCACTGACGGCTACGACGATAGAGGAAAGAGGAGGGAGAGGAGAAAAAGCGAATGCTACAGCTTGGGAGACAAGAGGAATTACCCTGAGTTAGGGGTGGATGAAAGATGGATTCTCTGCATTAGGAAATGCAGGTAATATGCCTGGAAACTCTGGACTGAAGATATACGCATAACGATGGACAGACCGACTCGTAAAGAACACTTGACTCAAAATTACTGTGCGCCTGTCATGTTACAACTAAAGACACCTAATTTTTCCACAATTTTCAAAATATTTCATTTCTAAAGCTAAATTATTTGCAAAACATACTTACGAAATTAGCTAATTTCTCAAACCATTTTATTTTACTTGTAACGCTGTATTTCGTCCTAATACCATCCACAATTTATTTATTAATTCAACAGGGAGAACGCCTCCGAAGAATACGTTTTTCGAGTAACCACGAAATTGACAAATCAATCAGCAAGACATGGTAGCGACGATTAATACATTTAATAAAATAAATAATAATTTATTGAATTAATGTAAACAAAGGAAACCATATAATTAAATAACAGCTAGGG
The DNA here is from genome assembly GCA_026168455.1 of Theocolax elegans. NCBI lineage: Eukaryota > Metazoa > Arthropoda > Insecta > Hymenoptera > Cerocephalidae > Theocolax > Theocolax elegans. The sequence goes on along the minus strand of CM047430.1, from coordinate 34,606,194 downwards.
CGTTCCCCCGATCGCGTTGTACTTGCGAGGCAAACAAGGAACTTGTCCCTCGTGCTTGTCCCATGCAAAGTACTTCAGTTTCGATAACATCTTAGACTCCCTTCGCCCTAGTTCGTCTATAGATGCGCGTAATTGTTTATTTGAATGACTTCTTTTTAACTTTCACATCAGCAGGGTAATATGGAGTTATGGAGGGGGAGGAGGATTACTTTTCGTCCAAATGTCGTTGCAAAGAAATAAACCCATGAAATTTAATTTATATTTTCCAAGTGTTAATTTATATCGAGTGTTATAACTCGTAGGATTTATGCAAGAACGTGTGCGATGATTACTATGCATGACTAGTAAGTCAGAAACCAAGAAACAATTTTTGACTGACTATTTGTAATGCATAATACTGAATAATATCAAGTAACGAGACCTTTTTTCTTTGCTTTTAAAACACAAGGACTGAATAACTCTTTATTTAGTATTAATTACTGTACTATCACCCTAGGAGAAATCGTATTCCATAAAATAGGTAATAAATAGATAATCTAAATAGAATGGTAGAAAAATGGTTAAAAATAGGCGAAAAATATGCCCATTTTTATGTGCTATTAAATGTCTAATAAAAATGGACAAGAGAAAAATATAATAAAATCGCATTTATGTTTGTAAATAAATCAGACAAAAATGTTAAAAACCCATCTGAAACTATAGGAATTTTGAAGTTTACTCTTTCCGGAAAGCTGGAAATATTATTGGAATGTTTTGAGATTATGGTTATTTAATTAAATGTTAAAAAAATTAGTGAAAAAACGTTTTATCACAAGGTATTTAATACCAATGTTTAATTCCTAGTTCTTAGATTCAAATTTCTACTAGGGCATATTAATGAAAGTTATTTAAATATATAATAATAATAAACCAATTAAAATATAAGGTAACTATAAGGTAGATATTATATATTATATTCTTAGTAGACAAATAATGTAAAATATATCAACATACATTCAAAACATATTATTGTAAGTAAAGTCTGTGGTTCCGTGCATAAAATTTTTTCCGTACATGCGCATATAACTTCACAGCGCTATCTTAGTGCAATTTCTATTCTTTATGGGTTTCATTGATCATGAACACCGATAATCAGATGCAGATAAATCCAAAACTGGGGTTATGATTATAAAATATATTGAGTTTACGTTCAAAAAATTATGGCTAATATACTCTCTAAATTCTGAAGAGTGATTGTTTCACTCTTCAATAGAGTAACTAGTGCAATCACTCGTTTTAGATTCAATTTGGTAGCACATAATTCGTAGAAGAGCCAATTTTGTGACTCGTAACCAAATAATGATTTAAATGACTCGAAGTAAAACAGTGAAAGTTCTCTTTTGCTTCCTCATAGAGGAAGCTTTGTAATAGTAAAATTTTTCGATTTACTAAAAATATGTTATAAGTATGTTTTAACATGTCAGGAGTCGAAATCACACTTTTTAGAAAATGTCTGTATGGATATGTGTGTGTACGTGCGCGCGTGTGTGTGTGTGTACGTAAACCGCCGTATTTTCGAAACTAATCGATCAATATCGCTCAGCTTGCGTGTATAGTTTGTTTTTTATTTTCCGAATTCCGGAAAAGACTTTGATTATTTATCCCCCAAATAGTTTTTTAAAGACAATTTTCGATTTTTGAAAAATCAATTTTTCAAAATTTTGATAATATTATTAATCTTTTTATTTGGACCAAATGTACTTTATAGAGAATAAAAAAATCAATTCGCTCGATTTTGGATTGACAAATTATCTCTATTAGTTAATGAGGAATAAACCATATTTTTGGAAGAAAATGTTTATACAAAATCCAAAAAAGCCAAAAAGATGATTGTATATATGATTAATTGATACCATCAAAAGTATTTTATCAGTATTTTATAAACAGAATTTTCTTACTATGAACAAAAACAGCCATCAATTCTTAGCTAATTATGTGTTTAATAATAATAACTTTATAGTATTTTTGGTAGAAAATGTTTTCAAAAAATTTAAGAAAAGTAAAGTAGATAATTTTTTATATTTTTAAATAATGTCATTTAAAATTTATTATGCCAGTTAATGCAAGTATTTTTTTTATTTAATTTAGAATGTTTATAATAATAACGCATATTACTAGCTATATAAGTGTCGATAATTTTGTTTTAAATAATTAAATAATACTATATTTGAGTAATATATTACATACAGGATCGACATGTTAATTTGAGGAAGCTACGTGCCAAAATTAATTGTATAGCGGTTTTTTCATTTTGACACTTCAAAGAGTGAAATCTTCTAATAAATGACTTATGCACTCTTGTATCTATTATTAATACATGACTTTCGAAAAATGGTTAACATTCTACCTAAAATTACTTTATAGTATAGTGGACTTTATGGAAACTTTCGAGGTGACAGATGATTCTCAATTATAGTTTAGGTTGTCTATTATTATAATTTTTATACAACTAATTAATATACCTGACAAATCTTAATCGACTGAAATTTATGAATTTTAATTACAAACGGACTGGTTTATTAGTTAATTGGTGTTAATAACGGAATAATGCAATAAATGCTAATAAAATTCCGGCATTATTTGAGCGGTGTGTACGCTGAGAAAAAAGGTTAATTTTACTATAAAATTAATAGCTAGATTAATCTGGTAAAAATATTTATTTATTAAAATTGACTATATTACATTTTTATTCAGTAATACTAATAATTATGTTAGAAATTAATAGAAAAATAAGACTACAAATGCATCATAATTTTTAGGACTTACTATAATTTATAATAACTTAGACTTTAAAATATTGTTTTTAATAATTTATTTTTACACATATGTATGTAATATTCTTTACGCAAGTCTAATTCCTTTAAACAATACAATTTTATTTCTTGTGTTTATATAATATATGATATTTCGCAAATTTTATTAAAAGAAATAAGTTTACTACGCCAAAGAGTAGATTAGTGTTATTTTTATTATCATTATCAAGCTTAGGATGTTAATAACCAAAATAGTACTCAGTCCTAAATAGTATAGTAATCATTAATATCTTTGCATTATTGTGCCGAATTACGTAACATGTAACTGTGTGACCACTAAGCAGGATAGTAATTTTAATTGATGATATTTTTTCTCTCCATGTAGTTACTTTTCGGTGATTCTGAATCGCACAAAAAGGGTAGTCTGCGACCAGTCGAGACCGCGTAAGCTGTGCCTCTGTACGTTCGCACGTCAGTGATACCGAAACCATCGTACTTTGTGTAGACGAAAAGCCGTCCCTCCCAGCTTGCCGTGCAGGTTCCATGCGACCAGGGGAACGTTTTACTGTTGGGTTCCCTTTTGTATTTTTTATTTAAAATTATTATTTATTTTATTAAATATTAACTTTTGCGTTAATTAAACCAAATCAACCAGACATTTTTAACCCTTTCACTGGGGATGTATCACATATGATCAAATTGAATAACTGCTGCATTTTTCAGTCAATTTATTTCAACTTCGGTGTGTAAGAATTTTGGGGTTTGCTGATTACGAATCTAAGGTCAAAATTAAAAAATTCAAAATGACGCGAACATAACCATCAAAATCGATTCTGCGTCCCCAAAATCCTTATATTCATAGTTAATCGTATAATTTCTTTAGTTTATTGTCCTACCATTTGTTGGAACGTACAGTAAACAAGGCTGCACCAGTGAAAGGGTTAATCAGCTTCCGTATAGCCGTATAACCGTTCTCCTTGTTAATAAATAACTTTTGAATGGTATTATATTGAAATACCACGTTACAGACTTCATGTAAAATGCATGTTTCGAAAATAAAAGGAAACTGCGGATAGAAAGATTTTAGAAGAAAGCACAATGATATTTATGTTCATGATAAATAATTAAGAATTAAGAATCATTTGTGATGTAGTTTCATTATGACTAATAAAGTTATTGTATGATTGCGATCAAGATAAGTAAAAAATAATACGAAAATAGTCTTAAAGTTACCAAACTTTTGTAGATGTTTTTATTAAATTTATTTATTTCATACATAATTTTTTATATAATGCTAGGGATTATTTAATAAACGAATTTATTTAATAACATATGCATAAATATTAAGGGTAGAGTATGGTCAGAAAAATATTTTTGTAAATTTTATAAAATATTATGTGAAATGTCATCTTTATCAAATATATTATAAAAAATATTCTTTATTGATGATTAGTAACACCCAAATTACGTAAAATATTAAAATATTTAACAAAATAGGCCTAAAACAGTTGCAAATTCAAAAAACTCCTTGCAGGGTAAAAATTATCAAAGGACTTCGGTAAAAAAATTTCAAGCTTATACATGTAAGAGCTACAACTTTACACAACGAATAAGGTTTATCTATAAAAATGCAATTTCTGGTTTGATAAACCTAATTTATTTATATAATTGCCTAAAAAATATCAGATTTTTCATTAAAAAAGTAGTAATAAAAATGTCACATTTAATTTTAAACAAAAAAGGCTGTGTAACTTTATAATTCATACATACCTCAAGATGTGATAAAAGATTGAAAGATAAAAATACATGACTTATTGCATTAACTGAAGATTATTTAATGCTGAAATTATGTAAGCACATAAGCTTTATAATATTAAACGTTATTTACGCATATTCTACGTAACATTTAAAACTTGTTTAAAAAAAAATTGATTTTTTTAAAATTTTAGACCATACTCTACCTTTAAAGCAAATTAGTAAACGTATTTAGAATACTTAAGAAGAACCTTTTCGTTGATTATACGGTACTTATAATTTTGAAGTATTGCAATTTTTATAAATTGTGCCGATATCTTGTCTCATACATGTATCACTTCAGTTGATCGACTCTAACCTTAGGCTGGTTGACTGTTTCAACGTTAACTCTTTGGTGGTCACCGAGAGAAAAAGCAATTTACTATCGTTGCAGAGGTTTTATTTGACCCTCACAGTTTTCCGATTGTTCAACTTTTAAATTGCTGAGAATAAAGTTGGTGGATGTAGCTTTTCAATACGCACTTTCAACTAATATTTGTTGTTCAATACATTACAATGTAATAAACCGCTTGGGTAACTATTTACTTAGACAATATTCGGCTAACGTTACATTATCAATATTTGTACACAAACAAAGTAAGAGAATATGCGATTTTCACCTTTAAATTTCATCTTTGGAAAGTCTATCTTTAATATAATCTTTTCATCTGGGTCTTAGTTATGTATAGTAGAACGCTGTTAATGACCCTTCCAGTACTTGAGTTCGTATTGCGTGTCTTATCCATCGCAATATACATCCTTTGATTGCTTTGTTAATGCACATCAGTGATGAATACACAACTTGTACTCCATTGTGTAGTTTTCTCCGTTCGGCATTGTTTACAGGCGTAACAGATTCATTTTAAAAAGTGGAAGACTTACTTCTATCATGTTTTATTCGTTTACTCAGGACGAAATTAATGGTCTTACGTTTCATTATACGTGAAACAAAAGATATATATGTACGTTATACATTTTATTTTTGATCATCGTTTTTTAGAATAAAAAAATTGAATTACTGTTGAATTATTATTTAGGTGTATATGAATCGAGTAAATGAGTTCATTTAATTTTCTAGCATAGTCGAAACAAGATTAATTGATTTGATAAATCCAAGTTACATTTTGATCAAATTTCAAAGTTTCAATGAAATCCACGAAGCTGCGATTTTGGAGTTTATAGTACTTACTCACACATCGAAGAGTTGCGTAGCCTACAAAATTAGACAGCGTATACTAATTATAGAAATTAAAACGTTAAGGGTTTCAAAGCTTTTGTGCTATTTGTAACTACTTAATTTATAATTGACTGAGCTTTATCCAATTGTAATGTACATAAAAAAATTACATTAAACGAGAAATTGTATAATAAATTATCAAGATTAGATTTCAATAAAAGTTTCTCGTTCCATTAACCCAAATTTGTTGACTCGACATCATCCGATGAGCAACGAACCGTATCTCCATAAAATTACATCAACCCAAAAAAGCACTAACAGCATATTAGTTAAGTACACGTATTGAAGAATATAAAAAATTGATTGAAATCGATAATTTAATTGTAAATCTCTTATAAATATACATATTAATACGTTTTATATCAATACATCTGATCAGTAGATATTATCAATAAGTTAATTTTAAAGTTAACGTTTAAGTTCGGCTCGTTTGGCTCGCAATTACTTTTTATGTGAAATGTTAATACGTGTAAAAAATAATTGATCAAATGTCATTATATGTATCTAGAGAGAGAGAGAGATCAGATGATGTAGCGAGAACTGCACCGGGATCTGAAGCCGAAATATGGGTGATTGTACAGAGGCGCCTAACGCGCAAAGCGCATAGTCACTTCTCTATGGGTAAGTCAGAGGCGTAAGGGAGGAAGGGGGACGAAAGGGTGAAAAGGGGTAGAGGAGGAGGAAGGTGATAATTGCCAAGTCGTTACTGTCGCCCTCCCACTTTTTCACTCGGATGCCAAGAGTCACCGAGCCCCGTATAGGATGACTTACGTGGACGCGGTGCATTGCACGTAAAGATCCTGCTGAGTGATAATGATGTGTGCGAGGAGCCAAGGAGCACGAGGGCGGACTGAAAAAAGGGAGCAAGGAACGTGAATGCTCCCAAGCGCGCGCTTTAATGATACTTCTTTTCATGTGTAAAATAATTCCTTAGCCCCGGTTTTACGACGCTCCTTTTTTACTTTGTTTTTCTATGAGGAGGAGCCGCGCGCCCGCGCGTATATACGGAAAACACCGGGGAAAACTTGCGGCGACTGCTTTATTACGCGGAGCGTTGCGCGAAGCGTTCGTTATGGACTGTTAAGATATTATTCACTCACAATTTGAATGTTTCTCTTTTTTTCTTCTTTTTCATTTTAGGCCACAGATTTTCTTTATGTACAGGTATCTCTTTCGTTTCACGAAAGTAAAATATTTTTTTAATAAATTCAAATGAAACACTGCTTTTAGGTATAATTATTTTACTAATTAGTGAATATTACATCTTCGAATTACAAATTTCTTTTAAATTTTTATTAGATGAATTTTTGCATGCGTAAAATATGATGTATTCCACATTCATGTATTGATATATGATATTCAAAATTTTTACGCGAGTGAAGAAAATTTGTTAATAATAAAAGAATGGTACGTGTACATGAGTACAAATGGATAATTCTATGAGTTATTGTTAATCTCTTAAATGTAAAGTAAAAAGGTTAATTTAACGTTTGAACGCAAAATAGAATTTTTCGCATTCTAATACTGTCATATAAAAAGTCTTTATGTGGATAGTAAAGATTTCTCTAGAAAATTCTACGATCTTAAAGGAATTTGAAGTATGCAAACGATACCTATAATGTAACATTGTTTCTGTAAAAAGTTTCAATGAAAAGAAATGGAAATTGAATAAAAAAATATTTTAAGGGGACCAGCCAGTGTTAAATTTGAAAAAAAGCTATTCAATATTAACAATTAATATTGATATTCATAACAATTGAAAACATTTATAAATTTTTTAAACAAATTATGTTATAATTAACTTTTATTTACAATTTTTTGGCCAATTTATATGTGACATAACTATTTTAATTAATTATGAGACTCCTTACTCTGATTTTTTTCTATGATGGACTTACTGCAGGATATCTGAGGAATCATTTCATCGAATAGGCTGAAATATTTGAACAGTAACTTTTAAACATGATTTTAATCCACTTAAGCGGTACAGACTGTGTTAACAATGTAATAAAAAATTTATTCTTACCAAATTATTTTAAACATTGAAAAATTGTGTAATAAACAGCTAAATAATTTTTTTAAATATACATTTAGACTTTTATTGAAATTCTGTTCCATTTAAGTGGATTAAAATCATATTTAAAAGTTACTGTTAAAAATTCAGACTATTCGATGAAATGATTCCTGAGATATCCTGCGGTAAGTGCAATATGGATAAAAATCAAAATACGGAGTCTCATAATTAATTAAAATAGTTATGCAACATATAAATTGGCCAAAAATTTTTAAATAAAAGTTAATAATAATATAGCTTGTTTAAAAAATTCAGAAATGTTTTCAATAGTTATGAAAAAAATTATTAATTGATAATATTGAGTAGATTTTTTTCAATTTTATCAGTGAATGTTCCCCTTAAAGCAACATATGTATTTGTTCTTTCTTTATGTAACATTTTCAATTCCTCAATAATCATTTCTGAACTATGATCTACTAAATCGCTAATTTAGAGTGCATTCAAAATGTTGACAATTGTTACTGATTATTACGAAACAACGTAAATGTTAAGGACCCCGTTTTTCTTTTCAGATCTGCTTATATATTATTATATATAATGTAACGGTTTTTTAACAAACGTATGGTACTTTGTAGCGAGCACAGGGATCTATCTGAAGTTACAGCTATATTTCTCTACAAATAACTGGTTATCGAACGTAAGAGATTACATTACAATTCGTAAAAAGACGATTTATGGATGTTTGGTTAACAAAAGAGAGTTACATATGTGATTCTCTTGGTCGCCATAGAAATATGAGAAAAAGGTAAAGTGGACCTGAAAGGAAAGGCGGTAGACCAGTTCGAAAGAATAACAAGTAAATTGTTAATAAAAGTCAATAAATCTCTTAATAGTTATAGTTAAGTAACAGTTTCCCTATTTCATTTATTTATAAAATATTACGGCAAAACACTGAAAGTAATACGCATTTAAACAAAAGGTATATTTCAGATAAATTGTACCAGGATTCAAATATATGTGAAAAATGATATATTTGTATCGCGGCCGTGAAGCCACTAACGATGCATGTGTCCTTAGGCTATCATGAACCCGATAGAAAGAATGGTTCAGCGAGCAAGGGTGCTTGAAAAGGTAACCTGAGGCCATTTAGGCTAAGGGCTTTAAGTTTTAAAAATTAGTAAATACATCTGTTTTCATTTGTCTCCTCTTCCTTTCTTATATAGTTATAGATACATGTAAATGCACGTATATTTATATGCAATGATTCATATACACGCATATTTATTCACAATCATTACTTTCTCATTAACACTTGCATACATTATTTTGTATAGATTTTATTCTTCCACTTTAAATTTACCGTGTCTTTTGTTTCATTTATATGTTTATGAAAAAATAAGAAAAAAAAGAAAATAGTTACGGGAAGTGGCGTGAGAATTGTTAAGAAAATAGCTTGAATGTTAGCAGAAGCTCACTAACACCGAAAACTTGAATAAAATTAATATAGCGAATATAAAGCTTTTTTTAATACGACCATGCTTTTATAACAATCAAAGTGTAATAATGCAACAAAAAAAGTGTAATAATAGTAAAGGTATATTAAAATAAATGCAAGAACACGTTGTAAAATGTAATATGCAAAATACTGGTAAAAATAAGGCAGAATTATCCTACGTGACAGTAGTAAGTAATAAATGAAGTATTGTTTCCAATTACAAAGTCCTTAATGGGCAAAAAACAGCACAACTACTTTGAAATCAAAAAAATGAGGAGTCACATAGTCAGATGCATTTCGATCTGCAAAATAGCAGATAAAAAATAATGTAACATGGGTATTTTGGTTTTATTCGGTAGTTTCATTTCAGTATACGGTAGATATAGATGCATACGACTCGAAGAGCAGCCATACGTCATGCGTTTAATTAACTCGGTAACGATCAAGAAACTTTTTAGTCGGGTTATCATGGGTTACTTTTAATTTAACGTAAACGCAGAAGCGAACGGATCTAGATAAGCAAATTCGATTTTGATACGGGTGAGGCGAGTCGCCGTAAATTAAAATGACAGACGTTATTAAAAATTTGGTCGAGCACGATGAAAAATTTGACAGGCTATTATCGCAATTTGAAGGAGCAATAAAAGAGTTCCTGGCATCGGCGCCGTCCGACTCGACGTCGAGCAAAAAGAGAAATAATCAATAATCCCGAATGCCAAGGCTTGATTTCGATCGAAGGCCAAAACGATATTACCACCGAAAAGACTAGGCGATGTTCGAAAAGAAAAAATGAAAAAGATGAAGCGAAAGAAATGACGGGAAAAGAAAACAAAGGAAAAAGAAGAGGAAAAATAAATGTGAAAAAGAAGAGCGTAAAAAGGGAGGCTTGGAAAGGGGTCTCCGGGTATGATAATATAATTGGATGAAAAAAGCGGTATTGGCTCTCGTGAAAGTATACCGATCTATTTATGCTTGAAAACAAACTGTAACTTCGGAACCGAGGCGAAAAAGGAGAGGAGGCGAGACAGCCGAGAAATAAAGCGAGCGAGAATCCTCGTCGATGTGGCGAATATAGAGACGCAAGAGTTAAGAGCAAGCGACGCAAGAAAGAGAGGAGCGGAGAGGGAACGGCGGCGGGAGCGGTCGGTGGGGTGGGGGAGGGGAGGGGGGAGGTGAAGCGGAGAGGAGTGGAGCAGGAGCAGGAGCAGCACACGGTCAAGGAAGCGATCTCACGTCATACTTAACGAGGGGGCCACTCGAGAGAGTTGGCCTCTTATTCTTTACCCGGGTTATATACCCCCGTCAGCTCGTAGGCTCGATTCTCTGTTTATCTTTATCTCTTTTGGTTTGGTTTGTCGGCTCGCGGCTCGGCACTGTGATTACAGGGTACCTGGCACTCACCTCGGAACTCGGGTGGTCCACCGCTTTCTCTCTCTCTCTCTCTCCCTCTCCCTCTCCCGTTCTCTTGTGGCGTTCTCCCACCCTCGATCATCCTCAGCCTTTCTCTGGGTGTGTGCGAGCGCGCGCGCCCGCGTGTGTGAGTGTGCGAGCATAACCGGGATGCCGCGGAACGAGCTCACATACACGCACCGAAATGGACCCTCATCTTCTTCGTGCCTCTCACTCTCTCCCTCTCTTTCGCTCCCTCTCTCTCTCTCGCGGGACCCCCGCGCTCGCTCGCTCGCTCTCCTGCATATAACCTTCTGCACGCACACACCGGACCTTTATCTCCATCTCCCTCGGACTAACTACCTGTGTCTTATTAGCAATACAGTCGATGCGAAAACGCTGTCCCGAGTGCGCGCGAGAGAGAGACTGATGTGTTAATCAGGGAATCGCCCGAACGCCCGAGAGATTTTCGGCTTGTCACGGGAGACCGAGAGAGAGAGAGAGAGAGAGAGAGAGAGAGAGAGAGAGCACCACTTGTCGCCGGGCAGGATCGCGAAAGGAGATCGTGGGAGTCGACGAGATCCCGAGAAAGAGACGAGACGAGGTTGTTGATGGATTGGCCCTGTGCGCTGAGTGGCTCGTTCTGCGATCACTTTTCGCCAAAAGGTCTCGTCCGTGTTACCGTGCATTACCCACTCGATGTATTGTGAGCGTAAATAAAATTGAAGCTTCATTCGATACCGCTAATAAATTGGCTCCTTTCGACGTGCCCCGGTATTCACCGACTGAGCAACGGATTTACCTTTTCTCTCTCCCTCCCTCTCTCTCTCTCTCTCTCTCTCTCTCTTCTTTTTAACATATGCGGCAGGCCTTCCTCGCGGCAGGTCTCGTGGTTTATTGAAAATCGAGGGGACTTTTTTTCAAGAGAACGGCTGATGATACCGCACCAGAGTTTACGGCCGGATTTAAATCTCATTCAAATGATCACTACGACAGCTCGGTTTTATACACATTTCAAATATCTACCTAGTATTAACCCACACTTCACATAATCTTCGACTCTATGTCGATGTCGGCCAACATTTTTTTATCGGCGTTACTTGACATTTATTTAAGTATTAACAATTTCCTTACACATCAACAAACGCTCCGTACTTTTAAGAATTAGCCCGTGGAACTCCATAGAATGTGCTACATTCGTTACACAAGAAAGTTATGGAAACTCGATTAATCGTACATTGTCACATTGTAAACTATATTGATATTATAATTAATGTGTTTGATTTAATTTAAGTTTAAAGCTTAATATAGGTATATATTGAATAGCATATCTAAAAGTTATTATAAACTTTAATAAATTATAATTTTAATTTATTATCTTATAAATTAAATTTCAACAGTTATAACATGACGAATTGTAAAATATTTTGAATTTGACATTAAGGTATTTAACAGTTGATAAGTTTGCTACAAAAACTATAATTATATTCAATTCTTTTATCATTTACAGATCTAAATCTATCCAAATAATATGTTACAAAATTGAAGACTTTGTGTGAACTATTTTAAACGATACTAAACGCGGCAGTCGATCGAACAAATATGTTTTATTCAGTAAAACAATAGTTTCAAGTGAAGTTAATTCATTGTCAATATTATTTAAAAAATAATTTATTTCATTTGGGATAAGCTTTAATGACATTTTAACCTCAATATCACAATGTGTTAAACTTAATATTTAACTTTATCTCATTTAAATACTTTTGCAGAAGAGAAAAAAATAACATTGAGCCAAAATAATCAATAGTAATACAATAGTGTCCAATTGAAAGTGAATAAAGTATTATTTAATCGACTTTTGGTACTGTTGAACATACTTACTCGTAAATTTCGGCATACGTGCCTTTTTTTATTTCCGGCCCCTCCATTGCGAAAATTCAATTTGATCAATGCTTTATGTGAAATAGTCTAGTAGTTAAAATGAAAATGCATTGCTGACGTCCATGAAAATACTCAAACGATTGTGTCAAAAAAAGAGAATATCAATGAGACAAGATATACGAAATAAATATTAAGAATTTGCTTATTCAATAAAATGTTAAAATTTATAAAAGAATATATTTTTAACAAATTTTGATTACGATACTTTAATCTTTAATAATTTTAACAATATTTAAGATACTATTTTGAATTGAGAGAGAGAGAGAGAGAGAGCACCACTTGTCGCCGGGCAGGATCGCGAAAGGAGATCGTGGGAGTCGACGAGATCCCGAGAAAGAGACGAGACGAGGTTGTTGATGGATTGGCCCTGTGCGCTGAGTGGCTCGTTCTGCGATCACTTTTCGCCAAAAGGTCTCGTCCGTGTTACCGTGCATTACCCACTCGATGTATTGTGAGCGTAAATAAAATTGAAGCTTCATTCGATACCGCTAATAAATTGGCTCCTTTCGACGTGCCCCGGTATTCACCGACTGAGCAACGGATTTACCTTTTCTCTCTCCCTCCCTCTCTCTCTCTCTCTCTCTCTCTCTTCTTTTTAACATATGCGGCAGGCCTTCCTCGCGGCAGGTCTCGTGGTTTATTGAAAATCGAGGGGACTTTTTTTTCAAGAGAACGGCTGATGATACCGCACCAGAGTTTACGGCCGGATTTAAATCTCATTCAAATGATCACTACGACAGCTCGGTTTTATACACATTTCAAATATCTACCTAGTATTAACCCACACTTCACATAATCTTCGACTCTATGTCGATGTCGGCCAACATTTTTTTATCGGCGTTACTTGACATTTATTTAAGTATTAACAATTTCCTTACACATCAACAAACGCTCCGTACTTTTAAGAATTAGCCCGTGGAACTCCATAGAATGTGCTACATTCGTTACACAAGAAAGTTATGGAAACTCGATTAATCGTACATTGTCACATTGTAAACTATATTGATATTATAATTAATGTGTTTGATTTAATTTAAGTTTAAAGCTTAATATAGGTATATATTGAATAGCATATCTAAAAGTTATTATAAACTTTAATAAATTATAATTTTAATTTATTATCTTATAAATTAAATTTCAACAGTTATAACATGACGAATTGTAAAATATTTTGAATTTGACATTAAGGTATTTAACAGTTGATAAGTTTGCTACAAAAACTATAATTATATTCAATTCTTTTATCATTTACAGATCTAAATCTATCCAAATAATATGTTACAAAATTGAAGACTTTGTGTGAACTATTTTAAACGATACTAAACGCGGCAGTCGATCGAACAAATATGTTTTATTCAGTAAAACAATAGTTTCAAGTGAAGTTAATTCATTGTCAATATTATTTAAAAAATAATTTATTTCATTTGGGATAAGCTTTAATGACATTTTAACCTCAATATCACAATGTGTTAAACTTAATATTTAACTTTATCTCATTTAAATACTTTTGCAGAAGAGAAAAAAATAACATTGAGCCAAAATAATCAATAGTAATACAATAGTGTCCAATTGAAGTGAATAAAGTATTATTTAATCGACTTTTGGTACTGTTGAACAATACTTACTCGTAAATTTCGGCATACGTGCCTTTTTTTTATTTCCGGCCCCTCCATTGCGAAAATTCAATTTGATCAATGCTTTATGTGAAATAGTCTAGTAGTTAAAATGAAAATGCATTGCTGACGTCCATGAAAATACTCAAACGATTTGTGTCAAAAAAAGAGAATATCAATGAGACAAGATATACGAAATAAATATTAAGAATTTGCTTATTCAATAAAATGTTAAAATTTATAAAAGAATATATTTTTAACAAATTTTGATTACGATACTTTAATCTTTAATAATTTTAACAATATTTTTAAAGATACTACTTTTGATTTAAAATTAAAAGTGGTATTTCAGTTAATAAGAGTTTGAAATATGTTCGTTCAATATTATATTTTAAGAAATATTATTCAAGATAAAGGTTTATTGTACCACTATTATCTAATAGAGACCATCTGTTGACGACACCTTCTAAAGTATAGGCACCCAGAGGTTGACTTATATCGAGCGGACCATACAGAAAACTCTTTAAGATATTTCAATGATATTTATTGTTATAGGATTTTATTGTTTTGCTAACGTTTAATTACATATATTTCAGAATTTTTAAAAACAGATTATTAATAATTTAAAAAAAATTTTAATAAATTATAATAAATAAAATAAATTATAATAAAACAACTATAATGAATTATCTAAGTTACCAAACTACATTTTATTAATGTAATTGTGATTGAGAGCTAAAATTGTAAAGTTGTATTATTTATATACGAATATGCCTTATGAAAAATATTTTTTAAAAGATTGTTAAATTTGTTTAGTTTTCGAAAAATATTATGTAGCTATGGTATAAAATAGATTTTTGAACATAAATAATAATGATTAAGCAGTAACATGACTGATTAAAGTTGAATCAATGTCCCGAAAGTATAGAAAATAAATTAGGTAGGAAGTAATGTCATAGACGATCAATCAAAGGTTAGGAGCATAGGTAAAAGGAGGAGTCAGTCACCCGGTAAGGCTTATCGGAAGGTAAAGTTTTTCCTCGTGCAGGGAGGATAAGCGTTAAACGAAAAATGACTGAATGAAACGGGTCTTAGAATATTCGAACGGAAGGAAAGAGTTTGGTAGTCGTAGCGGGAAGTTGGTATCGTCGAACAAACGTACGATACTAGGGAGGTTCTGCTCAATAGCTCTCGACTCTCGTTACTCCCTAATAGGAGATGCAGTTGCACCTGTGGCCGAAAGACACGGTGAATTCGGCCTCTCAAATCCCCCGTGCCCACAATTCTATTAGAACGAGCGAAACTGCACGCGAGCGGGTTCGGAGCTACGGACCGACCTGAAACGATCTAATAAAAGGAAGAGGGAGAGGAGCGATGCCACGTACATAGGGGGAGGTACCAGAGGCGTGGGGGCAGTAAACCCGTCGACGTTTTCGAGGTGCTGCTGCTGCTGCTGCTGCTGCTGCCGCTCTGCGGTCTTATGCTTTATTTAAGCGTTGATCCACATAATTTTTCCATCGCTGCGCTCTCTCTCTCTCTCTCTCTCTCTCTCTCTCTCTCTCTCTCGCACTCTCTGCGAGTGCTGCGAAACGAGAGTCAGCCGATGCCCCGAGAGAGCCAGAGACTGAGTGAGAGAGAGAGAGAGAGAGAGAAAGCAAGAGAAAGAGAGCTTTCAGTCGCCCGCGCGTGCGAAAATAATACCAGGCACTTTGGATGAGGCCAACTCCGACGATGTCTGTGCTTCCTCGCGAACGCACATAACGCCAAGTATAAAGTAAGCCCTTCCGTTTTACTTTTATATCAACTCGTCTGCGTCTGAGTATAAATATTAAGGAGGTTTTTTTCGGTCCAAATATACGCGATTCTCTTACTATGAATTCCGGCGGTTTGTTTGACGCTTTGTTTCACTAGTAGTTAACTTCTTATCAATATATGTAATGCAACTATTTGCAGACAAATATTACTTATTAATTATATATTATTTTAATTAACTGTACGATATTTAAGTTACTACACAGCGGAGTTTTCTTCAATACATCTTGAATCACGGTTACGATTTTTAAATATCATTGGATTTTTCATGTAACCACTCTATTATCAAATAATCATAAAATTAAATTTTAATACATATTAGTTTCCTAAATAATACATTAAATCGATAGTAAGTAATTAGATGATATTAATTGTTATAACAGGAGTGTAAGAACCACGTGTGATTCTTGAAAGTTTGAATTAATTTTCTGTGTTATTGGAGATTGCTAAAACTCGAAGTAATCGAAGCTGGTTTCGAAGATTTGGTATCGCAAACTTTTCCCAAACTGTGATAATTTCGGTTTCATCTATAAGTTGCTACGAAAACCTGCACTGACTTACAGTTTCAAAGATTTCGGTTAAGACCATCATCTGATAGACCGTATCGATTAGTTCGTATTGAACGTCTTTGAGCCTGCTCAGCATTCTTCTTAATTAAAAAGTTTTTAAAACGCGTTGCTTTTCGTTTTTTCATTTTTTATGTCCTTCCTTGTTAATAATTTTTATTAATTATGATTGACGTTTAACTTTTTTCTTCAAAAAAATGTAACAGTTGCAAGGTACTTTAATTTTTTAATCATTGTAATTATACAATAAGTCTTGTAACCTACGGTGGTTCGGATACTAAAGCATGAATAATATACGTATTATTAGAGTGAACAATTTAAACAATGGAGCGAAAATTTATAAGTCGAATACATCAGATATTTAACAGCTATGCATTCTATTTATCCGATCACTAGATTGTTATTTTGAATTGTTGGTTTAATATAATTATACGGAACTATTAAATCAGTTAACTCGGTTGGTTAAAGAGGAATCGCTAGCGCTGATTAAATCTAAATATATAATTGCAGTAGCAACGTCTAGAGAATACATCAAATGTAAATAACGATCCTTTATTTTCGATGGAGACAACTAATTAAGCATTACGCAATGAAGCATGAAAGGCTGAAAGAAAGAGTGGTGACTAAGGCGCCATCGATTCACACGAACATAACCGATCCCAGACACCTGGCTGCAAAGATTCAACGATCAAGTCCCGGCGATAATTGCGTTTCCACGTAAGGTGCCGAGCGGCGCTAAAAGGGAATAAAAAAAAGTAAAAGTGGCACTGGCATAAGGCGCGCGCCCGGCACCTAGACAGTGCCGAATTCCCGTGTGTGGTCGCACGGCAGTAGGCCCACCCTATCCTCCCTCCCCTTCCCAGTTCGTCCGGTCGATTTAAATATCAAAGGCGGTCTACATCAGGCCTACGGTCTGACCTATAGTACCACTGAATCATGTTACCTGTGGGCTTCCTTCGCTCCCTCCGTCACCCCCAACTCCTCCACCTCCTCTTTCTCATCCTCATCCTCCTCTTCCTCCTCTTCCTCCTCTTCCTCCTCCTTCCGAGGCTCCTCTCGCCTTCCCGCTCGCTCCTAAGAGATTTACCAAACACAATTTCGTAGTTCGCTGGCTTAGCTCGTGTTGACCGAGGCGCTAACATCGTCCCGAACAAAGGCGGATATCACTCGAGCAGGATGCACATCCTCGGGAGCTTCTAGTCGTAGCTGTTGCCTTGGGCGGGGAATGCTCCTTTGGGACTAAAAATTTTGTGGGTACAAAAAAATGCGTTGGCGTTAAATTTAGTTGAATTCACGTGACTTGCAAGTAAGGTGCTTTCAGCTTGAGTTTTACTAGGGAAGCACGTGTCAACCTTGTGACCGTTGCGTTTTACGGTACGAAATTACACATGCGAACACTCGTATGCTTCGTTCGCTTTATGAGGACGTATTATTCACTTGGGGAATTTACTAACTTCTTTCGATTAACATTGACGATCTTAATGAAGTCCGCAAAAGAAGAGAGATATGATGCTATCTCACGAAAATCGAAAAAAATATTTGGAGCTTAACGCGGCTTGGCATTATTTCAAGTTTCAATTGATTACGCTGCTCGTAACTTTTATAAACACGTGCAATTTTTACAAACTCCTATGAACTAATTATCAAAATGTATTAAATTTACACTCTATAACAACCATTCTTTTTATTGAAAATACCTTATATAAAAATTAATGACGAATCAGCAGTGTAAGTTACCTTTTACGCCATTTGAATATAGCGATAAACAAAATAATTAATTCATATCGATGATCTCCACGAATATTTTCACTTGGGTGATAAATAATCATCATTTGCATTTGGTATGTGTAATAGTTGTTGGCCACTCTACAGTGATTTGCCACCTATTATAAAACATAATATATTAACAATTTAGATGTCTCCTCGTATTAGATTAAATATACTCAAATACAAAAAATATTTCATTTCAATTTTTTCACTTTTTTTTATTACTTTTATAATTAATATCTTAAACTTCGAGTTAAATATTCTACATACCAATCGCTGTATTTAGAAGGTGCATTGATAATTGTACAGTCATTGGTCATTTAAAATTCTTATTTTAATCAATATTTGAATAAATTTCTTTATATAAAGCACATATTTGGTTAAAACCTATAATATCTGTGAAACAGTCTTAAAATGAAAAATAGAACCTATACCTCAAAATTTGAATTTTACTACTCGTAGATTGATAACTTATAACTTAAATTTAAAAGACTATAGTCAATTGTTTTACCTTAATTTCATTACCATTTTTGGTTAAAACTTTTTTTATACAGTAATTTAAAAAAGTAATCTGTTTTTATTTGTAATTAAGATAGTTTGAATTAATCATAAGCTTAATTGTTAAAATCAAGTTAATCATATAAAATGTAACTTTTAATTAATTTGAAAATGTAAATTTTGTTTGTTATAATTATAAAATAACAAGAGTCCGCAAAAAATTTGATTGTAATAGTTTAATTTATTCAACAAGTACATATAACACTGCATACTGATGAAAGAAAAAAGCTCCTTAAATACGATAATGAATGGTAATTTTATTATTGCAAAATCATTATGAAAATGGTATCACATCATTTTATTTTCACCACTCCAAAAGGTACTTTCGATAATCAACGATAAGCTAGAATAAAAATTGATTAGAAAATAAAAAAAATATTGTTTTTTAAGTTTGGTAATAAGTTATGAATATCAATGAATATTTGAGTTATATAAATAGTATCGGTAGGTATTTTAAAATTGGTATAAGGAATAAAAAGTAAGCCATACAATAAATTGAATAAACGGAAAGGAGTATAACGATGGGAGTAAAAAAAAGGGGGAAACGATTTCGCGTCGAAGAAACCCGAGGCTAAAGTTGGAGCGTCGAAAAATCTTTTAGAATACTGTACCTTATTTACTGATAATGATGAGCCGATTGGTCTTGGGAGGGACGTTAGGGCAATGGCTATTTTAGTGGGTGGAAAATTATACGGCGGCTTCTACAAATTCTAAGATGAGCAGCTCTTCGGTTAGGCTGTATAATAATCATTTCGGCAGAGAGAGTTCCGAAATCCCAAGAGAGAGAGAGAGAGAGAGAGAGAGAGAGGCAAGGAGACCAGACCGAGGGCTCGGGCTCGCGCGCGCGCACGCTCGCAGGTTTACTACTTCTATAAAGGCAACATCCCACTCGGACCCGGCGCTTGTCAACATATTTACCAGCTCGTTAACGCCCGTAGAGACTCGATCCTCGGACGGTGTCTCCATCTCTGTTCCACTCCCGGGGCGCTCGTGGACTCGTTAGCCCACGACAATCATCGGGTCGATGCAGGATTTGCAATATCTATTTTCGAATCGAACGGAATTCAGCCCGCCGGAGGTATTCCGAGTCTCGGATATATATTTGAGTCGGGGTCGGGGCCTCGCGCATAGGGTGGTCCAATGGGTGCCGAAAATCGCGGCTCTGAGCGCGTTAACGAGGCGCCCCGATTAAGCGAGGTGCGCGCCACGAAAAACCTTTGCGACAACTCTGATGCATAGACATGCGCATTAGCTCCTTGTAATTGATGTGTATCCTCGTGGAAATGGTACGGCCTCGACTCGCCTTCCATATACCTGTACAGCCTGAGCGTACAGCAAAGTCGATCAGCGCGCAACGAACGATCGCCAGCGAAAGACCGAGGGAGCGAGGGGGGAGGGGTCGGGAGGAGGAGGAGGAGGAGGAGGGGGAGTGAGAGGAACGAGAGAGAGAGAGAGAGAAAAAGAGTGAGGAACGGTGGCCCGTCCAATACTTTATCGACCTCTGGCGGACCCTCCGCACGAGAGACTCGCTCGGTGATTTTGTACGTTTTACTTGCTTTTGATTGGCGCGGGAAGGGGGACAAACCGAAGAGGGGACAGGAGAGGGATATAAAGGACCGCCGAAAAATAAGACCGCGGCGAGACTTCCTTCTCTCCTGGCCCAGGAGACGGAGGAGCAGGACGGACCAAGACGGAGGAGGACACGAGAAGAAAACGAGCGAGCGAGCGAGAGAGAGAGAGAGAGAGAGAAAGAGTGATGGGAGCGGGCCGGGGGAGGAGGGGGGGGGGGGAGGAGAGAGATCTCAAATGTACAAGAGAAGGACCGAACGAGGGAGAAAAAAGAAGGCGCAGGGTGGCACGAACAGGCCTGAGGTATAGAAGGAGGGAGTCAACCGCGCGCCTCGAACCGGCCAGTGTGTAATTTTGCGCCGACTTAGGAAAACACGCCGGCCACCCGCGTCTTGCTTGCGAATGCATTTAAAAATAAAAGCTTGACCGGGAGCAGGGTTGAGGATTCTCTCGCGGCGTAGATCGTTATTCTTTATCTCATCTTCTCTCCTCATGTCTTCATTTCGCCGATGACTTATGTAAAAGTTAGGCTCCAATGCGGTCCTGCTACTTTTTTTCCTCTCCCTTCCATCCTACCACTCCTTCTCGACTCTCTCTCTCTTTCTTTCTCTCTCCCCCCTCTCCCCCGCTCTTTCCTTTACGCTTCTTTTACTACTTCGCAGTCCTCGAATCCCCTGCTACGGCTTTTCGAGGTATGAAAAAAGTCCTTATCACACGGAAAAATCTTCATTCCGTTCACAACTAGCATTCAAAGATAAAAACCTCTCGCGGCTCCTACTCCCCCTCCGCCCTCTCCCTTACACCCTCCTGCCCCTCTAATTCCTCGCCCGAACTCGCCTTCATTTTTTTTATCCGCGTCTTCCTCCTTCTTCTTTACTTTTCTTTTTATGGTTCTTCTATCGCGCCCAACTTGTCTTCCCACAGATTGCGAGCATCTTGATATCGAAATAGAGAGAAAAAGCTGGGATTGAGTAAGTCCTTGCTTTGCGTGAAAGTGAGAACGAAACTGGGGAGGAAGAGTGAGCGCGAGAGAGAGAGAGAAAGAGAGAGAGGGGGGGGGAAGGGATGGAGAGAGATTACATTATCAGCGACACTGTCGGGAAAAAATATAAAAGATACAAATTCTTTCTTTCTGCCACTCCTTCTGTCTTTCTTTTCTTCTTTCCCTCTGTCTCCCTCTAAGACGCTAATCTTGACAACACAATCTTCTTATATTCAGAAACTGCAATATAGTTGTATAGACTATTCGTCGTCATGGGTGCGTGTTCGTAAACATTAACGCGATGGGAAAAAATACAGATTTTATCTCGAAATGCGCGAAAAAAGTGAAATTTTTGACCGGTGGTCGAGACATTCGACATATTGCCTTCACGTATTGTGTGAATTATCTATGATTTAGTAGAACGTCTAACCGAGTAATTTGTCAATCTTTTATCAAAATTTCGCACTTCTACATAAACCAAAAAATTCTGAATTTAATAAAAATGACTCTGACGTACCCGCATTAACAGCAATAGAATCTATTATTATTATTATTATTACTATTAAGGTACAGGTTTGAATATTACATATTAATTTGTGAACACCGCAGATAAGGTTGAATACTTTATAAGTGTTACCAAAAGCGTAGATGTGTCTCCAAAAACAGTGTAATCAAAAGACGAAATCTGAATTATAAAATTGTGTTTCTTTTTATTTATTTATATTTATACATCTATGTTAAACATGTTATATTCCTTAAAATTTTATAATACAAAATTATTTAGTTCATACTTTATTCTTAAATAAAAGAATTGTTTTACCATTACAACATCAGTTATAACAGAAAATAAATAGATCGATAATATTTGATTTATCGTAACAGAACTCTGTCGATTTTCAAAATCTATTTTCCTTATTCAACACAAACTGATACACTTGTATATATCGGTTGTTAAATTAAAGCTATAAATAGAATAAAAAATAGGACATTTGGACCAATGCCCTCCACGATATTTAATCTTCCCTTAAGAAAACGATTTCGCGATGTTTCGATAACCGAATATTATCGAGAAAATTAAAGCACCTTTTTTTGAACAGCTTTCGCCAAAATAAAGATATTCTGGATACTTCTGCATTATTCGGTCAGCTTCATCAATCGCCTCCCACCGACTCGGACGGAGTGTTCGGACACACAAACACAGCGAAAGCACCGCACACAGCCTCAACGCCCCACACACACACACGCGCGCGCACGAGAGCGCGCTCACATATACACACACATACACACACGAATCCTTTCTTTTTCGGAATTCGCAGTAGTGTTTTCCCATAAAAAGCCCCGACGAGCGATAAATTGAAACCTAAGCATTTTTTACAAGGGGCAATGCTCGAGCGAATATGCAACGGGGCCGGGGCCAAGAACGAGAGAACGGGAGAGAGAAAGACCATCGACGCGGCGGGGCTCTCTTGATACCGGAGAGCGCACCGCCGACGTGGGTGAGCTAATGGCGCTACCGGGCCTCTCTTGCAGCTAGCTGCAAACCCATTGTTGACGTCCTATGCATTCTTTAGTCAGGCACGTAAAAGACAAACGCGTCGCGCGCCACTGGCCCTTCTCTCTCTCTCTCTTCCTCCCTTCCTCCCTTCCTCCCTGTCCTTCTCTCTTTCATTCTGTTTTGTTGCTTTGTGCGAGCAAGCAACCAAGACGCGCACGCTCATGTGTAGTGTGTGTACGTGTGTGTGGAACGCAGTTGCCGCGACTCGTAAAAGCTGCAACGCAAGTTTTCTGGACGCCTGAAAATCGTCAAAAACTTGCAAGAGGGACTTTGTTATGCTTTCGCTTTTTTTTTTCCTTCTCTCTTTCTCTCTCTTTGTAGCTTTTTTCGTTATCAGACCTCGACCTCTATGGTACTGAAGGAAAAGGTGCCGGAATATGGGCCACATTTTTATTGTACTACTTCTGTATGCTTATATTCTTTATCTTATACTTGGGTGAATCTAGGCGACGGGGGTTACCGAGTGGAATTTTAAACTTTTCAAACTCTTTGCATAACGGATGTAATTGAAATATTTAAATGGTTCTGTCCCTTTCTTGACTGCAGGTGCAAACGATTTCAAACGATACTCTCTATAGTTTCAAATGTATTAGATATCGAGTGAGCAATTTTAAAATTCGTATTATACACCATTACAATATTTACGATCGAGTAAAGCGTTATATTTTCGATCGACAAATTTGTTTATAACATTATATTTAAATTTACATCTTATTATTATTTTAATATGTTGTAAGGGACCGAAAGTTAGATGCTTTCAACACATCTTTGCATGAGGAATTCAGTACGTGACTCTGTCACTTAAATTTTACTCCCAAGGAGTTTAAATATAATGTACGAGACACTTGCCTTCTTGGTCCCAACTCATAACAATGTCCAAGGTCCAACTGTACTCGAAATTTGACCTAGAAGGGGCCATTTAATTTTTTTTCCTTCTTAATTAAGTTTTTAATATTTATAAGTTTATATTTATATCTAGAATTATTTGCAAAAAAGAAAATTAATAATTATTTTAGTTTATTATTTTTATTTAAATTAATACATTTTATTTTATATTATTTTCAATATATATTATTAGATTCAATGTAACAAATTACACGGTAAATTGTACAATCTTTTTAATCAAATTATATGTATTGATTCACTTGGAAATTCAATTTAATCGTGTATAATAATTACCTTTTTCAGTTGATGTAAAAACTCATACCCATTTGCAAAAAAAAGCATGGATCGATGTATTTATATAGTTATCATAGATTTTATTTTAAAATGCTACTGTAACTTTACGAGCATAGATTGAATTATCCGCCAGTTTAGATCGATAAACATTAAATCCTTTCAAATATAAATTTAATCTCAATATTACATATCTTTTTTTATACGGTATTGACGATATTTTAGTTATTGTATAATTTCAAAAATATTTTTAGTAAATGATAAAAAAATAAATATCGATAAATAATTTACCGAGGGTAAAAAAAAGTGAACTAATGCATAATTAATTTTTCCTTCTAGAATCAAATACCGCCAGTTAAATCAATACTAGTCATTTAAAATTTCCACAATAAAAGCTACTTAAAAGCTTTTCGAGATTTAATTTTTTAATTATATGCAACGACAATAACAGAAATGTTTATAAACATTTAAATATTAATGTATATAGTCATGGAAATTTTAAATGTACGTGTTTATCAATGCCACCAAATTATACACGAAGAAGTAAAATCAGCTGTAAAATTGGTTCTAATTATTAATACAACGTTGAGTATAAGTATTGATACTTATTTTTCTCTGTTTAGAATGTATTTTTGCAATTACGATTGTTAAATTTGTTTTATTGCTGCTAGATACATATTTTTATAGTGGCGTCACCAATATATCCCGTGACATTCAGATTCCGTAGATTGGTAAAATAGGTGCTTCGCATTGAAAAAGTGAACATGATCAAGTAGTAAAAATATCGCTGCTTCCTTTTTTTCTTGATCATAAGAATTATTTTTTTTTTTTTTTTTTTTTTTTTTTTTTGTTATTTAACGTCGCTCTATTTATGCTGCCAGGGCTAATCAGCGACGGAGGTGAACGGTGTGTCTGTAAACAAAGCACATGTAGTTGAAACAGTGGTGCTCGTGTCCATCGGAAGATATCATCGGTCACTGTAATTAGTTTAATAATTACAGTTTCCTGTCCTCCCGCTGGAACCACCGCGATCCTCATAAGAATTATTTATACTACGCTGACACGAGGTGATTTCTTCTCTTCGCGTATAAATATCTACTAAAATGCATATCGGTTATTCAAGATCTTGATAGTCTTTACACGTAGAGCTATGAATGCATAAATAAAGTTATAATAAAATAAGTAAAAAAATTTAAATTCATTCAAATTGAATTAAAAGCGATTATAATAGTAAATGACGGGCACGTTAAACGAGGTCGGTCGAAAATTAAATTTAATTGACTATATTCTTGTGAAGTCTATTGTCCAATATGAATTCATTTGTTTTCGGTCTCGCAAAAGTCGCTTAAACTCACTCGAAATTATTTTCTGCGCGAATACCCCGTCCTTCTCCGAACATATGCGGGGTCCCTGTTTCTCTCTCTCTCTCTCTCTCTCTCTCCTCTGCGTACCGCCTTGGCAACCTCGTAAAAGCACCGTCTTGTAAGTTTTCTACCGTGCTGGCTCATAGTACCAAATACCCGCCCATGGAAAATATTTTAGAAACTGCGCGAGAGGTTTAGGGGACAGACGGAAAAATTTTAACTTTTTCTCTCTACAGTCGTTCTTTCACTCTCTTTCTTTCTCCCCTTTTCTCTGTCTCGTTGAATAAAGTAGTCGACCGTAACTGGCTTGTTTTATTGGCACTTGCGTGCGAGCTTTTATTTTAGGTTTTTTTCTTCAGTAGTAATGTTCGAGTGAATTGGACATGATATACGAGATTGCCTTCTAAATATCACGCTATGAACTTTATGATTGTTAACGTTGTTTGGTACATATAGAAAAAAAAACTTGTTGAAATTATGAAATAAACTTGTGGAGCTTAAATGCAATTGCGATAAAGTATCGCGATCACGAATTAAGAAAATTTACAACGTAGACAAGTTTTTTAAGTGTTTTCTGTTTACTAAATATCCTGTATAAAGATATCATATCATACAGGCATAAATTTAAAACATTTTAAAGTATTTTTATGTTATATTTTAAATAATAAATCGTATAATTTTTTCCGAGCAACGTATGCCTTACTCGCTTCTTGTAATTTGCAGGTGAATATACACATACAACTAGTCAGAACATTACAATGTATTTATAATATTTAGTAAATATTTTTATTTATTACAGAGTTTTTAATATTATACTTTGAAAGTTAAGGCTAATTTAGTTATTTTAATAAAGTTGAACTAACGTTATGCATTTTACATGGAATTTTAATTTCTATAGTACTACACTCTAATTCCTAAACGGTAAACATTGACGCTAGACCGTATAAACCGACAACATTAGTTTTGTTAAATGTTTTAAATAGAGGAATAGTACTTTTCAAATGTGTATTATACTCTTTTCCAAAGTGTAAAGTTTTCGATTCATACATTCTAGCGTTAATCTTGCGCATTAGAATTTAGAATGTAATTTTACTAATCAACAATAAAAAAATTGTAAAATACTAATAACCACGAATGCCCACTATATAATACCGAAAGAAAGAAGTACACATTAACCTAGAATTTATCTCTATTATTAAATGGCAGTGATCAATGTAAAAATGTAATTAAAATCATAGACTCGATTTATTTAACTATAGCACTGTACTTATAATGAATTGAAATTAATATTAAAAAGTATTAAACAAGATATTACATCATGTAATAGAAATGTTATAAAATATGTACCTTTATATGTATATAATATGTAAATATCTAAATATATTGTAATGTTACTAATACTCAATTAAGGGGGATATGACTTGAAAAAATAAAAGAAAAAATAATTAATAAAATATAATGAAACAATAGAATCTAGTTCTATCTTTACTTATTTCTATTACATTTTCTATTTATAGACATATATACATCGAGTAATAAATCTTATTTAAATAAGAAAGGGATACTTGTGGTGAATTACTGGATTTCAACTCCGTTACCCTAGAGTGTTATCTCTTTCGGACTCTGTGTTATGTTCTTTCTCCCTCTGTCCAGGACATGCATTGCGTCAACTCAGGTAACGCCTACACAACGAACGTTTCCTGCCATCTCAACGTCCTCTTATCTCCTCTCTAAGATGGTTACAACCAGTCTTGCACTATCTACATTAACGCACATACTTACTCATTGATCTAGCATCACCTGTCGCAATATGAATTATCTACTTACTTCATCGATGTTAAGAAACTGGCCTTACAATTTCAAACTTAAACGTGCAAAAATGTTTCGTTAATTTATTTATAATTGTGATTTTATAATTTATTTAGCTTATATAATAATGAATATTTCAAAACGAATTTCGATGTTTATGGTAATTTTGAAAAAAAACAATCTTGATTATTATTTATAGTAAATTAATAATTCAATTTTTTG
This sequence comes from Theocolax elegans, assembly GCA_026168455.1. NCBI lineage: Eukaryota > Metazoa > Arthropoda > Insecta > Hymenoptera > Cerocephalidae > Theocolax > Theocolax elegans. The sequence continues at coordinate 34,578,539 of CM047430.1, read as the reverse complement.
GAACTCTATATTTACTATATGAAAAAAAAATTAATTAAAATTACCTAAATTTGCAAGGTAGAAAGCTGGAATATCAGAGTTTATGTAATTTTTGTCCAGAATTTTATATAAAACGTGAGAATTAGATTAAAATTTTGACCATACTGGATAGTCATTTTTCCCAGATGCAGGTACTTTCGAGTTTATATTTATTTTAAAATTTTTACCCTACTGACACAACAATTTTTATCAAAAACATTTAGATACGTTTTAGAAAACTTTTCTCTCCGTGTACAGCTCGAATTTATCTGAATTTTAACACTCAAATATATTATAAAACAAAAAACTACATAAAACAATTTTGTAAATCTAAAATATTAAAGTCAATTATTTAAAAATTACTTATATAACAAGTTCAACTTTTTAAAATTGAATTTTCTTAAATTGGATATAAATTGAGTGTGACGCGAATAAGGTAATACTAGAAAATGATTAATCTTGACATTCTTATAATATGCCAATACTCAATATTGGATATAAATTGTGATTTTATATATTACCCGTAATTATTGTAACTTATAACGTTTATTTCTTTTACCAAATATAAACACGCATCTTTTACCTCTCTTATCCTGCTCGATGAAATGTATTTTTAACCTTTAGACTACCGGGATTTTATAAATGAAATCACCCTTCAAAAGTGTTCAAATTGATGTCCTGTATCATGTATGAACTATATACAAAGTTGATATCACAGACCTGGCCGATATTTCGGGTTCCCAGTAGTCTAAAGGTTAAAATATTTGTATTTTTATACATTTAAATAAATATTTTAGTGGAAAGTAATACAGAATTTTTTAGAATATGTTTCGATTATTGTACATCATAACAATAATAATTACAATTAAACACTTATTCGCGGAGGACGACACGGAAAAGAAACGGTACGTCGTACTTGACCGGAACTCGAATGTGGAACCTTCCGTTTTCGCAACGGGTGCTATCACTAACTGACGAACTACCGATGTCTATGCACATTTTTTTTTACCGAATCGTCTTCACGTCGCCGCATAATGCGCTTATTAATTCGACTGCGCTAATCTTACAATAATTATCCTTATAAATTTTAATTTCCATAAATAGAAAACATAATAGTAAAGGTATAACAAATTAAGCTAATATATACTACGGTAAGAAACATTTGACAATACTTTTTATTATTTTTAATTGCACATAAAAGATACATTTGCACATTCACAATGTTTAAATTACGAATTTTCACAAATATGCTATAAATTTGAATTTTTACTATACGGCTATAGTATAATTTGTGGCAATGAAAATTATTATCCTGTATAAGAATTTTCCTTCAGAAAATATGATAATTTACGATTTTAACAGTGCAAACTCTTAATCTAAATGTAATAATTGAATTCAAAACTATTAACGGGACGTAAATCCTAAAAAACAGAAAAATAATTTATTTTTTATTTAACGAGGAATTCAATTAATCAAAAAAAACGTTCTGTAACGATGTTGTGTTTCCTTTAAGATATTTCGTAAATTTTTTCAAATCTTTTTAGTGATAAATCAGGAAGATTTCTGGGCAGCTCTGAATCATTGTTTTATAGCTATATATTACCGAACATAAATAGTTACTTACATATAATTAATTATTTCGTAAAAATATCTCAATCATGGTATTTTATTTGTTTTGAACAGTATCCGTGATTTTTTCAGAATTTTCTTATAATTAGGTTTTAAAATTTTTGGGATTTTCTAGGTTAGTCTCTATAATTTGGGTATCACGTCCCCTTAAGTGATATTATTATAGAGTATAGACTAAATTCACTATCAGACAATATACTGCATATTCTTAGACTCCTACGTAAATTACCAATTTTAACTTCGATTCGAATATAAAGAATTTTCAATAGTTAAATAATATGAGGCCTACGATGGCTCGGTCGGTAGGGTGGTGGACTCGTACTTGGAAGTGTCCCGGGTTCGATTACCGGTCTCTGCCGATTGATACAACCACAACTAGGTAATGAATTTTCAGCAAGCGTTTCCTTTGCAAAGACATCAATATGATCTTCGTCGCTGATTAGCACCAACTTCGGAGCATAAAACGAGCGACGTTAAAATAATAATAAAGAAAAAGTTAAATTATCCTGATCGGAAATAAACGGCGTTCATCGGGGCCGTCTATGGTACCCTAGACAAATGTTGTATACAATACGATGCGCGAGCATGCGAATACCTATATACATGTTTTGGTACCGAGTTGCATATCGTGTGAGAAGTTCAAATTTCATTTTTTTCTATTTGGGGTTTTGGGGCCATTTTAAGTAAATATTTCCTTATTTAATTGAACGAAGAGAGTACGATTCTATGGTCGCATACAGGAAATATAGTATTTTGGGGTTACATCTTATAATCCTTTATCGCACGGAAGCGATAAATAGAAGGACTACGACTCGCTAAGTGTATATGGAAAATAGTGTAATTACTTATAGTTCGTCTAAGTGAAACGTAAACAGTTGACTACCGCACGTTTATCAACGCGATAGATGGACGCGCTTAGATAGATAAAATTATTAGCTACTTCGTATTAGTCGAATTTTTACCGGCTAACGGAATATTTATTTTTTGTGACACTAATAGATGTGATACAATTTCGTTGAAAGCTTTACCGTATTATAACATCATGTTTATTAATACTAATGTAATACACCTAATTAGTTGCATATAATTTGTAATATTATAATAATTAATGTTTTATTTGAATAATAATAATTATATTACAATAATAATAGTACTCCGGGCCAAGGCTATTTTTTTTATTGAAATTTCAGATAGTTTTTATAGATTTTTTTCTGTTATTGTTCAATGTATTAGAAAATTTCGCAAGTATATACAGAAAGAAAAATTTAACTTCTGTGTAGTGCGAAACACTTCATATTACTGTAGTTAGTAAACAAACTTTAAAAATATGTATTATTGAATAGTATCAGAGTAAGACGCTTATTCTAGAAATATTGGCGTATACGTAAACTTTTGTAGTAGCGCTGCTGTACGACAGTGATAACACTCGCACTACCTACAATTGTAAGGCTCCTACACCGTTGCGGTGTAAGTCGTTTAGAATTATTTTAGCTATGTATTTATGGGGGTTATGACTATACAATCCATATCAAAAGTTAATTGTATTATTTAATCAGTTGTTTTTACTGTAAATGTTCTATAATTCTGTAAAATTACGGTTTTGTAAATAATGGTGTTACAATCCAGAAAATCTTGATGAAATGGCGAGAAATGAAATGTTGTCCAATATTTTGAAGGAGACTGTACCTAAATGTACTAATAACGTTCATTTCAAAATTTGAACGCCCAATACTTAAAATCGAATACCGCTTGCCTTTTGGAGTTTTATCTATGTTATTTTACGTACCACATTGTATAACATATTAGTTTTTTTCAAAAATCCATAGAAAATTGTTAAAGATATTAATAAAATTGTCAGTTTTAAGAGGAAGCTCCCATAAGAGTCCACGTATAGGTACTTAACTTTATCAATTTTTTCCGGAGAATAAATACCGCTTACATAGCTGAAATTTTAATTATACCTATGAGAATTTTTTAACTGAATTTTATAAAGATTCGAATATTGTCATAACCTCCTTAACCCATTAACGCCCAAACGACCAACATTTTTTTTCTTTTTTCATAGTCATTATTTAATATTTAGATCATGCGCTACCATAGTACTGATTTTTTTCGTTATAGTTTTGGATGTGTTCTTTCGAATGCCGTCGGTAAAATTGACTTAACCCTTTTTTGAAAAAAGTTATGATTTTTTTAATTAAAAAAAATACAGAAAATTTGTCGCTATTTTTTGATAAATAATTTTTTTTCATATTATAAAATGTATTTAGATCGTTCGATTCATGAACAAAAGTGCATAAAATAGTTATACTTTGACCCTATATTTTTTGTATTTTGTTCTCAGATAGTCAAAAATTTTGTTTTTAATGTAAATACACGAAAAATAACCAAATTTATTCATTTTACATTAAAAACAAAATTTTTGACTATCTGAGAACAAAATACAAAAAATATAGGGTCAAAGTATAACTATTTTATGCACTTTTGTTCATGAATCGAACGATCTAAATACATTTTATAATATGAAAAAAAATTATTTATCAAAAAATAGCGACAAATTTTCTGTATTTTTTTTAATTAAAAAAATCATAACTTTTTTCAAAAAAGGGTTAAGTCAATTTTACCGACGGTATTCGAAAGAACACATCCAAAACTATAACGAAAAAAATCAGTACTATGGTAGCGCATGATTTAAATATTAACTAATGACTATGAAAAAAGAAAAAAAATGTTGGTCGTTTGGGCGTTGATGGGTTAAGTTATGCATTCCGCGTATTATTTGAAATTATTTGTTTTTATTTTACTTGAACACGAATAACTATTGTTTCTAAATTTGCCAAAGTGCTGAACATATGCAGGGTTTATAGAAAAGTAAAAAAAGTTATTGCGTAACTATAAGGATGAACAACGATAACTTATCCACTTTATTAACATTATTGTGAAATTTTGGAAGTTATAAGATTTTTTTAAATCATTCAAATTAATATACAATAACAGTTACCCTGTGTTCTCTCGGAATAAAAAATTAATGCATTTAAATTTGGTTGTGTTAACAGATTCTGAACAGAAGTTTTAATTAATTATAGTTAACGAATGGATACTAATATAGGTCCAAATATTGGGTACTGACGTTCAAACCAACAATGAGTACTGATATTAGTCGAATGTTGGATATCAATAATGGTCCAACATTGGGTACCAATATTGGTCCAACATTGAGAACCAAAATTGGTCCAACGTTGGGTACCAACGTTCGAAACCACCATTGGGTACCAATATTGGTTAAACGTTGAGTACTGTAGCGGCCACATTCTACACGTGTCTTCCTGTTGTAACCGATCTTTAATTGCTTTGTCTGTCCGCAATAAATAACCCTCTTGGTTCTTTTCGATAAAGTCTTTTTTTTTTTAATTTATTTATTTAAAGTCGCATCACCCAAGGAGTATTAGCGACACTAAAATACATAATATAATTATAATTTACATAGATTGGTTATAATGAACTTTTTTTGAATACAGATAACAGGTATACATCATTACAGAGTTTAATATTTCATTGTTGTATTTATATATTAACATGAATGTCTTTAATAAAACTGATCACTTTTATACAATTTTTGGTATTGTTTAATAAATCACTTATATTTGAAACTAAGTTGTACTTATTGCGTTTACTTTTATATTTTAGACACTTCAAAAGCACATGTTCAATGTTCAGTGACACTTGACATATTTCACAAGTTAGTCGTTTTTCCTTTTTAAATATATGTTCGTGAGTAGCTGTTGTATGACCAATTCTGATTCTAGAGATTATTATTTAATCTCTTCTATTTAGGTTATGTGCGGGATTCCGCATAGTTACAGTAGGTTTAATTTTTTTAAGTTGAGTTTTATTGGATTCATTGTTCTATAACAAATCCCATTCTTTGATTATTTTCTTTTTTACTATTTTTTCCCCGTTTCGTTGCTAATACTGTTGGCGTTTTGGTAGAATTTCAGATTGCTTGCTAGTTTGGCTAAGTTTTGAGCTTTTTTTGACATGAGTCGAGGTATTTGAGAAGCGTAAATCACTGTTTTGTTGTTAGGATTATTTATATGGTAAGCAATCTGATTGATTTGTGAGTTCTTGTGTTTGTTGTTTATAATGTCATTTATGAACTGTTGTGATTCTACGAGAATTATCGTTTTGGTATTAGGGTCTATTTTTTCGATTGTTTGTAGGATTAATGATTGAAGAATTGATTGTTCACCATACGACTTGGGCACTTTAAGGAGTATACTTTCTTTGTTAGGTAGAAGCGTTGCTGCTCCAATGAAGTTTGAATTTCTATACAAAGATGTGTAGATGTGTGTGTAATCTGAGTGATCTTGGATAAATTTATTGAAGTCGTATTTAACTAGTCCTATTTTATTGTTGGTTCTTGAATTTTCAGTGGATGTCCAATAGCAGTTTTTATTACATTTGTATGGGATAAGCCTTGAAGGACTGATATTGTACTGGTTTAGATGAAGTAAGGCACGTTTGTAAAAAGGGGATACTGTTTTAGACATAATTGTTAAATTTTCTGTCATGTTTTTATTTATCAGTTTGTATGCCTGGTTATTTGGACAATGAAGTATTTTGATGGCGTAGTTTGCTGTAAGAAGTTTTCTTCGTAATTGTAATGGGATTAAGTTATACTCCCTTAATAAACTATTTATTGGGATAGTTCTATAAGCTCCTAGTGCAATTCTCATACATGAATTGAGTATGACATCTAGTTTCTTCAATACAGTGGGTTTAGCCGAGTCATATGCTACACAACCGTAGTCAATTTCTGATTGTATAATAAGGCTTTGTACGTATTAATTAAAACTTTCATATTTGCTCCCCAATTTTTAGCCGCTAATACCTTCAGGATATTTTGTTTTTGTAGACACGGATATTTTTATGTTCAATGTGTGTTTTCCAGGTTAGTTTTTTGTCGAAAATAAGGCCAACTATTTTTACTTCGTCGACAGATTCTATGGTCTCATGTACTGATAAAGTCTTTCTATAACTAAATTTTCCCTCACATATATATTCATCTATACACCATTACTTTTCCCTCTCTTTCTCTAACCAACCGGAAAATAATAGACGAACGGCGAAAATCGACGCCACAGACAGACCCTCTTTGCACTCGTCGAGTACCGCTTAGAGCCATAGCCCGAACAGCCCGCGTAATCTTATCTTTATATAAATCAATATATTCTAATCCATATTCAAATTTCATTTGTATATGTACATTGTACACGTTAATACATTGTTTTGATTCAACCCGTTCTTCACCCTAGTGTACACGGAGAGAAATATCTATAAAAATTGTAGTTAAATTCATGAAAAAAATTACCATTAAGTTTTGTATATGAGGGACGCCGTGATGTTTTGGGTAAATTATACCATGAACTTCTTGGTAAAAATTTCTTATCCGAAACAATCAAAGTTTATTCATAACCTCAATCAATATCGTTAAGGGCTACAACATTCGCTTAAAATATATATCTCTCTATAATATATAAATATTTCGCCGCCGCCGCCGCCGCCGCCGCCGTGTCTAAGAATTCAGAATTCAACATATATATATATATGTTTTTTATATATATGTCATATATATGTTATATATATATGTTATATATATATGTCATATATATATGTCATATATATATGTTATATATATATATGTCATATATGTATATGTTATATATATATGTTATATATATATGTTATATATATGTTATATATATATATTATATATATATGTCATGTATATGATATATATATGTCATATATATGTTATATATATGTCATATATATATGTGTGTGTGTGCATGTGTGTGTGTGTGTGTTTGTGTGTGTGCGTGCGTGTGTGTGCTTGTGTGTGCGTGTGCGTGCGTGCATGTGTGTGTGTGTATGTGTGTGTTTGTGTGTGAGTGTGTGTATGTGCGTGTGTGTGTGTGTGTGTGTGTGTGTGTGATCATACACTTTTCCAAATATCCATATGTGATATATACAATGGGTTAAAAATTAAATACATTAATTATTGCATTTTTAAGATAATTCATAACTTTTTACAGAACTGAAGGCCATAAAAATGCTACAGACTATTTGAAAGGTATTGCTCCAAGCTTTCTTTCAAACTTTGGGATAAAAAATCAATTGTAGCGCACTTACACTTTTTTTAAGTTGAATATTGGCATGTATTTTATATAAAATTTACATTGAAATTAGAAATTCTAACCCAGAAGTGTGTGTGTGTATGTGTGTGCGTGTGTGTGTGTACGTGTTATTTGTTTTTTCAAGAATAGATAATATATGTATTTTTTCCGTGCGCAAAAAAAAGTTGTGAATATAACTTGAAAGAATGTGTATTAGTTTACTTATTCCTGATAAAACTCATAAAATAAAAACGGACCTAAAATTTAATGTAATGTTTTTAAAAATATGCACAATTTTACGAAGATAAAATAAATATTAATCAAGTATAACATACACTTTTCCAAATATCTATATGTGAAATATACAATAAATTAAAAATTAATACATTAATTATTGTATTTTTAAGATAATTCTATTATAAACAGTAATGGCAAAAGAAAATTCAAATTTTAACAGAGGCAATATAAAATACGAATTACATTCAGGGTTGCCAGATGGCGATTTTTTCTCTTTGTTGCTCTTGCTTAATAAACATCAATATACGTAAGAGAGAAAAGGAAAAAAAATCGCCAACTGGTCACTCTGATTACATTTCAAAAAATTTTTGAAATTTATTATTTTAGTAGTATTTAATTTAAATATTATTCAAATCAAAATTTAAAAATTGTATGGATATATAAGTAAGTAGATTACGTATATTTATATAAAACAATATTTTATATAAACAAGTATGTATTTATTAGAAACAAAAGGTTATTTAAGGAATGCCTTTGTTTATAATAATTAAAATAAATATATGGGCTCTGTAACTAAAGGGAAAAATAAATTGGATATAATTATGGATTAAAACGCAAATTTTGAAAGCGGGTGCAAATTACGATTTACGGGAGAAATGGAAGAAACAGGTTTTTATTTATATACCGCTAAAATGTTATAAATAATTCTTTAAAGCTAATACAAAAATTAATTTAATTAAGAAGAAAGTTTTATTACTCTTAAAGCATAAAATATTAATGACATGTAGAACTCTTGGCGATGACTTAAATAAATTAATTTTAGGAGGTAATGTTCTATTAAATCCGTTTCAAATAATCTAAAATTTTAATAGGTTTTTACTAAATACTACAATGAAGTATATGCACTTTACTATTTTTGGTAAGTTAATTGTTCATTACCATATATATGGGCTATTTCACATCAGTGGTACGATGAAAATTTGAAATCACTCCAAATTTTGTGAACAGACTGGAAATATCTTCCAGAAGATAGAAAAAAAATTTGAGGTGTTAAAAATAATTTGCCTAAGAGTTATTCCACCATGAAAAATGGAAATTTTCCAATTTTTTAGAGAAATTATTATTTTCAAAGCTATTTATCTCAAAATCTATTGATTTTTTTAAAAATACATTATAAACAACTTTTGTTCAAAATAATCTTTAGAACTTATCTACTTGGGTTACAATTCCTGATTTTAAAATCTCGAAGAGATAGAACGCCCGGAAATATTGAATATCAAAAAAAGGCGACCACACCACAATCGATTTTGAACACCGCTCAAAAGATCACATTTTTTGAACACACAAACACCAAATTTTTTTAAAAATTTAAATGGGAAATACCATGTTAATTTTTGTGAATTTTTTGTCTTTCTTTAAATTATCATAACTTTTTACGGAATTGAAGGTCATAAAAAGCTACAGACTATTTGAAAGGTATTGCTCCAAGCTTTCTTTTAGACTTTTGGATAAAAAAATCAATTGCTGCGAACTTACACCTTTTAAGTTGAATATTGACATGTAGTTTATGTAACATTGACCTTAAGATTAGAAATTCTAACCCAGAAGGATAAATTCTACACATAATTAGCAACGAATATTTGTATAGTAAAAGTTGATAGATTTTGAGTTAAATAGCGATAAACCCAGCTGGTGTTGAAAAAAACTGGATAAAATTCACTTTTTGAGGTTATAATAACTTTTGAGCTAATAAATTCCAGTACCTAAAAATTTTTTTCTGTATTCTGCAAAAAAATTGGCAAAGTGTACTCAAAATTTGGTGCATTTTAAAATTTTGATCGGACCATTTCACGTGGAATACCCCATATACATATTATATATATATTATACCTTTGGTGTAAGTTATGTCCTAAAATACGTGAAAATTAGTGATTTTATGAGGTTTATGAAGCATAACTTACAACAGCGGTCTTGGCCAATAAGCTAACCCAAGCCATTCGAAAGCTCGCGAAAAATGTGAACTTTTGAGAGGTGTTAGATTAAAATCGATTATGGTGTGGTAGCCGTTTTTGGATATTCAATATGTCCGGGTGTTCTATCTCTTCGAGATTTTAAAATTAAGAAATGTAACCAGGGTAGATAAGTTCTAAAGATTAATTTAAACAAAAGTTGTTTGTAATGTTTTTTCAAAAAAATCAACAGATTTTGAGATAAATGGCTTTAAAAATAGAAATTTTTCTAATAAATTGAAAAATTTCCACTTTTCATGGTCGAATAACTCTTAAGCAAATTATTTTTAACACTTAAATTTTTTTTGTATGTTCTGGAAGATGTTTCCAGCCTGTTCTCAAATTTTGGAGTGATTTAAAATTTTCATCGTACCACTTGACGTGGAATACCCCATATACATATTATATATATTATACCTTTGGTGTAAGTTATGTCCTAAAATACGTGAAAATTAGTGATTTTATGAGGTTTATGAGCATAACTTACAACAGCGGTCTTGGCCAATAAGCTAACCCAAGCCATTCGAAAGCTCGCGAAAAATGTGAACTTTTGAGAGGTGTTAGATTAAAATCGATTATGGTGTGGTAGCCGTTTTTGGATATTCAATATGTCCGGGTGTTCTATCTCTTCGAGATTTTAAAATTAAGAAATGTAACCAGGGTAGATAAGTTCTAAAGATTAATTTAAACAAAAGTTGTTTGTAATGTTTTTTCAAAAAAATCAACAGATTTTGAGATAAATGGCTTTAAAAATAGAAATTTTTCTAATAAATTGAAAAATTTCCACTTTTCATGGTCGAATAACTCTTAAGCAAATTATTTTTAACACTTAAATTTTTTTTGTATGTTCTGGAAGATGTTTCCAGCCTGTTCTCAAATTTTGGAGTGATTTAAAATTTTCATCGTACCACTTGACGTGAGATAGACCATATATATGTATACATATGTATGTATGTATGTGGGTGTGTGTGCGTGCGGCGTAATATTTATATAATATATATATATATATATTTTAAAATTGTTTTTTCAAGAATACATAATATACGTATTTTTTCCGTGCGCAAAAAAAAGTTGTGAACATAACTTGAAAGAATGTGTATTTGTCTACTCATTCTTCATAAAACTCATAAAATTTTTAAACGTATACCCAATAATAATAACGGATCTAAAATGCAATGTAATGCTTTAAATACAGATGCAAAATTGTTTGAAGATTAAATAAATATTAATCAAGTATAACATACACTTTTCCAAATATCTATATGTGAAATATACAATAAGTTAAAAATTAAATATATTAATTATTGCATTTTTAAGATAATTCTATTATAAACAGTATAGGCAAAAGAAAATTCAAATTTTAACAGTGGCAATATAAAATACGAATTACATTTGAATAGATTTTCAAAAACTATTAATTTAGGAGCATTTAATTTAAATATTTTTTAAATTAATATTTCAAAATTGTATGGATATACATAATATTTGAGATAATTTATATTTATATAACACAATATTTTAAATCAACAAGTATGTATTTATTAGAAACAGAAGGATATTTAAGAAATGAATTTGTTTATAATAATCAAAATAAATATTTGGGCTCTGCATAGTAAAAATAAATTGGATATAATTATGGATTAAAACGCAAATTTTGAAATAGAGTGCAAATTACGAATCACGGGAGAAATGGAAGAAACAGGTTTTTATTTATATAGCGCTAAAATTTTATAAATAATTCTTTAAAAATAATACAAAAATTAATTTAATTAAGAAGAAAGTTTTATTACTATTAAAGTACAAAATATTAATGACATAGAACTTTTGGCGATGATCGTTCGTCATTAAATAAATTAATTTTAGAAGGTGAATTTCTATTTATAACGGTTTAAAATAATCCAAAATTTTAATAAGTTCTTAACTAAAATACTACAATTTAGTAAGTATATGTACTTTACTATTTTTGGTAAGTTAATTTTTCATTAACATTTATAATTATTAAAATATAAATTTAAGCTTTATAAGAATTCATATAGTTTAAAATTTACAGTTAACATTTAATATGTCTATTTTTTTTATTATTTTTATTCTGATTTCATTACACTAAATTTTGGTAAACTTTTATTTATAAATTATAATAACTATAGCAATACCTCCAAGGTGTTGTATGAATCTGTTTAATTTTTAAGGTGTTCATGGTAGTGAAAAAATAATACAATTTAAAACATTATTTTAAATAAATTAATTACGAAAAACCTTTTTCGAAATTAAAAATAGGGGGTTGGCGCGCGAAGCGCGCAGGGGGGCGAAGCCCCCCTAGTATATATATATATATATATATATATATATATATATGTATATATATATAGCAAATGCTTATATTGTTTACTTTGAAACAGTGGGAAATTTAAATTAAAGAAAATTGTAATGAATAGATTTGTCCCTATACTTGTAGATTCAGTACATGAAAATTATATGGATTTCTTTTAAATAAGTCATTGGGTATATAAATAATTGATATTCATAAAATATTATTTATTGTATTTAGTAAGTTATTGTTTGTTACGCGTGGAAAGGAATTTCTTTATTCGGTCACTCGACGCATTCTTAAACACCTGATTCGCGTATGCCTACGTGACATGTTACAAATATGCATCAAAATATTTCGGAGAACTGGACCTAGTTGGACGTAAACATACAAGCGACCGACGTACGTAACCTCTCTCTGGTACTTTCAATCACGGGTGCACTTGTGCTTGTTTTTAGAGCGGGTACGAATGAATTATTTTTTACAAGAACCGGCGTATTAAGTGTTAAAAAATTAAAATCAGTGAAAAAAAACAAATCGTGTAGTGTAGTACAGTACAAAATGCAGAACGCTTGTGCAGTCAACCCAGCCGACTACATTCTTTTAACGCTCCCGCCGTTCTCGCCCGCAAATCCAGCACTATGATTCGCCATTGTTGAGAAGAATTTCCTCGCTGCCTCGGTGACATCCAAGGAAAAGAAGTTTAATATTACAGTCTTGGTACTCCACGCTAGACACGTGGCAGCGGTGAGGGTCATTATCATGCGCCCTCCAGCAGTTCGGCGATCGCAAACCATCAGAGTTTTTACGAGACTTGCTTTCTCTCGGAGGTGAAACTTTTAATGAGGAGGTTATACGCTCTATCTGGTTAGCCCGATTACCTTCGTATCTTCGCATGATCTTGGCCTGACAAAAGAATCAACCTTTGGAAAACCAAGCAGGCCTAGCCGACTCCGAAGCATCTGTTTCTAAGGAATTTGTGTCAGTAATCTCGGAGGTATCGCGCAATGTTTCGACTACTGAATCCCTTCGCGACGTAAGAGTTACACAACTTTATGTGGGAATGGAGAAGTACAGTCGAGAAATTGTTGCTCACACCTAACCTCTGCACGTCCAAGATCTTGGTTTCGTGGCCGTGCTCGATATCGCGATCGCACAACCATAGTGCATGTTGTTGGTATATCATCAACAAGTCTGTGCGGACGCGAAAAAGTATAATCAGCCGAGTTGTTTTTCGGAAAACGCGAACGGCGATCGTTAGTGACGGATAGTGATTTTTTTCGTCACCGATCAAGAAAAGAACAACTTATTTCTTATCATCACCGGCGCAGATGTGAGTGTGATTCCGTGTTCCATGGTGCGCGGCTCACCAAAGAAAATGGCGTACGAGCTAGCAACAGTTAACGGCTCTAAACTCGCAACGTACGCAATGACAGCCGTAACTCTAGATTTTGGTCTACGACGGTCGTTCTCGCAGAACCTCGTCATCGCCGATTTCACCAACTCTATTATCGGAGTCGACTTTTTTTCCTATTTCGGTCTACTTGTGGATATCCAGGACGGCCGGCTCATCGATAAGAAAATGAAGTTGACTTCGCAAGGCCGTATTTCTCGAATCCATATCGCTCGTGAAGGTAATCACCCATGGGAGAAACGATCAACGGTCTACTACTGGACCAATATATGCGGCAGTAGATACGAATGTTGTTCCTCAGTAAATGTTCATTAATTTAAAAATATTTGTTTGAAAAAATTAGATGAAACTTTATATATATATATTATTGATATAGTACAGCGTCAGTACTTCATACAGTACTGTACTAATTATTGAATGGTATATTTTACCAATATTGATTAAATTAATTTTTTGATCAGTTATAATATTTATATAAAAGTGAATAAAAAAATGAAAATAATTTAAAATTTTTATACGCTTAGCACTTTGAACAGCTTTTCCCAGCGTTTGAGAGTCATCAAGATACATAACTAATTATACATCTTTTGATGAAATTTTGTATATATCTGTAACTCTATCGGATAATGATGGATTATGGGTGGTGGCAGCAATAAAACTCGTCTCTGGTTTACACTTCACTTCTTAGTTATTTTATTGATATATAAAATATAAACTGTAAATAAGCAATTCGCGGGTGCACCGTGTGTAAGATCTGTACGGATCGGTAGCCGAGCAGAGAGTGTTAGTCCTCCGACTAACACCGTGTGTCGCAACGGTATAATGAGTAGAGGGGGAACTCGACCTAAGGGCCGATCGCAATTCCATCAGATAAACATTGAAAAGTTTTAGTTTCACTAAAATTTTTCTTTTCAATGCCATCTATTTTTTTCCGCATGCAATATATTCTTCTTGAACTGATTTTTCATCCTCGTCAAAAGTTTACATCTAAATTACTATTTTCCGATCTCGTTGATACAGAGACTCTTTATCTTTTTAAAGACCTAAACTTTTTTATGTAAAAGTAGTTGCTTCACGCAAACATTTTTCTTGTATATTGATAAAATATAAGGTTAGAAAATAATTAATTAATATTTTTAAATAAGCAGAACTGGTAAAACGTTTCTCAAATAAAAATTTTGGTAGTCATTTCACCAGTGCTGGCTTAATAGTAGTCGACATCATCCTAAAAGTAATAAAATCAACACCGACTTAATCTTATCAAACCAATAAACATTCAATAACGGGCCTGCACTGGAAAAGTGTATTTTAGAAACCAGTGATTAGCCAGTAATGGATTGGATGTTCTACTACTGGCAATTCTGCCTTGGGCATCGGCGATACGAAGTTCCACGAAATATTGGCCGAGTTCCCGGGCATAACTCGTCTGGACTGTCGCGCACCCGAAATGCTCCACAACACAAGACACTATATCGTCATTATCCCAGGACCGCCTGTCGCCAGCAAACTGACACTCTTTGCTCCAGAGAAACTGGTCGCCGCGCGAAAAGAGTTCAAAACGATGATACGTCTCGGAACCGCGCACCCGTCGTCCAGCAGCTGGACGGCACCGTTACATTAACACAGTGTTCGGACTGTACGAGTTTCCTTTCATGAGCTTCGGACTCCGCAACGCTGCGCAGACCTTCAAACGGTTCATCGACGAGGTATTACGCGAGCTCGACCTCATCTTCATCTACCTGGACGACATCCTTGTAGCCTCAGAGAAAGAACAGCAGCATAAGAAAGACCTTCGTCAAGTTTTTCAACGGCTCGCAAAATACGGCGTAATTATTAACCTCTTCAAGAACGAATTCGAATCTAATGGAATTTGTTGTTATGTCGGCGAACTCTTTAACGTCGACTTGGACATCGTGAAGGTTAGACGGGGTCTGACCAAATGTTTTGTTCTGTGGTTGTCAAGTCAATATTCAACTTTTTCATTAGTAACCAAAGAAAAAGTTGAATATTGACTTGACAACCACAGAACAAAACATTTGGTCAGACCCCGTCTAACCTTCACGATGTCCAAGTCGACGTTAAAGAGTTCGCCGGATGCAACAATTTTGAAAAAGCAAAAAGGCGTGAAAAAAGCAAAACTTACAGCCAAATCGAAGGAGGAACTGTGGACTTTTTTATCAATATAGTTGGTGGCAGCAGTAATTCTTCGTCGCGCTGAAATACTAATTTTTTTGGTGTCCATAACCTCTCGGTCGTGTCATCTAAATGTTTTTATCCGTTACTACAGGATGGTGCAGCTCATTTAAACGTTTAATTTAGTTTTTAAATAGTCCTTCTATATTTTTTATAAAAATTTTATAAAAATTTTATAAAATGTATTTTATATCTATTATATTTTAATTAAGCGAGGAAATAAAACCTTCACCGGAATGAGTCAAAGCAATCTGGGATTTTGCGGGACTATCAACCATGAAACAACTTCGTCAATTTCTCGACATGTTAAATTTTTATAGAATTTGCATGCTGGAAACAACGTGTACGCAAGCTCCTATGCATCAAATACTGCAAAGCAACATCAAAGAAAAAGAAGTAATACAATCTTTTGAAAATATAAAACAATATTTTGCATAAGCTATATTCATTGTTTATATACGCTGCGTCGAACGTCTCCGTGGGAGCAGCACTTCAACAACGAATCAGTAAAGTTTGAGAATAGCTTTTTTCTCGAAAGTTCAGCCCAACGGAGAAATCCTACAGTGCTTTCGATTGAGAGCTCTTAACTATCTATTTCATCATTCTAAAACTGATATTCTATCCTTTTAAGTTACAATTTTTAATCTCAAGGTCAATAATTCGTCAACTAAAGGTCAAGATATATGTTTAAAGTAAGGTATCCACGCCATATTCGATCTTTTTATTCAACAACGAATTCGAAGCTAATGGAATTATCTTTCCCCAAGTGAAAATAATTTATAAATTTTTATAAAATTTTTATAAATACATTTTATATAGTTTTTATAAAAAATTGGTCATATAAAAATTGTATAAAAAAACATTTTATAAAATTTTTATAAAAATATATACAAGGACTATTTAAAACTAAATTAAACGTTTGCAAATGAGCTGCAGCATCCTGCAGTAACGGATAAAACATTTAGATGACACGACCAAGAGGTTATGGACACCAAAAAAATTAGTATTTCAGCGCGACGAAGAATTACTGCTGCCACCAACTATATTGATAAAAAAGTCCACAGTTCCTCCTTCGATTTGGCTGTAAGTTTTGCTTTTTCACGCCTTTTGCTTTTTTCAAAATTGTTGCATCCGGCGAACTCTTTAACGTCGACTTGGACATCGTGAAGGTTGACGGGGTCCTGACCAAATGTTTTTTCTGTGGTTGTCAAGTCAATATTCAACTTTTTCATTAGTAACCAAAGAAAAAGTTGAATATTGACTTGACAACCACAGAACAAAACATTTGGTCAGACCCCGTCTAACCTCACGATGTCCAAGTCGACGTTAAAGAGTTCGCCGGATGCAACAATTTTGAAAAAAGCAAAAAGGCGTGAAAAAAGCAAAACTTACAGCCAAATCGAAGGAGGAAACTGTGGACTTTTTTATCAATATAGTTGGTGGCAGCAGTAATTCTTCGTCGCGCTGAAATACTAATTTTTTTGGTGTCCATAACCTCTCGGTCGTGTCATCTAAATGTTTTTATCCGTTTACTACAGGATGGTGCAGCTCATTTAAACGTTTAATTTAGTTTTTAAATAGTCCTTCTATATTATTTTTTATAAAAATTTTATAAAATGTATTTTTATACAATTTTTATATGACCAATTTTTATAAAACTATATAAAATGTATTTTATAAAAATTTTATAAAAAATTTATAAATTATTTTCACTTGGGTCTTATCTATTATATTTAATTAAGCGAGGGAATAAAACCTTCACCGGGACGAGTCAAAGCAATCCTGGATTTTGCGGGACTATCAACCATGAAACAACTTCGTCAATTTCTCGACATGTTAAATTTTTATAGAATTCGCATGCTGGAAACAACATGTACGCAAGCTCCGATGCATCAAATACTGCAAAGCAACATCAAAGAAAAAGAAGTAATACAAGCTTTTGAAAAAATAAAACAATATTTAGCATAAGCTATATTCATTTGTTTATATACGATGCGTAGAACGTCTCCGTGGGAGCAGCACTTCAACAACGAATCAGTAAAGTTTGAGAATAGCCTTTTTCTCGAAAAGTTCAGCCCAACGGAGAAATCCTACAGTGCTTTCGATTGAGAGCTCTTAACAATCTATTTCATCATTCTAAAACTGATATTCTATCCTTTTAAGTTACAATTTTTAATCTCAAGGTCAATAATTCGTAAACTAAAGGCCAAGATATATGTTTAAAGTAAGGTGTCCACGCCATATTCGATTTTTTTATTCAACAATCCGAAAAAAGTTTAAAGCAATACTCTTCTAATAGCTTGTAATTGGCCTGCAAGTATGTACAAAATTATAATAATTTTAAGAATTACAGAAAAATTGCAAAAATTACAAATTTAAATTCTATTTAAATTTTTTAAATTTTTGAAAGTTTTGAAACTTAAGATTTTATAACTATTATTATAAATAATTCTTAATTGTAAAAAAATATTCATTTGCTCATATTTAATTAATCAGATCTTAACAGTTAACTTGTTAGCTTGGGTTGAAATTATGAAAAAATCGATTTTTTTATTGTTTTTTTTCAAAGAAAATGTTATTAAAAATAGTATTTTCTATACTGCATGTCATCATTTTATTATATTATAAAATTATAACCCTAATAAAAAAATTCGGTTTTGTTGAAAATACACGTAAAAAAAATTGAATTTGGCGCCGCAGGAGTAAATAAAAATTACATACAACTGTAGATATACATAACCTGATAATTAATCTGCAGTCACAACTGTTTTGTAATTTGTTTACTATTAAGCCCTGCTGAATGCTGAATAATAATAAAGTATAAGTATTGGAGTGTCATTAGAATATGTATCTTTCGCTAGGATATTCTACACTTCAACAGATTTATCAGATACGTATTTTTCCTTATTTCATTTCAATTGTTATTTGTATGTAAATATTAGAATGTATAAATCTTTGTGATTATTTTATTTAGAGATTATAAAGAAAGAAACATATCAACTGTTGCTGTGTCGAAATGGACATTTTATTTATTTATTTTTATTTATTTTTTTTTATTATTTTAACGTCGCTCTTTTTATGCTCCCAAATCGGTGCTAATCAGCGACGGAGGTCATACGATGTCTTTGTTAAGAAAGCACTTGTTGAAAAATACATTCCCCAGTGGTGCTTGTATCAATCGGCCGGGGCCAGGAATCGAACCTGGGACCTCCAGATTACGAGCCCGACGCCTTAACCAACCGAGCCATCGCAGGCCTCTGACATTTTATTTATGTGATGAAGGAAAAGTTCTAATGTAAAGTTAATAATGTGTGTATTTTTAATGTAAATTTTGTTATTTTGAACTTCAAGAGTTAAAAGAATGTGAATATTTTCAAGAGTTATTTTCAACGTCTACTATTTCATCCATGTGTTTATAATCAACTACCTGAACTTCAAACAATAAATAAATAAAAAACTCCTTCTGGAGATAGAAGATTATTTTCGCTTCAAGGATTTGCAAGTATGATTTATAACTTTATATCAAATTGGTAAGTTCATTTAGTGCATTTTGTTATTAAAAAAATATTTTTCTTGTACTTTCATTCAGGTCATATTAATAGTCAAATAGAAGTTATAAGTCAGAAATAACTTCTATATTTCATAACATAAAATGGTTAATGATTGCAATATTAATTGTAAATTTGAGACACAAAAATAATCCTGAAACTTTGTAACGCTAAACTGAATTTACTCAGCGACATTTGCGGCACGAGCGAAGCGAGTGTTGCTGGTCGTGGTGGCGGGCATCGAAAATATCACGAGCATTATTTTAAATGTTAAAGTAAAATATAATAAAGAACAAGTATAAGACTGTCAAAGTGACTTGTTATGCTGTGTGTAGTTTTAATAAAAATCATGATCATGATCTTTTCAGTTGCGTTATTTCAGTAAAATTCATTTATTTTATCGAGAAAAGTTTTTTTTTTGAATTTTTAAAATTACAAATTAAACGAATATTTAGATATAAATGATATGAACTAATAAATCTCAATAATAAATCTCAATCGGTAATTTGCTCGCATGGTAAATTTTCACTTTGACGTACAGTATAGACGATTTTTATAAATTGTCATTAGTGTTTTTTGAGTGCGTAAACTTGCATTTATATATATTTAATACTTATCTTCAGATTCATGAGATTAGGACAGGTTAAGTTTATTTAATAATATTTTATTTATTTCGAAAATTGAGGGTTATTATATGCGAATGAGATGTCATGTGCATTAAAAAAGTGTGGCAGTTGCTTAGTTACCAGCTAATAGCACGCGTAGCGAAAGGAATACTTTCGACCAGGGCATCAAGAAAATATTATTTTTAGCTCAGTTGCCACAGGATGTCTTTGGATCTGGACATTCAAACCGGATGAAATTTTGAGGAGATATTCTTAAACATATTTTAATATACTTGAACGGACCAGCCTATCACAAAAATTGTTTACAGATAAGTTATGTACCATTTTTTAACAAAAACATCACGAAAAATGGAAAAAATTGATAAACTTGACTAAAAAATTTTTACTTCGCTTTTTTTCAGAAAAGTGTTCGATGTAAGTGGCTTGATTGGTAAATAGGAGATGTTTTTCCAACCTGGGCTAAAAAAGATGAGCAACAACAAAGTAAGCCTGCGGCAAGTGGCTTCGGATCAAGAAACGGATTCTACAATGCCATAGCCAACCGAACCTGGAAAGTGATTTCGAATGCAGCTTTACTATGGTAAAATATAGTAAAAATAGTATATTATATAGGTATACATATTTTTCATTATTCTAGATTTA
Source organism: Theocolax elegans (assembly GCA_026168455.1). NCBI lineage: Eukaryota > Metazoa > Arthropoda > Insecta > Hymenoptera > Cerocephalidae > Theocolax > Theocolax elegans. Next base: position 34,557,739 of record CM047430.1, on the reverse strand, counting down.
AATTAAAACTTTATATGTGTGTTTAAAACACATTGTTATTTTTCAGGTTTTTAAACAAGCTTGACTCCATAAAAAACGTTTTTTGTCTCAAATATTCTTTTATCTCAGTGATAGTGATCCAAAAAAAGAATAAACTTTTATTGCCCTGGAAATACATTGTTGTGACAATATTTTGTCAACGTCTTAATGTTGTTATGAAGGTTGGTGAACATAGATTCTTCATGATTGCTTTTCCATTCTTCATATTATTCAAAATATCGGCGAAACAGTGCAGTTACTATTGCATACGATAAGCAAAATTTGGAGGGCACATCAAAATCCACAACTAAACCACTTAAAATATCTATAGCGAGGTCCATTTCTTGTAGAGATTTATGATCTCTCCTAAGCTACGTTCCATCGTAGGAGACAGTTATGTCAACAGTACCATTTGACAACTGCAGTGCATCCTCATAAGTCGATGTCTTATATACTTGACAAACGTTTCCTTTGCACTTTTCAACACCTCCTCCTTCAGCTGAATGGTCTCCTTATAAAATTTAGTTGAGAATAAAAAGTTACTTTTGACATACGTACTATTGGCATTATCGAATGTATTCTTATCCAACACATATAATTCTTGCGTTTACTAAATAGGGTGAGCGAGGCGAAGAGTTAGTGTGAGGACTACTAAAAGTTTATTCAGCAATCAATCCACTTTCTGTGCATTTCAAAATAATCTTGGAAACTAATCCCAATATAGTGTTAAAATTAGTTTATGGAATTCTGTTCTTACATACACTAAAACTAGAAGAATCAATTAAAATAAATGCATAATGTATGTTCACGGCTGAAATACTCTGCTCTGTTACTCGAAACGACGTATTTGAAGATATTTGACGAATTTACCAGATTACTAGCCTGATCTGCGCAAAACAATGTTAACCAGTTCCTAAACTATATCGTTATTGGCTTATTTTTTAAAGTAAATTTTAGACACTTAGAAATCGATGTGACGCTAGCATGTCATATAAGGGTAACAACGCTCCGGTGTTCAAATGTAGCGTTAAAAATACGAAATATTTTTCGTGGTGGGCATGATTAAATTATTTATTGCAACAATGGCTATGGCAGTTAATTAATTATTTGAGCATCAAATATCCGGCAAGTTACGTTTTTTACAGTTTTTATGTTAGATAGGTCATGTGGACAATTTGAGAAACTTTTACTCTTAAGTAAACGATTAAAAATTATATTAAATAACAGAAAAATTTATTAAAACGTCATTATAAATAAATAAGGGTCAAGATTAATGAAAATAAAAACTGATAACACTCCATAGATCAATATAAAACTATTTAAACTGATGCAAAAGTATCTAACCTTAACAAAATATCCATACAAACAATTTACTCCTGCACAATTATCTAAGACCAAAACGATTCTCGGAAAACGATTGAGAAGACCTGAATTGTAAAATATATAGACGAGGTCAAGAAAAATCGTGTCGTTCGCCACGCGAATCCTGCGCAATCTTTACACATTAGATTAGATTAGATTACATTATGTTACATTAGAGGAAGAGAGAGCGTGAGAGGGAGGGGTGAGTCGGAGGGGGTGTCGAGAACATGAGTCATGTCGAGTTGGCGCTCGCGTTTGCCATTATCGTCGTATATCGCGGCGTATACACAAGTAAACGAGTGAGAGAGCGTCACTTGTAAACTATAGCACCTGTAGGAGTTCTCTATCTCGGATAAAAGTCGCTGGGAGAAAGAGCCACGCGAGGAAAATAGTAGTTCGCCTGTATGCAACTTCGAGATAAACGTTTGTTGTCCCCTTACCCCCTCTCTCTGTAGTGTAAGCCCCAGCGGAGAAAGGACACACGCGACGTAAGAGTAAACGTTACTATTTTCTTCCTCTTGGGCAAACGCGCGCGCGCTACGACGTGAGAGGGGGGGGGGGGGAGGAAAGCAACGTTATCACGCGGCCTGCCCAGCAGTTTGCAGCTGTAAAAACTACCTTTGCTCTCCTCAAAATGTCTTATGACAATAAATTACTCGGTTTATGCTCTGCTCTCGCTCCATCTCTACCTCCTTCGATTTTTTCTCGTTGAACCGTGTGCAATAATCGCGCGTTACTTCCTTTTAGTTATTTGACTTTGCATCACATTAAAATTTTTTATAGAGCGTCTCGCACCTTTTACGTGCCTGTTCATGATTATATGACTTTAATTCTGCAAAACCCTATTTTCTTCGTGTAGACCTCTGCGAGCAGGTTTAAACGAAATAATTTTAAGGTGAGGAATAAACCTTTTTTTGTACATTCTACTTGGTTAGAGCGTATAAAAAGGTTTTCATTTGTCTAATGAAGAAATTGATACGTTTTACGGTTTCGTTCGTATTTATCACTACTAAAGTGTACACTTTATTGCTCCATCTAGCATGCATCTCGACTAAGGGACACTTTGTATCAACTATAAATTCCTTGTTTTTAACTTACGTGCTACGACATTTTAAATATATTTTCAGTGTAGATGAGCATAGTACGATATTTCGACTGTTTAATTAACTTGTAACACGTAACCACTGGCGTCATGACGGTATAAACGGTAATTAAATATTTAACTCGCTAAAAGCAATTTATTTAAATTTAATGCTTTTTCAGTACAGATTTACATGTTTACACTTTTGATACGTTAGATATTTAAGTAGAGTCATATAAAAGATCTAGAAATAAATAATATATACAAACTTTTAAGGATATCCTATTTGCAATCAAAAATTTTCGAAAGTTGCAAAATATTAATTCAGAGTTTTTTAACTTACAATCTAATTTATTTTTTATCAAGTATTATAATCATATATAGTTGGTGCACATATAAAATTATTTTATTCATCAATTATATTAAAAATCTAAACTTTATTAATTCAACCTACTTGCGACTAAATTTACAATATATTTTTAGTGATATGTAACACAAGTGTCATTTTTCATAAAATACCAAACCAAAAAAAACATACTGACCCCGAAACACTCTATATCTTCATTCTCAATCATAATCGATGTTTCGTACAATTATTCTTGCCATCTAATAGAAGACCGTGAAAACAAAATAAGAATAATAACGAAATTGTAATAAAAATTCAAAAAAGATAATTATTTTGTAATAATAAATGACAATTTATCAATTTGTTGTGCGTTGTGAATAGAAAAAAAAGAAAATGTTTGAAAAGTAGTTCATTTGATGTATTGAAAAGGCTCTTCAAACAATTGCTTCGCATTCATATCCTTTCCTCGAGTTAAATGTTGTTGTAAAATATTACTTCATAGAATAAAAACAAACGATCATCCATCAAACCCGTATGAATAGAAAGAGTGATACATAAGGTAAAACTATAATGAAAAGGTACACCATGTTTGGTGAGGTTACTCTGCATCCATTTGCTCAGGGTGTACGTGTAACCAAGGAAGGCGGTACGGGAAAAATAAGAAAACTCGTCTGTAAAGCAGATTAAGTTAAAAACATAAACTCACCGTAAATCCATACGCACGTGCCAAGTAATGACAGACATTACGTAACAGCAGGTAGGTTGCATTCTTCTCCGCAATATACGTTTTAACTATCCTCCATAGGTACCTACAGGATTCCATGTTAATTGGCTCTTTAAATATAGCTTAGCCTAATTTTAACGCTCCGATGTATATACGCGTTTTATTATCGCAAACAATTTACCGTACTTTCAGCTTGTTTTCCACAGCACTTTTCACCCTCTAACAAAGAGATAGGACATTAAAAAGGATAGAATTAGGTCAAAATATTATTTTCTAAATTTTCTAAAATATCTAACCACTGATTTATATTTTTAAAAATGTGTGATTTTTCATAAATTTTTATGTAGATATATCGGCGTTTTTAAGCAAGATATTCTACATTTTATGCTAAATACGTAGTTCGTTACCATAAAACTCCTTGCGTCTGCATTTTTATGAAATCACATTTTATAAAGCCGAACACTTTTTCATGCAAATAATTTTAAGTTACATGCAGAGTATGAGAAAAAGCCAAATTAATTATTTATTTATAAATGTATATTGCACAATTTAATAAAAAAACAAATTTATAACTATTATAAACTAAACATATTTATTTAATATTCAATTTTTTATTAAAGTTTCGATGTAATTTATCAGATAAAATATATGAATACATTGATTGAGACTAATGTGACAAAAATTGGGACGCAATGGGTGTTTCAAAAACATAAATATGTATTGTTTTAAGAAAACAAGATTTAAAAATTAAAGTTAATTATGATTCAAAGAATAATTTTGAGTACTTAAATGTTTGCTTACATTAAAATTTTCTAGCACTAATTTGTATCTTCTTTTCTTTAGGAAAACCCCTTCAAATTTTGCTTATGCTTGTAAGGAAGGGTTTCACCCTCCGGGTCATGGATTTTGTTGCAACTTTGGGAACTGTTTTCTGGTACACAAATATGAAAGAATTCATGCGAAATTCAATCTCGTAAGCTGCGTGACGAAAATTATATTTATATTATATAAAGTTTAATTGCTGATAATTCGGAAGCAATTATAGATTGATACTCAAACACAAATCTGACAAAAAACTGAGATCAAGTATATACGAATACAAAAACAGGAGCTCAATTATATCAATTTGGTTGAAAGTTATGGAAAAATTATGAATTAGATAAAATTTTAATGAAAATTAGTATTAAAATTTAATAGACTTTTTAGGCAAAAATTTCGTTTTATTCTTATAATTCGCAATCTCTTCGTGTTTCATTTTCTGATTGTGACTTCATACACTTTCTAACGCTATTCCGTTGCATAACATAAAAAGTGGTGGTTATATCTAAATACCATCGTTATACTTTATTCTTTAACACAAACACTTCTTTTGCCCACTTTCTCCATATTTAGTGCACCTAAGTAAAAGCTGATTATAGATTGGTTTAATTTTTTCCACTATATTACTGAACATTTCATGGACATTTTGACACGAATCAAAGCATGGTTAAAAAAAATCAAGTATTATTTCTCATAAGGCAAAACTGATATATTTGAGATTTGTTGTTGAGCAGCGATATAAAGTCGAGAAAATATTATTCTTCATGGTAACAATATTACAAGCACTGCTCACAAACACTTTTTACTAATCGATCCTGCAGAATCCCCACCAAGTTCTCCGTTCTTTGCTATACATCACGCAAAGCCTTCCCCAGTCTTTTTGACACGTGATTTTTAATTCTTCTTTGGTTATTTCAACCTCTTCATCATATGAAGAAGATTCCTTCAAGTGTATCTAATTTTTGTTGATGCTGAATGTTTCGATATGATTTCAACAGCTGTTCTTCCCACGGCACTAGTAAATCCACCAAAATTAATGTAGCATCCACTAGATTTTTCATATTTGCGTTTCCACTTTTGACCAGTACAATTTGACAACTGCAGTGCATCCTCATAAGTAAAATGCTTATATACTTAACAATCGTTTCCTTTACACTTTTCAACACCTCCTCCTTCAGCTGAATGGTCCCCTTATAAAATAGTTTTAGTTGACAATAAAAAGTTGTCTTTGATATACATACCATTGGTATTATCGAATGTATTCTTTATTGCGCAGAGAAGTTTAAGCCACTGGAATTGATAGTATCAATTGTTCTTGTATTAACTAAAAACGGTTAGCGAGGTCAAGAATCAGTACGAGGACTAGTAAAAGCTTGTCCAGCAATCTATCCATATTCTGTGCACTACAAAATAATCTTAGAAGCTAATCCCAATGTAGTGTTGAAATTAGTTACCAAAGTTTTGTTCTCACATTCACTACACTTCACATTACACAACAGTTTGTTAAAACTAGAATAATGAATTAAAATAAATGTCCAGTGCTTCTTGACTCCACAGGTGGTTCATCTAAACTAATATTCTGAGTGTTTCCATCAGTTTTTCTTTTCCTCACCCTTTGTAGTCGCTTCATTCTTTTTGAAGGTCTATCTTTTTAGCATACCATCTTCTACTTACTTCATGCCTTTTTGTAATGCTTATTTATAAATTGTAAGTAGAACAGTATATATAATTTTATAGCAACAAATGTCAGCTGTGAGCTGTCAAGTGATAATTCAGTGTGAGTATACGAATAAATGTTAAAATTATTGCTGTAGGTTGGCAACAATTGTACAAACGATCAGACCTACAGTCTTGTATACGTTCTGTGTATGCCCACAGTTAACGTAACTATCATGCTTTTAAATGTTCTTATAATGACAACTTTATGAATAAAACTACATACAAAATCTATTATATTATATTCTATATTGTGAACAATATAAAATTGTTACGTTCGAATGGTAACTTATATTTCGTATCGTGGGTACCACGGCTCATCGAATCTAAGAATCAGCGAGTACAGGCGTAAAGAGGCAGATGAACTGATATACTTTTCTCCAGGCTTGATCTTCGTATAGGTGTGTTAGGTTGACTTGCGTTATGGTTTGAAGGCCGTAGGGAAAACGTTCCTTGATACCGTGTCTCCGTGTCTTTGCGTTGTCTTATTCCTCAATTCGATCTCGTCTTCGGCTTCCACTCGTAATAATTACTTATGTCTCCGTTTGTATATTATGATGTTCTTTTTATATAAGTTTAGTGACCTATATACGAGTGTAATTGGAGGGGCGCCTAGCTGATCCTTGCGTTTCAGGTTGCACCGATGCTCGAGTTGCGAAGTCGCGTGACACCGTTTAATGACCTGAACGGTCAGCATTTTCGTTGAACTAATTATTTATTTGTCTTAGTTATATTCATTCGTGACGTGTCTCCACACGTAACAAAATATTTATTTCTATTTTTTGCATTATGGTAGAATTTGCTGTATAACAATGCCCGCGCACCGCATAACTGTAGGCACATTTTTTTAAGCTTTTTGAATCCTTGAGGATTATTTAGCTATAGTGGTACATATTTTACAGTTTTACACAACGTTCCAATGGTATATATCAAACTTATGATTTCGGTTGTATAAATTGAGGCTTCTTTACACGTACTTACTTAAACATATTTTTCTAATTTACTACATACACTGGCGCTACCAATTACACCTTGTAGATTTATTAGACTTAGTTCCGTCCGAATAAATAGCCACCGAGTTTTCGTTTTTTAATAAGTCTTTTATAAGTAGATCAGGATTTATAGTGTCTTTTACAGATTTACCAAAATCTATATTAGTGTAAACGTCAGTAAATAGATTACGGAATTCATACAAATAAGTGCGATATTAATTTTCTGTGATTAATTTATTTTTTGTTTTGTTAGCTTCAGCTATATATTGTATAATTAGCATTTTGCTTTTCATTTTTTTTAATCGAGACTTTTTTGAAGTTTTTTTGAAGTTTTTGTGTACAGGTAATAGGTATTTCTTTATGTGATAGTATTTTAATTAAGTAATTAGAGTAAAGAAACTTGGCTCGTTCTTCCAACAGAGGTAATTTTGATTCTGCTAATAAGTTTGTAGGTGTAGTGATTCCTATATTCCAGAGCCACTGTTATCGCGAGATATTCAATTTTCTCGAATTTTTATATCAAAATTTTTTGAATTGGAAAAAATAAAACACTTGTCTCCCACTTTGAGATTTACTTTATTTGTAAGTTTATGACTTGTAAATATTAAATCAATGTTTGATTCATATGCTTTGTAAGGTTGTACATACGTAGTTGAGTTACTGTTATGCAAAACAAGATTTTTGCAGTAGATGTAACTATCGTATAGTCGTTCCTCATTACTGTCATTTTTAATGCCATTCTAGCTGATTTGGTGTGTGTTAAAGTCACTTATTATTAATGTGTGAGAATTATCTTTAATATTATATAATATAATATAATATCCTATTGACTTTCCATGAGAGTCGAACCTGGTGGTCTGTAACAAGTATTTAGTTCGAGAGTCGGATTTATATTTGTTATTATTACACCGGCAATTTCCACGGATTCGTCAGGGCTAATTAGATTATTTCGTTCTCTAAAGGCAAATTTGGTTCGCAATAATATAATAATACCACCTCCTTTTTTATGTGGGCGTTCCTTTCGTACAGAGTTTTGAAACTGCTATATTGATTGATATTGAATTTGGTCATTTATCGGATAGCCAGGATTCGATGCAAATACATATATCTACATTAGTCAAAATTTTTTCTAATTCTTCTTTCTTGTTGATTAAACTCCTCGGATTCCAAAATAGTATTTTAGTCTCCTTACTCATTACAAAGTGTTGGTTTATTTACTAGTACTCTTGTGAGTGTGTACTATCTGAATCTGAATCGTTTGACGATTGTCTTAACAGTTTATTTTTTAACCTAGTCATTCTTGCCTTCTGGCTTTTATTTTCAACTAGAGGATGCAAGGTTTCGATCATATTGAAAAGTTTATCATTTTGGTCTTTAAATTCTTCAGCAATTGTTCGTATATTTCGTTGACCGAATGTTTTTTCTAAGAAAACCTTGAAGTTTATATAATTCAGTACAAATTGATTAGGATTTTCTTCTAGTATTTGCTTCACCGATAATAATATTATGTCTAAGTCATTAACATTTTCGTCTTGCTTATAGTTTGTATTTAATTTGGTGGTAATAGTAACTTTTGTATTTTTGTGCTAAGATTTAGCAAACTCTGTGTCTATTTTTTCCGGTTATTTTATCTTTTTTATTTGTTTATTAAAGTTTCGGTTTATTTGCTTTAGTTGCATCTGAGTTGAACCTCCAGACGACGTAGATACTGGTTGTCTTTTTAACGTTTTATTTCTATTCTCAGTGTTAAAATGAGCCTGCTCGTTTGAATGTGATAAGTTTGTAAATTCCATATCGTTAGAGGTTCTGTTACCTGGAATTTGTGATTGTTGGTTTGGTAAATCTTGAGAGGGGGTTTCTTGATATACTTTTGCGATGTGTTCTTTCTGTTACATATGAAACCGTGCTTGGACTCTGTACTCAAATATATACAGTGCGGTGTGTCTTTATATACAATTTATAAGTTTTCCGGTACTATGTTCCTTTTCGTGTTTTATATATAAAATTGTCGTCTAATCGAGTATATGTGTGAACGGACTTATTTGCTCGTGCAATTATTTCGTTAGGAATATTTGGGCTGTCGTTGGATATTACTATTCTTTTATTTTTCTCTAGGAGAGGTCTGATAGTGAGAGTATAAGTTTTAACTTGTACCTGTTTATTAGAAAGATTGTTTACCAAAGTATTATTTATGAGATATATACATACACGTCCTCTGGATACTTAAGATATAAATTTTATATTGCTAATTTCGGTTAGATTTTCGATACCGTCTATTGGTAATCATCTATTGTACATGCTTTGATTGAGTACGGTACGATCGCTTGATCTCCTATGGGTACGAAAGCTGCATTAGAGTAGGATTGTAACGTTGGGTTTACTGAAGAGGGAGGACCCCTGTGTTCAGAAGTCATATATATAGCGTTTTGCTGCTGTTATTTGACTGCTACGTCAGTCAAAAAGACACTAACACTTATACTATCACTAATAATTATTACACTTTTTTTGTCAAATTGAATTTAAACTTATGTTTACAACGGCACTGAATAAAACACTTTCAAAACACGTCTGCTCGCTTCGGCGGACAAAACCGGACTCTCGTAAGCACGTGGGAATGCGAGAGTTCTATATCAGTTGCAGATATATATACTCTTAGGTACGGATTGTTCGCGCGAAAACAAACCAGTAAAATAAAAAAATAAAAATATAAACATCTACTGAAACTATAATACTAAATTGCAATATGTTGAATTATTCTTTTTTGCTTTCATGCTAATATCTAGGACAATATGGTAAAATCATTGAATATTTCGCATGATTTATGTATCTTTATGATTACAGATCATTTTCTATATATAAATAAATTATACTTAAGATTAAATTTTTATTAAACATATTTATTAACTACAATGCTTAATATGTAATACATTTGGGTCGTTTATGGTGCATTTTTCGCGTATAAAGCGTTGGGTTTAGACAAAAATACGAAAGACATAAATGGCGCTGTCGTTATTTTTACATACTGGAAAATGAAATTGAAAGGTCAAAGTTAGTTTACTTATTGTAGAATACTATTCGCTTATAATCAATTTCACCATTTGAAAAAGTATTAGGTAACTAATTCCTAATTTTGAAAACGCCTTAGGAGGTTTGAGTTGAAGAAATTAATTAAGGGCTTATAAGTAACAAAATATTAAATATTATACCCGTAGTGATTTGACCGCGATCTGCGCTACCTGTTTGTCGATTTACCACTACATGTACACAACACCTTATTACGTTTACTCCCTGGAAATATAATTCTTATAATATATCTGAACCAATAATACTTTTACTTGGTTGTAAATGTTAATACTTATTTTTATTGAAAAACCAAAGAAATTGACTCCATCGCACGTATGTTATTATATCTTGTAGTCCAACAAAAAATTTAACTAATTTTAATACTTCTATGTTAATTTTTGAAGAGTCATAAGCTCTGTATTATTTTTTATACCATATGAAAAATTTTCCACAACTTATTTTTGCAATTTTAAATTTCGTGCAAGAGAATAAATATAAATTCGACTGTAAAAGTAATTAGAATTCTTTCACAAAGCATTCGGACTGCTTTTAACTGTGACGTAGCATGTCTCATTAAAGAAATGTACCAAAAATTGCTTTGATGTAGCACATTTACATGCAAATATTTAAAAATTTCATCGAATTACTAAAAATGTTAATAGTTACACACACTTACTTCTCGTTTGTAAAATTTGTAGAGAGAAAGAGAGAGAGGGAGGAAGCTTCCGTGCGTGGATAGAGCGAGGTACATGTTAAGACAGTAAAAACATCGGTTGCTCGCGCGTGTACACACTCGAGTGCAAAGTGCACTACCTGGTTTCGCATACATGCCCGCACGCCGATCATATATACATGCTGTACGGAAGGTACGTATATAAGAGAAAAAACGAGTACCGGAGATCGTATGGAAGGAAGCGCGGTGGGGTAAGAAACGGAGAAAGCAACACGGTGGCCGGTTGTTCGATTAAAATGTTACTCGCCGCGGGCGGTCCTATCAAAGGGATCGAAGACCCAAAGTACCAATCAAACGCGCTCGCGCCCTGCTTTTGCCAACTCGCGCGTGTACGTACTCCCCCTCGCCTCTCTGTCACTCTGTCTCGCTGTCTCTCTGTCTCTCTACTTGTATACGTGTCGATGCTACGCGGTTAATTTTACGTTGCGCTCGCGTGTAAATTGTGAAACGCTCTTGTCGTCGCATAAATTTTTTTCCGGAACAGTGATTATTGCGGAGAGTACGCGGTACACTCAGATTTATACCGACTTAATAATCATTGCGTTACTTATATTGAAGATCCAGCAAAGATAAGAAAGACGTGGAAGTAAAAAAAATGTCGATGGATAAATCGAGAGCGTTTATGAGGATAATTTTGTAAAGTACACTCTCTCGAATGTATTGAATAATTCAGTAATTTCGCTAATGGAGCGATGGATCCACTTCTTTTATACATAATGCTTGCGTTCGGATCGTTGTTAATTAGAACTTTCGTGAAAATTTAATTTGTACATTTTGCCTGTTTTCTTGAAATTCGTTACACGCGTGCGTTAATTAAAGTCGGTCGTTGTTGTTGTTTGTCGTTCGATGGAATCGTCTGGGAACGTTCCAAGTATACCGAAACTTACGCGTTTCGATTTGAGAGATGTACTCGATATTAATCGTATCACTTTGATATTGTTGTCCTGTTTTTAAAGAAATATTTACGGGGTATAATAAAAACAATTTAATTTTAATATACTTTTATCGCCGCTCGTATCGACGAACCGATAAGCTATGAATTGTCGATCATAGATAAAGTGAAAGTTTTAGCATTCTGAAAATTGTTTTGTATAAGTGAAAAACATCAGGTATATATACGTATGTACATTCTATGCGAAAATTCGATTAAATTTTAACAAATATTTGCTGGATTTTATATTACGATTGTTACATTCGCATAAATTGAATTTATAGTTTTTAACAAGCTTTTCCATTGATGAAATATTGAAAATATAACTGGTAAAAAGGGGTAATAAAATATATATTTTCGTTATTTTATGTGCTGACTAGGAATATATATGTATAGCGACATTGTAAAATCATAAAATATAACGAAAATACGCGTTCATACCCGATTTTCTCTGGAAAATTCGCACAATGTAACGCATCAGCTCTGGAACCACTCCTCTACCGGACTTCCCTCCCTCTCTCTCTCTCTCTCTTCTCTTGTTCCCTCCCCCATCCCTCTCGCACAAATTTACATAATAACCTTCATCGTGCGTATAAATGAACCTCAACTTATTAACTATAGCAAGTGACGTTGCACGAAATAAATTAGAAGAAAAATCAATTCCACCATCGGTTTTTCAAATACGAAAGTAAAATTCGGGCGGTAATAATATATTAGCGAAAAAGAATCCGTCTCTGCGAAAATGCGCACAGATAAATTACTTCCTGCGGAGTGCGATTCCGCTCCCTCTCTTCTCTCTCTCTTTCTCTCTTCATCTCTCTTTTTCCCTTCTTCCCTCCTTGTTCCCCTCTTTTACTCTATCCTCTTGTCCACATCGATTTCCAAGCGGTGCTCAGTGCACAAGCCCAGCTCAAACTACCCGCTGAGCTCGCTCGGTTGCCGTTACCGTCGATACATTATAAATGCAATCCTATATCAAGAGTAACGTATTTAATTTAACCCGGCGCCGGTCAAGGGGGCCGACGCTCGGCCGTCACTCGATTACCGCGTTGGTCAATACGACGACGTACTAGTCCCACCGAAACAACGAGCCATTAATTTGCTTCCGCGTGCGCGTGTTTAGTCGTCGACAGGTAAATATCATCCCGCGACTCGCTCCTGCCGGTAAGCGTGTGTGTATATACGAGTACACGTACGCACGTGTGTACGTGCTTATTCGATCGATTCGAATTCGTTCGTACGCGCGCACGCTCTGCCTCACCTCCATGCACGAATAACGCGCTTCTCTACCTCCTCCTGGTATTTCAATTGCGCCTCTCGATCATCTCTTCTATGACGCGCCACCCTTTTTTTCCCTAGACCTTCCGACTACTTGAGGTATCAATTCTACCGTTAAGTTTACGTGTGCTCCGTTTGCCACGTAGAATAACCGAAGATATGGCTTTACCTATATACCATATGTGTGCCTTGCTACTGTAAATGAAAATCTGATACATCCGGGATTTTAAATAAATGTTAACAACCGAGTATATCGTAAAACTAAAAACTATAAAAAAATAATGGTGATGCGTACACGATATTATTTACAATATTCCAGAAGTCAATCATTTTTAAATTTCTTTTAAATATACTCAATATAAACGATAGTGCAGTATAGAAATAATTGTTTAAACGTATCGTAAATTTTTTAATTTACGAAATTACATATAAATTTTCTTATAATTTTATATATTTCTAATTAATTTTATAATATTTCTAATTATACAAGTAGCATGAAAAAAAATAATTATAAAAAATGTACTTTGTGAAGAATGTATTGTGAAGAATTTTTCGATTAATACCATGGGTAAATGAATTTAAAAGTTTCCGATTCTTTTCCTTCAAACTCGATGCAAATTAAGAAACTTCTCTTGAGTGGTAGCATATTGTGATTGCATTGGTTCGTATAACCTAACGTACTTTAGGTAATTGCGAGAACTAATATACAGTTTGCGTGATAAAAAATTGTTTTCGTTGCACCTGATCGGAAATCAACCATTTATAATTCAATAAGGTAAAATATTTATAAACAACCAGCTTGATTAAAAAATTTGTATTTATTACACAGAATATCTAACAAATCCAACGAAACAATAAGTGATTTTTTTTAATATTGTACTTCTAACTATCGAGCTTACGTTTGCGATGCTATGCACCTGATGATATGATGTAGGATGCTATATACGTATAAATGTTTATTTTTCCATTGCCATGTTTGTTAAAAATAGATAGAAAATGGTTTGTTACGAACTGTAAAATAAAAAGGTATTTCCTTTTGTGCATTGATATTACAAAATAAAATGTATGTATTGTGTACAGTGCATTAAAACAGAAAAAAACGTGTTTTTCATTTTGACAAATAAATTTAAATAAAACTGAAATGCGATGATCGTAGATACATGTAACTTTAAAATCATTTAGGAGAACTAACGAATTAGCAAACCATAAATTAGCATTAGCTAAAATTTGGCATTTGGGAGTGTAAAGTTAATTAAATTGAACTAACGATATTCGTTTAAATGAATTAGTTGGTTTATTAATTAGTAACATAATCAATTTTAGTTTGGATAAGTTAAAGGAATGCGCATTGATAAATTTAATAACTAGACTGTTTACGCCTCAATGTGCATACTTGATTGGAAATTAGCATAAGCATAATTATATTAGTTCGCTCAGTGCATGAATATAATACACATCGATACAATAATTGAGCATTGATTTATCGTAATGTTACAGTAAATTAAGAGATTTATGCGCGCTATGGCGACAAAGTAAAGAGAGTAGAAGACTTTTGTGTGGGAGCCTCGGTGTATTAATTTACACGTGTAATTGATTACAGATTCATTCGGCCAAATCAAATAAATGATGGTTTAAATTATTATATTCATATTCAATCTGCGCCTTCGGGTTAATTATGAATTTCGTGTTAATTGCAGCCTACTTTCGTTCGCAGCCCAGTTTTAGTGAACGAGTGACACCTACAGCCCCTCTTAATTGACGACGAGTACGTGAGAAAAATAAATCGGCGTATTATTCAAAGGGAACCAGTAATATAGATCTTGAGTAAAAAGAGAGTCGGTAAAAACTCCTGGTTTCCTACGCAGACGAGCGAGAGGGAACTCGGTAATTCAAGTGTATGGTGGCGAATACTAATTTTCCTACATTAATCTCTGCGCACTTCATTATCTGTCGCTTGCTTTTACCCTGCACTAACTGAGACTTTCGAGACTTTTCCCGTCTTCTTTGCAACTGTGCGCAATAAAATCTACCGGGCGATTAAAATATTTCAGTTGTAACGAATACGCAATCCATATTCGAAATTAAATTTACCTTTTGAAATTCCTATTATACGAGACCGGATAAATTAAATCTCTGATTAAATCGAGCTTGTAATTCTTTTCTTTTTTTTACCTTTTTTTTAATCATTTATTATCACATTTCGTTATAAATTTACAATCGATCACATATTGTTAATATTTTTATGCGCGTCCAATGAAATTTTGGTACAACGTGTTACATTTCCGAGATGTGATTAATATTACTCTATATTTAAAATTATAGCAATACTTGATTGAAATTTCGTTTGAAATTCGGTTCACCGAAATTCTTCAATTTGTCATTCGCCACGTTGTTCGTGCATGTAAATCGAATAGACTCGAAATTCAATGTTCGCCAACTGCAAAATTTAAGATTATAGCCAAATTTAACTTATGGGTTTTTCGGAACTTTGATTTGAAGCTGAAAAGTATTTTTACCTTTATCGTAATTTATATTTGCACTTTTAAAATTGCTCAAACTTTTCTAGAATTTTGGGTAAGTGCATTTTGTTTTAAGAAAAAAAGTATGGTAACATAAAAATAATTTAACAAATTTTTTCCAGTTGGACATTGACATTTTTATGTCTACAATGTAGTTAAATATTAGAAAGATTGTTATTGAATCAAAATATAGTAGCATAAATTATTTTCCACTTTTTGACACATATACATAGCAATTTAATTTCAACTTGACAATTTATAGGAGTAAATTTGTTTATATACAACGTTCTTTGCGATTAATATTTTCGTAAATGTATAATGACCATGAATTTCTCAGTTTATTCTTTCTCGTGTAATTAATGTCATTCGCGTGAAAACAGTCGTGGTTTTCGTGAAACCACTAGGTTTTGCGGTAAAAGTAGGAGCAGTATGGAGGAAGCGAGAAAAGCAGGGATTAATTTGAAGCTGAAAAGTATTTTTACCTTTATCGTAATTTATATTTGCACTTTTAAAATTGCTCAAACTTTTCTAGAATTTTGGGTAAGTGCATTTTGTTTTAAGAAAAAAAGTATGGTAACATAAAAATAATTTAACAAATTTTTTCCAGTTGGACATTGACATTTTTATGTCTACAATGTAGTTAAATATTAGAAAGATTGTTATTGAATCAAAATATAGTAGCATAAATTATTTTCCACTTTTTGACACATATACATAGCAATTTAATTTCAACTTGACAATTTATAAATTTGTTTATATACAACGTTCTTTGCGATTAATATTTTCGTAAATGTATAATGACCATGAATTTCTCAGTTTATTCTTTCTCGTGTAATTAATGTCATTCGCGTGAAAACAGTCGTGGTTTTCGTGAAACCACTAGGTTTTGCGGTAAAAGTAGGAGCAGTATGGAGGAAGCGAGAAAAGCAGGGATTAAGAAAATATGCGTTAATTTTTTAAAGGGCATCTGCATCCTTAAAAGTTTTCTTTTAACAAATTAACTGAATAATTTGAAATATTCGGAGTTTAGTTATAAATAATGTACACTGTTATTCCGTTTATTCTTTGTTATCATACACTTAATTTATATTATAATTGTATCACCAGAATCTTTCAAACGGCAATTAAAAGCTTAATCGATTTAATATTCAGCAAAATTTTAAAAGTACTTTATTTCATAGAAAAATTTGTTTAAATAAGTCTATTGTTATGAGTATAGGCATGGTGATGATCCATTAATTTAGCGTAGCATAAGCACACTTTGCAAAGTGCAACAACGTTCGCCAAAACTTTAAGCGCACGTAAAGTATATAATTTTTAATACTTCCATCGTAAACGATATTAATTGCTTTAATACACCAAGTTGAAAACATTAAAAGACAAGTGTGCGTGTGTGGATATTGCAAGCATAATACATTCAAAACATTAATTTTAGACATACGTCTCCCATATTTATCCAAAATAGAATATTGGAAAGAGCATATACGCGTACCACATGAATTACAAGAAAAATTAAACGATAAAACTTTTTCCAGGATAATAACCGAAAACAAATTACAAATTAAAGCTGCTTCAACTGTTTTAGGAACAGTAAAAAGCAAAGTCAACGAAGCTGGAAAAAAACAATCAAAGCTCGGGGGAGAAGAGAAGAGAAGAGGTATAAGTAAGCGTCACGTATTAAAAAGGGTAGGCACGAAAACTATGTATAATTGCGCGTAAGTTCTTTAATGAGATTGAACTACGATATGAATAAAAGTCAGAAAATGAAAGCACAAAGCGAATAGAATGAGGAGCAAAGAGGGTGGGACGGGAATTCTCGGTCAGATTGTACAAAAGTGAGTGCGAGAGCGAGGGAGAGACAAAAGAGAGGAAAGAGAGGAAAGAGAGGAAAGAGAGTGGATTCGGTGACGGTCGGTGGGAGTCGACGAGACCGCAACAGGACTGCGGACAAGACGGCGCGAACGAGGGAACTCCAACGCAAAAGAAAGGAGTGGCGCTCGACTAATTAACATAATTGGAATCACTTTTGCCCATAACCGGCGAGACGCTACGGCGGCAACAAGAAACTCTCTCTCTGTTTCACTCTCCTTTTTCTTTGGCTCCCGAGTCCCGAGTCCCGAGTCCCGGTCCCGAGTCCAGAACCTCGAGTCCCGAGTCCCGTCACCTCCTTCCCTGCTAGCGGCTCTCGAGCTCGAGAAAAAAGTTTTTTAACCAGTTCCATCAACTAATTTTTCCACCGCAGGCAGAAAACTTGCGGGCGAGAATATGCGCGTTACAGAACCAGTTACAGAATCGCAAGCACTACGCGAGTGCCGTTTATGACGGGCTAAACTTCCTTCGACACAGGCTTCGCCGGCATTATCGTGAAAATTGATAGTTTCCTCGAAACTTTACCCATATGCTCTCGTAAATTATTATGAGATTATCAAAATTTTTACTTTTCTTTTCAAACTCGTAATTTAATAGCTAAACTTTATTACTCTGCCACAATCATTTATTCAAATCCTACCGTTTACACAAATATAATTATTTAGATTTCGTTCGCAATTAAAAACAATACATTCCTTACTATCGAAAAAATACGATTTCAAATCAAATGTATAATAATAACGGCTTAAATTTACTATGACAATACAGTGAACTCTATGTTTATACATATTTATATGTTGAAACGCTAATATCACTTTGACTCGTACTAGCAGCTCGGCATCAATTTTCAATAAACTACTGCATTACTTACTAAAATTGCATAAACTCTGCATTTACTTTGCTTTTAGAATTTATTATGAATAGAGCTACTAGCCCACGTGTTAAAAATCTGTATATGTACAAATTAATAAGCGAATAAATGTCGACAATGTGATGTTAAACCGTAACATTTATACACAATTTTTTTATTTGAAAAAGAGATGTTTATTTTTATTACAAAGTAATTTTGAATCACGATGAAAAACTCTTAAATTTTTATAAACAATTTCTTAAGATGAAGATATTCATAAAATTAAAAATAATTGTCCAGAGTAAGTCCTTTTACGAATTAAGAAACACGTACAACTGGCAATTAAGAAATTGCTGATAAGATTTACGAAATAATTTACGACAAAAAACATTGTCTTACATTTACGCAGAAACCTTTACAAAATGATAGATTAATTTCATAAGACTGTACATTAACTGAAAAGTGTTTCGTGAAACTGGATCTTATCGAATGACTGATAGTTCAAACTTCCGATCGAAATTCACTGTAGATTAAGATAACGATTATAATACTACATAATACTGATGTAATATTGTTAGCTGATTTTCATCTTGTCAGTAAATTTCATCGATTTGCCAAAGCTGAATGAAGATTCTCTCATCCATTATCTAAGATCAGACATTTAAACGTCTATTACTACGTACCATTCGATGCAACGTCTCGCTTTACTTTGAGAATGCGAATTGATTAGTATCGATATTGCGTCTGTGTATACTACGCGTACTGTAGTTGCGGTCTGATTTACTTTGAGAGGTGGACCGATTAGTATTGATATGCCTTGTATTTGCTTGATGCACTGTAGTGAGAACGTCAATCTGGATATTGTACGTTGCTTGAGAATTTACTAAAGTTAAGCTAAGCAAATCATCGGAACAATTATAAAAATATACGAACAAATATACTAACTTATATTATCATGAAATTGATTTTTTTGTCATTCTGTAATAGTATTTTTGATGACGCACTGGAATATTTTAATGATCGAAATAATAGCAGTATTACAAGTGCATGTACGTAACGATAAATGTCATTTTTTTTAATATACTGAAAAAATCTAATATCGAAACTCGATATTTCCAATTGTAAATGTATCAGCATTACTTTTTATACACTTTTCCGACTAATTATAATTTATGTTTTTTCATTTGCGTTGTTACTCTCGTGAAAACTTGTATTGCAAAATATGAACGATTTAAAATGGTAATGTGTATAAATGTAAATCAAATATTCACACATTTAAATCAGACTTGTCAGCCGTCTATCGAGAGAGTTGAACGTTTGTCGAATTATATCATATATACGCTCGAATATTTATAAGTCAAATTTTAACTGTTTGACAGATAAAATATGTTTATTAAATTAAAAATATATATTATTATAGAGGTTAATATAAAATCTAATATTCACTTTAGGGCACAAGCCTGGATTAAAGTTTGAAAAAAAGATATTCAATTTTGACGCAATTAATAATTTTTTTAAAATAATAATTTAAAATATTTCTTAATTTTTTAAACAAATTATATTACTATTAACTTTTATTTAAAAATTTTTGGCCAATTTATATGTGACATAACTATTTTAATTAATTATGAGACTCCGTACTCTGATTTTTTTTCATGATGGACTTACCGCAGGATATCTCAGGAATCATTTCATCGAATAGGCTGAAATTTGAACAGTAAGTTTTAAAGATGATTTTAATCCACTTAAGCGAAACAGACTGTGTTAACAATGTAATAAAAAAATTATTTTTACCAAATTATTTTAAACATTCAAAAATTGTGTAAAAGACAGCTAAATCATTTTTTTAAATAAACATTCAGACTTTTATTCGTATTCCGTTCCATTCAAGTAGGTTAAAATCATAGTGAAAAGTTACTGTTTCAGCCTATTCGATGAAATGATTCCTGAGATATCCTGCGGTAAGTCCATCATGGAAAAAAATCAGAGTAAGGAGTCCCATAATTAATTAATATAGTTTTGTTACATATTAATTGGCGAAAAATGTTTAAATAAAAGTTAATAATAATATATTAATAAAATATTACTTATGTCGACTGTAGTATAACTAAATTAATTAATATTTTTATCGGTCTTACAGTCAATTATATGGACAGTCAGATTGCCCCTACTTATAATCACCCCCGAAGAATTCTATAAAAATAATAAAAATAAAAAATAATATTTGTTTAAAAAATAAAGAAATGTTGTTAATAGTTATAAAAAAATTATTAATCGTGTTAAAATTAAATATTTTTTTTTCAATTTTTAGCCAGGCTTGTCCCCTTAAATGACTAAATGAAAAGTGTGATACGAAAAAATTGTAATATGTTTATAGCATTGTACGAGATATCGTTAAATAATTTTTAGGTTATTAAATGAGGTAAATAAAGTTAGTCGTACATACGAAATATATTTAAATTACATTGCAATTGTTCTTTTTTTTAACCAATCTTTTGTTGCTTACATAGTTGCTAAAATATTCTTTGATTGAGCTATTACTATAATAGTTTCGAATGATTTCTTACTCATAAATAAATGGTAATACGGTAACCGAGATAAAAGCTCACTGTGTTAAACTTTAAGTTACGATCTTCATCCTAATTACGGAGGAAGTTTTTATGTTCATCAATATAGACAAGTCGTGTTTATTATCGAGAATCGCGTTGAGTTGTTAGCCATCAGTTTAGATAAAGTCTGTAATACTATATTTCTTTTTTAATGATGGAATAATGTGTTCATTAAAAGTAAACGAATATTTATATATATATTAATAGGTTTCAAGAATATAAATATTTCTATAGCATTGTACGAGATATCGTTAAATAATTTTTAGGTTATTAAATGAGGTAAATAAAGTTAGTCGTACATACGAAATATATTTAAGTTACATTGCAATTGTTCTTTTTTTTAACCAATCTTTTGTTGCTTACATAGTTGCTAAAATATTCTTTGATTGAGCTATTACTATAATAGTTTCGAATGATTTCTTACTCATAAATAAATGGTAATACGGTAACCGAGATAAAAAGTCAACTTGTTAAACTTTAAGTTACGATCTTCATCCTAATTACGGAGGAAGTTTTTATGTTCATCAATATAGACAAGTCGTGTTTATTATCGAGAATCGCGTTGAGTTGTTAGCCATCAGTTTAGATAAAGTCTGTAATACTATATTTCTTTTTTAATGATGGTAATAATGTGTTCATTAAAAGTAAACGAATATTTATATATATATTTAATAGGTTTCAAGAATATAAATATTTCTTTGAATCGACTCGCTTAATGGTATCATAACTCGGTTAACTACCAATATATTTCGAAATATACCTATTGATTAATAATTAATTTGACTTGTAAATATTTTCTCAAATAGTAATTATTTTTACCACTTAATTAAAAAACTTTAGTTTATCGTTTCATTCGTTATTTACATGCACGTTTAGAGAGGAATGCAGATAAAGTTCTAATTTAAAAAACAGTCAGACAGCAAACCAAACCTGGTGAAACGAGAGTGTGGTTTACTCTTGCCCTTGCTGTACGCGATATTATTATTAAATAGCTAGTTGGTGTTTTAAAACAAATATGTTATAACTTGTGAGAAAATGTAAGGATAGTTTGTTTGTGTATAACGTACAGACATGGGCAAATGGTGTTATTTCGATGGTACTTCATTATTTTCGCGATACTGTATCTTCGATACTTTTGGAATAAAAAGTATCGATTGATACAATATTTTTTAATATAACATTAAATTAATTGTATCGTCGATACTTCGATCCAAAAATGTTGTAAGGAAGTATCGAGTTCCGATACAGTATCGATGATATTGTCCACCATTGTCAAAGTGTGTACTGTAACGAATGAAAAATACGAGATTCGAACAGACGAATCTTGGATTACAATTTTGTTCTCTAACCATTGAGCTAACGTCTGGGTGGGATGCACAGTTTATTACATTCGGTTTCTTATGTCCGTTTTACTTGTAAATGGTGTATATATATAGAAAGAATTTGTAACGATAGAGCTTAGGAAGTGAGGATCGTGTTGTTGTACTAGAGCTATTATTATGTTTAGGTAAAATAAGGAGAACAGGAAACATCTGAACTAATTAACCAATAGGATGTTTATTGTATTGCCCTTTATAAGTTTAATTTAAAAAAGTTTATAGCGTACTACTGTCACTATTGAATGTGTGCAAAGAATATTACCGTAAATGATTAATAAAACTCTTGTCTTGTGTTTTAACATATTTGAAATTTTTATGTAAAGAGAAATTTTTTTGTAAATGTTGCAAACCAATTTAGTAAAAATCCCTGAACTCTTAAGGAATGTGGTAACAGACTGCGAATCTTGTAATTTTTGCTAAATTAAATCGTAATTTTTATTTTTTTTTTCATTCATATTGAAAATATTATGTAAATTATTTCAGAGTTTATAATATTTTTAAATTCTTTAATTAAATTTTATTTCTGAAATATTTTTTGATGTCATCGGAATTAAGTCTAAAAAATTTGGATTGAGAATCGAAGTCCTTACCACTGCGCCACCGAATCGGTTACACATGTTTCACACGAAGACGGAATTCCAGTATAAATACTTTTAATATAATTTCGTAAACAATATAGAAAAATTTATGAGTTAGGAAAAATTAAAAGCTTGTAATTAAAATTTAGTATGCATTTTCTAAAATTTTTACATTTAGTATAAATTTTACGTGACACATTTTACGTAACTTTTCGGCTTTTTTTCGAGATGTCGCCATATTACTATATAGACACTCTTGTAATTTTTACTAGATGGTTTTGTAGTATTAACAAAACATTTTTCTCCGTAATACCACTTGTTAACGTAAATAAATTTTTAGATTCTTTGAATATTGGCTTATCATCCATAGAGCAGGGATAATCAATTTACGATTAATAAATTGTAAGACCTCGCAATCTTTGATCTTGCACTAGCTCAAGACTAAATGAACCATAATAGGTGAAATGTATGGGTATTATATGAAAACATTAGGTCCCGGACTGGTCATTGAAAAGTCATTGAATAAAGGGTCTAATAGGAACGAAGCTGGTTATACCGATAGGATAGGTAGAGCGAAGGGTCCGCAAGAGCTTTAAGCCTCGTAGTTCAACAGGGACTTTAAACCCATAAACCCCGATTAGTTTGGTGAAGTGGTTTAGCGGGCCTTTGGGAATCGCCGTCATAAAACTGTCTCCGTTGTTTAGTTTGCACGCGAATCTCGAGGTTTTGGTTGAGCCAGCCGCGCCATCGCGAGAGAAAGCTTTACGATACGCTCTCAACTTTTGTCTCTATAGACCTGTTGAGTGGAGAGGCCACTCGAGAGCGCGACAAAGAGGGAGAACAAACGATGCGCAACCGCGTCAACTTTCGACACCATTTGCATTTTTACCGTACCTATCGTGTTTAGCATCCCCGAAGTATACACACACGTCGTATGTAAACGCACCCCGGCTACGAGCAATACTTTAACCAGGCTTACCGTTCCTTCTTTCCTTCTTTCCTTCTTTCCTACTTTTCTACATCACCACCGCCTCTTTAGGAGGCAATCCTCGACGTCTTTTTTCACCGTTACACCGTTAGCCTCTATGATAATTTTAACCTACAAATATAGTTCGTACGTACATATTTTAAAATTTAATTTTTATTATTTCTGCAGCGATTATTTTATTTTTATAATCATCTGATGCCTGTTTGTATAAGTAATTTTTGTTTATTTATTTAGTTATTTATTTATTTATTTATTTATTTAGTTATTTATTTATTTATTTATTTATTTATTTATTTATTTATTTATTTATTTATTTATTTATTTATTTATTTATTTATGTAGCGTTTTTTTTTCTCCATAACATAAAATTTTGTTGTGCAAAAGTAACTTGAATTTGAATTACTGTGTTCAAGACCTACAACTAAACATATAATTAGTTAATTAAACATAACTGTACACAGCATTGAATGTTTTTTGGTTAAATGATAGTCCGTCAGACCAGTAAAGGTTAATAAGTAATTAATTGACAAAAAGTGGTTTCAATTAACTTCAAATTTGTCAATTTACATTAGAGTTTCTCAATATTTGCCAAATTTTTGTTTTATTACATTAGAAGACTTTCTTTTTCAAAAATTATTTTTTTTATTCGTGACAGTAGTGATATTTCAATAATCAAAGTGTTTTTTTTATAAAGTAAAAAAGTACTAATTCATGATAACATTTTAATATAAACACATTGTGCACAAATGACAGATTCTATAATATTTTTATGAATAAATAAATTTCAATAAGTCTATTTAATAACTATTTGTGCATTTTAGGTATTATAATTATTTTGTTTTTTATCATCCACGCATAATGTATTATAGGATAGGTTCACTCACGATTTTGGTGGATAAACTAATTGAATTAGTTGTTGGCAATGTTTCGATGGCGATATGCCATCCTCTCGAGGATATACCTTTATTCAATATTTGTATTAATGTATTCTATTTTTAGTACATATATTTTTATATTAAAACGGGTAAATTATTTAGTATTATTTGCAGGTCTGGTGGAGAGTACTAAAAGTTTTAGAAAAACGTAGCTTTGACGGTCATCGAAGAGAAAAGAAGTCAGAATATTCCTTAAAATTGATTAAACTCACAAAGGAGTGATTAAAACAATGCACGCAAGGTCCCAGAGAAAAGGAAACGCAAAGCGAGACGTCGAAAAAGAAGGTAACGCGTTTAACGTTCCAATAAAACTGTTGGAGAGAAAAAAAGTAAAAAGGAGTCGGGAGAAAGAGGGCGGTTAGGTTGGCGCGGAATGTCGGCACAATTCCAGCCGCGAAAGTGGGAAAGAGCTCTCGGATATTATTCGAGACAATCGTATGGCTAGGTGATCGTTCGGGCCAAAATGAACACGACAATGCGCGCAGCCTCAAAGGTGTGCGCGCGTGCGGCATTGTTTGATCGTAAACTTCGGATTTCCAAATCGACGGCGGCGGGGTCGATGCGAACAAACGAGGGGTTGACTCGTTCTTTCTTTTCTCTTTCTCTGTCTCTCTCTCTCATCGACTCCCTATGCGCGGATAATCCGCGAGCATCCCTTTCTCTCTCTTGCACATGTTCGCCCACCCCGGTCGACTCTCTCTGGCTCTCCCACGGCGGTCATCGGTGGACTCGTTTGTTCGCCATCTCCCTTTCTCTCGTTTTCTCGTTCTCTATCTCCCTTTCGTTCGTGAGTGAGCGAGCGGGAGAGAGGGAGAGAGAGAGAGGGAGAGAGAGAGCAGCAGGAGCAGCAGCAGCTTCTTCTACGCGAAGCCTCGCGGACGTGGCAGTGACTAATTATTTAGGGTGCGCGCGTTCGCGATCTTTCCCCTCTATCTCTTCTCTTTCGTTCGGCTGCTCTCGCTCGAGTTTTTTATCCATTTATTTTTCCCCACGACTGCATTTCTGCGGAGAGCCAAACGAAACACTTATATGGACTTCGTCACCGCTTCGTTTCGCCAGGTTATACCGCTATGCAGCCATTGTTTTGCCACCGGTGTAGAGCGCGCGCGTGCGCCCCGCTCGGGCTATTAGCAATTCAAATTGGCGGTAATTTTTTGAGCACATTTTTGACCTCCTGCATCGGCCTCCTCTTTGTGTCCTCGGACTCTCCCGACGGGAACCGCGCCGAAACCTTCATCCTTATTAAGCCCGCCCTCGTCGCAACTAAGGATTCTCTCTCCCCCTCCCCCTCCCCCCTCCTCTCCCTCTCCCTCACCCGCCCTTTCTCCTCTCGTTCCCCTTGTGCCTCCTTCTCACTCCCGCGGAGGGCCCGCGATAATAATTGGTCGGCTACTGCCTTTTACTAGAGTTATTATAGCGTATATATGCGCGTACCTACGCAGCGAAGGAATTTTCTTCCAGGATGAAAAACTCGGCGTATCTTTCCTTCTTGCTGGCTCGTTGCCGCGTGCTCTCTATGGGAGGCGAACGGCTTCAAGCGCCCGAGCGCTGCTTTCTTGCGACGATCGCACACGCGAGAGAGGGTACATTGAAATTCTTCTAATGCATGGGATGAAAATTCATATCTATACCGACTACCTCAAATTTCGCGAATTTTTCTCTCCCTCCCTCTCATTTTCCATTGTTTTCTATTTCTCTTACTTTACGCAATTTCGTAACTGTCTATGCAAGATTAATCTTAATTCCAGAAGTACTAGCTCTCAACTAAATTATTTCTATTTAAAAAGCTTATAAGATTTTATACTAGAATAATCATTGAAATGTAGGTATTACATTTTCTAATTGATTATAGTGTACAAAGTTATGCTTTTCAATATGCATACTAAGAAAGTATCTCTAATAGTTAAACGTCAGTCTCCAGTTGCGAGCAAGTGGGAAAAAAAAATGTTGGAAGTAATATACTGTGGACGCCAAATACTAGTATACTCGTTATTAAAAATAGTTAATACATTTAAAATACACACTCTAGTTATTTATTCAATTTTTTACAGTGCATACATACTGGGGACATATAGGTATATATATAGTATAATGCATATTCATATATTTCGTGCGGTTCGTACATTTTTGAATAAGCAAATATTTCTATACGCTACAAAATTACAAAATACAAAAGAAAGGTACAATGATTTTATTAATAGATGTTATAATTTTCATTTCTTGCATAATTGTAAGAAATTAAATCGTGACATTATTTCGACCGAACCCAGGAGAACTCGCGAAATATATACCATTGCGAACCACCATACAACAAGTTGGAAATAATGTTTTCAGGTTTCTGTTGAGTGCTCGTTTATTCACATGGCTATTCGCATACGCTCGCGTGTACCTACAACATGAACATTATCTCGAGAATGCTTACAAACATTTTAACATAACAACACGGAAAACACTTTTAGACAGTGATTTTCGGATGACGAGTAATATTTGTCTGAAATTACTATAAATCGTCACTCGATGCCTTAAAGGATGTTCTATTGGTGTCTTGCTGTACGGGGAAAAGAGGGAGTCTCCCCTTTCTCCGCGTGCACCGTTGCTATGACCGCGCACCTCCCCGCACGACCAACGAACTTAATTTTTCGTTAGTGTTTTTATCAATTTCTTCAACTTTTGCGTGGTAACATGGACTCAAATTTTGCATACCGATTTATTTATATTCACTTGTAAAGTCTCTAATTGTTTTATTAGATTCTCTGCACTTTTCATCAATCGCACTTTAAAGTCAATCACATAATTTTCCGAGTCTCTATAAGAGCTTATGTGTAAGAAGCCAACTTCTATGTCGTTCTTCAAAATGTGCGCGGAAAAAAATATTTAAAAAATTCATGAACATTTCTGACACTCTTACAAATAATATATTTTTATTTAATTAAATTCTGTTAGTTTGACGTAACCATAGAACATCCTTAACGCGACCAATCTCTTAATTTTGGAGTGCCCGAAAGCAAACAGAAGGTGGCGCTTTATTTTGACTGACAAACGGTTGCTTGGAATAAATAAGAATAAGCGTTACAGTTAACAACTTTGAACTGAAAATTTAAATAATCTGACAGCATATGCAGTGGTAGAAATAATATTTTTATTCCTTATTTAGTTATAGAAATAACAATTAATTTATTTAATACTTCTGTGAATTCTTTTCTCCTATACACCACTTTGTTCATAATTGAGCTAATAATTTATATGCAGTTTAGTTGAGTGACTTGTGCGACAGCTATTTTAAGATTAGTATTTCACGTTTATTAAGGAAACTATTTAGTTAAATCTATTTAATTTACATTAGACAATACTTTTTGTTCCAAGCATTATATAGATCTACTATTTAATTTTAGAATAATATAGATACTGCAAAGCTCATGGAGAAAAGAAATTGCATTAATTTGGCTTTAGCGTCACCATGACAAGTCATATGCATTTAAATTATTTTATAAATAAATGTTATTTGCATGCAATATATCGAAATAAGAGACGTATTTTATTTATAATAGCATTAAAATAAACATAAATATATAAAAACAATCTAATAAACTGTCTTACCTTAACCAAGAGCATATATAGATGTTTCGAAAGTTCTCGAATACTCGTTACTCGCTCCTTTTGGGACTCAGCCTCTAAAAACTATATTGCAGCTGCTCCAAAATCGATGGATAATCGAAGCGTGAGTCTCAAAAACGGTTTTACGTGAAAATTTGAATTTTTATTTTTATTATAGTTGTAGATTTCCTATGATGATATGACAATATTATTGGATTAAAGGTATTACAATATATATACATAATTGTAAATATGTGCACATCAAAATTGTAGCAGAAGTAGGAAAAATGTAAGTGCATTAAAAGTAAGTAAGTACATTTTAGTTCAAATTTAAAACTGTAATGTTATTTTAACGTACAAATGTATACGTATGATGTCAGTTGCAGTATCAAAAAATATGTAAGGCTACCTGCATGAACTAAGACATGAATATAATGCTATTACATCATGAAAATAATTTATACAAGATAAATATTCCACATCGCAAACGTTCGCACGGCCATATTATACACCATTATCTGTTGGAACCTTTATTGAAATCGAGTAGTTCTCGAGATCTTAGATAAATATTATTCTTTCATTTGCTTTATTTGTGAAACACTAGCTTACAAATGTCATAACAAATTCATTTTTCATTACAATATTGTTTTCTATTAATTGTATTAACCTGTAGTAATATTGCTATTAAATCATATATTTCATTTTTATTTTCTAACTTAATGTGTGTATATTTGTCAAAATTTAAAAAATTTAAGTTTTCTGGTAAGGTACTATCGTTTTTCAATCGTGTCAAAAAATAAACTGATCGCTGCCAAAAATTGATTAAAGCTTTACGTTTGCTCCATTGCGGACTATCTATGGTTATGAACTCTATATAGGCTTGTTTAAGTTATTGGGTTATTTAATAAATACCATTAAGTATATTTATCTCCGAATCGATAACCAATAAAAGGTTAATGATGTTTTTTTCTCTCTTTTATAAGCGCAATAAAACAAAATAAAAATAAGAATCGGGTCTCTTGAAATTTGCATTGATAATAATACGCATGAAGTAATAATTACATCAATGCTGTTTAAATTATCAATTATTTGCCTTTGTAATATGCTTTTCCAGCAGAAACTTCGATGCACTGTGTCCATGCATAATAATTACGAAAATTCAAGAGCTTGATTCCAATATTAATTATATAAATTAATAGATAGGTCATTCAATCCGCTTAAAGCTTCACGTTGACCCTACGTTTACTGGTGTTCTATGATACGGACCGTGCTATGGCTCTCCTGGAATCCCCTACAATCTATCGACACCTATTTTTTTGAGTAACGTGCAGTACAATAGTTAAAAATATACGATGAAATACATTTTATTAAAATGATACTGCAAACATTTCCTTATTAAAAACTCGAGGGTTAAGACTGCACTAAAGTATTTAGTCAATTATTAAAAGTTTTATTGTTTAAATACATATTTTAACGTGTTTTACCTGCAATGAAATTCTTTCCGAAGCATAAATATTTTTTATTATTTCTTGTTACTTTTCAGTACTTTATCAGTTTATGATTAGGATAATATAATATACACTATTAGGCACGATCGTTTCACGGAAGTGCCTTATATTTTCATCATCGCAAAATATGTGATACCTCAATAAAGTATATATTTTGACATAAAAATAAAATTTATGTAACTTAGAACCCATCCAAACTTCTCCCTAAAATGTATGTATGGATGTGTGTATGTATGAAATCCTGTGACCAAAATAACTCTGCTAATTTTCAATCGATTGAGCTGAAATTTACAGGGTATATTTGTTATAATTATAGAACTCTGTGGTCCTATTTTCAGATGTATCGCTCATAAATTGTGGAAGCTATGGAGCGTTTTACAATTTCGTAAAATTGGTTTCTGCATATTACCTCCAAAAATACTGTTCTTACGTACATAATGAATTTAGACAAAATTTTCGTCTTAAAATTATAAAACTTTTTCCTATACAACACTTTCTGATTCGAGCAATATTTTTAAAGATACGTACATAAAAACAATGAAAATCATTAAAAATCTACAAAAAAGCACGTTTTTTCGTTATAAATTGAAATGTATCATTTTTATATAAAAAGTGTACATAGAGAAAATATTCGTCACAAAATTACAAAACTTTTTCCCATTGAACACTACATGATCAAAACTGTTTTTTTGAAGATAACAACATAAAAACGATTAAAATCATTAAAAATCTACAAAAAAGCACGTTTTTTCGTTATAAATTGAAATGTATCATTTTTATATAAAAAGCGTAAATATTTCGTCACAAAATTACAAAACTTTTTCCTTTTGTACACTTAACGCTCAAAACAATATTTTCGAAGATAAACAAAGAAAAACTGTCAAAATAATGAAAAAAGCAAAAAAAAATACGTATTTTCGCAATAAAACGAAATGTATTGTTTTTACTGAAAAACTTTTCATGAACAAAATGTTCGTATTAAAATAATAAACCTTTTTTCTATTATACGCTTAACGCTCAAAACAATATTTTCGAAGATAAACATAGAAAATCGGTTAAAGTAATCAAAAAAATATGAAAAAACGTTAAAAAGTTGACTTCTATTGTATAATTATTGTTGATGTAATATCATTTTCTTTTATCAGTATTTATTGTATGTAAGTCTTTAATATCTTTCTCCGGTTCATCATTTTCGTCATCAGATAAATTGCTATCATCTTCTAAATCTGGTCCAACTATTTCAGAAATATAATCAAGTGACGCCTTAACCACCAATTTTTCAGTCTTTCTTGAAGTGTCAAATTTTGTACACCATTCTAAAATTAATTATATTTATGTTAAAAATGCAAAATAAATATTGAAATTATTATCATTGTTACTAAAAATGATTCCTATATAACATTTTTGTTTTGAAGGCGTACTTTTTTGAAATTAAGGTACCCAACTAGTATGACTTCATCATTTAAATGCACTACACTTTCATACTCATCTTTAAAATAAATTAATTATTTTACAATTATTTTACAAAAAGTAAAAAATTATTTTCTTTTAAGCTATAATAAAAACTTACATTACAATACTTTTGATATACAAAGGACATTTTAAACAAATGTTTTATACTCTCCTTCTCCTTCTCCAAAAATGTTTACTTTTCTTTCTAAAAAAATAATATATGTATGTATAAAATAATATACCTGTTAATAGACAATTACATTGTAATCTATCTTAAGATTTTTTAATAATATATTTTAATATAACAATTTCAAAGTATAAATTTTATTTGTACCGTAAGATGCAATTTCTATCTAAAAATTCTGAATATATATCTTATGTAGATAAATGCACTTACCACTTTTATAATTTTTCACTGTTTCCACTTGAAAATCTTTATAAAGTTGTGGTCTGAATTTTTGTTCTATACTTTAATTATAAAATCAAAACAGACACTTAAACCCATAACAATATCCTTCACATACATCATCTTCATAAGCTATTGTCCTATAAACTCTTCGTACATAGTGCAATTGAAATTCTCCTTTAAGAAAAATTACCAAAATTGGAAGAGTGTGTTCACCTCTTGTAACTTCTCTATACCAAGTTGTTTACGCTCTGAAATAAAAAGAGATTCTACGAATTCTAAAGTGAATGACTTTATGTAAATTTTATAAATAAATTATAATAATCATCATTACATCAAGAATTTATAACTTAGTTACAAAAAGTAAATTCAAGGTTTTTAATATCGTACCTTTTAAACAACGTGAATGATATTTAGGATACACTTGTTGAGTGAAACCGTTCACTTTCAATAACGAATGACTAGGATGTTGGAAAGTTGACAATGATTGCGGAGCACTACCGTAAACCTTTGTTTGAACTTGTATCAGCACTACTTCTGTAAATATAAAATAAAAATAAAAACCTATTATTATTGTAATAGAAAATAAAGCTAAATATTCAAAAACATAAAAAATATTACATTAAGTAATAAAAGTTGTTAGAAGATAACACATTAAACATCAGTTAATGGATTGAAAATCTTAATGATGTTCGCAAAACACTTTAATTAATATTGCATAATTACATAATTTAACAATTGTTATATATGTTAAATAAAAATTATACTGAGCTTAAATTATAAATTTTATAAGCTTATTTCAAAATTAATATCTATGTAATTTATATATTTACCCTGAATATGTTCTCGGTCTTAATAATTATAAGTGCCGTTCTTTTAAATTATTGTATTTATTATTACATAATAAGAACTTTAATAGTAAAATAATAAATACAACATTAAATGCAAACTTAATGTAATTTAAAATAAATTAAAATATGTAATAATAAAATGTCACAAACCGTTAATGTATACCAGATCAACCTTGAGAAAGATGAAACATCGCCGAATCTATCCCAATACAAAACAAGAGGCTCGTGGTTATTGTTGAACGGAACCATTATTGTTCGACTCACTACCATTGTTACTCTTGTATTAAAACTGACTAGTAGGTGAATTACTCCTATAATTCATAATTATCTTATATATAAATTATCTTTAAATTTAATTATAAAGTATTCTACAATTTAAAACATAAATAAAATGTAATAAAATAAATATTACTTAGTTATTGACAACTTACGGCAACTTAATATTTTCAAAAATAAATAAAATATAAATCTTATACAATAAATAAATTAACTAGATAATAAATAAAAATTATTTACCATCCAAAAATAGTTATTATTCTATTATTTTCGAACACTGCCAACATTGGACAATACTAGTTATTTATTCAATTTTTTACAGTGCATACATACTGGGGACATATAGGTATATATATAGTATAATGCATATTCATATATTTCGTGCGGTTCGTACATTTTGAATAAGCAAATATTTCTATACGCTACAAAATTACAAAATACAAAAGAAAGGTACAATGATTTTATTAATAGATGTTATAATTTTCATTTCTTGCATAATTGTAAGAAATTAAATCGTGACATTATTTCGTCCGAACCCAGGAGAACTCGCGAAAATATACCATTGCGAACCACCATACAACAAGTTGGAAATAATGTTTTCAGGTTTCTGTTGAGTGCTCGTTTATTCACATGGCTATTCGCATACGCTCGCGTGTACCTACAACATGAACATTATCTCGAGAATGCTTACAAACATTTTAACATAACAACACGGAAAACACTTTTAGACAGTGATTTTCGGATGACGAGTAATATTTGTCTGAAATTACTGTAATCGTCACTCGATGCCTTAAAGGATGTTTATTGGTGTCTTGCTGTACGGGAAAAGAGGGAGCTCCCCTTTCTCGGCGTGCACCGTTGCTATGACCGCGCACCTCCCCGCACGACCAACGAACTTGACTTTTTGTTAGTGTTTTTATCAATTTCTTCAACTTTTGCGTGGTGGCATGGATTCAAATTTTGCATACCGATTTATTTATATTTACTTGTGATGTCTCTAATTGTTTTATTAGATTCTCTACAATTTTCATCAATCGCACTTTAAAGTCAATCACATATTTTCCGAGTCTCATAAGGCTTATGTGTAAGAAGCCAACTTCTATGTCGTTCTTCAAAATGTGCGCGGAAAAAAATATTAAAAAAATCATGAACATTTCTGACACTCTTACAAATAATATATTATTTAATTAAATTCTGTTAGTTTGACGTAACCATAGAACATCCTTAACGCGACCAATCTCTTAATTTTGGAGTGCCCGAAAGCAACAGAAGAGTGGCGCTCTATTTTGACTGCCAAACGGTTGCTTAGAATAAATAAGAATAAGCGTTACAGTTAACAACTTTGAACTGAAAATTTAAATAATCTGACAGCATATGCAGTGCGGAAATAATATTTTTATTCCTTATTTAGTTATAGAAATAACATTAATTTATTTAATACTTCTCTGAATTCTTTTCTCCTATACACCACTCTGTTCATAATTGAGCTAATAATTTATATGCAGTTAGTTGAGTGACTTGTGCGACAGCTATTTTAAGATTAGTATTTCAGGTTTATTAAGGAACTATTTAGTTAAATCTTTAATTTGCATTAGACATACTTTTTGTTCCAAGCATTATATAGATCTACTATTTAATTTTAGAATATAGATACTGCAAAGCTCATGGAGAAAGAAATTGCTTAATTGCATTGTTTTTCTTTAGCGTCACCATGACAAGTCATATGCATTTAAATTATTTATAAATAAATGTTATTTGCATGCATATATCGAAATAAGAGACGTATTTTATTTATAATACACACAAAAATAAAATTTTGAAATAATCTAAACGTCAAACCCTGTAAAGCATGTTTTCAATATGTCCAAATTATTCTAAAATTTTAAATTAAAATTTACTTAAAATTTTTAAATAAATTAAACAAAAAACTTTGTTCTTAAACTTGAAAAATTTGGACTTGAACGTTAAATAAACATAACGAATTTATTGTGCCGCGAATTCTAAGAATATATTGATTTTATATTACTTAAATATATTTGTCTTTTTAAATATTATAATTACTTTTTTCTTCATTTTTCTTAATTTATTTAATTAATAAAAAAAGAAATCATTAACGTTTACATGTTATTAATAACATTGTAATGTAATATAGAAGTCAATAATTCACTCTTCATGTACATATTTCAATTTATGACTTTGTTCACTGAGTTTTTCACTTGACAAATTCATCAATTTAAACATAAAGTACATATACACTACTCTAAATATACTACCAAAGAAGGCACCCGATAACACATCTTTGGGACCTAAATTAAATTTATATAATGCTCCAGTAACCATTCCGCCAGCTGCATAATAAAAAAAAACAAATTAAGCTTCATACAAATGAATTTCTTCAAAAATTAACAAATTTAAACAATATACATGAATGCTGCTCTATATCGAATAAATAAATTAATTATATATTTTCATATCGACTAATTTAAATTGCACAATATTTTATCACATTTACTTACCTTTACTGTCCAAAATATACGTCCCATTAATAATTTTTTACCAAATATTCTTTAGAAGGAACAATAATGTAAAACAAATAAACTATATGGTTTTATATAAACATATGTAAATTATGTATATATGTATTTTTTTTACAACACGTTACCTCTTCTTTCAAAAATGTATTTCCTATTATTACTTCTTTCTTGCCAAATATTTTTTTTTTAATTTTTGAGATATTTGAGGAACAACACTTTTCTCTTCAATACATTGATATTCAGAATATTAGAATAATATCTAAAATTTAACATCTATAAATACATTATTTTAAATTTATTATTAGAACATATATGTATATGCAAAATAATAATTCTGCATACTGTAATTGCAATTCTAATTTTTATTATTATTATTTTATATAATAACAAAAACCACCAACGGTACGAGCGCGAAGCGCCAGCTATAGCTCGGCCCCCCTAGTATGTTAATGTTAATATTATATCTGAAGTATGACAGTCCCAAGCCTGTTTAATAGCAGAGGGAAATGTGATAAAAATTTCCAAACCATTTAAATTTCTACAAAAAACAATTGTAAGACTAATTCAAGTAATTTATGCTGTTCTTTTAAATGATGGAATCAGAAAATAGCCAGCGAAAATTTAGAGTTTTTTTAGAAGTTTTGATTTCTTTTTGTTATTTAATGTTTCTAATTTCTATTGTATACATTACGATCAAATTTTTTTTAATGTAAATAGGTGAGAGGCACCATCAACACATAACCATTTTGTATTATTGTAACGATCGTGCCTGGAATGTAAAAGCGTATAGCTTTTACATATTTCGGCCCCACTAATTTAATCATACAATCATTATGTGTTGCAGTGTTAATTGTCTGTTTAGTGTTAGCTTTTACTACTTAATTTTGTTTTTATGTGATTTGTAAATTTAATAATGATTTTAAACGTACTAATAGTTTTCATATCTTGCTTGCGAAGATCAACGGTGTTTTTAAATGCTATTTAAGGTGATAAAAGTAATAATAGGAAAGCACATTTGTTAAGAGAGGTAATTAGGGGCAAAGTATCATTTACTTTATCAAAATAGAGACTGTAGAATCCAATAGAAATAATAAACATAAGGTATAAGTGGATAAATATATACATATAGGTTGGAAGTTATCCAAAATATTGAGTCAAAATATCAACAAAATATTATGTGCGGAGAGGTAACAAGAAGGCAGTTAATATTACAAACTCATTAAGATGTTCCGCAAGAAGCGTTCCGTCTGGTCGTAAAGCTCGACATCGCCAGCCGAGCAAGAAAGCCGCGCTAATTTTCATTTCGTGGAAACGTCACGTAGCTCTCGTACGGAGAGAGGCCTGGAGCCTCCGCGGGCTGCTTTGAAGCTTCGCGTCAACGTCATACGTATTTCGCGCGAAAGTTTCCGGGGCGAGAAAAGTTGCGCTTCGCTCGACTCTTTTCCCCTTATTATGCCGAGTGGTGGCGGGGTTGGGTTCTCGGAGTCGGGGGTATACAAAGACGGACCAAACTAAATTCGATCGGCGTCACTGCTATCGGCAGTCGAAGAACGAGCCTTAATTAAGTTAAGCTGGAGCTCCATCCCCGAGGTAGGACTCCCTCCCCTTGCCCAGTTCCCTCGGAACGATTTGAACCCGTCCACCCCATTACGTTAGCCTTGGCTCCCGAGGTACAGTACAAGGGAGAAACTATCCTTGATTGCCTTGTTAAGCCAACAGGTTAGCTAACCAGCCGCTAGCCGCGGCATCGATCTACACTAGGTCGACTTGATAAGGGTTGCGCCTCCCTGCCACTGACAGATTTATCGCGGTCCAATATCGATCGGACAAG
Organism: Theocolax elegans; assembly: GCA_026168455.1. NCBI lineage: Eukaryota > Metazoa > Arthropoda > Insecta > Hymenoptera > Cerocephalidae > Theocolax > Theocolax elegans. Next base: position 34,520,497 of record CM047430.1, on the reverse strand, counting down.
GAATTGAGCAGGTAAACATCGGGTGGGGAAACGAGAAACGAGCTCATCCCCCGTCTTTCTCCGAAAACACGTGCTTCCTTTTTATCTAGTTTCAAAACTATAACAGTTGCCCATTTCGTATAGGTGTCGCAGGGAAACAAAAGCTCCGGCTTGTTGCCGAGTAAAACTGGAGGTGACGTTGCGGAAAAAAAACATTCCGTCGAGATACGAGACTGTGATGGATAGTGCGTGCTGCGAAACGTATCTAGGAGGAATGTAAAACTGACACCCAACTGGAATGATTGTCGTCCCGTACAGATTTATAATTGTAGTCTACCGCTGCACCGCTATACTATCCATTTTCCGAAACTTCTGCTTAGACTCTCGTCTCCTCATACGATCGATCGACAAGAGAGTACCTTATCAAACGAATTCATAATTTTTCAACATTTGATTGAGAAATCGACAATATCGAATCTCCCACCCAGGTCGATAGTACACATTCGAAAATCTGCATATTTATATATTAATAACTAATCGCGTTTGTCGAGTAACCCATGAAAGCGCAAACGGTAATTGTTGATTGCGATGAATTAGTCTCAAGAATTAATTGATTTTGCGTGGATTGGTTTCTATGCGCACACATAGATCGCTCTATGCGCGGGATTATATTGCAAGTTGCATAGATCTTGCGCAGTATAATTTCACTCAAACGCCTAAACTTAGCTCCTAACTTGACACCGTAAACACACGGTAACGAGCTGAATTAGATGCTCACCTATGGACTAGTAAATACGTATTTAATAATTCGTTATTTAAAACTTTCCTATTACTATAACGGTTTCGTAAGTATTCAAATACTTATCTCGATAGTTTTGAATTATACTAAAAGTGTCTACACAGGTTTTGCACTTTCAGAAGTATTTATAAATATGCGAGTAACTTAAGAAGTTACAAAATTATAGCTGTTTGATGTTTATACCGATGTTTAAGTACTAAAGTCTTTCGAAAATTTACATCTTGTAACAACGTTAAACAATTTACCAACACATTTATCGTTAAGGTTATGCAATTACAAACAACTTTTCGTATATCCACATTATAATTATTATAATTATTATTAACGGATATAAAAAAAACGTTGTATCAAATGATATTATTTTAATAAAATTAATATGTCACAAAAAAGTATAAAAGTTCTTTATAAAAATACAAAGTTCAACGACGACGTGCCCTCCTTAAAAGTTCCCTAAAAAATTATATCGTACGCGATTCGTCGTATATTTTGTATTCCTAAATTTCTAAAATCATTATATCGTATATGTAAATGGTTAACTTTCCAAATGTCAGTTCAGCAATTTTCGAGTTCGATCACTGTACAGCCTGTTGATCCGACGAACTGCTGTGCGTAACGTTTATAACTTGGAAACGTTTTAAAGAGATCGAAAAGTGACTGTATAGAAACTTTTAAGGGCCTGGAACTATATTAATAGAAATATATTCCCATCCGACGAATACGGTGATAAAATTATCATTTAAAATTCAAATTGTTCACACAATTGTATTTCCCTAATTTCAAAGAGAAGTTTAACCGTATAAACTTATGTAAATATACTTTTCTTTGAAGTTATAAGTATTTCGTACCATTTTTTTTTTATTTGAATTTTTTATTTTTTCCCCCTATTTTCCTGGTATCCGGTATATTAGTTACTATTGCACTTAAATTATATGAATTCCCAGTGCTTTATAACAAAACAAAAAACAAGAAGAAGAAAAGAAATTACTTTAAGAAAGAACCTCTTTCTCTTGACATTGCTCGGTATAATATTCATACGGTATAAATTATACATAAGGATTTTTAGTTTATCCGCGTCTATTTTCTAATGCTCTATCTTTTATCTGTGTATGCTACGAAACAGAATAAAGAAAATTACTTTGCGAGTACAATTGAAGCTTGTTCGTTCTCAAATTGATTATTCTGTTGGACATAAGTATTTATGTAATGTTTTATTATTCCATTTGTATCATGTAGTTTAATTAACATTAATCTTTCATTTACAATGAATATTTATTAGTGAAATGCGACAAAAAGTACAATTTTAAAATAGTCATTTATTATAAGTATAGCATTATATTTTTTATTTATTATAAGTATAGAAGTTGTATTATTTTGTGTAACTATGCAATTTGTGATGAATTTAGTACGTACTAATGGAGTATTCTTATCGAGCGTACAAGTGATGGATAAAAGTGCATGAATTACATAGATAAAGCGATTCCGATTCTTTTTGAACGAGACACAATTAACGATTTGTAAACTTTTGGCACGACTTGAGTTACTTTAATCTGCGTAACAAAAAACTAGTATGTTACCAGAGAAAGTTCGTAATAGAGGTGGGACCGTGGTTTATGGATCAAGATGACTAGACCGATAAAAGACTTTTCAATTCCCATTAGATATGTAAACCGTAGGTAGTGTCGTACATTCCAACAACTAAAAGGTTTTCAACAATATTCTAATCGAGCAAAACCAAAAGATGGAGTTTTCTTCGAGTCGAGGAAGAGTCACGTATCCGAGTGAAGGTAAAAAGTACAAAAAATAGTGCAGGTATTGAGGTAAGAAAGAAAGGGGAAGGACACGGGTAAGAAGTGGCAGAAGCCGGCAAGAGGAGGGAAACAGGGAGACTATGGAATAAAAAGGAAACGTGTAGCATTCTGGAGAGTAAACGTAAGAATAAGAGAGCTGTCGATGTAAATCTGTCCGGTACGCTTGGCAGTTGAGCGTTCTGTGAGTTTGGAACGCTTTATCTCTCCCTCTCTCCCTCTCTCTCTCTCTCTCTCTCTCTCAATCTCCTCTTTCCCTTCGCCCAAATAATGTCTCGGTACTCCCATAGACGGAGGAAGAGGAGACTCCGAGGACTCTGGGCGAGAGACGACGACAGCCGGACGCAAGAGACAGAGACAAAACGAGCTTCTGCTATCCGGCAGAATGAGAGGAAGGAAGAGACTTATACGGAGAGATAGAGAGGGGGAGAGAGAGAGAGAGAGAGAGAGGAAGAACGTGGAGAAGGGAAGAGGTTCCCGCGCCTGAAGCTACACCTGCATAATGCAGCCAGCGTAGCTACTTTCCGAAATGAAAAATGGAGTAGCACCCGCGCGCTGTAAGTTTCGACGTTATGTTGGCAGCGAGCGTTACTTATTTAACTTTAGTTGCCGACGTCCTCTTCCTCTCATCCTCTGCCACTACCCCGCCGTCTTTCTCTCCCTCTCTCTCTATCTCTGTTACTTTGAGAGGACGGAATACCGAGTTACTTCTCGGGCAAGAAGAGTTTGAGGAATGAAACGAAGACGGACACGGTGTAGCTCAAGTGGGGGGAAATGCGAGAAGATGGAGAAAGGACGATGTAAATAGAATTACCCCTTTCGCTTACTCGTCCCGCTTTTCTTCGGCTCGCCCAACGACGATGATTTCCGGACGTTCGTAAGCCTTCGCCGCCAGCTTGCCGGAGACTTGCTGTTTTAGGGAGCGCCTTAATCTTGAATTTCTTTTTATTATTTGATGAGGCTTTATACGGCTCCGAATGAGAAAGTGAACCGGAGCCTTCGGCTTTTCTTGTCTTGGACAACCATTCTCAAATAATTACGCGCGACAGTATCAAACCTCCTTTCTTCCTTCAATAGCATGTTGCACTTAGATACTAATGGATAAATAATAATGGATCTATTTATTTACTTAGCCATTTGTTGGATCGTTTAATCTTTTCGCCACTCTCTTTTCAATTCCATAAAACTTTTTATCTACCTAATCTTTATTTTTCAGCTAAATTATTATTCCATACAAATCGTAGTTTTGCGTACAATCCGATTGTTTATAGAAACTAATTTAATTCTCAAATTTGACGATTTATTTAGTCTACATAATTTTTTCCAACGCTTCGTAGAAAACTTGCATTCTTTATACTGTCACCGTAATAAATCTTACTTCATATAGTTATTTATCACAAACTTTTCATTCTAGAATATGATCGATGTATAGACTACTACTCTAAGTTTGTTGTATTATAAATATGACACATACTCGAATTAATGATTACATTCGAGCATTATAATGGTAGTAATATAATAGCACAATACATCGTAGAATATACAAAGTTTAATTTTTTACCACATCATCATTTTGAATTTATTCACATTAAAATTCCATTTGTTTATTTACCCTTGGTGGTCTCGAAGAACGCGGTCACTTAAACTTAAATTCGTAATTAATTGACTTTGACAGGTGGTATTAAAAAAAAGTCACGTCTAATTTTCGAAGTATACTGTGGTAACATTGTTTGTCAATGATTAACCTACGGTTTACATGTACATTCTACACAATCAATAGCTTCAGGAGTGGTTCACGAGTTCTGCTATATTTTCTTAATTTGACAAGTGACCTAGGGTGAACAGACGTTTTCCTTAGAGGTTTACCTTCATAAGTGCTCACGCTGGTTTCGATCAGTTTCGCACCAAGGGGACTGGCTTGGCCAATCCATTAACCTGGTACTATTTTTGGCCCTTCACGGATAGTTGTAATCTCTCGTGCTGTAATACTAGTGGTACATAAGAATCCAGATTTTGCACTGACTGTTTTAAGTTTAACCACAAATTTTATAATTACTTGTTTCAAGAACATTTATTTATTCAATTGTTAAAAGTAAAATAAAAATTTTGGGATATGTAAAAATAAATTCTTTAACTCGTGAGCACTAAATATAGAAGGCTATAAACCACCATTAGTTAAATAATAAAAATATACGCGTAGAGAATTTTGATCGGGGTATATAAAATGAAATGTAAGTGTGAATGACAGGCTCTTTAGTGTTATTATAAAAATAAATAATCAAACGTGATAGTACATTTAGAAAACTCTCGGCAAATAAAAACGGTTAAGGATAACATCCGGAAAGGCATGAAAGGAATTCACGAAAGTTTCTCGTTGACTCGGCGAGGGAAGAGACGAAACGCGCGATTCAGAGCATGGCTTTATCGCTTTCTTTTGTTACAGTTACTTTTATAGTCCAGCGAATCCTATCATAAAAACCATAAGAACATTTCGCATACATACCGACACAACGTATACGCAGTCATATACATTCGAAATATGACATCATCTCTCGCATCGTCCCGCGAGGACCGTCTCTCCCTCTCGGCTCAGAACCACATATAGACGAGTAACTCGAGAGAAAGGAATACACGTCATCTTCAACGAGTCGGAGAAGGGTAGACGGATAAAGAGAGGGTGAATGAGCGAGATTGGGAGAGAGTAAGAGAGAGAGAGAGGAAGAAATCGATTTCCAGTTCTCCAGCGGATGTATATAGGTATACAGCGGTTTAGCGCAAAAAACGAAGGAAGCCGGGCGTTTCTATACCATCTCACACGATGGGAAAACGTTGTATTTCTCGACGTAATACATCCCCGCAGCGTGAACACAGACAATGGTCGTAAGCGCGCGGCAGAGAGGGAGAAAAAAGAGGAGGGAAGTACGTGTGTAAATGTGGGAGTGCGCGGGAGGTAGAGAAAGGCGCGCGCGGAATCGAGTTGGACGATGTAAAGAACATTGGCGCCGAGGCGAAATCAGTTAAAGGGAGATGAATTATTTACCCCGTGGGAAGAATAAAGTAACATCGGACGCCCGAGGAAAACGTGGAACTGCAACCGTACTACCACCTTACCTCTTTCTGAACGGTCAGACCGCGGAGGAAGCTCGGTATCGCTAACCGAGGGTTGTTATACGCCTCTGAGTTTCTATCCTCCCTTTATTCGCGACTATGCTTTTTTGTTTGCTTACGCTCCGCCGTTTCGTGGCGAGGTGTCGTTTACGACGTCCCACCTGACTATATACCCTACTCGTTCTTCAGGCACATTTCTTCAACTGCGAGGCGGACTGTAGCCGCGGCTGCAGTTTATTAACGAGGAAACTTTATCGCGCGACAATAACCTTCTCAAGACTCTTTCGAAATTCGAATAATGGAACACCAACTGTTCTCCCCTCTTTCTTTCGCTTCCCGCGTAGAAAAAATTTCCTTGCAAATTTGTTGCAAAAAATTTCATTGGAAATACATGGCTATTATGCAGGAAAATTCTTGCTGTATTATGGTTAATGGCCAAAAGCAAGGATTTTCCAATAGAAATTTTGTATGTAAATAATGGAAAGTTCGTAGGTTTTTATGGCATTTTCATGGGATCTACATTAAATTTTCAAAAACAATTTTTACGAATAAATAATGGTAATTTTATAGCATTGTTATGAGATTTTTGTGGGATTTTTGTTATTTTTATTGTAGTAGTTTACTTTGGGTAAATTAATTATGAGATATTTATTGATTTATAACATATATACAATTTTATTATATACACTGAAACTTATTTGTAAATTTACTCTTCTTCAACGGAATTTACAGGTTCAGCCAGATATGTTTTATTTACATCTATAACATTTATGTAAAAACAGACGCACTGCAAATCATTTATTTCAATAATAATTTGTTTATCAGTAATGCAACATTCGTATAGAAATGAATCTTTAACATTTTTAAATTTGGTTTGTAAAATATTGTTTACAATTTTAATTAATTTTATAGAAGCGTAGTAATTTCCATTACATAAACAAGATGTTAGACAGATGCAATCAGAAACTTTGAAAAAGTATTTTACAATTCCATATTCCGATTTTCTATTTATAATAAATTTAACGCACTTAGAGTATGTCAATGATTCCCGTTTATGCAATTCGGAAGAAAATAATATATTATTTTTCAATATTCTATCAAATAAAAAATAATTTCTACCGTCGATCAATTCTAATGCAGCCTGATTATCATTATGATTTAAAACTTTTTTTTTTAATTTTCCAACAATATGTAATACAGAATTAATTTTAAAAGATTTTAGTTGTTTTTTACATAATGCAAGGCGTTTTGCAAATTCAAAAACTTTGGTTCCTTCGGTTAAATATGTTCTCAAACTAAATGATTGCATTAACATAACTAACGATCTACATATTTGAATTTGAGCTGAATTACTACCATGAACAAAATTTTTCAATTTCCCGTTAATATCTTCATACGGAAAACAAGATAAAGTCCATAGGGGTCCCAAATCTTTAACTAACTGCGGTAGATGCAGTAATTGATGCAAGTTTGCTGACATATTTTTTTCACTATAAAGACTCTGAAATTTTTTACGTATTGGTGAAAAATTTTTTCAGCAGAATCTACAGAATCAGGCGAAACGGAATTATTACATAATAAAAAAATACCTAAAACCAACAATTTGTGGTGATTATAATAAGGATTGTTCATAATATTTTTTAACACAATTAGTGAATAATAAAATAACCAATTTTTTAATTCGGAAGCTTTCCAGTACGCCAGGTGTGATTCGATGGACCGTGGTCGTCTTTGAACAAAAGATGGTGGCAAAATCGAACACAATCTGTTATCTATTAATTCTATCTCTTTTGACATGGAATAACCTTCATTTTTAAATTTAGGGTTGAACCACAGATTTAACAATTGGTACGTAATTCCACTAAAAACGCAGTGCATTACATCAATTGCTGTACTGCGTATAGGCTGATGTACAATTAATGAAATTGCACTAATGCCTTTAATCCCGTAAATTATATTATTATTTCTTATTGCTGATTCTGCATGCAATCTTGTTTGCTCATCTGTTCTAAGTTGTAAATTTTTTTTATAAGGATAAACCCACCTGTGATCCTGCATTTTACCTTGCAGCAAACATTTTGCACACCCGAATTTGCCGTTAAATTGAATCATGTTTAAAAAAATTGCTTTTGCGGGTAAATCGCAAGTCCCTGACATTATTATACCTCTTATTCTAGAAATATTGTTTTCAATTTGTATATCAATGCCTTCATATAACGTTAAAAGATCTTCTTTCATTTTTAAAAGAAATAAATTTGGAATAGGTTTTGATTGTCCGAACCACATACCCGCTAAAATTAAGTTTTTTGGCCTAAATCTTTCGTTAATAGGAAGATTATTAATAGTTAAATAAAAAGGCCAAACACTAAATTTTGATGATTTGAAAATGGCAATCCCATCTGAATACCACGTTAACGAAAGATTTTTTGGGTCAGACAATATTTGATTATTAATTGATAAATTTTTATAAATTTCCCCGTCAAAAATATCTTCGTAGTTGTCTATATTTTTTTTAACTTTTATTAATTTATAATTTAAATGCTGTCTAAATTCTGAGTCTTTATATAAATTTTCTATTTGTCTGTTAATCGAAATATGGATAAAATAGTCATTTCTGTGCGGTGGATTATTACAATTAGGACATAAATGATTTTCACTATCTAATAAAAGTAAACATTTTAAACAATAATAATTTCGATCTATAGGTGTCTCTTTGCCAGAAAAATATTGCCGAAATTTGTATAATGTTTTAATGCAGTTGTTTGGCTGAGGACAGTGGATTTCAATTAACTGTAATATGTCAGCTAAACACTCGCCCGTTAACTTGTGCTTAACCATGAGCATTAAAATTGCTGCGATACTCTCCCGAATTGATAAGTTTGCTCCTTCGTACAATGGTTCTTCATCATCATTGCGTTCTTCATAATTAGAAGATTGGTCAGTATCTATATCATCCTCTGATTCAGTTTGTTGTGGAGATTCAAAGTCGCTACTGTCCTCATAATTATTTATACTATTGTCTGTATGAAATAATTAAATACTCACAATTAATATGTTTATATAAGGAACTTCAAAAACTCTATGTGTGTTTTCAAAACTATAAGTTTCTGCTACCTGAGTTTTCGATTCGACAATGTGAAATTTTATGCGTATTATCGGTGGTAACTTCACAAATACTATCATTATTTCCCGATTCAACATTATACAATGAACAGCTACTTGTCGACATTTCATCAGAAGCGTAACTTAATTCTGATTTTTCATCAGAGTAAGGAGATATCTCACTAGATTCCTGACTGATAGAAATTTCGTCATCACTCTAGGAAATCAAATAAATTTTGTATTACAACGACAATAATTTATATTAGTTTCGCGTCAATTATCCCCATTATGGTTATTTGAAAAATGATATAAATAAATTGCGTGCTACTTACAGATCCTATCGATGTGTTTTCCTTTTCCTCTGATTTCTTTAAGCATAATTTTTTATTTTTTCCAAAGAAACGGCTTAATGTTCTAGAAGATAATTTAAAAACATCCTTTGTTCGCTTCTGTTTCGGCATCGTAGAAAATACGGGTTTAAATTCGAGGTTAGATGAATCGATAAGATTATTTATTATACTTGAAGTTGATCTTTTTGAATCAAATTTTCGATGTGATAGAACATTTTTGTTATTGTTATTCCACATAGCAACGAGTCAATATTATATAAATTAATTTAACCTATCTACTAAAATAAGCTTTTATTTAAAAAATATGTTGTACTTGGTTTATTTTAAGAAAAGTAAAACGACAGCTATTGTTGGGCCCGAAAATATAAAAGAAGTAAAAGATGAAAATGAATTTGTCGAAGTGAATTACGGTAAAAAGTGGTACGAGGCCGTTGTTATCAAAAAAAGCGGTAAGTTTGTATATAATATAATTTTTAAATAGTACAATTTATATATTAAATTTTCTTATTTTTATTTCTTTTAGCAAGCTTTGAAAAGCTCGAATAAATTAGCGTAGGTGCTGATGGGAAAATTTTATCTTCGCTAGACAAAAAAAACGTGAATAATGCGGTGCAAAAAAAGCAACAAAAATTATTAAAAAATGAAGCCTATTCTAGATTAAATTTACAATTACAAAGCCAAAAGTCAATTTTTGAAAAACGGGATTCGGCTCATGATTTTAATAAAAGAAAATTTCGTAATATTCATTTAAATGGTACGCATTAATAACATTTATTTTTTATATTGAAATTAAAAAATCTTATTGTATAAATAATTATTTTGATGTAAATATATCTCATTTATAATTATGTTAATTAACCTAAAATGATTAATGTAAATTCATAGCTTTATTGTGCATTCTATTTCGATGTATATGTTATTATACAATAACTAAATTATAATTTTATTTGACAGATGAACCGCCACAGAAGAAACATCAAAAGGCTAATTCTTCGGAATGTATTATTCCAAATGCAAAATTACTACCGGAAATGTGTGCTTTGGAAGCCGAACCATCAACAAGTTATGGAACTTGTAAAAAACCATGTAAATATAATGTATAATTCTAATTTATTAAAAAAAAGTTGTTAACCTATAATTTGTTCTATATGTGAACATGTTGAATGTATGCAATTATTTAATTTATATTTTCACTTTTTTGCACAAAAAAGCTGAAAGGAAAGCTGATGATTTGGTGGACAAGCAGTACGTTCTCGATGAAAATGCCTCAGATTCATCAAGTCTTCATGATATTTCAATAAGCATGTCACCTGTAGAAGAATGTAAAAATAGCCAAACTATTGAGTGAGCACATATGCATAATCAATTTTTTTAATACATAATGTCAACCCGGTATAAAAATAATCTTTTTCTAGTGAAAGCCAGTCACCTCATCGACCCATCGAAGAGGACGATACTTGCATCAATTGTAGTCGGATGCAAGAGGGTAAAATTATCCTAAAATATTATATACTTGATTTTATTATACAAAATGATTTAATTTAATATCTGTTACAGTTGTAGATAAAGCAGTATACTCGCTTTTAAATACTGTCAAGGAATTGGAAACGTTGAAGAAGCATGAAAATGTTTTTAGCGTAGTTATTACACTAAAATTTTAAGTTGTATGCAAAAACTGTTAAAAGTTAAAAAAAACTAATAATATTTTCGCCTTTTACAGAATATCAGACATGCTTTACCCGCTTACAAAAAAAGAAAAGGATCAGAAGAAATCAAACCAAAATCTGGTCTCTACATAGATAGTTTGGATCTAGGTGACGCCAGAAGATTCTGCGACCGACCATCGGAAATGGTTCGCAGACTTATGCTAAAACTAGTAGGAGAGGATAATTTAAAAAAAATGGTCCCAAAAGGCAATAAAAACCGAGCAGGCATACCAGAAGACATACGAAAAGCCGTATATTGTAAGTAATATTTATATTGAGTTAAAACTAATATCATTTCAATTATAAAATTGCAATATATTTTATATTTAAGGGTTCGTGAATAGAAATTCAATTGTATCCATAAGTCCAAAGGATTTTATTGCTGTCTTAGCAAATCAGTGTTCTACATTAAGAAATCCAAAACAGAAGAAACCATTCGAATAAAAACTAGTAATTTAACATGTTAATATATAATTAATTAAGTAAATATCTTGAACCACATTTTTAATAGTTGACAAGTTGTTATTTGTATATGTTTATATCATAATAAATAAATTATCTAATTAATAAAAGTTTTGTGTACGAATAATTTTATTAATAATTTCTGTTCATATTACATGAAAAAAATTGTTTACTTTGAAAACCAGAGTACGAATAATCTAATAAAAATGCCACAAATATGCTACAAAAATCCCACAAAAATCTCAAAAAAATGCTATTAAATTGCCATTCTTTATTCGTAAAAATTTTGTTCGAAAATTTAATGTAGATCCCATGAAAATGCCATAAAAACCGACGAACTTGCCATTATTTACATACAACATTTCTATTGCAAAATCCTTGTTTTTGGCCATTAGCCATAATATAGCAAGAATTTTCCTGCATAATAGCCATGTATTTCCAATGAAATTTTTTGCAACAAATTTGCAAGGAAATTTTTTCTACGCGGGTTACTACCTTGTATATCGGATTCATTACTCTACTCCGGTTGTACTTTTAAATACTCTCGACAATCTGCAGCTATTTTCATTTTATACAATATCGTCATTTAAACAACTGGAATACAATGAACAAGTATAAATTACTAGGTGAGCTAACGAGAAAAGGTTTAAAAAAGTATTTAATTCAATATATACTTATACCTAATACCCTTCAATACTCTTCACAATAATATTGAACACGTCTCAGAGCTTTTTCCTACTCATTCTAGCTTCCTTAGGTTCTTTTAGAGTATATTTGCATGTATAAAGGACTACAACTTTTAAAATTAGTAAAATCTTTATATTATATAAACCTGACTTAAATGTCCCCCTGCTTACAATACTAAACATTTCAGTAAATACATTACATTTAGCGTTTTCCAACCTATCACTAATATTCAAATATTAATAATTTATTATAATAAATACATGCACGGGCGATTTAGAGTCAAAATTTTAAATTAATAATGTATGTTAATAAAATTTAATTGCAATATATTAGCAGTTATTTAATATTGTAATTGTGTATAATAAATCCAATTAAAAATACTTTGTCATTATTATTATAGGTATTATAATATTATATTATAATGACTGAATTTTTTTATGATATTTTTCCTTGTTTTTCAAATTTCAGTTTCCTCCCCGTACGGCATATAAATATAATATAGTATATACGCACAATTTATATACATACATTTATATATATGAGTCAACCCTATAAACGCTACATAAACGCTGAACGTTTGCTCGAATTTCACTGATTTTATCGCCAATTTATTTCTGAAAGACCCTTCAAAATGCAGTACGAGTCAAATTTTTGGATTCGTAGAGGCCTCTAGCTTTGAATTAAAATTTAAAAAGCTGTATGATCCTATTCACCTGTAATTTATAGGAAATACTCTTTAAACCTAAATAAAATAGGGCTAATTGATACGGCTATGCTTATTAAACTTTAAAACCATTTACAAATTTTATTTCAACCTTGATATTTATGTTATTTAACTAAAAATCGCATAATCACGTAAATTTGCAATGAAACTAATATTATATTGAAAATTTTAAATATGTAATTATATTTTCGCATTCTTTCTACGTATATTACTTACATTTTTTTCTAAAAATCAAATAATATGTTGCGATATATTTTCATTGTATAATTCTATTATTTATCTCTGTTATTCCACACCCACATATAAAGCCCGGATATTTTGTAAAACCTGATTGCTGTCGAAGAAGCATTGAAACAATTTTTAAGTCTCCACATACTTCCTATTCATGTTGTTTATATTTTGTTATTTATTATTTATTTTACTATTATAATAATAGTTTTTACATTTTTCATATGATTTTCTTAGGCTTACAGAACGAGTTTTGGGTATTTGCGCGAACTTATTTGAGTTTTGAAATACAACTATATTCAAAGCTTATTTTTGAGGAATCAATAAACAATCTTCATTGATCAGTAACATAAGAAAGTTCTAGTTTTTCAACTAACAAGGAGGGGTTCCAGCCTCCGGGTCACGGATTTTGTTACAACTTTGGGAACTGTTTTCTGGTACACAAATATGAAAGAATTCATATAAAATTCAATCTCATAGACTGCGTGATGTTGCATATATGATAAAGTTATATGAAGTTAATGAAAAATTGTGAAAAAACTGCTTAAGTTTAATTGCTGATAATACAAAAGCAATTAAAGATAGACACTCAAATTCAAATCTGACAAAAAATTGAGATCAAGTAGATGTGATTTGGAAAAAAACTCGAATATTTCAATTTGATCACAAGTTATGGAAAAAATAAAAATAAGTCGAAATTTTTGCCCAAACAGTCCATAAAATTTTAATACTAAATTTTCATTAAAATTTTGACACAACAAATGTTCTGGATGTTCACAAAAAATGTTACAAATTTTTTTTTTCATGTATATAATACATAATTGTTTAACAATGCGACGAGACAAAATTTTAATAAATTATTGACATTAAAAAAATATGTATGCTTTATGGATTTCCAAAATAAAGAGGGTCAATATTTAACAGAATAGATTTTTCAATATTGTTTTTTGAAAACTTTTGTTCATTACTTATTTTGAATTTGAAAATTATTATATATCGATTTCAAATTCATAATCGGCAACCCCGAAAAGTATCGAGTACAAATTTTCCAGAGAAAATATCCATTTGAAAAATGTCTGCCTCATATTTAATGCAACTACTTGTGATATTAATAGGACATATTTCCTAATTGCAAATTTTTCAAACTAAAACATAACTTCCAAAAATTTTTGAGCTTTCTGTACATAACCTCAAAACGCTATTTTCCGCTACATAACCTGAAACATCTCAAAATCCCAACATGATATGCCAATTCTGATGCAGGACTCGGATTCTACGCAAATAAATTACTTCGGAAATGACTCTCCACTTTCCAATAACTGGCATGATCCTTTTATCTGCAGACCTGTGGAATTTTTTAATAGCAATAATAGTTAAATTATATATTATTTTAAAAAATGACTCAAAGTGACAGTTTTTTTTAAATTGTGCAATTAAACTTATAAACAAAATCCTAATACTTTTTCAAATATCATATCATATAACCAATTCCTGATTAGCACCCAATTGTTGATCATTTTTTATATAATTCATAAGAAATAGTATATTACATACCATGGCCAGTAAAATAAGAAATGTCTCAGATCACATGTAATTGTCGGCCGAGGCGAAGCCGAGGTGGACGATCATGTGATCTGAGGCTTTCTTTTTTACTGGCCAAGGTGTGTATACTATTTCACAATATACAGTAATGGATATCACATGAAAAAGAATGTTAAGTCGTACATGCATTAAGGTATAATCAAAAATTGGTCTTAACTGATCAGAAATTAGTTATGTTTCGGTATTATCATATTCTATAATTTATATTTGAAATTATTTGTTTAATTCGGATGATAAGGTAGGGATGATAAAAGTTGACTTTAGTACGATGTTGTCTTGTTTGTCTATAATTTATCATATTTATTTAATTAAAATAATTTTTGCGTTCTATTGACACGGTAGGTAAAAATTGACTTTGACATGCCCTTAAAGAAAAATTAAAAAGAGATTTTGATTATATATGTTTTCGAAAAAGTAGTTTTAAAACAAAATCATAAATATACTCATTTGCATATGTTTAATGATATTTACATTGTACTATACTATAATAAAAAATAAAAAAGAATCATAACGATCAGTGTAGACAATTCTACCAGTACGCCCTTCCCTTCTTCATTTATAACAACAACCAAAACATATTTTTCAAGCCATGACTGTAGTATTTTGGAAAAAGTATAGAATGTATATCTCCAGAATCTCTTGTCTAATAAGGAAACTGTCAAACCTTCGGGTGATGGATCTTATGTTTTCTAATATAAAAATATGAACAAAACGAAATTTTTAAATCCTAACGTTCAAATTTATCAAAATTCTAAGCCGTTAAAGCAAAATTTGAAAAAAAAAATTACTTTTATTTTAATTGCTTATAACTCAGAAAACAATTTTATAAACTGCTTACTTGTCCTATAACTCTGCTCTAAATCAATATATTTGAGCTAATATATTTTAATATAAAGTACTTAATTTCAGCTTTTTCGCCGTTTTGGGTTCAAGTGTGTACCTCTACTTATTTCCGAGTTATAAGCAATTAAAGTGGATGTATTTTCTTTTTAAAATTTGCTTTTGTGAAAAAAATTTTATTAAATTGGAGCGTTAGAATTAAAAATTCTGGATTTCTTCAAATTTTTATATTAAAATACATAACCTATAGAGTTTGGTTGAGATCTGTCACTCGAAGGTCTGACATACTTCTAGTTAGACTCCTTTTGGATCTACTGCTTCGTTATATGCGCAGAGATTTGATTACTTTGCTAGATGCTTTATTCTTCCATAAACATAATCCTTTGTTTAGATATATTTAATTCAAAATAAATAGCGCGAATATTATAATATACTTATGTGATATAGTACTGTATTAATTCGATAATATCGTAAACTAACTTTCGGAAAGTTCTAGACATTCTCGATTAAAGCCGATAGCATAGTGTGGACTTGATATCTACCTATAACACTTGATCAAATATAGGACGTACCAAATTTTACGCTTATTGATATAGATGCTACTACGAATATTCACTTGAATATTCGTATAAACAATGATTTAATTTTTGTAAAGTCTGCATTAAGTTGTGCAATTAAATTATTAATAGAGCGAGTAGTTAACGTATACTCGTAACAACATGTTTTTATTACAATTGTGATAATGCACATATTTTAAAAATATAATCAACGTTAATTAAAGTATTTCTATTTGTACAGAAAATAAAAAATATGTATTTAAACGTAATAAAAGAAAAATAAAATATGATACAAGTAATCACTTTTTACTATTATTTGAGTAGCTATCATTTCCCAGCTACCTATACAACAAATTGAAAATAAGATTTTATTTTCAATATTATAAATTGAAACTGTCTTGAGTAAAACGAGATGTCATAACAAATTGATAAATAAAAGTCTTTATCTTGGTATTTGTTCAGCATTGTGATGGAAACATCGATAAACTGAAAATTATTGAAGAAAATAAAAAAAGGAAGCACACGGTAGTAATAAATCACCTGCAGCGATGATGAATATTTTCAAAGCCATCGCAAACAGGAAAAACTTATCAAAAGAAAACAATTTTACAGTTGAATTGGAACTGTAGATACTAGAAAGAAATAATTTTTATGAGTAATAAAGTATTATGGTTCACTATCGATATTTGGGCAGAAATGTACGTAATAAGAAAAAAGGCATAATAATGTAAACTAGAAGTTTCAAGTTCAGGTAAATGGTTTGACTTACTTACGGAATAAATTTTACAGTTCCATAGTATAAATCGTATTCCATTTAATAGTATATTATGCAACTAGTGCGTAAAATGCGATTTCACGCACGCGTAGCGATCGAGTGCACGAGTGGCCGGCGAAGCCGGACACGAGTGCTTACAAGATCGCTACAAGTGCGGAAATCGTACGCACGTGTAGCATACGATATTTTTTATCATAGTATGCGGAAAATTCGTAATTGTACAATTCATCTACACTTTAAAAGAGAGAGTACCGCAGATTGTGGAAATGAAAGGGCAAACGGTATGGGGAGGCAGCGGGTCCAGGGCCGCAGGCCCTGGTGGGGGTGCGGGGGGCGAAGCCCCCGCCGGGGGGTTGGGGGGCGGAGCCCCCCCCCGTAAATAAACATTTACGTTTGTAATAAAAAAAATTATAATAAATATATACAATTTAAAAAAAATGATTTTTGATATGTATAAATACGTGTACCCTAGAAGGCTGCCTGAACCATACTAATTGATTTGTATACGAATTTCTACTGCGTATACCCAATAGACAATTAAGTGATTGTAGGTGTCAGTAGTTGTAGATGATTTTGAGATTGTTCTGTATTTAATTTATCAATTTGTAAGTTCGTAATAAAAAATTAAAATAAATATATTAATTTATTATTTTACGCATACTGTGCGTAGTGTTTAATATTTCATCATACTATGCTTTAACACGTCGTTTTACGCACTAAAAACGAGGCGTAAAATCGAATTTTACGCATGCTATGATAAAAAAGACTTTTTTCATACACTTTTTAACCGTTTATTAGAGTAAAATATAAAGTTTATCCTATTTTGAGCCAATTTTGAGCTTGTAAACATAAATCAGATTTGAGTCTAGTTACGACCTATTACAGTCACATTAAAAATTCATAAGCAGAAAATATAATACAATTGCTTTTATCTTCGTATAGATACTGTAAATATTACACAAATTAGTTGTAAATTATGTAGAAACTTTAAAAAGACAACTGAATTTGTAAGAATTTTTCAGCTTACTTCTGGTGGAAAGTTGAATGTTTTGAGCTTATGGTCATTTTATTTAAATGTTAAAAGCATGGACTAAAAGCATTTCAGCATAGAGTATTTACTAACCGTTTTCATTACCTACTTATGAATTGGAATTTCCACTACAGTTGTAGTTCCCAAATAATTTAATAATAATTCAGCGTTCTCATTGGGTAGCAATGTGAATGATACGTTAACTGCGAATATCCATGTCGTTGGTTTTATTTTATCACTCGGTGGTTTTTCCAATAATGATTGGTGGGAATTTATCGATCTTCCCGAGTCAATGGAAAAACGGAAGAGGAAAAATAAAAACTTTATTGAAAACATTTTTCCTTCTTGTTACAAGATCAATATATTTCCACCAATCAATATTGGATTAACTAAATGTATTGTTGTATAACCAAAATAGTGTAAACAGGAAAATGATTTATTTTTTTTCAAACGAGAAATTCAATTTATCAAAAAAGCGTTTTGTAACGTTTTTGTGTTTCCTTTGAAGATAATCTGTGAATTGTTTCAAAATTTTTTATTGGTAAATCAGCGAGATTTTTTGGGGCCAGCCGTGATTTAATATTTATACATATATTAACGCCAAAAATAGTTAGTTTGCATATAGTAAATTAATATTATAATTAATATAATGAATATTATTAAGTCTATATTGAACGCACACATGAAAAATATACTGACAATAAAAGATTTAATTTCGTACTTTTAATCGGATTATCGATGCGTCAAGTGAATACAAATAATACATTAAATTATGTGTACATCGTCGTGTTTATATATGTAGGGAGTGTAAACACAGGAAACGTCAAACGGTTGTCAATTAGGAGTTTAAATTTCTAAGAACTGGCAAATAAGTAGTATTAAAAAATGTTATATCCTCTTTCTTGTTGATATTATTACTGTCAATTTGTATATGTATCATTTGGGAAATCAAACGCTTGCTGTAATTACACTCACTATCTACAATTTTTACGCCATCCCACTCAAATGCATGTTTAAAAAGAGATACATGTTGATTAATCACTGAATCTGGATTTTTATTATTTCTATGTTCATTCATCCTAGTTTATAAATTATTGTAATTTAGTTTTTTTGTGTCTAATAAATAGCCTGAAGAGGTTGGCAGACCACGCCAACGAAACGTTGCTTTTTTACAAAAAATCTGTCTTTTTAAGATTGTTTCCTTTGCCTCCGTCAGATCGTATATAAGTTTTTCAAGACTAACACAATAGAGAGTGATCATGATACATACAACAAAAAGAGTTACGTTTGCATATAATTAATTAATAATTAATTATTTCGTAAAAATCACGCTAGTCTATTTGTTTTGAAGAGTATTATCTGGGATTTTTTTCAGATCTTTCTTATAATTAAATTTAATATTTTTTGTCACATCCCCTTAAGCTAAATGTGTTTGATCTTTTTTTGCATACACACGTCTTCGTAAATGAAAAATTGCTTGTTATTGTGATTTCATTACGATGCAAATATTGGTGACAGTCTCAGTAGCAATATTCGGTATTGACTATACACTAAAATGAATTTTATTCAAATTCGTATTGCTATTGGAAAAAAATCGCTAGTTCCTACTACCCAAGTATAGGAATATAGTTGATAGAAAACAAACTTCATACCATGTATTTCATACCAAATTCGTATCCATGTTGATTACTTACATTTTTTTAAATTTAATTTAATTTTATAAAATATAATAAGAAAATACATATTTATTCAAAAATGTTCTTTCAATGTAGCTTCCTTGTTTTCAATACCGCAGTTGTAAAATAATTTTGTATCTCAGGTAGATATACATGGTATATAAATGTAAATTCCGCATGTGTATCTTGATCCGTGCTAATTAATAATAAACTTACAGCGTTACAGTGAAAACGGGACATAGTGAACTTTACATGCATAAGCCTTTATGAATCGTATATGCAAAATACACTATAAATTAAATATAAGAGCTAAAGATTAATGTAGACTCAATTCAACTATTACGTTATCTTGATTCAATTGAAAATTCTATAGTATTCGAATAACATTATAGTTTGTATATACAACAGGATAGGTCGTATACATTTTTATCTCTTAAAACCGCAAGCTCTATTTGGAATATTAACTAACATTTTATAAACATAATGATTAAAATAAATTAATTGATAATACAATTATGGCGAACACGTCGTAATCGTGTCCGCAATATGTACTTCTAAAATTACTGCTTTTCTTTTGTTAAAACATTTTCTTTCAATAAAACCTTGTACCTATTCACTTACACCAACCCAATAATAATGAAATTATCGCAGCGCATTTTTACTATGCCAAATGTAGCTGATATTTTTAATTACTCTAGTTCGCATTAATCGAGCCCTCTTTGTTCTTTCGGTCAATACGTTTTTCAAATCCATTTTTAACTTACACATCTATCCTACATGCCGTTATCTTCCCTTTCTCTTTCCCTAAGCAATCAGAAGACTAATACGTATAGTTAAACCTAATCGACGCGCGATGCCTTATTTTTATTATCATTGAAATAAACTTTCTGTATTTAATCTACTATTTTCATTCCACCCCATTGTTCATCCTTGTGCGATCTCGCAAACAGGTGATTTCAACATGGTCGTAAAATCGTCGTAATAAGACTTGTGAATGTCGAGCGGAATTTGCTCACTGCTTCGGAGACATCTGAGGAAAAAAAATTCAATATCACAGTTTCACCTGTCGACGTTCGATACGTGGTAGTGGTAAGTAATATACTTAAGGAAGAATTCATTAAACGATTAAACTCGTCTCAGGAGGATAATACACTAGCAGCTTTTTGGAAAGGAGACGATAAGCGACCGCAAACCGTCAAAGTTTTTACGAGCCTCTGCAATCTCTCGAAGATCAAATTTTCAGTGAGTAGGTACAACGCGTCGATGACCAAACATGTTTATCAAGCAAAATCCATGCAGATTTAAATGTGTATAGAAAAATTATATCGTGAAATGAATAGCTTGCGGAAAAGAAATTGTTGTTTGTACATAACCTCTAAACGACTAAGATCTCGATCCGTGGTTGAGGTCGGTCTAACTTTGCGACCTCGAGGCAATAGTGCACACTATGGATACCACTAACAATTTAAAGCGGAAACAAGAAAATATAACCATCTGTTCCGTTTTTCGAAAAACGCAAGCGGCAATTGCTAATGGCGGCAAGCAAATTCGTCCAAAAGACTCGCCGCATTTTCGTCACAGACCGAGAAACAAACATGTTATTTCTCATCGACACCGGAGCAGACGTGAGTGTAATTTCGCGATCCATGGTTCGTACGGCATGCCAACCGTATAAAGTCTAGTTTTCGGTCTACGACATCTGTCCACATGGAACCATCGCCGATTTGAGCAAACCGGTCATCAAAATCGATTTTATTTCATACTTCTGTATATGAAATACTCAATAATAAAGAAACAAAGTTGACTTCGCAAGGTCGCGTATATTAAATTATACGTCTCCTGCAATGGATCAATGGATCGACCAAGTCCGGGAGACGATAGTTTCTTTTTTTAAAAAATCAGCCCAACTGAAAAGCGCTACAGTACGTGATTTCGATCAAAAGCTCTTGGCCATCTACTTGACTATCAAACATTTTTCTTTTTGCTTGAGGCCCGAGTTTTCACGGCTTATATGGAGCACAAGCGGTTGACCTTTGCCTTCTGTCAAAAGCTCTAAATACTCCCCCCCATCAAGCTCGACATTTGGACATGATCGGCCAATTTACGACGGACATAAAACACACCTCCGGCAAGGACAACGTCGTAGCTAACGCACTTTCGCGCATTTAGAAGATTTAAACACCTATAGATTATTCCGAACTTGCAGCATCACAGGATACGGATGAAGAAATGAAATCTCTGATGGATTCAGGATTAAGTCTCTAACTATAACATAAAATTAATGAATTTAACGTTACGCATTTTTACAATGTCTGTTCGTTTTTCTTCCATCAATATGACAACCAAAACTCATTTTTTCCTCACACATACCGTTATACCTTCCTATTCTCTTTCCCTAACCAACCGCTCCAAGTTAAACTCAAATCATTATACATATATCTTATTATTATCGGAATAAACTTCTGTGTTTAATCTACTATTCTCATTCGACCCTGTTCTTCATTTAAATGCATATCCAATACAATTATTATGTGCATACATTTATTAAATTAAAATTAGAAACTTGATGAATAGACGTACAAGACATAAACTCTAGAATTTTTAACTTTTAGATGTGTTTTACAATAGTAAATAGTCTGAAATTGAAAACCACATTGCTAAAATTTTATACATTTATATTTGTTAATTACTGTAGTAAATATTCATTCATATTTAAATCTAAATACAATATTATATAAAATATAATTAATCAAATAATTCATATCATGTATGTGATAAGATGATAATTTGCATTTGCATAAGCCGTAACGTTGTATCACGAAGGCGCTTAAACCGAATAACAAGGTGATACCAAACAATTCACGACGAAAATATGTAATGGCACAAATCTGAACTTTTGTAGCGCGAGTTAAATGTTAAGGGTGCCTATTACCGGGCCGTACCCGATGATTGAAGGTCTTTCGGTTGAAAGGTTCCGAGCACTCGTCACGGATTGGTCCGCTCTCGCTCTTTCCCTCTTTCTACTCGTTTGCAAGATGATATACCGTTAACGAGCCTTTCATTTATACACACACATACTCAGACATTGACACACACACACACACATACGCACACACACATACACACGTCACCTAACCTGAATTTACCAAGACGCTGGTGGTACAATGTACACCTGTACACCTCGAGAATTCAATAATGTCTGGCGTCTCCCACGGATGCCACGCCATTTCGGGCACACGCGCCTAAAAAGTTCCCGAAGGATCAGGCATATTAATATAGATATCGCAAGGTTCATTCCATCTAAGGATCTACCGGGTTCCGCGTGCCAAAAAGTAGCAGCGTGAGAAGCGCACCCGGACCCGCGGTGACGATCTCGAATACACCGCGCGAGAGAGGAGAAGAAGCGGTTTTTCAACCGGCCCTCCTAAACGGGCGAAGTCAAGGTTGCCTCTAAATGGTTATCCTCCGCGTGCAAGGAGAATAGCAGACTCTGCAGCTCGTCCGAGGACGGACGAAGAGCACGAAGAGCACGAGGAGGAGGAGGAGGAGCAGGAGCAGGAACGAGAGAACGATGAGGAGGGGGGCTACGTAGCCCTCCCGGGATGACGCGAACCGCGTCTCGCCCGGCCGCGGTGGAATGCGCTCTGGCATTTCATTGCTTTATTATCGTTAATGGTGAATTTTAAATTAAAGGCCGCGACCAAAATACCTTTTACGCGGGGCTTTTTAACGAATTTTTCGGGGATCCGCGTTAATTAATTTATTTTTCGTCAATCGTCTGGAACATCGGTACTGATAACGATTCGTTATGTGTATCCAAACTAAGTTGCGCATTTTATAGCGCTCAGTGTATGTTGCGCGTTTCAGATTCGTGTACGATACGTATTATCGTATCTTGGAAAGATGATTGCCGGGGATGAAATATAAAACGCATATAACTGAACGTTTCAATTGCTCAAGGAAAACCATTAATTTTTTTAATCGTTAAATTATATATAACACTAAATATTTGATTGTCCTTCAAAAATGTAGAGCTCTCGACATTAATATTGCATGTTTATATATCTTAGCTTTAAATTTATTACGATGCCTTTAAAGTAAAAGCATAAAAGCGCGTAATCAGTTACAATCGTTTACTGAGAACAAAAAATAACAAACAGGGGTTTGAGTAATGAACGAAGTTTAATAAGACCCCTATGCTACGAGATGAAAATTGACTCGAGTATAATTAACTTTTAACTTCTGGTACAATGGTTTTCCTTTAATTTCCTCAGTTCTTTGTATTTTAAACTTGTAAAAACTTAACAATGACGAATTCTACAGCTCGCAGATCAATAAAATGTATAAATTTATCACTTTCGTTTTTTAGTAGAATAAAAAATAAGATGAGAAAAAATCTTAAGAATATATTTTAATAAGATACGGGAGTAGATTTTACGAATTATGAATTATACCTTTTTGTAATACATTATGCGTTAACGGTACAGTATGAATATTATTTAAATTATTAGTGTTAATTGTGATTATTTAACAATCATACATCATCATAACATTCTAAAGATTAATCTTGATTATAACAGTTAACGTTATTACTTAAATATTTGTTATTATTCATATAATTAAAAATGTTTCTAATTAAAATGAATATATAGATTTATTGATTTACCTTTTTTTTTAAAGTAATTACAAGGAGAACATTATATGTTTGGGAAACGGATCGTGCCCAGTTTGTAGGATATGCTTTCTAATGTATAAATATGAAGAAAGCCAAAGCCGCAGACCCTAACGATTGGTTTTTCAAAAGTTACACGCTGTTATAGAAAAATTTACAAAAAAAGGCTTTAATGTAAACGGTTGTAGCTTCTACACAATCAAATATTAACATTCAAACCAAAGTTCAATAAAAACCGAAACAAAATAGATATAATTAAAAAAAAATACGCTTGAATCCGTTATAATGGAGCAAAATTATAACTGAATTAAGAATTAGAAGAAATTTTGCTTAAAAAATCAATAAAGTTTGTAATGTCCAATTTTTGTTTAAAATTCCTTCAAATATTTTTCTTTAAAATTATGTTTATTTTATCTCAGATTTTTAATAAACTTTGGTTTGAATGTTAACATTTGATAGTTTAGAAATTACAAGCATTTAAAGTAAAGCCTCTTTTTTTCGTAAATTTTGCTTTAATAGCGTATAACTTTTGAAACACCGATCGTTAGAGTCTGCGGCTCTGGTTTTCTTTATATTTTTATATTAGGAAACATATACAAGCTGGGCACGATCCGTTTCCCAAACATATGATGTTCTCCTTGTTAGTTTTCTAATCACACTTTTCAACAACTTCAATATTTCTGGTATCTGTACCCTAATCAGAATATTATATTTCAGATGATTCCGAAAGACAGATTCCCTACACATTTCCACGAATTTAAAAATACACTTACCACTGTACCAAAATAACTTGGTGATAAGATGCAGTATACCAGATAAATGTAAATTGATTTCAAATAAGACACTAACCAAGCAGAGATTTTATTAAAAATAGGTGACGAGTGTAATGACTCATTTCGAAATCGGCAATGCAACGAAATGCAAAGGAAAAATTTTTGTAATTTCGTAAATTTTGGCATTACGACATTGACGAGTATATTATTGCTCTCGCAAATTGCTCAAACGGCGAACGCAGCCAGATGCAATCGACGGGAGAATCCGCACTTCTCTCCCTATACACATTGTTCTATTAGTCGCTACATAAGCGAGCGAACGCTGCAGCTCGCACGTCGAATTCCCAGATTAACGTAAACGCATCAATTATAGAAGCCGTGGCGAACGTACGCTCGTTCCTCTTCGCTCTATTTCTCTTCCTCCCTCCCTCCATCCCTTTCTCCCTCTCGCTATCCCCCCCTCTCTCTCTCTCTCTCTATCTATCTATCTGTCTATCTCTCACTACCGATCCGTCTGTCTCTTTCTCTCGTTGTAGAAGTTATACGGAACTTGTGAGACGCGGAACATTGCTTTCGACTCCGCCCCAGACGCCCCTCAAGAGAGAGAGAGAGAGAGAGAGAGAGAGAGATTCTCTCGTTTCTGGAGCTTTTCCCTAGACTCGCATTATCCTCGTTGCGGGGACTCAGTTATCATCATTTTTGAGGGCTCGCGGTGAAGATATTAAATTACGAACGACGTCTCGTTACCGGACTATTAGTAGCTGCGGGAACAGCCAACCTAACTCTTCGAGTTTCACTAATTTATATATCTTACTTATCACTTTGTAAACCGAGTTGTTAAGAAAAATTTTATTTTTTTTAGGAAAGATAAAGTCTGAGTAATACCAACGCGAAAATGTGCCTAATATTTTGGAATCTACGAATTATGTTTTCATTCAGTTTTGGATCGTTGCAATTTTTTGAGATTAGTACATGTACAAATTTGTGATAAAGTATTCAAAAAATACAAATATCTATTTAAATGCTTAGAAATATACACTTTTTGAGCAGGCGTTTATTATCTTATTACAACAAAATTTTCAATATCAAAGAAATTAAATTTTATTTACTATATAATTTATGCTACCGTTTATTAGTAATAATATATTTTGGTGGTATGAAAGTATATAACTAATAATAAACCTAGCACAATAAAGTATTATTTAAAACATTTACAATTCATCGTCGACTGAAATTAAAATTTTTTGTCACATTAAAATTGCGACATCTAGGGTGATATAAGATGAAACTACAGCTGTTGCGACTGTAGATCAATATGAGTACGTCAGTATCCGATAAGTACGATGCTCCGATGGTAACTTAGCAGCTGATGTACTGAACTGAAATCATGCTAATACCTTCGCACGATGTGTATACCTTATGGTAAGGCAGTTTTTTCCATTCAACGGTAAGATTGTTGATTTATAATATTTATTCATTTAAATTTTTATACATTCTTTCTCATTTTTAATACTCACTAAATATGAAATTGTGAAAAGTCGGTCACTATCACCGATTACTAATTTATATTTACAGATTATATTCGTAAATTAAGAATAATATCTGACTAGAATTATTTGCAAAAAGAACGTGAATGTAGTTTAGAATGTTAATAAATAATAAATTCATTTTATTATTTTATCTGTATGATATGCTTTAAATTTGTATTTAAAGCGTTCCTATAATGAAGAGTATAATACGTTAAATTTTTTATAAAATTATTACTTTTTATTTTGTATTGTGTAATAAGTTGTGCTTCTTAGTTTTTACAAAAGAAAAAGTTAATTAAATAAAGAAGAAACTATTTTTGATACTTTAAACATTACAATGTTTTTAGATTAAATTAATTGTTGTCATGGATTGAAATTTATATTTAAAATAATTTATTCAGGGTTCTGCTAAAATTATTTGTACTAATATTACGAAAAACTGTGACAGCCTGATCTGAACAGTTTTTGATAATGTTATTTAATGAAAGGGATAAATGTATGTTTCGGTCAGAATTGTGTGGATAGCCAATACGTAATTTGGATAAACCATCGAACAGAAGTATAAATTTTAATTAAGATCAAAGCAATGTGCAATTTTTTCACATCTACCAGCCCCATGGAACTTTAATATTACCCCCTTAACTCAGTGATGACATACGACTGCAAGGAGAACGACCCGAAAAAAGAACTCTCGCATTATTCAAATTTTATATTCGATTATGCAAATTAATGTGAGTCGCATAAAAATGTATGTCGCTTTCTGTTCCCGAGGTTTTACGTTGCTTCCAAGTGATTTTTATGATTCTTCGGAAACAAAAGTCTGCCGCGGCGCCACGTTTCCCATTGTTTCTCCAATCCCTGTGCACACCCATGTATTCTTTTAAAAAATGCTATATACAATCTATTGCGTCATTGCGTTTGCTGCGATGCAAGCTGCAACAGTTTTATTTGTTCATCGTCAAACCGATGTCTCAGTACGAGCTATGATGAGAAGTCAGCAAGGTAAACCAAAATTTAAATTAGTTTGACGGTTCATTTTTTAATAATTACGTACTTATTGCCATATGTTTTTCCTCATATTTAAGTTGATTATATTAAAGTCAGACTCATAGACGTTCCAACAAAAATATGAACAATCATATTAAAAATCATAACTAATAATGGTTAACTTATGATGTAGTTAGCGCGTAACGTAAAAATTTAGTTTCTTTAACGGTGTTTCTAATTCGTCAAGTCTCTTTCTGTTCTTTGTTCATCGATTAATTATTCTGATAAAACGTTAGATTTTCTACTGCCGAAATTTTAACAGTTACAAAATGTAATTTTAGAAATAGAATGTTTACAATATTTTGTAATTTTTGCGCAAAATATTAAATTAATATAATAATCGGTGCCGACTAATTGGCACGTAGCTTCTTCAAATTAAAATGTCGATCACATATGTAATATTTTACTCAAATATGTTATTATTTAATTATTAAAAAAAATGTTATAACATTTCGAATAATATTGTCCTTTCCTTTGTAATTTTCACCCTCCATTGTTGAATTAGTAAATAGTCGATCGCTGAGGGTCAATAATAAATAAATCCAATTTATTTATGTAAGTGCACAACGTTTCGTCTGCTAGGTTTGCAGACCTCTTCAAGTGCTTAATATTGAATATAATGTTACAGCCCAAGTGAGATTCGTCGAATAAATTATTATAATAAAATTTGATTCGCGACGAAGCTCACTTGGGCTGTAACATTATATTCAATATTAAGCACCTGAAGAGGTCTGCAAATCTAGCAGACGAAACGTTGTGCACTTATGTAAATAAATTGGATTTATTTATTATTGACCCTCAACGATCGACTATTTACTAATTATCCTTTCCTGATTAAAACTTATATAGCTAGTTATTGCTAGCTAAATAAATTAATGTATTTGTGTCATAAAAGATAGTACAAATCTATATGAAAAATGTAATAAACAATTTATTAAAATAGAAAAATAAAGATCATTTCGTCAATTCTCAATTAATATTATTCATAATGTGCTGTTACAAATAATCCAAGAATTTTTCTTCATTATAAGAAAATTGTGTACAATCAAAATTAATTTTTCATCAACTGGCATAAAAATTTTTAGATTGCATCAATTAAAAATATAGGAAATGATCGTTTTTACTTTCCTTTAAATTTTTTAAAAACATTTTCTTCCAAAAATACTGTAAAGTTATTATATTGAATACATAATTAGCAACTAATTAACAGCGGTTTTTGTACATAATAAGA
This sequence comes from Theocolax elegans, assembly GCA_026168455.1. NCBI lineage: Eukaryota > Metazoa > Arthropoda > Insecta > Hymenoptera > Cerocephalidae > Theocolax > Theocolax elegans. The sequence goes on along the minus strand of CM047430.1, from coordinate 34,491,815 downwards.
AAATTCTGTTCAGATTGAATTTTTCGCAACTGACGTAAAAAAACTTTTGATGGTATCAATTAATAGTATATAAAATTATCTTTTTTGCTTTTCTTTGGATTTTCTAAAAACATTTTCTTCCAAAAATATGGTTAGTTCCACATTAGAATAATTTATAATTTTTTTCTCAAAAACTAATCCAAAAACAATTTATAATTTTTACAGATTAATGCTATTATTATGTTCTATTTCCACGATTTTTTTCAATATAATTGATCAATTATTTTCAGAGATATAAGTAATCCAACATTTTGTGCAAAAAAATATAATGCTTAATAATTTAGGTAATTATGAATATTTTGAGTTGAAAAACAATCGAAATCGAAACTACCAAAACGACTATTCGTATCTTTCCCAAAATTTCAAGTGGATTAAATGCTTTTTATTCCTGAAAACGTTCGACATAAAAACCCCAATTTTTTCACATTTTCATTTTTTAAATCAAAACTAACCGATGTGATTACTTGAAATTTTTACAGTTTATGACCATTAGAAGGTTCCTTCAAAATACATTTTTTTCAGCACATTGTTTTTAAATAACAAAAAAACATTTAAATAGAGATTATTTGTCAATACAAAATCGAGCAGATAGATTTTTTTATTCTCCATAAAGTACATTTGATCCAAATAAAAGAAATTAATATTTTTATCAAAATTTTTGAAAGATTTATTTTTTAAACAAAAACTATATACACTCAAACTGGGCGATATAGACCGAGTAGTTTTGAAAATACGACGGTATATGTATACACACACTCACACTGACACACACACACACACACATCTATACAAACATTTTCTAAAAACACGTGATTTCTACTTCTGACATGTTTGAAGCGAGTCGAAAAATTTTACTATTACAAAGTTTTTTCTATGAGGAAAAAAAATGTTTGTATTACTGCAATTTGTAGAAAAATTGTAGTACATAGTATTTACTATTTTATGTAGGTAGGAAAATTAACCTTGCTCGCGATAGAGCTAACTCATTATAATTCGTAAATAAAATTTGTTTTTTGACGTTTGCTTATTTGTATAAAAGATTTTGGTCTTACTTACAATAATTATTAGAATAATAATAAATTTTTCATTAAATAATAACACTTAACCATTTCAGAGTTGAATTAATTTAATTTTTTTTTATATTTTTATTTACAATTTTATCACTACGATTGTTTTTAAATATAGAATTGGTTAAATACTATCTTATTAATCTAAAATATTAATGAAATATTTTTTTTCTATTTCTAATAATTTACATTATAATTTTTTTAATTAGATATTTGTCATCTATGTACATTGCAACATAGATTGGGTTTGAAAGGGTTAATTTAAAATCAAAGAATTTTAAACATTGAAAATGCAGGATTATTAAATAACATAGATTGGATAATGAAAAATGCAATATTTTATTACTAAATTGATAATGCATAAGTTTACATATAATATGTTAAATCTAAATTATACGATTTATTAAGACACATAAAATGTTTATTGATAAATGCTTTTTTAAAAATGTGTTGAAGCAATTTTTATGTTGAAGTCATCATTTATATATTGAAATCTTGAATATTTCGTTTAAAATATTTACATATTATTTTGGAGTTCTTAGTGACAAGAATAAATTCACTTTCCTTCAGTTTAAAATATAAACGTATATATGTGCGATCTAAGATATCAGAGATTAGAGTCTTTAGGATGAGAGAAATAGAAGCTTTGAACATGGCGATGTCATGCTAATAACATGGTAACAGCTTCCGTTCCAGGATCTCACCGTCCTGTCCCGTACCAAGTGGCTTAACTGGATTCCATACATATTTTAATACTGGCGAAACCGTACAAGAAAATTGGTTTGGCTTATATGCATAACATAACCAATTTTGCGATTCTGCGAGAATCCGCACACGTTTTGTATACGTATCACAAAGCCCAAACGCAATGACTTAGATTTCCCCAGATTCTACTTTATCTTTGCTAAAAGGGAAACAAATTTCTACGTATGAAGTTTATTAATGCAAAGATTTTAAACTAATATTTAATTAATTGGAAAAATAATCAATGAGTGTTTGGAACAAAAAGATCTATGTATTAAAACTAAATAGTCAGTAATATTTATTATTAAAAAGTAAATTATTAAGTATCAAACAAATTTATAAAGATGAAAAAATTTTAATTAAAAGAAAGTTAACACATTTGACAGTTACAAAATATTTATTAGTTACAAACAGAATTTGTTAAGGAGTATTTAATAAAATATTTTCACTGTTGTTTTCTGCGACAGAATACTTAACTATGCAATGCGTATACGAAATTATCTAAATATACAGTCGCATACAAAAATGTCTAGCCAAACTAAAATTTTTCATTTAATATTCATTAAGCTCGATCAAAATAAATCACGTACAACTTAATTTAAAGAGAATATAAATACGCATATGTGCCATTTGAGTTTTTCAGCTCCGACTTCGCTTAAAAAATTATAAGCGATTTTTCGGTTAGAAAATATTTTTTAACAAATAGTTTGTGTTTTTAATGTAAAGATGCAATTTCTAATCGTTGATTATAAAACACGCGGGAAATAAAAGATTTTGCTTCACACTTTAAAAGTAAGTGGAAGTTTTTGAGAACTAGAAATTTAGAAAACTTAGAACATACATATTTACATCTTGTTCAAGTAATAATAGAAATAATTTGTATTCAATAACCTGTTTCTCCTACCATCGTAGTTCAAACTTGATAATGAAACAAATACAATTTTCTACGCAATTATTCGGTTTGCAATGGATTAGTTTGACTTTGTTGTGTGAAATTAGTGAAATGTATAGAAATTGTGTGGGAAACAAATGTATTCTTGAAAGTCGAATAAAATATTAACTTTATATAGTTTAATGTTCCACATAGTTACATAATAATAAGAATGAACGTATTTTACAAACTAATCTTCGCTTTAGCTGCACTACTACATACGTCCTCAACCGAAGGTTACAGAATTTTGGGTATTTTTCCATTTAATGGTAAAAGTCATAATGTTATGTTTGGTGCACTGATGAGAGGATTAGCTAAACGTGGCCACCAAGTAGACGACATAACACACTTTCCTTTGGAAGATCCACCTAGTAATTACAAAGTGGTGGTAAACCTTGATGGTACAATGGAGCAGCTTGTTAACAATTATACAATTGATTTTGTTAAAAATTTATTTGATAACGCCGCTTTTTTGTTTCTGCTCATTATGGCAATCGATTGTGTCATTTGATGAACCTAAAAAAAATGCAAGATTTAATAAGAAATCCACCAAAAGATCCACCCTACGATCTTGTTATTACAGAAGTAAGTGCACTAGTAACTAGTAATATTGCAAATAAATAAATTTACTAAAGGGTACGCCAAATTAATTTGTTTTAAATTTTCTTGCAAATGGATTGACTGATTTGCGTAAAATTTTGGCAAGGAACGCCACATTAAATATTTTAAAATTAAAAAGCGCTTTAAAGAAAATAAAGGAGTTGTCAACATTGTTATAAGTATATTTTATTTAACAAAAGGTTAATATAATATAGAAATATTAGAAAATTCAAATTATTATTTAATTTTAAGATATTTAATGATTTGCACCCCCTTCATATTTATATTTTTAATTAGTCATCAAAATTTCAGAGATTTTTTAAAATATCGGTAAAACAGTTCAGTTAATTTTAATCCTCCTTACCTGATCAAAGGTAGCTAAACATAGAATTCAATCGAAAATTTTTAAAATAAAGTATTATGTGATCAAGTATACGAAAACGCACGTTTTTGTTCTGAACAAAATACATTTGTGATTTTCAGAAATCTCTTTACAAAAAAATATTAATTATGTCCCACTTATATCTAATAGTTGAAAGTTAGTCGGGATAAAAGTTGAACCTATCACCCCCTTAAACATTTACCTTAAGAAAACGCTTGGTTTAGGATGCGGTATTGAGAGACAATTCAGTAAAGCCCGAAACACACTTGTTAAATATGTTCCTGTACGAAAATATTATAATAAAGTATTATTTTTTTATAACATAAAAACAAAGTAATATATTAAAAATATGTCAAAATTCCTATATATTTATTATAAAATAACTCGTATTTTATTTAAAGAAAAATAATATTTAATACTAAATTGAAATAAATTAATATAATAAAATAATAATATTTAAATTTATAATTTTATTATATTTTGCTTAATAATTTAAAATGCAGATTATCTATTATGAACTACATTTTTATCAGCTTATTATTTAACTAAGAATACATGTAGCCAATCTAATCGGGATTTAAAACTTATCAAATAAATAGATTAGTACCATAAAGTGTTCTCTTCCATTATTATGTTAAAAACACATTTAACTTAAGGAGATGTCGGATCCAAAAACGGTCATTTTTCGTCGGGTGGGAGGAAAAGAGTGCTATTTCGAAATAGCGGTGAAAAAGGTTCTAATTCGGATGAGCGGTGAAAAAGGTTCTAATTCGGATGAGCGGTGAAAAAGGTTCTAATTCGAATGAGCGGTGAAAAAGGTTCTAATTCGAATGAGCGGTGCAAAAGGTTCTAATTCGGATGAGCGGTGTAAAAGGTTCTAATTCGAATGAGCGGTGAAAAAGGTTCTAATTCGAATGAGCGGTGAAAAAGGTTCAAATTCGGATGAGTGATGGAAAAGGTACTACTTCAAAAGAGCGATAAAAAGGTCTGAAGTTGGATGAGCGATAATTAAGGAAAATATATTTATTCCTGCAAACAAACAAAAAAGCTAAGTGGATTAATTATAATTTTTTAATTTTATCAATAAGCTTTTTTCATGTTTAACAGGTTCACACGTTTAAGTTGTATCCTCCCACCCGACGAAATACAGTAATATAGTATAAACAAAGTGTACGCAAAGTGCAGAGTTAGTACATGTGTGCTAATACTTTAATTTTTTGTATTTATGACAGTGTATTTATATCACACATGTATAATCGGAGAATAGTTTGCACATATAATTTGCCATTTGATAATATTGCTGTATGCAGTAAAAAAACATTTGTTTATATGTATGACTTACTTTATTACTTTAAACTAAAATTAAAAAACTTACAGCAGGTAAGATATTATGGTTCTGTAATTATAATCAATAGAATGGTTACACATTCAATAATATTATGTATACTTATAAGTTTTGCAGTAAACTATACATTTACTTTTACAGTAAATGTTATATATTTTTTTTTACAAATAACAATGTAATTAATTTTTACCAGCGTTGTGTTCTGTACCTTGTGTTACATTTTCGCTTAATAGCGCCATCTGTGGACATGCAACTAAATATGTATTAGTATATAATACAGAGGGCGCCACAGATATTTTCTGTTAGGTTAATTTTATGTAGGGTATCGATAAAACAGAACGCACGGACCTGCACAACAATTTTTCGTTGGGTATGGCATCCCCTTAATGTAGTCTAGAGGTTGAAAAATAAACACTGTGTCACACCACTTACTTTTATATTCGGGTAGTATTATGCAATTATAATATGTTAATATAAATATAAATGATATTGAAATATACCACCTCGTAATTCTTCTTTATAAATAATTCCTTCTTGATTATATTCTGTGTTTTTCAATTCTGAGTCAATAAATTTAAATAAATTAATTTTGTGAACTATTTAAATAAATGATTATAATTATTAAAGGGGAAAGAAAAATTTTCGAAAATTATCAGGATAGGTTTTAATACAGATATTAAATTAATTTAAAATTGAAAATTGGTCCTTGTCTATGGATACTGAAAACTGAAGAAAAAGAAATTTTTTCTTTCAATATAACTGAAAATAATTTCCTTTCAGCTTGGTTTAGAAAGCTGTAATAAGTTCCTTTCAATTCAATCTGTAAATAATTCCTTCCAATTAAATCGGAAAAAGAATTCCTTTCAATAAGTCCTGGAAACAATTATCAGATTTACATGAGATAGTAGATCAGATATTGAACAATGCAGGATCTTCAGCTTATAAAATCATAAAAATTATAGAACGTATATGTAACAATAGATTAGTAATACTATCACACAAATATAGGCCTTTGATACCTATTAATCTAGATTTTGATAATCATATTCTAAAAACATGTCAAGAATTGGAATCAATTGACTCTGGTGTCTCTATGCTATTAAAGCATATATCTATTACAGAGTCTATTCCTCTAATATTAGTGTACTATAGATCTTTTAGACACTGGAGTCATCCTTTTGTTAATTCATTACTGGGATTAAAAAATCTAGAAGAGAGAGTTAATAGAAAATTATCAGTTGATAGCACTTATCCTAAAGTTTTAGCTAGTGATTTAGCTAGAAAAGTATTAGATGTAAAATTTAAGGAAACAGGGAAGTGGTATGTAAACTTTAATTTGGTTGAAAAAGATCATCCATTTTACGATCATATAAAGTTGAACACATGGCCAACTCCTAAACAAATCAAAGATTTCAGGGACAAATGGGATGAATTACCATTGATTAAATGCTTTGAAATTCCAGATCTAATTAATCCCAGTCAGATATATTCTGATAAAAGTCACTCAATGGATTTAGACACTATAAAAAATTGGTTTTTAAACAAGGGTAGAGGTTCCATTCCTATGAAAAAAGTACTTGAGACTATGATAAATAGTCCTGCCACTAATTGGAAAGAATTTTTATCTTCGGTAGATTCCAAAGGATTGGCCGAAAATGATTTAGTTACAGGCCTGAAAGAAAAGGAAAGAGAATTAAAGGAGGAAGGTCGGTTTTATAGCCTTATGTCCTGGAAACTTCGAGAATACTTTGCAGTAACCGAATATTTGATAAAATTGCATTATGTATCTTTATTTAAAGGATTAACAGTGGCAGATGATATGACAACACTACTCAGAAAGTTAATGGACAGTTCTTCAGGGCAAGGTTTAACTGATTATAGAAGAGTTTCATTTGCAAATCATTTAGACTATGAAAAGTGGAATAATCTACAGAGATTAGAATCAAATGGACCAGTCTTTAAAGTGATGGGTCAGTTTCTTGGGTATCCTGATTGATTTATAGGACTCATGAGACAACCAGATCATATGTACTAATTATAAACTCCAGACCTATATTAGCTCAATGAGACAACCAGATCATATGTACTAATTATAAACTCCAGACATTTAGAGACCAAAATAAATTGATTCTTAATTTAAACAGAATTAGAGATAATAATAATTCTATCATGAATGCAATAGATAAAGGAATCAGCAAATTAGGATTAAAGATCAATAAGGACGAAACAATGCAATCTGCGGATTATCTTAACTACGGAAAAGTACCTATATTCAGAGGGAATATATTACCTCTAGAGACCAAACGTTGGTCAAGATGTTCATGCGTGACCAATGATCAATTACCTAATTTGGGAAATGTAATGTCAACAGTGAGCTCAAATGCTTTAACAATAGCTCATCATTCCACTTCTCCAATCAATACAATAATACATTATTATTTTGTAGGAAACTTAATTAGAAATTTATTAGATCTTCATAACCCAGCCATGAGACAATCAATTAAAATAATTAAAAATTATGATTGTAAGAATGGAAGAATAAGTTATCTGATCAAGGCCCTTTATCTAGATCCCTGTCTAGGTCGAGTATCCGGAATGTCCCTTACTAGGTTTTTGATAAGGATGTTTCCTGATCCAGTGAGTGAAAGTCTTACATTTTGGAAATTAGTGTATAGAAATATTATTCCAGGATTAAGACCAATAATTATTTCAATGAGAAATTGCAGAATTGCAGACTTAACGTTAGAGAATTTCACCAAATTATTAGAAAATCCTCTTTCTCTTAATTTGAAAAATAGTGTCAGTGCCGTATCAAAGATAAAAGATGTGATAAGAAAATCACTGTATGATAAAGGAGGAGACATACCAAACGTAATTATAAGGGATGCAATTTTTTATTCTAAAGATAACTTAGCTAGCATCAACAATTTTTTAATATCAATTAATCCTTTGTTCCCGAGGTTTTTGAGCGAATTCAAAAGTTCCACATATCTAGATATCACTGAATCAATGATTGGATTATTTGAGAATTCAAAGACAATAAGAAACATCTTTAAGAAGAGAATGGTTAGAGACATAGACGATGTTATAATAAAAAGTGAAATACAAAGTTTAACTTATTTAAATTCTAGTAATTGGAGTCGTAATAACACTGAGATTTGGGAATGTTCAGCTTCCCATGCTGATAAACTAAGACTAGAGTCATGGGGAAGAAAAGTCATAGGGGCCTCCATTCCTCATCCTTTAGAATTACTGGTAATCAATGAATACAAAGGGATCTCATGTAGATTATGTGAAGATCCTAACATAGAAAGAGGGTTTTTAATTACCTTGCTTCCTGAAGGTTTGTCAAATTACTTGATGTCTAAAGGGAAATATATGGCGTATTTAGGATCTCGGACATCTGAAACAACAAGTTTAATTCATCCCTGGGAAAGGGAATGCAAGATACCTTTAATTAAAAAAGCAGCAAAACTAAGAGATGTAATACATTGGTTTGTTGAACCAAATTCTAATATAGCTTTAAGTATATTCTCGGTACTAGAAGGTTTAACTGGAGAAAATTGGGATACAGGCATGACAGGTTTCAAGAGAACTGGCTGTGGACCCCATCGATATGCCAGTGCTCGTCAAAGCACAGGAGGTTATAGTGCCCAAGGGCCAGCCAAGTTAACCAGGATGACTACTACCACAGACACTCTATCCCACATAAATGAAGAAAATTATGATTTCATGTATCAAAGTTTGATCATTTTCACTCAAATCACAGTAGGGGAGTTACATGATAATAGGATAGACGGAGGAATATATCATTCCCATATACAATGTACTCATTGTCTTCGCCTTGTGGAGGATCTTACTTTACATACAGAAAATGTCTTTTTACATCCCAATGTTTCTGATAAACTGAGCTTATGGAAGTCTGATGATGCAGATTGGGCCAATATAATTCCTGCTTTTGAATTAAAAATAGGAAAATGGGAATTACTGGATGATTCTGTAAAATCGTTTCATTGGAAGAATACAAGGATTTATATTTGGTGACTCATTATTATCTAAAAGTCACATAGTAGAGAACATGACGTTATTTCCTCTATGTTTAGCATCTAAAGTGACCACTAATATGTGTAAATAATATAACATCGGTCTCTCCGAACTAAATGCTTTATTTTAGAATAAAGCAGGCCAATCGTACACTTTATCAACTATGGTTGGTGTAATTTCCCAGAGCACGGCCTTTTAAAATAATAAAAGGCGTTTCGTCCTCGATCTCCACCTTGGACTCCTCAGTAAGGAACTGGAGATCTTACCTTAGACGCCTGTCGCAAGATGAACCGCGACGCCAGCAAGATGTTCTGCGGCTATATATATAGAAAAGAGACGACGATCTCTCCAACGAGTGTAGAGAGATAGTCGTCTCCATCTGGTGGTGGGAAAAACCACCTGCCAGAGTGCGACGTATTAGACCGAGTCGCAAGTTATTTGAAATAAAATAAATTTATCGTTCGGTGATATGTATATGTGTAAATTATATAACATCGGTCTCTCCGAACTAAATGCTTTATTTTAGAATAAAGCAGGCTTATCGTACTCTTTGTCCACTATGGTTGGTGGAATTTCCCAGAGCACGGCCTTTTAAAATAATTAAAGGCGTTTCGTCCTCGATCTCCACCTTGGACTGCTAAGTAAGGAACTGGTGATCTTACCTTAGACGCCTGTCGCAAGATGAACCGCGACGCCAGCGGAGAGGAAGAGACGCCTTTAATTATTTTAAAAGGCCGTGCTCTGGGAAATTCCACCAACCATAGTGGACAAAGAGTACGATAGGCCTGCTTTATTCTAAAATAAAGCATTTAGTTCGGAGAGACCGATGTTATATAATTTACACATATACATATCGCCGAACGATAAATTCGTTTTATTTCAAATGACCCCTAATATGTTTTTGGAAGGACTGTTAGACGGAATAATTCGCATATCAAGTCTACACTCATTAAATAGGAGATCAGTTATGGAATTAATCAAACCTCGAGCTTCCTTACTAGGTTTATCATTATATCTAATCGAGTCTTTAAGTCTTGAACCTAGTGTCATCAACATCTGGAGGTCAGACAATTTCATAAAGGAATTCAGCAATAACCCACATTGGATTCCTCCATCTTATCCTTTATCTAACTATGATTTGGGTTCATTAGGTAGATATCATTTAAAAATATTGTTCAAAAAATTGTGTATCTTAAATGATCAAATCATATCCCGACATAAAACAATGTGGATATTCTCAGATGTTAATGATGCCAGGATTGTAGGGTCTCTAATATTGTCCACAAAAGTCTCTCAACTATTATATAGTAAATCTTTAAAGAGTGGAGATGTAAATAAGCTTAGGGAATTCAAAAGTATATTAGAAACATATAGAAATCAGACAGGATTTTCAGAGAATTTGATACCTGGAAGTGATGTTAGGATCTAAGGAGTAGAACAGAGAAGGAGAATAGAGAAATAGCGGTGAGTGGTCTGCACGTGGCCAATTTTTATTTTCTTTTCCTAGTGAACCGGGTTCCTCACGCGCGGTAGTTAATAGTTTTTCAGAATATTCGCGACCTTTTGATTGGATTAAATTCAAATTCATATATATATATATAATTTCTGTGTTTTAGTGAAGGAGTGTGACGGGAAGATCGGGCCCGTATATTCGGAAATTGATTGTCGGGAATAAAAAAATGTAAATTTTGATTTATAATTGTGAGGAATGAATATATACGTATGGATTATCTGAAATAAATCTATTATAGAGTTTTTTTAATATTATTATTGTGCTTAATTATAATCCGACAAATCTCATCCTTTTTGTTAAAAAGTGTCGTTCGAGCCAACTACAGCCGTGAGAAAAGCGGATACTTCAATACATATATATTTAATATTAATAATAGAGGAAATTATACAAGGTAGAAGTATATTCCACGTGGTGTAAGGCGCGGCATACAACATCACAAATTTCAAATTTTTTAATTTCAATCCCCGTCCGGGCTTATCAAATTCACATGCATCTTTATGTGTAAATTCACACATATAACCGGCCAAATAGTCTATCATTTAAATATTCTCGATTTCGACCTCCAACCGGGTTGATCAAGTTAAAATGCATTTTTATGTGTAAAATCACATATATAGCAGGCCAAATATTCTATTTTTTCAATATTTTCGATTTTGATCCCCTGCCGGGTTGATCGAACTCAAATGCATTTTTATGTGTAAATTCACACAGAAACCGGCCAAATAGTCTATTTTTTCAATATTTTCGATTTCGATCCCCGGCCGGGTTGATCAAATTCAAATGCATTTTTAAGCGAAAATACATGCATATAACCGGCCAAAACGTCTATATTTTCGATACTTATAATTTTGTACTTTTGCCGGGCTGATCAATTTCCAAAACATATGTATCTGTAAAAATACTATATTTTGAATATTTTTGATTATGTTCGTTTGCCGGGCTTATCAAATTCAAATGCATAATATGTAAGCGAAAATTCACACATATAGCCGACCAATTATTCTGTTTTTTCAATATTCTGGATTTCGATCCCCGGCCGGGTCGATCGAATTCAAGGGCATTTTAAAGCGAAAATACTTGCATATAACCGGTCAAAAGGTCTATATTTTCAATATTTTTGATGTCAATCCCCGGCCGGGTTGATCGAACTCAAATGCATATTTATGAGTAAAATCACACATATCACCGCTAAAACGACTACAGTTTCAATATTTTTGATTTTGTTCGTTTGCGGGCTGATCAATTTCAAATGCATTTGTATGTGTGAATTCACACGTATAACCGGCCAAAACGACTATATATTCAATATTCTCGATTTCGATCCCCGGCCGGTTTGATCGAATTATAATGCATTTTTATGACGCAATTCTTTATTCTAAAGATAACTTAGCTAGCATCAATAATTTTTTAATATCAATTAATCCTTTGTTCACGAGGATTTTGAGCGAATTCAAGAGTTCCACATATCTAGGTATCACTAAATCAATGATTGGATTATTTGAGAATTCAAAGACAATAAGAAACATCTTTAAGAAGAGAATGGTTAGAGACATAGTCGATATTATAATAAAAAGTGAAATACAAAGTTTAACTTATTTAAATTCTAGTAATTGGAGTCGTAATAACACTGAGATTTAGGAATGTTCAGCTTCCCATGCTGATAAACTAAGACTAGAGTCATGGGGAAGAAAAGTCATAGGGGCCTCCATTTCTCATCCTTTAGAATTACTGGTAATCAATGAATACAAAGGGATCTCATGTAGATTATGTGAAGATCCTAATATAGAAAGAGGGTTTTTATTACCTTGCTTCCTGAAGGTTTGTCAAATTACTTGATGTCTAAAGGGAAATATATGGCGTATTTAGGATCTCGGACATCTGAAACAACAAGTTTAATTCATCCCTGGGAAAGGGAATGCAAGATACCTTTAATTAAAAAAGCAGCAAAACTAAGAAATGTAATACATTGGTTTGTTGAACCAAATTCTAATATAGCTTTAAGTATATTCTCGGTACTAGAAGGTTTAACTGGAGAAAATTGGGATACAGGCATGACAGGTTTCAAGAGAACTGGCTGTGGACCCCATCGATATGCCAGTGCTCGTCAAAGCACAGGAGGTTATAGTGCCCAAGGGCCAGCCAAGTTAACCAGGATGACTACTACCACAGACACTCTATCCCACATAAATGAAGAAAATTATGATTTCATGTATCAAAGTTTGATCATTTCACTCAAATCACAGTAGGGGAGTTACATGATAATAGGATAGACGGAGGATATATCATTCCCATATACAATGTACTCATTGTCTTCGCCTTGTGGAGGATCTTACTTTACATACAGAAAATGTCTTTTTACATCCCAATGTTTCTGATAAACTGAGCTTATGGAAGTCTGATGATGCAGATTGGGCCAATATAATTCCTGCTTTTGAATTAAAAATAGGAAAATGGGAATTACTGGATGATTCTGTAAAATCGTTTCATTGGAAGAATACAAGGATTTATATTTGGTGACTCATTATTATCTAAAAGTCACATAGTAGAGAACATGACGTTATTCCTCTATGTTTAGCATCTAAAGTGACCACTAATATGTGTAACTAATATAACATCGGTCTCTCCGAACTAATGCTTTATTTTAGAATAAAGCAGGCCAATCGTACACTTTATCAACTATGGTTGGTGTAATTTCCAGAGCACGGCCTTTTAAAATAATAAAAGGCGTTTCGTCCTCGATCTCCACCTTGGACTCCTCAGTAAGGAACTGGAGATCTTACCTTAGACGCCTGTCGCAAGATGAACCGCGACGCCAGCAAGATGTTCTGCGGCTATATATATAGAAAAGAGACGACGATCTCTCCAACGAGTGTAGAGAGATAGTCGTCTCCATCTGGTGGTGGGAAAAACCACCTGCCAGAGTGCGACGTATTAGACCGAGTCGCAAGTTATTTGAAATAAAATAAATTTATCGTTCGGTGATATGTATATGTGTAAATTATATAACATCGGTCTCTCCGAACTAAATGCTTTATTTTAGAATAAAGCAGGCTTATCGTACTCTTTGTCCACTATGGTTGGTGGAATTTCCCAGAGCACGGCCTTTTAAATAATTAAAGGCGTTTCGTCCTCGATCTCCACCTTGGACTGCTAAGTAAGGAACTGGTGATCTTACCTTAGACGCCTGTCGCAAGATGAACCGCGACGCCAGCGGAGAGGAAGAGACGCCTTTAATTATTTTAAAAGGCCGTGCTCTGGGAAATTCCACCAACCATAGTGGACAAAGAGTACGATAGGCCTGCTTTATTCTAAAATAAAGCATTTAGTTCGGAGAGACCGATGTTATATAATTTACACATATACATATCGCCGAACGATAAATTCGTTTTATTTCAAATGACCCCTAATATGTTTTTGGAAGGACTGTTAGACGGAATAATTCGCATATCAAGTCTACACTCCTTAAATAGGAGATCAGTTATGGAATTAATCAAACCTCGAGCTTCCTTACTAGGTTTATCATTATATCTAATCGAGTCTTTAAGTCTTGAACCTAGTGTCATCAACATCTGGAGGTCAGACAATTTCATAAAGGAATTCAGCAATAACCCACATTGGATTCCTCCATCTTATCCTTTATCTAACTATGATTTGGGTTCATTAGGTAGATATCATTTAAAAATATTGTTCAAAAAATTGTGTATCTTAAATGATCAAATCATATCCCGACATAAAACAATGTGGATATTCTCAGATGTTAATGATGCCAGGATTGTAGGGTCTCTAATATTGTCCACAAAAGTCTCTCAACTATTATATAGTAAATCTTTAAAGAGTGGAGATGTAAATAAGCTTAGGGAATTCAAAAGTATATTAGAAACATATAGAAATCAGACAGGATTTTCAGAGAATTTGATACCTGGAAGTGATGTTAGGATCTAAGGAGTAGAACAGAGAAGGAGAATAGAGAAATAGCGGTGAGTGGTCTGCACGTGGCCAATTTTTATTTCTTTTCCTAGTGAACCGGGTTCCTCACGCGCGGTAGTTAATAGTTTTTTCAGAATATTCGCGACCTTTTGATTGGATTAAATTCAAATTCATATATATATATATAATTTCTGTGTTTTAGTGAAGGAGTGTGACGGGAAGATCGGGCCCGTATATTCGGAAATTGATTGTCGGGAATAAAAAATGTAAATTTTGATTTATAATTGTGAGGAATGAATATATACGTATGGATTATCTGAAATAAATCTATTATAGAGTTTTTTTAATATTATTATTGTGCTTAATTATAATCCGACAAATCTCATCCTTTTTGTTAAAAAGTGTCGTTCGAGCCAACTACAGCCGTGAGAAAAGCGGATACTTCAATACATATATATTTAATATTAATAATAGAGGAAATTATACAAGGTAGAAGTATATTCCACGTGGTGTAAGGCGCGGCATACAACATCACAAATTTCAAATTTTTTAATTTCAATCCCCGTCCGGGCTTATCAAATTCACATGCATCTTTATGTGTAAATTCACACATATAACCGGCCAAATAGTCTATCATTTAAATATTCTCGATTTCGACCTCCAACCGGGTTGATCAAGTTAAAATGCATTTTTATGTGTAAAATCACATATATAGCAGGCCAAATATTCTATTTTTTCAATATTTTCGATTTTGATCCCCTGCCGGGTTGATCGAACTCAAATGCATTTTATGTGTAAATTCACACAGAAACCGGCCAAATAGTCTATTTTTTCAATATTTTCGATTTCGATCCCCGGCCGGGTTGATCAAATTCAAATGCATTTTTAAGCGAAAATACATGCATATAACTGGCCAAAACGTCTATATTTTCGATACTTATAATTTTGTACTTTTGCCGGGCTGATCAATTTCCAAAACATATGTATCTGTAAAAATACTATATTTTGAATATTTTTGATTATGTTCGTTTGCCGGGCTTATCAAATTCAAATGCATAATATGTAAGCGAAATTCACACATATAGCCGACCAATTATTCTGTTTTTTCAATATTCTGGATTTCGATCCCCGGCCGGGTCGATCGAATTCAAGGGCATTTTAAAGCGAAAATACTTGCATATAACCGGTCAAAAGGTCTATATTTTCAATATTTTTGATGTCAATCCCCGGCCGGGTTGATCGAACTCAAATGCATATTTTTGAGTAAAATCACACATATCACCGCTAAAACGACTACAGTTTCAATATTTTTGATTTTGTTCGTTTGCGGGCTGATCAATTTCAAATGCATTTGTATGTGTGAATTCACACGTATAACCGGCCAAAACGACTATATATTCAATATTCTCGATTTCGATCCCCGGCCGGTTGATCGCAATTATAATGCATTTTTATGACGCAATTCTTTATTCTAAAGATAACTTAGCTAGCATCAACAATTTTTTAATATCAATTAATCCTTTGTTCCCGAGGATTTTTGAGCGAATTCAAGAGTTCCACATATCTAGGTATCACTAATCAATGATTGGATTATTTGAGAATCAAAGACAATAAGAAACATCTTTAAGAAGAGAATGGTTAGAGACATAGTCGATATTATAATAAAAAGTGAAATACAAAGTTTAACTTATTTAAATTCTAGTAATTGGAGTCGTAATAACACTGAGATTTAGGAATGTTCAGCTTCCCATGCTGATAAACTAAGACTAGAGTCATGGGGAAGAAAAGTCATAGGGGCCTCCATTTCCTCATCCTTTAGAATTACTGGTAATCAATGAATACAAAGGGATCTCATGTAGATTATGTGAAGATCCTAATATAGAAAGAGGGTTTTTAATTACCTTGCTTCCTGAAGGTTTGTCAAATTACTTGATGTCTAAAGGGAAATATATGGCGTATTTAGGATCTCGGACATCTGAAACAACAAGTTTAATTCATCCCTGGGAAAGGGAATGCAAGATACCTTTAATTAAAAAGCAGCAAAACTAAGAGATGTAATACATTGGTTTGTTGAACCAAATTCTAATATAGCTTTAAGTATATTCTCGGTACTAGAAGGTTTAACTGGAGAAAATTGGGATACAGGCATGACAGGTTTCAAGAGAACTGGCTGTGGACCCCATCGATATGCCAGTGCTCGTCAAAGCACAGGAGGTTATAGTGCCCAAGGGCCAGCCAAGTTAACCAGGATGACTACTACCACAGACACTCTATCCCACATAATGAAGAAAATTATGATTTCATGTATCAAAGTTTGATCATTTTCACTCAAATCACAGTAGGGGAGTTACATGATAATAGGATAGACGGAGGAATATATCATTCCCATATACAATGTACTCATTGTCTTCGCCTTGTGGAGGATCTTACTTTACATACAGAAAATGTCTTTTTACATCCCAATGTTTCTGATAAACTGAGCTTATGGAAGTCTGATGATGCAGAATTGGGCCAATATAATTCCTGCTTTTGAATTAAAAATAGGAAAATGGGAATTACTGGATGATTCTGTAAAATCGTTTCATTGGAAGAATACAAGGATTTATATTTGGTGACTCATTATTATCTAAAAGTCACATAGTAGAGAACATGACGTTATTTCCTCTATGTTTAGCATCTAAAGTGACCACTAATATGTGTAACTAATATAACATCGGTCTCTCCGAACTAAATGCTTTATTTTAGAATAAAGCAGGCCAATCGTATCACTTATCAACTATGGTTGGTGTAATTTCCCAGAGCACGGCCTTTTAAAATAATAAAAGGCGTTTCGTCCTCGATCTCCACCTTGGACTCCTCAGTAAGGAACTGGAGATCTTACCTTAGACGCCTGTCGCAAGATGAACCGCGACGCCAGCAAGATGTTCTGCGGCTATATATATAGAAAGAGACGACGATCTCTCCAACGAGTGTAGAGAGATAGTCGTCTCCATCTGGTGGTGGGAAAACCACCTGCCAGAGTGCGACGTATTAGACCGAGTCGCAAGTTATTTGAAATAAAATAAATTTATCGTTCGGTGATATGTATATGTGTAAATTATATAACATCGGTCTCTCCGAACTAAATGCTTTATTTTAGAATAAAGCAGGCTTATCGTACTCTTTGTCCACTATGGTTGGTGGAATTTCCCAGAGCACGGCCTTTTAAAATAATTAAAGGCGTTTCGTCCTCGATCTCCACCTTGGACTGCCTAAGTAAGGAACTGGTGATCTTACCTTAGACGCCTGTCGCAAGATGAACCGCGACGCCAGCGGAGAGGAAGAGACGCCTTTAATTATTTTAAAAGGCCGTGCTCTGGGAAATTCCACCAACCATAGTGGACAAAGAGTACGATAGGCCTGCTTTATTCTAAAATAAAGCATTTAGTTCGGAGAGACCGATGTTATATAATTTACACATATACATATCGCCGAACGATAAATTCGTTTTATTTCAAATGACCCCTAATATGTTTTTGGAAGGACTGTTAGACGGAATAATTCGCATATCAAGTCTACACTCATTAAATAGGAGATCAGTTATGGAATTAATCAAACCTCGAGCTTCCTTACTAGGTTTATCATTATATCTAATCGAGTCTTTAAGTCTTGAACCTAGTGTCATCAACATCTGGAGGTCAGACAATTTCATAAAGGAATTCAGCAATAACCCACATTGGATTCCTCCATCTTATCCTTTATCTAACTATGATTTGGGTTCATTAGGTAGATATCATTTAAAAATATTGTTCAAAAAATTGTGTATCTTAAATGATCAAATCATATCCCGACATAAAACAATGTGGATATTCTCAGATGTTAATGATGCCAGGATTGTAGGGTCTCTAATATTGTCCACAAAAGTCTCTCAACTATTATATAGTAAATCTTTAAAGAGTGGAGATGTAAATAAGCTTAGGGAATTCAAAGTATATTAGAAACATATAGAAATCAGACAGGATTTTCAGAGAATTTGATACCTGGAAGTGATGTTAGGATCTAAGGAGTAGAACAGAGAAGGAAGAATAGAGAAATAGCGGTGAGTGGTCTGCACGTGGCCAATTTTTATTTTCTTTTCCTAGTGAACCGGGTTCCTCACGCGCGGTAGTTAATAGTTTTTCAGAATATTCGCGACCTTTTGATTGGATTAAATTCAAATTCATATATATATATATAATTTCTGTGTTTTAGTGAAGGAGTGTGACGGGAAGATCGGGCCCGTATATTCGGAAATTGATTGTCGGGAATAAAAAAATGTAAATTTTGATTTATAATTGTGAGGAATGAATATATACGTATGGATTATCTGAAATAAATCTATTATAGAGTTTTTTTAATATTATTATTGTGCTTAATTATAATCCGACAAATCTCATCCTTTTTGTTAAAAAGTGTCGTTCGAGCCAACTACAGCCGTGAGAAAAGCGGATACTTCAATACATATATATTTAATATTAATAATAGAGGAAATTATACAAGGTAGAAGTATATTCCACGTGGTGTAAGGCGCGCATACAACATCACAAATTTCAAATTTTTTAATTTCAATCCCCGTCCGGGCTTATCAAATTCACATGCATCTTTATGTGTAAATTCACACATATAACCGGCCAAATAGTCTATCATTTAAATATTCTCGATTTCGACCTCCAACCGGGTTGATCAAGTTAAAATGCATTTTTATGTGTAAAATCACATATATAGCAGGCCAAATATTCTATTTTTTCAATATTTTCGATTTTGATCCCCTGCCGGGTTGATCGAACTCAAATGCATTTTTATGTGTAAATTCACACAGAAACCGGCCAAATAGTCTATTTTTTCAATATTTTCGATTTCGATCCCCGGCCGGGTTGATCAAATTCAAATGCATTTTTAAGCGAAAATACATGCATATAACCTGGCCCAAACGTCTATATTTTCGATACTTATAATTTTGTACTTTTGCCGGGCTGATCAATTTCCAAAACATATGTATCTGTAAAAATACTATATTTTGAATATTTTTGATTATGTTCGTTTGCCGGGCTTATCAAATTCAAATGCATAATATGTAAGCGAAAATTCACACATATAGCCGACCAATTATTCTGTTTTTTCAATATTCTGGATTTCGATCCCCGGCCGGGTCGATCGAATTCAAGGGCATTTTAAAGCGAAAATACTTGCATATAACCGGTCAAAAGGTCTATATTTTCAATATTTTGATGTCAATCCCCGGCCGGGTTGATCGAACTCAAATGCATATTTATGAGTAAAATCACACATATCACCGCTAAAACGACTACAGTTTCAATATTTTTGATTTTGTTCGTTTGCGGGCTGATCAATTTCAAATGCATTTGTATGTGTGAATTCACACGTATAACCGGCCAAAACGACTATATATTCAATATTCTCGATTTCGATCCCCGGCCGGTTTGATCGAATTATAATGCATTTTTATGACGCAATTCTTTATTCTAAAGATAACTTAGCTAGCATCAATAATTTTTTAATATCAATTAATCCTTTGTCACGAGGATTTTGAGCGAATTCAAGAGTTCCACATATCTAGGTATCACTAAATCAATGATTGGATTATTTGAGAATTCAAGACAATAAGAAACATCTTTAAGAAGAGAATGGTTAGAGACATAGTCGATATTATAATAAAAGTGAAATACAAAGTTTAACTTATTTAAATTCTAGTAATTGGAGTCGTAATAACACTGAGATTTAGGAATGTTCAGCTTCCCATGCTGATAAACTAAGACTAGAGTCATGGGGAAGAAAAGTCATAGGGGCCTCCATTTCTCATCCTTTAGAATTACTGGTAATCAATGAATACAAAGGGATCTCATGTAGATTATGTGAAGATCCTAATATAGAAAGAGGGTTTTTATTACCTTGCTTCCTGAAGGTTTGTCAAATTACTTGATGTCTAAAGGGAAATATATGGCGTATTTAGGATCTCGGACATCTGAAACAACAAGTTTAATTCATCCCTGGGAAAGGGAATGCAAGATACCTTTAATTAAAAAAGCAGCAAAACTAAGAAATGTAATACATTGGTTTGTTGAACCAAATTCTAATATAGCTTTAAGTATATTCTCGGTACTAGAAGGTTTAAGGGGATGCCATACCCGACGAAAAATTGTTGTGCAGGTCCGTGCGTTCTGTTTTATCGATACCCTATATAAAATTAACCTAACAGAAAATATCTGTGGCGCCCTCTGTATTATATACTAATACATATTTAGTTGCATGTCCACAGATGGCGCTATTAAGCGAAAATGTAACACAAGGTACAGAACACAACGCTGGTAAAAATTAATTACATTGTTATTTGTAAAAAAAAATATATAACATTTACTGTAAAAGTAAATGTATAGTTTACTGCAAAACTTATAAGTATACATAATATTATTGAATGTGTAACCATTCTATTGATTATAATTACAGAACCATAATATCTTACCTGCTGTAAGTTTTTTAATTTTAGTTTAAAGTAATAAAGTAAGACATACATATAAACAAATGTTTTTTTACTGTATACAGCAATATTATCCAATGGCAAATTATATGTGCAAACTATTCTCCGATTATACATGTGTGATATAAATACACTGTCATAAATACAAAAAATTAAAGTATTAGCACATATGTACTAACTCTGCACTTTGCGTACACTTTGTTTATACTATATTACTGTATTTGTACTTTATGGTAACATATACTGTCGTACATTTTATATAGTAACGTGTACTGTACATACACTTTATGGTAACGTGAATTGTCCATACTCTTTATGGTAGTGTGAAGTGTATGTACAATTTAAATGTAATTGCTATAAAAAAAAATTTTTAAGAAAAAAAAAAGATGAATTACATTAAAATAGAATCATTGGAGTCTAACACATCACTAAACCTAAAACCTGTATCCTATCCTTCCTAAGGAGTGCTTAATTGCACCCTTCCCTACTCGTTGCGGTAAAAGCTCCAGCAACACCGTCACTTATCCTTCCTAAGGAGTGCTTAATTGCACCCTTTCCTCCTCGTTGCGGTAAAAGCTCCAGTACCACCGTCACTTATCCTTCCTAAGGAGTGCTTAATTGCACCCTTTCCTGTTAATTAGTCATACTTTGTTAAGGACTCAATGGACATGGGAGAATCTGTACAACACAATAACGATTGCAAAGAAACGAGAAGAGGAGGGAAAAGAAAGATTTTATCAATATTAATTATTAAAAAAAAAAAGAAGAAAACTTCATTAATTAAAGTAATTAAATAAAGTAAACTCAGAAATAGAATCAATACACATGTCGAATAAAATCATCGATTCAAATTCAAATTATGAGAATATTTCTAATATTGATTTTAATAAAAAAAATGCAGCAAATTCGATTAATTAGTTGTTTTTGTGGATAAGTTGAAAATTCAATTATTAATAAAAATAATAATTAAAATTGTACAATTTAGTGTTTATGCCAATGTAGTTCATACTAGTGTTCAATCTAATACTTTGTTCATAAGTAATGATTTAAACAAACACTGTATATTAAAAAAAAAGTTTAAAAAAATAAAACAACAATTATTTTTATACGATTAATTCCATATGATTATTCAATTTTTATATAGAACTAATAATATAAAACCTAAGACAGGCAGATTAGAAGATTTTCCTCTTATTTATGAACAATAGGTATGCTAATTGTTTTGAATGGTATAAAATAAACATAGATAACAAATAAATTTTAAAATTTTATAATATATAGTACAATAAATGTAAAAAAAAAATAAACTAATATCTAACTCTTTTCTTTAACTTTTTAGAAAATATATATGTAAGCATTCAAATATTATCGAAGAAAATTATAACTTTTGTAAAAAAAAAAAAAAAGTGTCTACGAAAACAAAACAAAAATACTATTAACATATATTTTTAACATGTCTTGATGTATACTAAAAATTATGAGTAAAAACTATAGAAAAATAAATTTTTTATCTACACAAAACACATATAAATATAATTATAATAATAATTATACAATTTTTTGGAATATCTAGAATAAAAATTGTAATAATAAAACTTTTTTTATTAAGTATCTATTTTTATAGGTGAATTATATCAATACTGTTAAACTGTTTGAAATAATGTAATAGAAGTATGCAAAATTGAACTACGAAATAAATAATTGTAATAAAATTTGCCATAAGGAAAAAAGAAGAATTAATCGAAATTATGTTTCTAAATTAAACTGAAGTATGATATCTATGTTAAGAGAAATAATAATATAATAATAATAATAATGATCAACGACGAGGGCGTCGTTTTTGAAAAAGGGGGGGGAGTTGTCGCGTCCCGACGAAAATTATATTATTATTTTTCGTAAAAAGTACTGCGTAGTTTAGAATAAAAATTACGACGTAGAAGACGAACAAAATAAGGTTGATAAAGAATGATGCTAAGTAAATGTAGTAATATAAAATATAATTTATAGAACTAAGGGACAGATTAGCTTACGAGTGTTTCAAACGAAAAAGAGACTGATAAGTAGAGTTGAAGATATTATTCAAAGCCAATACGCATATAAGCGGGATCGCCGATAGTGATATCGAAACGAAGGGTTGCGCAAGAGTTTTTTTTTGTACTGCACTATAAAATCAATGCTCGGAGAAGAGCCGGCAATGGGAAACATCGACTAGAAAATTCGAGCATTAGAAGGAAGTAATAAATTAAGCCGTTCTTTAGGTAACGTCGCAGTAATAAAAGGGGGACAGCAAATTCTCCGAATTAACTACGAAGCGATACAGAAAATGCACGGGATTCGATGATTTTTAATCACGCACATCTGACGGCCCAATCGGGTGCATGCACAGAAAAATCGAGAACTACTTACGCAATTTCCATATAAGGCAAAGCGTAAGACAAGGACAGATGCATAGATCTTTAGGGTATATGAAGAGGACCCAGAACAGACACAGCCACTCCTAATTTTTCATCTAAAGTTTTCATAAGGCGAAGCTCTGCTAGTCAACTCTTCGATTTTTATTCGAGGGCGTGGCACTGCTACTCGGACTTTAAAACAATACGCATTCGAAATCAAGAGAGATCTTCTATTCGGGAATCGAGACGCATTGTTGACATCTACGAGCCATAGTCAAGGAACTACGACTTCGACATCTGGAATTCATCGGGCTCCAACAGCATACACATCTAACGTCGACGCCCGCAGGTCTAGCAGGACATTATCCAGCAATTTGACACCGCTATCCACGTTCGAGGCGGACCTTCGTTCCTCACCGTATACACCCATATATATATGGGTGGTTCTCTGTTACATCGAAGATGAAAAAAAATAAATATTGCTATACTGTGGGAATATGTTTTAGAGGTATCCAGTAGTTCTCCTGAATTTTTTCAGATTTTTTCTGGGCCATTATTTTAAGTTACAGAGAGTCAAAGTTGACATTTAGCACTTTTTGCTATATGCCCATTTTCATGAATTTTTAGCTCCCAGGGGATGCATTTTTCAGCTAAAAAACATAATGGTATAGACTTTTTTGTAAAATTTTCCGAACTTTCATTAAAAATACTTTTAAAGGACATAAATGTATGCTGTCCACACTCTTGTAGCCATAAACCTTAAATAGTGAAATCAGCAATTCTGCTCCGGACTCTGGTAACCTAATACTGTCTAAAAGATGTCGTTTTATAGTCAGAAACTGCTTAAAAATTTCCAGGTGGGTCTAAATCATTAAGATCACTTATGATCAAAATATCTGGGAAAAGTGCCCGAAATTAATAGAAATGTATATTTGTTGCCTTATAACGATGAATCTAGTAGCATGATCATTGCAAAAAACTTATGCACTTACCTTGGAATGGTAGAAAAGTATCTCCACTTGTTTCAGTATCCATCTAATCCCCTGTAAGCTGCTAAAAATACAAATATTAGTATAAAATTATAAAAATTATTTTTTAAACATTTATAATGCTGGATTTTTAGTTTTACATCCCTTACAAGAATTATAATACTAATCTGAAGGATTACTATAAATGTATAAACATCATTATTACAATAACTTAATATACGTATTTAATACAAAAGATATATAAATAAATCGGATATATAATTATAATAAATAATATGATAACGTGACAGTGACAAGTTTGTGAATCTAAACAATGTATTGCTGAATAATAATAATAATGTTGATACTTTTATAGTAATCCTTCAGATAAGTATTATAATCTTGTAAGGGATGTAAAACTAAAAATCCAGCATTATAAATGTTTAAAAAATAATTTTTTATAATTTTATAATAATATTTGTATTTTTAGCAGCTTACAGGGGATTAGATGGATACTGAAACAAGTGGAGATACTTTTCTACCATTCCAAGGTAAGTGCATAAATTTTTTGCAATGAGCATGCTACTAGATTCATCGTTATAAGGCAACAAATATACATTCTATTAATATTTCGGGCGCTTTTCCCGGATATTTTGACCATAAGTGATCTTAATGATTTAGACCCACTCTGGAACTTTTTAGGCAGTTTCTGACTATAATAAGACATCTTTTAGACAATATTAGGTTACCAGAGTCCGGAGCAAAATTGCTGATTTTCACTATTTAAGTTTAAATGGCTTACAAGAGTGTGACAGCATCATTTAGTCTTTAAAAGTATTTTTAATGAAAGTTCGGAAAATTTTACAAAAAAAGTCATACTTATGTTTTTAGTGAAAAATGCATCCCCTGGGAGCTAAAAATTCATGAAAATGGGCATATAATGCAAAAAGTGCTAAAATGTCAACTTTGACTCTCTGTAACTTAAAATAATGGCCCAGAAAAAATCTGAAAAAATTCAAGAGAACTACTGGATACCTCTAAAACATATTCACACAGTTATAGCAATTTATTTTTTCATCTCGATATATATATATTCCCCACCGGGTGTTATGCAGCCCGACGTGTTACTGTCCAATAACCCTATCTCCCTTACACCCACTGGGAGTATGGCAGGTTTATGCAGCCCGGCTGCATAACCCCGAAGGTCTCTCTCGCACGTGCTAAAGTAAGCATCTTCCCTCTCTTTCTTGGGCTGCATAAACCCCTATTGGGATAAATATATATATTATATATATATATATATATATCTATATACTTGGTACTTAAGGTATATTCTTTTCGGCTATCTATACGCTTGTATTATTCGTAAAGGCAAACCTGATATTTTATGTTATTTCCATTGCTGAACCAACCGTTTTCTCTTACACAATTATTATTTAATACTGGAATATATTAATAATAATTATTCTTTGCATTGCATTTTATTTGCAATATTACGGTTTGAATTGCAGTTTATTAACAATAATTCATGTTTTCAACAACAACAATTTTTAATTAATCTGCATTTATTTATAATAATTCTTATATTGATTATTAATTATTAATGTTTATAAAAAAATAACCTTGTGTTATTTCATTCTATAATTTGTTAACGTATTCGCAGTACAATTGTTCATGGCGTCGTTTTTGAAAAAGGGGGGGAGTTGTCGCGTCCCGACGAAAATTATATTATTATTTTTCGTAAAAAGTACTGCGTAGTTTAGAATAAAAATTACGACGTAGAAGACGAACAAAATAAGGTTGATAAAGAATGATGCTAAGTAAATGTAGTAATATAAAATATAATTTATAGAACTAAGGGACAGATTAGCTTACGAGTGTTTCAAACGAAAAAGAGACTGATAAGTAGAGTTGAAGATATTATTCAAAGCCAATACGCATATAAGCGGGATCGCCGATAGTGATATCGAAACGAAGGGTTGCGCAAGAGTTTTTTTTGTACTGCACTATAAAATCAATGCTCGGAGAAGAGCCGGCAATGGGAAACATCGACTAGAAAATTCGAGCATTAGAAGGAAGTAATAAATTAAGCCGTTCTTTAGGTAACGTCGCAGTAATAAAAGGGGGACAGCAAATTCTCCGAATTAACTACGAAGCGATACAGAAAATGCACGGGATTCGATGATTTTTAATCACGCACATCTGACGGCCCAATCGGGTGCATGCACAGAAAAATCGAGAACTACTTACGCAATTTCCATATAAGGCAAAGCGTAAGACAAGGACAGATGCATAGATCTTTAGGGTATATGAAGAGGACCCAGAACAGACACAGCCACTCCTAATTTTTCATCTAAAGTTTTCATAAGGCGAAGCTCTGCTAGTCAACTCTTCGATTTTTATTCGAGGGCGTGGCACTGCTACTCGGACTTTAAAACAATACGCATTCGAAATCAAGAGAGATCTTCTATTCGGGAATCGAGACGCATTGTTGACATCTACGAGCCATAGTCAAGGAACTACGACTTCGACATCTGGAATTCATCGGCTCCAACAGCATACACATCTAACGTCGACGCCCGCAGGTCTAGCAGGACATTATCCAGCAATTTGACACCGCTATCCACGTTCGAGGCGGACCTTCGTTCCTCACCGTATACACCCATATATATATATAATATATTTTCAGCCTACTAATTCGACAAACGACTCTTACGTGCAGAGCGCGCTCCGCTTGTAAATACGTTGCGTACATACAAGTGGTCCTCGCTTGTATGAGAGCCCGTCTAACATCTCCTAGGACGTTAAGGTGTCATACTCATAGGAGGCTGTATGCAAAGCGTCCGTAGGAGATAGCGGCGAGCAAATAACCTTTGCCGCGCGAACGGTCTAGAGTCAACGTGTTTGAAACGCGATAGTACATGTATCGGAGATATATCTAGGCTTTTCAAACGTAAACAAAAACTAGTGTAAACGTAAACGTTGCGTTACTTAATAATAGTATCTTAATATTGCTCAGTACGAAAGTACTATATATTATACATATATATTAGAATATTAATTTTAGAAATAATTTAGTGTATATATATATAGATATAAATATATATATATATTATATATATATATATATTTCCCCACCGGGTGTTATGCAGCCCGACGTGTTACTGTCCAATAACCCTATCTCCCTTACACCCACTGGGAGTATGGCAGGTTTATGCAGCCCGGCTGCATAACCCCGAAGGTCTCTCTCGCACGTGCTAAAGTAAGCATCTTCCCTCTCTTTCTGGGCTGCATAAACCCCTATTGGGATAAATATATATATATATATATTATATATATATATATATATCTATATACTTGGGTACTTAAGGTATATTCTTTTCGGCTATCTATACGCTTGTATTATTCGTAAAGGCAAACCTGATATTTTATGTTATTTCCATTGCTGAACCAACCGTTTTCTCTTACAACATTATTATTTAATACTGGAATATATTAATAATATTATTCTTTGCATTGCATTTTATTTGCAATATTTACGGTTTGAATTGCAGTTTATTAACAATAATTCATGTTTTCAACAACAACAATTTTTAATTTAATCTGCATTTATTTATAATAATTCTTATATGATTATTAATTATTAATGTTTATAAAAAAATAACCTTGTGTATATTTCATTCTATAATTTGTTAACGTATTCGCAGTACAATTGTTCATTCAATCAAATTTAAAATTGTTATTTAGCTTAAATAATTTTATGCAATTGTTAATAAAATAGTGTAATTTTATGCGTTTTTGCCCATTAAAAGCTGTAAGAATTTAGTTACAGCATATTATGATGTTAACATATTTAAATAAATAATGCATGATTAATACGAAATAAAACATATATTATCTTATTTATCCCACATTATATCCTGCATCTCTACTCTCAAAATAACTTCGCTCGCTACTCCCGGAGACGTAAGGCTAGTCCTAGTCAAACAAGAGCGAAAGGAACGCGAATGGTTTATTAACCATTTGCCTTCTTGTAACATTATTTAAGGTAATTAGTACAAGTCTGGACGTGACAAATGCATTTGAATTCATTCAACCCGGACGGGGATTGAAATTAAAAAATTGAAAAAATAGACTATTTGGCCTGCTATATACGTGATTTTACACAAAAATGCATTTTAACTTGATCAACCTGGATGGAGGTCGAAATCGAGAACTACTTACGCAATTTCCATATAAGGCAAAGCGTAAGACAAGGACAGATGCATAGATCTTTAGGGTATATGAAGAGGACCCAGAACAGACACAGCCACTCCTAATTTTCATCTAAAGTTTTCATAAGGCGAAGCTCTGCTAGTCAACTCTTCGATTTTTATTCGAGGGCGTGGCACTGCTACTCGGACTTTAAAACAATACGAATTCGAAATCAAGAGAGATCTTCTATTCGGGAATCGAGACTGCACTTGTTGACATCTACGAGCCTAGTCAAGGAACTACGACTTTCGACATCTGGATAATCATCGGGCTCCAACAGCATACACATCTAACGTCGACGCCCAGGTCTAGCAGGACATTATCCAGCAATTTGACACCGCTATCCACGTTCGAGGCGGACTTCGTTCCCTCACCGTATACAACCCATATATATATATGGGTGGTTCTCTGTGACATCGAAGATGAAAAAATAAATATTGCTATAACTGTGGGAATATGTTTTAGAGGTATCCAGTAGTCTCCTGAATTTTTTCAGATTTTTTCTGGGCCATTATTTTAAGTTACAGAGAGTCAAAGTTGACATTTTAGCACTTTTTTGCATTATATGCCCATTTTCATGAATTTTTAGCTCCCAGGGGATGCATTTTTCACTAAAAACATAAGTATGACTTTTTTTGTAAAATTTTTCCTAACTTTTCATTAAAATACTTTTAAAGACATAAATGTATGCTGTCACCACTCTTGTAAGCCATTTAACCTTAAATAGTGAAAATCAGCAATTCTGCTCCGGACTCTGGTAAACCTAATACTGTCTAAAAGATGTCGTTTTATAGTCAGAAACTGCCTTAAAATTTCCAGAGTGGGTCTAAATCATTAAGATCACTATGATCAAAATATCTGGGAAAAGTGCCCGAAATATTAATAGAAATGATATTTGTTGCCTTCTAACGATGAATCTAGTAGCATGATCATTGCAAAAAAATTATGCACTTACCTTGGAATGGTAGAAAAGTATCTCCACTTGTTCAGTATCCATCTAATCCCCTGTAAGCTGCTCTAAAATACAATATTAGTATAAAATTATAAAAATTATTTTTTAAACATTTATAATGCTGGATTTTAGTTTTACATCCCTTACAAGAATTATAATACTAATCTGAAGGATTACTATAAATGTATAAACATCATTATTACAATAACTTAATATACGTATTTAATACAAAAGATATATAAATAAATCGGATATATAATTATAATAAATAATATGATAACGTGACAGTGACAAGTTTGTGAAATCTAAACAATGTATTGCTGATAATAATAATAATAATGTTGCTACTTTTCTAGTAATCCTTCAGATACGTATTATAATTCTTGTAAGGGATGTAAAACTAAAAATCCAGCATTATAAATGTTTAAAAATAATTTTTTATAATTTTATAATAATATTTGTATTTTTAGCAGCTTACAGGGGATTAGATGGATACTGAAACAAGTGGAGATACTTTTCTACCATTCCAAGGTAAGTGCATAAATTTTTTTGCAATGAGCATGCTACTAGATTCATCGTTATAAGGCAACAAATATACATTTCTATTAATATTTCGGGCGCTTTTCCCGGATATTTTGACCCATAAGTGATCTTAATGATTTAGACCCACTCTGGAACTTTTTTAGGCAGTTTCTGACTATAATAAGACATCTTTTAGACAATATTAGGTTACCAGAGTCCGGAGCAAAAATTGCTGATTTTCACTATTTAAGGTTTAAATGGCTTACAAGAGTGTGACAGCATACATTTATGTCTTTAAAAGTATTTTTACTGAAAGTTCGGAAAATTTTACAAAAAAAGTCATACTTATGTTTTTAGTGAAAAATGCATCCCCTGGGAGCTAAAAATTCATGAAAATGGCATATAATGCAAAAAGTGCTAAAATGTCAACTTTGACTCTCTGTAACTTAAAATAATGGCCCAGAAAAAATCTGAAAAAATTCAAGAGAACTACTGGATACCTCTAAAACATATTCACACAGTTATAGCAATATTTATTTTTTTCATCTTCGATATATCTATATTCACCCACCGGGTGTTATGCAGCCCGACGTGTTACTGTCCAATAACCCTATCTCCCTTACACCCACTGGGAGTATGGCAGGTTTATGCAGCCCGGGCTGCATAACCCCGAAGGTCTCTCTCGCACGTGCTAAAGTAAGCATCTTCCCTCTCTTTCTTGGGCTGCATAAACCCCTATTGGGATAAATATATATATATATACTTATATATATATATATATATCTATATACTTGGGTACTTAAGGTATATTCTTTTCGGCTATCTATACGCTTGTATTATTCGTAAAGGCAAACCTGATATTTTATGTTATTTCCATTGCTGAACCAACCGTTTTCTCTTACAACAATTATTATTTAATACTGGAATATATTAATAATAATTATTCTTTGCATTGCATTTTATTTGCAATATTTACGGTTTGAATTGCAGTTTATTAACAATAATTCATGTTTTCAACAACAACAATTTTTAATTTAATCTGCATTTATTTATAATAATTCTTATATTGATTATTAATTATTAATGTTTATAAAAAAATAACCTTGTGTATATTTCATTCTATAATTTGTTAACGTATTCGCAGTACAATTGTTCATTCAATCAAATTTAAAATTGTTATTTAGCTTAAATAATTTTATGCAATTGTTAATAAAATAGTGTAATTTTATGCGTTTTTGCCCATTAAAAAGCTGTAAGAATTTAGTTACAGCATATTATGATGTTAACATATTTAAATAAATAATGCATGATTAATACGAAATAAAACATATATTATCTTATTTATCCCACATTATATCCTGCATCTCTACTCTCAAAATAACTTCGCTCGCTACTCCCGGAGACGTAAGGCTAGTCCTAGTCAAACAAGAGCGAAAGGAACGCGAATGGTTTATTAACCATTTGCCTTCTTGTAACATTATTTAAGGTAATTAGTACAAGTCTGGACGTGACAAATGCATTTGAATTCATTCAACCCGGACGGGGATTGAAATTAAAAAAATTGAAAAAATAGACTATTTGGCCTGCTATATACGTGATTTTACACAAAAATGCATTTTAACTTGATCAACCTGGATGGAGGTCGAAATCGAGAATATTTAAATAATAGACTATTAGGCCGGTTATATGTGTGAATTTACAGATAAAGATGCATTTGACTTTAATAAGCCCGGCAAACGAAAAAATCAAAATATTAAAATATACTCGTTTTGGCCGGTTATATGTGTGAATTTACACATAAAGATGCATGTGAATTTGATAAGCCCGGACGGGGATTGAAATTAAAAAATTTGAAATTTGTGATGTTGTATGCCGCGCCTTACACCACGTGGAATATACTTCTACCTTGTATAATTTCCTCTATTATTAATATTAAATATATATGTATTGAAGTATCCGCTCTTCTCACGGCTGTAGTTGGCTCGGTCTGGGGTTCGTAGTGTCGTCGTTGCGGGAACGACACTTTTTAACAAAAAGGATGAGATTTGTCGGATTATAATTAAGCACAATAATAATATTAAAAAAACTCTATAATAGATTTATTTCAGATAATCCATACGTATATATTCATTCCTCACAATTATAAATCAAAATTTACATTTTTTTATTCCCGACAATCAATTTCCGAATATACGGGCCCGATCTTCCCGTCACACTCCTTCACTAAAACACAGAAATTATATATATATATATGAATTTGAATTTAATCCAATCAAAAGGTCGCGAATATTCCGAAAAACTATTAACTACCGCGCGTGAGGAACCCGGTTCACTAGGAAAAGAAAATAAAAATTGGCCACGTGCAGACCACTCACCGCTATTTCTCTATTCTTCTTCTCTGTTCTACTCCTTAGATCCTAACATCACTTCCAGGTATCAAATTCTCTGAAAATCCTGTCTGATTTCTATATGTTTCTAATATACTCTTGAATTCCCTAAGCTTATTTACATCTCCACTCTTTAATGATTTAGTATATAATAGTTGAGAGACTTTTGTGGACAGTATTAGATACCCTACAATCCTGGCATCATTAACATCTGAGATTATCCACATTGTTTTATGTCGAGATATGATTTGATCATTTAAGATACACAATTTTTTGAACAATATTTTTAAATGATATCTACCTAATGAACCCAAATCATAGTTAGATAAAGGATAAGATGGAGGAATCCAATGTGGGTTATTGCTGAATTCCTTTATGAAATTGTCTGACCTTCAGATGTTGATGACACTAGGTTCAAGACTTAAAGACTCGATTAGATATAATGATAAACCTAGTAAGGAAGCTCGAGGTTTGATTAATTCCATAACTGATCTCCTATTTAATGAGTGTAGACTTGATATGCGAATTAATCCGTCTAACAGTCCTTCCAAAAACATATTAGGGGTCATTTGAAATAAACGAATTTATCGTTCGGCGATATGTATATGTGTAAATTATATAACATCGGTCTCTCCGAACTAAATGCTTTATTTTAGAATAAAGCAGGCCTATCGTACTCTTTGTCCACTATGGTTGGTGGAATTTCCCAGAGCACGGCCTTTTAAAATAATTAAAGGCGTCTCTTCCTCTCCGCTGGCGTCGCGGTTCATCTTGCGACAGGCGTCTAAGGTAAGATCACCAGTTCCTTACTTAGGAGTCCAAGGTGGAGATCGAGGACGAAACGCCTTTAATTATTTTAAAAGGCCGTGCTCTGGGAAATTCCACCAACCATAGTGGACAAAGAGTACGATAAGCCTGCTTTATTCTAAAATAAAGCATTTAGTTCGGAGAGACCGATGTTATATAATTTACACATATACATATCACCGAACGATAAATTTATTTTATTTCAAATAACTTGCGACTCGGTCTAATACGTCGCACTCTGGCAGGTGGTTTTTCCCACCACCAGATGGAGACGACTATCTCTCTACACCCGCTGGAGAGATCGTCGTCACTTTTCTATATATATAGCCGCAGAACATCTTGCTGGCGTCGCGGTTCATCTTGCGACAGGCGTCTAAGGTAAGATCTCCAGTTCCTTACTGAGGAGTCCAAGGTGGAGATCGAGGACGAAACGCCTTTTATTATTTTAAAAGGCCGTGCTCTGGGAAATTACACCAACCATAGTTGATAAAGTGTACGATTGGCCTGCTTTATTCTAAAATAAAGCATTTAGTTCGGAGAGACCGATGTTATATTATTTACACATATTAGTGGTCACTTTAGATGCTAAACATAGAGGAAATAACGTCATGTTCTCTACTATGTGACTTTTAGATAATAATGAGTCACCAAATATAAATCCTTGTATTCTTCCAATGAAACGATTTTACAGAATCATCCAGTAATTCCCATTTTCCTATTTTTAATTCAAAAGCAGGAATTATATTGGCCCAATCTGCATCATCAGACTTCCATAAGCTCAGTTTATCAGAAACATTGGGATGTAAAAAGACATTTTCTGTATGTAAAGTAAGATCCTCCACAAGGCGAAGACAATGAGTACATTGTATATGGGAATGATATATTCCTCCGTCTATCCTATTATCATGTAACTCCCCTACTGTGATTTGAGTGAAAATGATCAAACTTTGATACATGAAATCATAATTTTCTTCATTTATGTGGGATAGAGTGTCTGTGGTAGTAGTCATCCTGGTTAACTTGGCTGGCCCTTGGGCACTATAACCTCCTGTGCTTTGACGAGCACTGGCATATCGATGGGGTCCACAGCCAGTTCTCTTGAAACCTGTCATGCCTGTATCCCAATTTTCTCCAGTTAAACCTTCTAGTACCGAGAATATACTTAAAGCTATATTAGAATTTGGTTCAACAAACCAATGTATTACATCTCTTAGTTTTGCTGCTTTTTTAATTAAAGGTATCTTGCATTCCCTTTCCCAGGGATGAATTAAACTTGTTGTTTCAGATGTCCGAGATCCTAAATACGCCATATATTTCCCTTTAGACATCAAGTAATTTGACAAACCTTCAGGAAGCAAGGTAATTAAAAACCCTCTTTCTATGTTAGGATCTTCACATAATCTACATGAGATCCCTTTGTATTCATTGATTACCAGTAATTCTAAAGGATGAGGAATGGAGGCCCCTATGACTTTTCTTCCCCATGACTCTAGTCTTAGTTTATCAGCATGGGAAGCTGAACATTCCCAAATCTCAGTGTTATTACGACTCCAATTACTAGAATTTAAATAAGTTAAACTTTGTATTTCACTTTTTATTATAACATCGTCTATGTCTCTAACCATTCTCTTCTTAAAGATGTTTCTTATTGTCTTTGAATTCTCAAATAATCCAATCATTGATTCAGTGATATCTAGATATGTGGAACTTTTGAATTCGCTCAAAAACCTCGGGAACAAAGGATTAATTGATATTAAAAAATTGTTGATGCTAGCTAAGTTATCTTTAGAATAAAAAATTGCATCCCTTATAATTACGTTTGGTATGTCTCCTCCTTTATCATACAGTGATTTTCTTATCACATCTTTTATCTTTGATACGGCACTGACACTATTTTTCAAATTAAGAGAAAGAGGATTTTCTAATAATTTGGTGAAATTCTCTAACGTTAAGTCTGCAATTCTGCAATTTCTCATTGAAATAATTATTGGTCTTAATCCTGGAATAATATTTCTATACACTAATTTCCAAAATGTAAGACTTTCACTCACTGGATCAGGAAACATCCTTATCAAAAACCTAGTAAGGGACATTCCGGATACTCGACCTAGACAGGGATCTAGATAAAGGGCCTTGATCAGATAACTTATTCTTCCATTCTTACAATCATAATTTTTAATTATTTTAATTGATTGTCTCATGGCTGGGTTATGAAGATCTAATAAATTTCTAATTAAGTTTCCTACAAAATAATAATGTATTATTGTATTGATTGGAGAAGTGGAATGATGAGCTATTGTTAAAGCATTTGAGCTCACTGTTGACATTACATTTCCCAAATTAGGTAATTGATCATTGGTCACGCATGAACATCTTGACCAACGTTTGGTCTCTAGAGGTAATATATTCCCTCTGAATATAGGTACTTTTCCGTAGTTAAGATAATCCGCAGATTGCATTGTTTCGTCCTTATTGATCTTTAATCCTAATTTGCTGATTCCTTTATCTATTGCATTCATGATAGAATTATTATTATCTCTAATTCTGTTTAAATTAAGAATCAATTTATTTTGGTCTCTAAATGTCTGGAGTTTATAATTAGTACATATGATCTGGTTGTCTCATTGAGCTAATATAGGTCTGGAGTTTATAATTAGTACATAAATCAATCAGGATACCCAAGAAACTGACCCATCACTTTAAAGACTGGTCCATTTGATTCTAATCTCTGTAGATTATTCCACTTTTCATAGTCTAAATGATTTGCAAATGAAACTCTTCTATAATCAGTTAAACCTTGCCCTGAAGAACTGTCCATTAACTTTCTGAGTAGTGTTGTCATATCATCTGCCACTGTTAATCCTTTAAATAAAGATACATAATGCAATTTTATCAAATATTCGGTTACTGCAAAGTATTCTCGAAGTTTCCAGGACATAAGGCTATAAAACCGACCTTCCTCCTTTAATTCTCTTTCCTTTTCTTTCAGGCCTGTAACTAAATCATTTTCGGCCAATCCTTTGGAATCTACCGAAGATAAAAATTCTTTCCAATTAGTGGCAGGACTATTTATCATAGTCTCAAGTACTTTTTTCATAGGAATGGAACCTCTACCCTTGTTTAAAAACCAAATTTTTATAGTATCTAAATCCATTGAGTGACTTTTATCAGAATATATCTGACTGGGATTAATTAGATCTGGAATTTCAAAGCATTTAATCAATGGTAATTCATCCCATTTGTCCCTGAAATCTTTGATTTGTTTAGGAGTTGGCCATGTGTTCAACTTTATATGATCGTAAAATGGATGATCTTTTTCAACCAAATTAAAGTTTACATACCACTTCCCTGTTTCCTTAAATTTTACATCTAATACTTTTCTAGCTAAATCACTAGCTAAAACTTTAGGATAAGTGCTATCAACTGATAATTTTCTATTAACTCTCTCTTCTAGATTTTTTAATCCCAGTAATGAATTAACAAAAGGATGACTCCAGTGTCTAAAAGATCTATAGTACACTAATATTAGAGGAATAGACTCTGTAATAGATATATGCTTTAATAGCATAGAGACACCAGAGTCAATTGATTCCAATTCTTGACATGTTTTTAGAATATGATTATCAAAATCTAGATTAATAGGTATCAAAGGCCTATATTTGTGTGATAGTATTACTAATCTATTGTTACATATACGTTCTATAATTTTTATGATTTTATAAGCTGAAGATCCTGCATTTTTCAATATCTGATCTACTATCTCATATAAATCTGATAATTGTTTCCAGGACTTATTGAAAGGAATTCTTTTTCCGATTTAATTGAAAGGAATTATTTACAGATTGAATTGAAAGGAACTTATTACAGCTTTCTAAACCAAGCTGAAAGGAAATTATTTTCAGTTATATTGAAAGAAAAAATTTCTTTTTCTTCAGTTTTCAGTATCCATAGACAAGGACCAATTTTCAATTTTAAATTAATTTAATATCTGTATTAAAACCTATCCTGAAATTTTCGAAAATTTTTCTTTCCCCTTTAATAATTATAATCATTTATTTAAATAGTTCACAAAATTAATTTATTTAAATTTATTGACTCAGAATTGAAAAACACAGAATATAATCAAGAAGAAATTATTTATAAAGAAGAATTACGAGGTGGTATATTTCAATATCATTTATATTTATATTAACATATTATAATTGCATAATACTACCCAAATATAAATGTAAGTGGTGTGACATAGTGTTTATTTTTCAACCTCTAGACTACATTAAGGGGATGCCATACCCAACGAAAAATTGTTGTGCAGGTCCGTGCGTTCTGTTTTATCGATACCCTACATAAAATTAACCTAACAGAAAATATCTGTGGCGCCCTCTGTATTATATACTAATACATATTTAGTTGCATGTCCACAGATGGCGCTATTAAGCGAAAATGTAACACAAGGTACAGAACACAACGCTGGTAAAAATTAATTACATTGTTATTTGTAAAAAAAAATATATAACATTTACTGTAAAAGTAAATGTATAGTTTACTGCAAAACTTATAAGTATACATAATATTATTGAATGTGTAACTATTCTATTGATTATAATTACAGAACCATAATATCTTACCTGCTGTAAGTTTTTTAATTTTAGTTTAAAGTAATAAAGTAAGTCATACATATAAACAAATGTTTTTTTACTGCATACAGCAATATTATCAAATGGCAAATTATATGTGCAAACTATTCTCCGATTATACATGTGTGATATAAATACACTGTCATAAATACAAAAAATTAAAGTATTAGCACACATGTACTAACTCTGCACTTTGCGTACACTTTGTTTATACTATATTACTGTATTTCGTCGGGTGGGAGGATACAACTTAAACGTGTGAACCTGTTAAACATGAAAAAAGCTTATTGATAAAATTAAAAAATTATAATTAATCCATTTAGCTTTTTTGTTTGTTTGCAGGAATAAATATATTTTCCTTAATTATCGCTCATCCAACTTCAGACCTTTTTATCGCTCTTTTGAAGTAGTACCTTTTCCATCACTCATCCGAATTTGAACCTTTTTCACCGCTCATCCGAATTAGAACCTTTTTCACCGCTCATTCGAATTAGAACCTTTTTCACCGCTCATCCGAATTAGAACCTTTTTCACCGCTATTTCGAAATAGCACCCTTTTCCTCCCACCCGACGATTTAATATATTTTTTATGAACAAAAGAATGAATTTTGTAAAAAATTCTGTCCATCAAGTCCTCAGGCATGTTTCCAACAATAAATCCAAATTTTTTCAGATTTTTAAATCGATATTTATAATTCCCGACCCAAAATTGTTCATTTAATTATTATAAAAAATATAATTTTTTCTTAAAATATCGATCTATTAGGCCCTTTCTTATGTTTTAAACTATCCTTGTGAATTTCTCCAGATTTTTAATTCAATATTTTAGATATAATTGGTAAGTTGAAATGTGTAGATCCCTGCAATTTGGGTTCGACATCTCCTTAATTATTCATATTTACGTTAGAATGGTTATCACTAATTTACAATTAGTCATAAACAATTGAAGGTCTCCACGCAGGAAGGGGCTTAGTGCTCGAAGCCGTGAAAAAATGAGGTCATCGTTATCGAAATTAAAAAATTGCCAAAATAAATTTTTAAAATTATTAAATTGTATAGAATGAACAAACAAAACTTTTTTGTACTTACGTTACGCCTCTTTTTGCAAAAAAAAGCCTTCAATTAAGGTGAAGCGTGTTTTTTTGATAATTAGTATAATGAGATCATGTATTAAAAAGTGCAAAATAGATACGAATACAGTGACAAGCAAATAACTACATACTGTCGCAAACAAAATTTAAAAGAAGTGGACTGTTTTTTCTTACAAGGAGAGCATTAGACCTTCGGGAAACGGATCTTTACCAAACTGTAGAATATGGTTTCTACTATAAAAATATGGAGGAAGCCGTTGTTACTGATGTCAATGCCCCTTTTTACGGAATTTATAAGCACATAAGAAAAAATTTCACAAATAAAATATTTGAATTTGGTCGCGTATAGCTCTAAAACAAATAAAGGTATGCACTCAAACTTAAGTCCAAAAGAAAGCTAAGATCGAGCTGATTTGATTTAAAAAAAATAGAATCTCAAATATCTTAATTTGGTGAAAAGGAAAAAAGAATAATATAAAGATAGTTTAGCCTCAAATTTAATAAATACTATACTAAAATTGTACTCTAATCAAATTTTTTGATTATTTTGTAATGAAAAAAAAAATACAGCTTTAAAGTATAGCAAACATGGAACCTTTGTTTACAAACAAAAAAATTAATAAGAATTTTTTATTCTGAAAAAATTAATTTAAAAAAAGAAAGTAATAATTTTTTTCAATTTTTAATATTCAAAAAGTACTTACACCTTTTTTTTAATTCGATATTGTCAATTTTCCCAACGGCATTTGAAAGAAGGTATCTAAAACTATGTTGAAAAAAATCGACATTAGGATAGGGTATGATGTATGCCACAAATAATAACTAAGAAAATCGAAAAAATTAGTATTCGTTTAGGCC
Organism: Theocolax elegans; assembly: GCA_026168455.1. Lineage (NCBI taxonomy): Eukaryota > Metazoa > Arthropoda > Insecta > Hymenoptera > Cerocephalidae > Theocolax > Theocolax elegans. The sequence continues at coordinate 34,451,843 of CM047430.1, read as the reverse complement.
TTAATGGGCTAAATGCATTGATTTTTAGGCCAAACTATCTTTTTATTCTTCTTTCTTCCATAATTTTTAACCAAACTAAAATATTTGAGCTTCCTTTTTTGTAAATCAAATCTACTTGAGCTCAGTTTTATTAGTTTTAGAGTTATATGTGACCAAAATCAAACATTTTGTTTGTGGAACTGTTTCTTATTTGCTCATAAATTCCGTAAAAAGGGACATTGGCATCTGTAACAACGGCTTTCCTCATATTTTTATAGTTGAAATCATATCCTAGAGTTCGGTAAAGATCCGTTTCCCGAAGGCCTGATGCTCTGCATCTTAGTGATATTATATTGTAATAAATTCTATTTTTGTAAAATAATCCGATGTTTATTTTAAACATCACGTCTTTTAGGTTTTTGGAGCACACTGTTTTATTGGTTTTGGTCATTTACTTAAAGTGCCAGTTATTGCACTTTCTTCTACAGTAGAGTATCCATGGATCGACGAATTTATTGGCAACAATGATAATTTGGCATTTGTACCAAATTCTTTAATGTTCAGTTTCGATAAGAAAAACTTTTGGGATCGTTTAACTAATTTCGTTGTCCATCACTGGAATGTATACAAGTTTAATTATTACTCAGATCCTGTACAAACTGAATTGATGAGAAAATACTTAAAACCTGATACACCTACCATAAGAGAAGTTGAAAGAAGTATCGCTTTGACTTTAGTTAATTCTCACCCTGCAATTTATGGTTCCAAACCTCATTCCGCATCACTGATACAGGTTAGTGGATTGCATATAGAAGAAAACAGGCAGAGACTTCCTGCGGTAAATATATATTCTTAAGCGCCATATATATTATTATATTATTACTTCTTGAGAGTAAAAATATAATGAACAATTTACAGGAATTAAAAATGTGGTTAGATGAAGGTATCGAAGGCGTAATTTACTTTTCATTTGGTTCTCTGGTTATATTGGAAAGTTTACCTGTGGATACTATGCAGCAAATAATTACATTTATAAAGAAAATAGCACCTGTGCGCATAATAATGAAAATCGTTGACAATAAATTACTACCGAGATTGCCAAGTAATGTATATATTTCATCGTGGATTCCACAACAAGCGGTATTAGGTAACATCCGACTAAATATAAATGTTATTTAATCGACATAAGGACTTAATTTTATTATTTTACAGCTCATAAAAATGTTCGAATTTTTATAACTCATGGTGGATTGATGGGCTCTCAGGAAGCTTTACATTTTGGAGTGCCTATGATAGGCATTCCGCTTTTTGGTGATCAACATCGAAATGTTGCTACATTTGCTGCCAAGAATATGACGATACCACTTAGCATTGATAATATTACAGCGGACTCTTTGTACGAGGCATATACAAAACTAACAACTGATCCAAAATATAGGTAGATATAGACTATTAACAATATTTAAATTCAGTGCTCTGTTTAATTATTTGTTTATTTATTAATTTATTTATGTTCCACAGAGAAAGTATGGATTATTATTCAAGAATGTTTAAAGATAGACCAATTAGCCCAATGGAAACTGCTATATTTTGGATTGAATTTGTAATGCAATATGGATCAGATGTTTTAAGATCACCTGCATTAGAATTGAACTGGTTGCAACTTTCTTTATTAGATGTTTATTGTTTCATTTTTATTTCTGTAGTTTCAGTATTAATGATAATATATTTTATTATGAAGTTAATCCTAAAAAGATATTTCTTTAGATCATCTGAAAAGACAAAAGTACAATAAAGAAAATTTTGCATATCTATAGTAGTAATAAGTTCAAATATTTTAGCTTATTTGTTAAGATAACTAGTAAAATATCGAAAACAACTTGTCAAATAAAAAACATGTCTGATTACTTTATGGTTGCAGAGGAACCATCCATTAAAGAAATAATAATAATTATTATTATTAAGAGTGATAACAGATTAGTAGTTTGTTTGTTGTAATGTTTTATATCACTGACATGTCGACTGATGTGACGGGCTTAGTTTTCGTGTACTGACTAAATATACTAACCAGGAGTGCATTAGAACTCCCGATCACCAATTTTGATCAAACTCTATGGGTACAATTCTTTTAATTTATGAAGCATGTTGTAGAGTTATAGATTCCAATGTGCAGCAGGTACAAATATAGAACCATGTAAACTTTTTACAAAATTTTGCAATAATATGCACCTTAACACACTAGTATCAGTGTATTCAAGTTCAGAATGTACAGCCCTCTAAGGAATATATCTTACCTTTTCCATTGGCTCTACGTTTGTGTATTAGAGTTCTTTGCCTTTTGGCATACTGATTTGTCCTTCCCTCCAGTCGTTCTTGATAGGCTGACTCTATATTTCTTATCAAAGAGTCAAGCCGTTTGAGATATCGAGTTTTGAATAAAGTCATGTCGGCAAACACTAACGTTGTATACTCGCCCGCGTCGAGAAGAGCGGAACAAGCGGAACGGGCATAACAAAATATGGAACAGATCGATATATCTAGCGTTTATCGGACTTATAGCCGTTCGAGACTTTGAGTTTTAACTTCGCGTTCTGCATTTTTCCAATCGCGTTATCGTATAATCAGCTTTGTGCGGCAGCTCTCCACATTTTCGAAACGTCGCTGTACGAAAACAAAGACTGAAAAATTATTTAACACGCATTCTAGAAGAACATTTGAACTCAGTAAACAGTAGACATATAATTAATCTGTTCGTTTACTACTCGTTTTCATCGCACAAAGAATTTCATAGTTCAAATGGACAAAGTAACTATGTGTGTAAATACGTTGTAAGTGTAACATCCACATTATATTAAAATTTTATATATCTAAAATGAGCACTTTTCTGTGAATTTCTCCTACTGTAAATAATTATAAATAATCATTATCTTTTTGTGACTTAATGTGTACTTGGCACTATGACAAATAACTACTGACTAAAAGAATTTGTTTTCGGAACGTGATTGTTTAATTATTTTAATATTATAAGACGGACATGTCCGCGTCCGTCCGGTCGTACTCTAATAATGTCAATAATGAAAATTATATAAATTAGAAGCAATTTAATTTATTATATTTTTTTATCATAATTTTTTTCTAGAGCATAGTTTATCAAAGCTTATGTTTGTCATAATTTTTGTATAATTTATTTTAAATAATAAATATAAGATAATAAAATGTTTGTATATTTTAATTTATCACTACTCCTTTATGTAAATAAGTATAAATATTTATCTTAATAATTGTATAATATTAAAAACTTACGTAAACAAATTTCCGAAATCGTGAGCGAGAAACGAGCGTTTTTGGGTAGTTTATTTAATAATATTTTAATAAACTTGTATTTTCTAAATGCACATCAATGTGCAAATCTTGTCACTAGTACTGTACATTACATACATATCAACTATTGTTTGACATAAGTTTCTTATGTCAATTTTATTCAGTCTTCTCCATAATCACCTTCTCCATATGCAACAAAATATAAAGTCTTGAAAGGAGTGCTACCAAAAAATGAGATAGCTCTGGCAGCGACTTTTTATAATACCTTTATTAAATATTTTTTGCATTTTAATTTTTAAGTTAAATTTTAAATTTTAAATTTTTAAATTTTAAAATTAAGATAAATCACATTTATACACTGAGAAAAAAGGTCTTAGAAACTTTACAAATAATCTGTGAAATTTTACTATAAAGTATAGTAATTTCATTACAGACTGTTTATTTTGAACATTTTACAAGACAGTATGGTAAAATTTCTATAATTATAAAAATTACAATACTGTATTATAAATTTGTCTAATCAGGATTTTAAAATTTACTATTTCCCATTTTTCTTAAATATTTTAAAAATTACTATACCAGATCGTACTTTTTATAATTTTATTTTATCTAGACAAAAATATTTTTCTAAACGAATTTGTATAAGTAATTTATTTTGAATGAATTGAAGATGACGATTGAAAACACAGCGCCATGAATTATCTTGTTACGTTTATATATTATTTAAGAGTTGTTGCACACATATTACTATACATATATTTCGCAGTTGTATTCTAACGCTCGCAATTACATTTTACTATGAATCTTCTTAAACGAGTTTATGTAGTAAGTACGCATGTTTTTCGTCATTTGCGAGAGTCAACATTATAGTCGTCCATCTAGCGGTAAATTGCACAACTGTATTATTCATGAAATAATTTGTACTAATAGTATAGATATATATATGCCGCGCAGGGTGTCCTGTTCCCGTATGCGGCGCGTCCCCCGGGTAGCGGATGGGGGAAAGCTCGTCACGCTTGCGTGAAGGGTAAAGGTGAAACAAAATAGCCTCCGTGGACCAAACAGTTGAAGAAGGATGATGAGCAAGCGAATGGAATACCTACTACCCCAAGCGGGCAGCTTTAAACTAGGAGACAATCCCGCCGTCGGTTCCGATCGGGTGAAAGCCCCGGTGGCCGCCGCTGGCCTCACGGATTTTGGGGGAGGCCACCAAGCGCTTCGTTCTACAAACACGTCAGAGGTGGGGCCCTTGAAAGAAAACCCCCAACAGCAGCCGTCGTTACAGAAGTTGAGTGTTGCATCCGCAAATAGGTTACGAAGCGGCAGCGTTATCAGCCTTGGTAGTGCCATCAGTGGCATCTCTGCCTATAGTAAGGAATCTCAAGAGGAGATAGAAATATTCCGCAAGGAATACGAGAAGGTAGAGAAGGCGCAAGAGGAGATTGACTCCACCTACGACCACCTAAAGAGCGAACTGCAGGCTATGTTGGCTGCTTGTGCAAAGCAGCCTAACATCTCCAAGATCGTGAAGACAGGGCTGAAGACCGTAGACACTCTTGTACAAGAGTTCTACGGGAAAACCAAGAAGATGTTTTCGGCAGTCGACGATTACAAGTGCCAAGTCGAGGATTATCGAGTTGGTCACGAGAATCGTCGGCGGCCTAAGAGAAGAGGCATAATAGCTAAAGCCGTCTTTACGGCTACAGCTAGAATGCAGGCTCAAAAGAGAAGTAGAGAGGGCCCCCAAAGCCCCCCCGAGGTCTCTAAGAGCCGCAAGAAGAAGAAGCCTCGAAAGGAGGTATCACCACGTGGCATGGACAAGGAGCAATCCAAGTCCGCGTCAGTGGCGAGAAAAAAGCTGACAGTCAAGTCGAGTCAGGCGCCTCTTGATAGGAGAAAGCGCCAGATGGCGCCAGTATCCACCCTGGTGGTAACTGTCGCGAGGGACCGTACGTTTGCTGAAGTCTTGGGGAAGCTCCGAAAGGAAGTCAACTCGGACGACAGCGGCGCCCAGGTTCTGAGCGTACGGCCAACAGGGCGGGGAGAGGCCTGCTCCGGCTGGGCAAGAAGACGGACGCAACAACATTCGCTGAGAAAGTCCGTACGGCTACTAAAGGTATGGGAGAAGTTAGGATCCGAGATCGAAGGGTGACCCTGGAGATCAGAGACCTGGACGCTCTCACAACGAGGGACGAAGTGGTAGCGGCCCTAGATAAAGTTCTCGCGTCTCCGCCTGAGAGCCGAGAGGTGAAGCTTTTGGGTCCCAACCGCAATCAACAAAAGACAGCCATCGTGAAGCTAGATCACGAGACCGCTGACAAGCTAAAGTCGATGCGACATCTTTGCGTCGGCTTTGTAAGCTGTCGCGTTCGGGATCGAGTTTTGGTCGAGAGGTGCTATCGGTGCCTAGACTTCGGCCACACGAAACGGAATTGTAAGGGAGTGGACAGGTCCTCGTCATGCTACAAGTGCGGCGAGCCTGGACACAACCTTAATAATTGTAAGAGTGCTCCCCAATGTTTCCTTTGTCCTTCAAAGGGTGCTCAGGGAGTATCTCACATGGCGGGGTCTGGAGCCTGTGCCATCTTTCGGCGCGCGCTCGAAACCGCAAGGAAGGCCGTTTCACGATAAGTGGCAGTCTCAACGTGGGAGGATAGAATAAGGAACGAATGACGCATGTCACAGACACGCCTCCCAGCTTGAAGTTATGTGAAATACAGTTCCGGGTTGGGCAGGTGAAAGCGTTGGGTTTGGAGTTTTAGCCGGTAAGTATCCGGCACTGGCGACGAGTGCGGACCCTCGTCGTCGTCTTATGTAAGATTTCTCCAGTTTCCCACGAAAAAAAAATAAAAAAAATAAAAAATAGTATAGATTATATTAAATGAAAATAACAACCGAAAAGACTTTTAAGAATATTTTTATTGAAGAAAAGTAAATAATTACATCCAGGTTTTTGGTATAAAATAATAACCAACAGGTAAAAGTGTAACGTAAGTGATAATACAACTCTCTACGTGTAACTTATTTAATACATAATAATTAAATCTTTTGAAATCATAAATTTTGTAAGCTAATAAATGGCGATCAAAATAGCAATCAATAAATTTTTGAGTTAAAATAAAAAATATGTCTTCTTTAACAATAATTTCTATAACCAAATAAAATTGTGGACCGCATTCAGAAAACATAACTAAAATGAACCCTTTACTTATTTTATTTGCATTAATTTTAATCCTCTTAGTCGTAGAAACGTTTGAATTTATTGAAAAAGGTAATTTATCTTTATAATTAGAATAATCTTCTAAATGTTTAATGTGAATCTGTTTCTGTTTTCCGCACTCATAAGATGCGCAATTTAACTTATTATTTATAAACATAAAATTTTGCATTAACTGATGCTTAATTGCCACAGTTCTATTAATATTTAGTCTGCTAACAGTAGATCCAGTAATTTGTTTACGGATTCTGTGTTTTCCTTCAAATCTTGAGCATGATATTTTACACAAAGGACGAAATAATAACATGCATCGTGCGTAATGAACAAGAAAATAATGCTTCGGTTTCGTTGAAACTGGAAAAAGATGCTCTAATAAAAATAAATATTCTTCCGTGAGCACCTAAGTATTCATGAGTATTTTCCTGAACATTAGTACTCCAAACGATATTGTGTATAATTTTCAATTTTAAATACAATTCCCATACTTCATTATTCTCGGGAACTTTGTGCCCAATAATAAGACTTAAATTATTAATGAGACATCGCATTTCAGAAGAAGACATGACGAGATATTTATTTTTTACATGGGTTTCGATGATTTGAATTGGTTTATTTACAAAATCTTGCTGACCGTAGTCAAAAGAGCGGATTCTGAAATTTAATTCGTCTAAAGTAAAATATTTTGTGTTATAAATTAAATGATTTAATATTTGTGCCATATCATAGCGATCAATGCCTTCTAACAAATCATGCATTGCATCAACTGCAACATTACGTGTTACGTGAAAATTTGTTAGTTTGTGGAAAACGCATTCTTGCTTAATTCCAGATTCTTTAACATTTATATTATCTATATGTGCTCGATAGTTTTGTTCATCGCGTAAAACACAGTCTTTTTCAGAATATAACTAGCAATAAAACTTTCTGCATATCCTAAAATAGAATGTTGCCCCAAATTATCTCCTACAAATAATGCTAATTCGAAAAAAACTTGTTCTTCTCCTGTAGGAAGGTCTAAGGTAATCCCAACTTCTTGTAAAAAGCTCAATTCTTCAATTATTCTGGAAAAAACTAATTTATTGGTAACTTGTTCCCGATCGAGAGTATTAAATAAAGAAAAAACAAAAATATTCTCTATTTTCGTCTGGTATTTTACTGGGAAGCAAGGTATGTGAACATAAACAGCTCCGGTTTTTGTTATACCTTTATGAGACCCTAAAGGGTTGTTATTCTCATAATCGTCAAAATACATGCACAAAGGTAGCACACGTCTACCACTAAAATGAGTTAACCTTTTCCTCCAGTATTTACCTTGAATGAAGTTTGAAATAATTTCATTATTACCGTTAAGATTGTTAATGTAGTCTATAGTTTCAGTATAAACGTTTGCCATTTGAAACAAATTTTTTAATACTTTCCTCAAAGGAATAATTTGAATATTAACCGGTGCAAATTTAGTTACTTGTGAAAGACCTTTTTTTCGAAATTCTTTTCTTTCTCCAATATTGATGTTTTCAGGTTCTACATAAGTTTTCAGTTGCTTAAAATGATTAAAGCAGTTATGTTCACTTTCAAATGGATTAAGAAAATTAGCTGATTTTTCAAATATTAATTTAATTTTTTCTTTTTGTTTAACATCGATATTCAACCTCAAAACATCATTAAGCGCGTCATTTAATACAAGATTAAATAAGTTTTTTGTTTTTCTTACTATAAGCATAACCCTTTTCCTGCTAAAGTCACTACATTTATACAAGTTAGCTACGTAAGTTAACCTTACATTTTCAAGAAATGTGTTAGTTTCTTTTTTTGTATTATTCATAAGTAAATCAAATTCTGGAGAAGAAATTAAAAAATCATTGCTAAGATCTAGGGAAACCGAATCGTCATTACTCTCATCGTAAACAGAAACAGAATCATTATTAATACCGGTAGAATCCTCTATCATAAAAAGTTTCGATTCGCATTGCACATTAGAAACTTTCACAATCTTATGTTTCCTATTTACGTGCGCTACAAAAGAATTTATCTTAGAGTAACTTCTTGGACAATCATTAAAAATACATTTGTAACTATTCTCACTTTTATGATTATTTTTTACATGCGCAAGCAACGATTCATTACATTCGTACTTGGCATTGCGAAAATAGCAAAGGATCATTTTCTAATTTTTGTTACTTAAAGCAGACTCAACTTGTCTCAATAAAATGTTTACGGAGATATTGTTAAAATCAGCTGATAAGGTCAAGCTAAACAAACACTTTTGAACGAAAAGCCACAGAGTAGACGAGTTCTCGGGGTAACTACAGTCGAATGCAAAATAAATATGAAAAGCTGCAGTGATTGCCTTTAAGCACGTGTCCTGCTGATAGAATATTCCGTTGATAACAGTTAAATATTCCGTAATACTATCTTTCTGGCCAACAGCTATTACTAGTTGTTGAAAAGTGTTACCACAGCTTTTTAACCTTGCTTGCAAATCAACAAGAGCAGGCTCTACATCAGCTGATGTCTGAAATTGTTAAGTTAATGTAAGTTTTAACCCAAATATAGTAAATAAGATTCTTAGAAATGTAACTAATAATATCTAAATTTATAAATAACGTTATTATACCATCAAATGTAGTATAAAAGTTTCTCGTCGTTCATGGATTGATAATTTTGTTGGTCTTTGAATATTCTCATTGACGGTCTTCCTTTTCCTTTTGCGTTGAGATATAATTAAATACGGTAAAAAATAAAAAATAAGAAAACTTCTTGATCTAAAACAGGTTATAAAATTATATTAGCTCGGAACCAAACGTATTTAAATAATATCAAATTATTGTTTCAATATTTGAATTAATAACTAAAAATAATTCCTTACCACCAATAAATGCATGAGAAAGCAACAAATAGAGTAAACGTTGATTCTCTCCACTGCCAATGTTAATTTGCTTCAATTGAAATTTAATGCATTGTTTTATTAGTATCCAATCCTGATCGCTCACAAGATGAACTTCAGGGTGTAATTTATGAAAATCTTTTGTAATCTATAAAACACAATACAAAATTAGTTTAATATAATTATAAACAAGATACTCATTTATTATTATTTCATAAATTATTAAGAAAACAATCTTTTTCTGTAAATAAACTGCGAGTATAAACTTTGCATTTTATTTAGAGTTTTTTAAGTATATAACAGAAAATTTAAAAAATCTTATATTATATTAAAGTGGATCGACTTTTGGTCTCCGGTTCTCCGGTTCTCCGGTTTTTTAAAAATGCATTTTTATAGTTTCAAAGTTTTATTTTAATTGGACTTTACACTTTTGGGCCTTACATTTTTTGGACCTTACATTTTTTGGACCTTACATTTTTGGCAACGGAATTGTAAAGTTTTATTTTAATTGGACTTTACAATTTTAGGCCTTACATTTTGAGCCTTACATTTTTGTCCTCATAAATTTTGGGCCTTACATTTTTGGGCCTTATAAATTTGGACCTTACATTTTTGGGCCTTATAAATTTTGGGTCTTACATTTTTGGGCCTTATAAATTTTGGGCCTTACATTTTTGGGCCATTATAAATTTTGGGCCTTACATTTTTGGGCGTTATAAATTTTGGGCCTTACATTTTTGGGCCTTATAGTTTTTTTAAACAAATAGATATCAACTACTATGTCGATATTATTACCAGAAAATTATCTTAATAACAATAATTAAAATAACATTTGATTACGTAATTAAAATTAATAAAATTTCAACACTGGAACATACAATAAATCAAATTAATTTTTATTGTTTATTTTACAAACTTATTTTTGCAAAAATTTCAAATTACAATTATTATGTTATTAAATTAAATTACAATTATTATGTTACAATTGTACTCGATTCACTTGTATATTTCATAAGATATATTTTTTTCAATATATCGTTTTTATTGTTTATATAATTTATAAATTCAGCAAGTATTCATCGAAATCATCTTTAACAGAAAAATTAAATTATATCATTAAATATTAAATGTATAATTAATTAAACATTAGATAAAATATTCAAATAAATATTACTGTTTTTAAAATGCCATTTAGAAGATTTATATCCAATATGCATATTGTCACATATTATTGATATAATATATGTTATATCTGTAACAAAAACATTTTTATTATTAATTAAAAATAAATTGACAAAGTCAAAACTATACCTTTTAACTTAATCATTAAGAAATACTACTGCATTTTTTATTATTTCGATAGTCTTAATAAACTAATCAGGATACTGAAATACAAAAAGACTTATTATATTTCAAACAATAATAATTTAAAATGAAAATTAGATAATTTTATAATATACCTTGTGACTTTAATCGTATGGAATGCCATTAGGTATATAATATTTTATTGATATAATATTAATTGGAATGCTGCTGCCGTTTGTTATTTTTATTCAGCGCTGCATTCATTGGAATGCTGCTGCCCTTTGTTTTTTTTTATTCAGCGCTGCATTTATTGGAATTATGAGTGTCAAAGCAAAGAATTTGTGCAAATATTGGCCCATTAGATGGAAAGTTTGGCCCTCTTTGTGTAAAGGTTGGCCCAGATTCTTTAAATGTTGGCCCATTTACAGAAAAGATTATTACAACATATTATTTACAACATATTATTATTGCAATATTAAATATTATCAACGCAATTAAGTGCGCCTTAATTTAAGAAATTGCATGTGAAAAACAATTTTTTACTGGTTGAAAAATTTATTCCATAATCAATACAAAATGTTCCTAAATTGGCCAAAAGTGGGCTAAAGTTTGCCAAAACTGGAAAAATGTTCCAAATATTTCAATGTTGGTAAACATCGGCCCACTTTTAGCATACTTTGGAGCATTTTCATCGAAAATGTATTTCCACTAGGGTATGTATAATATTAGTATTTATAAAATATTAAATTTATATTAACTATATTTCATTCATTACATTGAAGCTACTTTCTTATAAACACTGTTTTCTAATAATTTATATTTTATTTTTTTCAGCTTTACAAAAAAATATTAATAAAAAATTTAAAATAATCGTTTAGAAAAATAAAAAAAATTATAATTATTATTAAACAATTGAAACAAATTATTAATATTATTTTTATAATTGTGAATCATTTTGTAAAATAAACCATTTTTATAATGGGTTTGACGGAAATAAAAATATTAGTTGTAAAAACGATTGAACCATATAGCGACGATGCTTCTATGTTAAATGATGAACACATATTAGAATTTAATAACATCCTTAAATCATGTACACCATTCAATATGCAAACAACTCTTTTAGTTCAAAAACAATATAATATTAACTCAGTTCAAATGAATAATGAATACATTCAATTGTTATTTTCTGGAAAATATGAAAAAGGTCATTGGATTTGTTTGTATTACAATAATAGAACGATTCACATTTATGATAGTTTAAATGCTAAATATTTGCAAAATGAACATAAAGTATACATCAATAGATTATTTCCAGATAGTCAACAATTAAAAATTGTTTTTGAAACAGTGCAATTTCAAACCAATAGTTATGATTGTGGAATTTTCGCGACAGCTTTTGCTGTCTCTATTGTATTTAATTTATGCCCATGCAGTTTAAACTATGATATTTCCCAAATGCGTTCACATTTACTAAAAATATACGAAACACGTAGTATTACGATGTTTCCAATTTTACAAAATATAAACTATAATATTTCAACAATACCAATCAAAAGATACATGATTCATATTTGTTGTATTGATGAAAAAAAAATTGAATTTCAATGTAGCAGAAATAAAAATAATAGAATAAAATTTTCAACAGAAATTTAATTCTGAACAACAAACAATAATGAATTTATATAATAAAGATAAAATCATTTCCGTTGATTCTATTACCCCAATGGAAATAGACTATGAAATACCTACTTATAGTTCATTTTATCAAAAAAATAAAAATAAACAATTTAATGATATAGATATAAAACAGCTAAAAATAAAACAGCAAACTATGATAAAAAAGCAAACAATTAGCTGTATCGATATAAAAAATGAACGAGAAAAAGAAGCGTTGCATAAAAAAGAAGCTTACATGAGGAGTAAAGATAGTAATGACGGCAAAATAGAAGAAAAAAAATAAAGAGAAAACAGCAAACCATGATGAAAAGACAAAAATAAATAGTGACGAAATAAAAAATGAACGAGAAAAAGAAGCATTACGAAAAAAGAAGCTTATGTAAATAATAAAAATACCAACGACGGCAAAATAGAAGAAAAAAAAATAAAGAGAAAACAGCAAACCATGATGAAAAGACAAAAAATGAATGGTGACGAAATAAAAAATGAACGAGAAAAAGAAGCATTACGAAAAATAGAAGCTTATGTGAAAAGTAAAAATAGTAATGACGACAAAATAGAAGAAAAAAAATAAAGAGAAAACAGCAAACCATGATGAAAAGACAAAAAATAAATCGTGACGAAATAAAAAATGAACGAGAAAAAGAAGCATTACAAAAACAACATATTTATTATAATGAAAATACTGATCAATGTAAAAAAAATGAAAAGAAAAAATTAAATGGAATAATATTAAACGAAAGTAGAAAAAATGATATCGATAAATTAGTATAAAACCATTTACAAAAAATTTAAAAAGACGCATATGTATGAAAAATGACAAAGACATGGAAATACCAATCATATTTCTTAAAAAATTAAAAATTGATGAAGGAAAATTTTTTAACGTATATGATAAACCAATTAATACCAAAAAGGTATAAATTATAAAGAATTAAATAAACGTATTTTAATTAAAAATGAACAAAATGTAAAATTAGTAAGTAAATCCAAAATAATAGGTCGAATAGCAAATGTAGATTTTGATGAAAAAATAATTATTGAAAACAATTTAGGTTATATGTCTGAAACTTGTAAACATTGTAATACTAAACATTTTGTTTTTGAATATACACTAGGTAAAGAATTTTCTAATTGTTGTCACAAAGGAAACGTAGACTTACCGAAAATGCCTCCCTATCCGGAAGAATTAAAGCAATTCGCTACAGGAATATCGGAAGATAGTATTAATTTTCGCAAAAATATTCGGCTATATAATAATGCGTTAGCTTTTGCAAGCTTTGGAGCTAATTTTGATAAGTTATCTGGTAGTGGACCACAAATTCTTAGAATATGTGGTCAAATATATCACAATGTTTTTGCTTTACATCCAAATGAAAATGAAGCTCGAAAATATGGGCAATTGTATGTTCTAGATTATGAATTAGCTGCAGCTGAAAGAAAAAGTTTTAAAAATAATTTAGATACAAAATTAGAATTGTCAAGTAAATTAGATAGCTTAATTAAAATGATGTATGAGGTAGAAAAAGAAAAATTAGAATATTAGAAGAAAAATTAGATAAAAATATATATATAATGAAGCTACTTGTAATGAAGTTGCAATGGTATTTGTAGGAAAAAATGGACTGCCTACTTCAGAGCGGGATATAGTTATATATTCAAAATATGACAATCCAATTAGTATTCCTTTAATAAGTAAACACACTGATCCAATGACATACCCACTTATTTATCCAAATGGAGGATATGGATGGATGCCTAATATGAAATGCAAATATAAGAAAAACAATATTTCATGTCTGCAATTTTATAATTACAGACTTTCTATGAGAAATGGATTTAATCCATACCTTTATATGGGAAAAGTTTCTCAACAGTTTACAATTGATGCATTTGTAAAAGTTGAACAATCAAGATTATATTTTGTAAAGAAAAACCAAGATATTTTAAGAAGCGATTATTATAAAGGCGTAATGGATTATTTACACAAGAAAAAAGAATCTGAAAATATAAAAATTGGAAAATATATTATTTTGCCATCAAATTTTGTTGGAAGTTCAAGATTCCTAAAACAAAATTACATTGACTCAATGAGTATAGTAAATCGTTACGGAAAACCTGACTTATTTATAACAATGACATGTAATCCAAACTGAAAAGAAATAACTGAACATTTAAAAAAATATGAAACTGTAATTGATAGACCAGATTTAGTATTTAAGGTATTCATCAAAAAATAAAAGAATTTAAAGAATTGGTAATTAAGCAAGGTGTTTTAGGAAATTGTATCGCCTACACTTATGTTATCGAATTTCAAAAACGTGGACTTCCTCACATGCATATGCTATAATTTTTAGATAAAAATTATAAAATTAATACTCCCGAAAAAGTAGATGAACTCATAAACGCAGAAATTCCAAACGAAGATATCTATCCACGGTTGTATAATATTGTAAAACAGTTTATGATTCATGGACCCTGTGGAGAGCAAAACATGAGTTCACCTTGCATGAGTAAAGACACCAAAAAAAGAATCTGAAAATATAAAAATTGGAAAAATATTATTTTGCCATCAAATTTTGTTGGAAGTTCAAGATTCCTAAAACAAAATTACATTGACTCAATGAGTATAGTAAATCGTTACGGAAAACCTGACTTATTTATAACAATGACATGTAATCCAAACTGAAAAGAAATAACTGAACATTTAAAAAAATATGAAACTGTAATTGATAGACCAGATTTAGTATTTAAGGTATTTCATCAAAAAATAAAAGAATTTAAAGAATTGGTAATTAAGCAAGGTGTTTTAGGAAATTGTATCGCCTACACTTATGTTATCGAATTTCAAAAACGTGGACTTCCTCACATGCATATGCTATAATTTTTAGATAAAAATTATAAAATTAATACTCCCGAAAAAGTAGATGAACTCATAAACGCAGAAATTCCAAACGAAGATATCTATCCACGGTTGTATAATATTGTAAAACAGTTTATGATTCATGGACCCTGTGGAGAGCAAAACATGAGTTCACCTTGCATGAGTAAAGACACAAAAAAATGTACGAAAAATTTTCCAAAAAAATTTAATAACAAAACAACTTTTAATTCATCAGGATATCCATTATATATAAGAAGAAATGATATCAAAAAAATCAATTATAAAGGTAAATACCACAATAGAATAGCTGATAATCGGTTTGTTGTTTCGTATAATCCTTATTTATTGTTAAAATTTAATTGTCACATTAATGTCGAAGTATGCTCAACAGTCCAATGTATAAAATACTTATTTAAATAGCGTTATAAAGGACATGACTGTGCGAACATAGAAATACGTGACACAGGTATCAGATTCACATACCATAATAAGATTAGCTATTCACCATGAAGATGAACAAGAAGTGTATTTTAAAGAAGGAAAAGAAACAGAAATTTAAAAAAAAATGTAGAAACGACATTAACAGCATACTTAAAATTAAATCAAATCGATTCTGATGCACGAAATTATTTATATTCCTAAATACCATTAAATTATGTATTTGATAATAATTCAAAAACATGGAATAAAAGAAAAAAAAACAAAAAAACCTGTATTAAGCAGAATGTATTTAGTGAATCCAAAGGATCGAAAACGATATTTTATAAGATTATTACTTTTACATATCAAAGGAGTATCATCATTTCAGGATTTACGTACTGTTGATGATATAATTTATTCTACATTTTATGAAGCTTCTATAGCTAGACATTTGGTTAATGAAGATAAAGAATGGGACAGATGTTTGGAAGAAGCAACACAATTACACTTTCCTACTGCTCTTTGTGAATTATTTGCATATATTTGTATTTTTCACAATCCTATTAATGCAAGAGATTTGTACGAAAAATAGAAACACTTTTTTTACCACCCAAAATATGAACAAAATGCTGATGAAAACCTAGCATTAAACATTATTGATAAGAACCTACAATTGAATGGATATTTTTTAAATAATTTTAATTTACCCGTTATATCTACATTTATAGAAGATTATGCTGATAAATCAACAACACATAACAAAAGTTGCACATTTACTGAAATAAACGTCAAAGTAAATTCTTTAAAAAATCGTAACAAAGACATTTTCGATACTATCGTGCAACATTTAAAAATTGAAGACAAAAAAAGCTTTTTTATTGATGGACCAGGAGGAAGTGAGAAAAGCTGTTTACTTAATGTTCTAATAGACTATCTTAAATTCTCAAACATTTCATTTTTATGTGTTGCTTGGACAGGGATTGCAGCAAATTTATTACTATATGTAATATTAAATCTAATTCAATAGATGGTAAAAATTTAAAAGAAGTTCAAATTATAATATGGGATGAAATATCTATGACATCGAAATATGCTTTTGAAGCAGTCAATCGCCTATTTCAAGATATATGTAATAATAAAAAAATATTTGGTGGTAAAATGTTGGTTGTTTCAGGCGATTTTAGGCAAACATTACCAGTTATACGACATGGTAGTCGTACTGAAATATTGAAAATTCAGTTAAAAACAGTTACTTATGGCCGAATTTTATACGTATGACACTAAATGAAAATCTTCGAGTGACAGATAATGACAATTATTTTAGACAATGGTTATTAAATGTAGGTGAAGGTAAACGTTTAAATATGTATGAAGAAGAAAATGAACTGCTTGAAATCCCTCTTGATTTAATAACAAAAGAAAATGATATCATTGCAGAAACTTTTGGAAACGAAATAAAATAAATGATAAAGATTTAAATGATAAAGTTATATTAGCCTTCACCAACAACGACGTAATTGAAATAAATAATAAAATTTTGGCTATAATGGAAGGGCAAATTATTGAATACTTAAGTGTAGATACAGCAGAAGATGATAATGGAGAAAACTTAGATGTCATGTTACCTACAGAATTTCTTAATTCCCTTACACCTAATGGACTTCCTCTACATAAATTACAATTAAAAGTAGGTGCAATAGTAATTCTTTTAAGAAATTTAAATGTGAATGAAGGTCTTTGTAATGGAACAAGATTATTAATAATAAAACTTATGAAACATTTAATTAAAGCAGAAATTATAAGCGGAAAAAAAATTGGAAAATTAGTTTTAATACCAAGAATCACTTTGTCATCATCTAAAGAAGATATACCATTCAACATGCGCAGAAAACAATTTCCCATTCGATTAGGTTTTGCAATGACTATTAACAAATCACAAGGACAGTCATACAAACAAGTTGGTATCTATTTACCATTTCCAATTTTTAGCCATGGTCAATTATACGTAGCTCTTTCAAGAGCTAAAAGTAGAAAAAATTTAAAAATATTACTGTTAAACAATGCAAAAATAGAAAATGATACATTTAAAAATAAACACAAAATTTACACTAACAATATAGTGTTTAAAAAAATATTGTAAATGTGTAGACGAAAATTTATACACATTTTATATAAATTTTATAAATAAATAAAAATGGAAGTATGAAAAAAAAACATTAAAATATTACAACTATTGAATGATTAAAGTGAATATGCAAAATAATTAATAATTGTTTGCGCTGAAAATCAGTAAAATACAATTGAAAATCGGCTGCAACATATCATATTGTAAATGACAAATCATTACATTAGTTATAATAAATAAAAAAAATGAAATATAAGAAAAATCCATTGAAATATTACTACTACTGAATCATTAAAATAAATATGCAAAATAATTGATAATAGCCTGCCGTTCGACAAAACTTACAGACTTCAAAAAAGAATCAGAGTTTCCCAAAATACAACGACCGAAAGTTTAATTCTTATAATAACGTATAAACAGGTATATAAAATTATTATTTAAAAACTTAAATTTGTTAAAATTTTACAATTAGAATTATATTTGCATATATCATGTATTAGTTATTTATGTACCTTGGGTGAGCCTCGCGTCATTACTGTTCGAGGCGGAAATCGCTGCGCTCGCGACCACGGACGTACTAACCATCCATGAAATTTTCCGCCTCGAACAGTAATGACGCGATGTTTACCCATGGTACGTAAACAATTTTTCAGCCTTATAATTCGTACATACGACTCTTTCGTTGCTCACAAAGTAATTTATTGTACATTTAAAAGTAATGTAATAAACACTTTTTTAAACAATATAAATAATTCTATATTATGTCAATAATTTTTAAACATTTGTATACTGACGCTTATAAAACATTTTAACTTTTTAAATTTTGCATTTAGGATCAGAGAATATTAAATATTTAGTAATTACTTATTATTAATCGTAACATTGCAGTTATTAAAGATATAGGACTCATTTTGTGTTATTATATATATGGGGTATTCCACGTGAAGTGGTCCGATCAAAATTTTAAAATGCACCAAATTTTGGGTACACATTGCAAATGTTTTTCAGAATACAGAAAAAAATTTTTAGGTACTGGAATCTATGTGCTCAAAAGTTATTCTAACCTCAAAAAGTGAATTTTTCCATATTTTTTTCAACACCAGCTGGGTTTACCGCTATATAACTCAAAATCTATCAACTTTTACTATAGAACATTATATGTAACATTCGTTGCTAATTATATCTAGAATTTATTCTTCTGGGTTAGAATTTCTAATCTCAAGGTCAATGTTACATAAACTACATGTCAATATTCAACTTGAAAAAAGTGCAAGTGCGCCACCTTTGATTTTTTCATCCAAAAGTCTAAAAGAAAGCTTGAAGCAATACCTTTCAAATGGTCTGTAGCATTTTTATGACCTCCAATTCTGTAAAAAGTTATGACAATTTAAAGAAACACGAAATTTTTTTAAAAATTTAAATGGGAATTACCATGTTAATTTTTGTGAATTTTTTGTCTTTCTTTAAATTGTCATAACTTTTTACAGAATTGGAGGCCATAAAAATGCTACAGACCATTTGAAAGGTATTGCTTCAAGCTTTCTTTTAGACTTTTGGATGAAAAAATCAAAGGTGGCGCACTTGCACTTTTTTCAAGTTGAATATTGACATGTAGTTTATGTAACATTGACCTTGAGATTAGAAATTCTTACCCAGAAGAATAAATTCTAGATATAATTAGCAACGAATGTTACATATAATGTTCTATAGTAAAAGTTGATAGATTTTGAGTTATATAGCGGTAAACCCAGCTGGTGTTGAAAAAAATATGGAAAAATTCACTTTTTGAGGTTAGAATAACTTTTGAGCACATAGATTCCAGTACCTAAAAATTTTTTTCTGTATTCTGAAAAACATTTGCAATGTGTACCCAAAATTTGGTGCATTTTAAAATTTTGATTGGACCACTTCACGTGGAATACCCCATATATATATATATGCGGAGACAGACTGACACAATCCAAAAATTTACTATAGTGTATAATAAATTTTACTGAAGTTGTATAGTTAATATTACCAGAATTGTAGTAAAAATTAATAATTTTCTAGTAATTTTTATTATACACTGTAGTAAATTTTTGGATTACGTCAGTCTGTCTCCGCATTACTAGACAACATTGTAATTTTTACTTCAACTTTTTTCTCCGTGTATATATATATACACTATATTATTTCTAAAATATAATATTCTGATATATATGTATAATATATAGTACTTTCGTATCTGAGCAATATTAAGATAACTATGATTAAAGTAACGCAAACGTTACGTTTAAACTAGTTGTGTTTACGTTTGAAAAGCCTTAGATATATCTCCGATACATGTACTACGCGTTTCAAACACGTTGACTCTATACCGTATCGCGCGGCAGAGGTTATACTGATCGCCGCATATATCTTACGGAGCGCTTTTCATACAGCCTCCTAGGATGTATAGGCACCTTATACGTCCTAGGAGGATGTATAGAGGGCTGTCATACAAGCGAGGAGCCACTTGTATGTACGCAACGTATTTACAAGCGGAGCGCGCTCTGCACGTAAGAGTCGTTGTACGAATTAGTAGGCTGAAAAAAATATTTCGACAGAGCCGCCATTTAGATACAATCACTCACCCAACGTGCGTAAAAAATGATTTTTATAAAACTCAATTTTATAATAACAATTACTATACAGATTCTATTAATACCAAAATTTTTAAATATGCATTATAAAAACCATCACTTTGAAATAATACTACATTCACATACAAATTAAACCCATATATAACACAACAACAGTATTATATACCACTTTATAAAAAATGTTACCACCGCCATTAAAGAAAAATATAATTTATGAGAGTATATAACATGCTTATATTTTATGTATTCTGTAAACACATTATATTACATCAATTTATTTAAAATTTCGATATCCCCCCAAATGGAAATTATTTTATGTGTGTGCATTTTAAATATATTAAATATATGGACATATTTCACTTTCTTTCTGAACACACGCACACACACCTTCTTTATAATAACCTATAATGATTATTTTTACACAGACACAATATATATATATATATATATATATATATATTGTAACAATGAGACTCATTTGCTACAAATTAAAAAAAGGAACGGGCGTCAGGTCTTGAACCCGAGCCCCTTCGGATCCGAAGGCGTTCACGCTACCACTGCGCTACGCCCGCAATTGGTCGTAACTGTACTTTTCCATGTCTTTCTGCCTACCGATTGGCGCGCCATATGCCAAGTGCCGATTCTTGCGCTGGCCGCGTCGGTACTACAGAGCCCTAAGTGACGGGGATCTGTACTCATACAGATCCACCACGTCACAACTCCCCCCCGCCTAAACGATGAATATCCCCGGATTCATCGTAATATTAGGACGAAAGGGTAGGGAGCCGGGTCGTAGGTAAAGCAGAAGCCTATGCATGGAATCATTAAAACTTAGAAACTAGGAAACTAGGGTGCTGGAAGGATATGGGTAATTTTATGTTGGGCGCCATGTAACAATGAGACTCATTTGCTACAAATTAAAAAAAGGAACGGGCGTCAGGTCTTGAACCCGAGCCCCTTCGGATCCGAAGGCGTTCACGCTACCACTGCGCTACGCCCGCAATTGGTCGTAGCTGTACTTTTCCATGTCTTTCTGCCTACCGATACGCGCGCCATATGCCAAGTGCCGATTCTTGCGCTGGCCGCGTCGGTACTACAGAGCCCTAAGTGACGGGGATCTGTACTCATACAGATCCACCACGTCACAATATATATATATATATATATATATATATATATATATATATACTTATTTTTTACTCTTTGTCATATTTATTTTCTTTTTGTATTTAATTCTATCATTATTAGCGTCAAAATTTAACAGTATACTTTTCTTTCCTTAACTTACGCTGTTACAGAGCCCTTATTATGTTACTATTAAATGGATCATGCATTGAAAAAATATATGATTCTTGAAATGTATACCTTACCAGCACATCCTCGCCGTAAGAGTCGAATACAATATTCATATGTTGGCTAACGCTGGAAGCATAAATATATTTTACGGAGCGTGTGTTACAACTATACACGAAAAATCTAAATGACTTCAGTACAACATGTCTTGGTCTGCAGAAACGACATCAGGTTTTCATCAAATACACTATCCAAGAGCCTAACTCTCATCCAATAATGTATAAATAGTTATTTAAAATTATCAAATAAAACGAAAACATTGGAAAGTCGACACAAAACATATGGAGTTCTCACATCTTTTCAACTCGTCTACGCGAGATCAAGATTCGTGCTGCCTTTTTGAAACGATTGCCCGCTCATATACTATAAAGGACCCCTGCAATAATGATGAAAATGGAGTCGAAATCTCACGAATGATTGACATTTGACGGATTCTTTGAATGTCACGAAATAATTGATAGTCATTAGATGATCAAGTTTTCAGTTGAACTTTATTTTCAGTTCTGTCTTTGATGTTTTTTTTTAATCTATAACCTCTTTTAAAAAACCAAAATATTGGAAAGTCGACACAAAATATATCGAGTTCTCACACTCTTTTCAATCGTCTGTACAATAGTAGTTACATGTAATTTTAAAGAAATTTTGATTAATTTTAAAACTTTGGTAGTTAACTATCATATTTTGTTTATTTCTCAATTTTTTTTTACAAAAACGACATCTCAGTCACCACATTAATTATACCATAATCCTCTTCGCAATGCGCAAATTATCATTGTTGGTGTTAAGGGTAGAGTACGGTTATAAAAATATTTTTGTACTTTTTATAAAATATTATGTGAAATGGCATGTTTATAAAATATATTATAAAAAATATTCTTTTTTGATGATTTTTAACACATTCATTAAGTAAAATATTAAAATATTATCAAAAATAGGCTTAAAACAGGTGCAAATATAAAAAACTCCTTGCAGGATAAAAGTTGTCGAAGGGCTTTAATCCAAGAAAATTTAAATTGATATGCATATAAACTTCAACTTTACACAGCGAATTTGGTGTATCTATAAAAATGCAATTTCTGCCTTGATAAACCCAATTGGTTTACTAATTATTTAAAAAATGTAATGTTTTTCATTTAAAAAATGAACATAAAAATGTCACATTTAACTTTAAAGAAAAAAGGCTGTGTAACTATTTTACATATACTCATCTAAAATAAGCACGATCAAAATACAACCGAGTGAGCGTTAGCGAGCGAGATATCTGTTGCTAGTTTAACATTAAAGGTGATGATATTCTTTTTAAATGTGCAAATATTGAGCAATAAAATCAATCATAACATCCGCAGATTTTAAATTTTATTGACACTCTTAAACACAATAAATATATTTCAAATAATATTAGATATTTTAATTAAACAATGATTAGGTAATCAGTTAAAATTTTAGTATACTATAGGAAAAAATTTTAAGTTAAAATATAGTATAATGATTATACCAAAGTTAGTCCTTTTTGCACTGATAAGCATTGGTATTTCTCAATGTAATCCACGGTTGAAAGATTTTCTTCGGTTAATTGATGTCTTCGAATATCAAATGTGTCATCCCATAAAGTTTCTACTATTGTCCAATCATCAATATTGCTCTCTAACCACTGTAGTTTATTGGCTTCTATAGAAAACATATAGTCTAATATTTAATAATAAGAAATAAGGACCTTTACTATTAAAAAAAATTATCATAAATTTTAAATACCAAGTAAAAATTTATAAAATTATATAATGCACAACCAATACCAAATATATAAAAATTATTTTAAAAAATAGATAAATGCAATTGTAATTATAATTAGTTTAATAATTGAAATTCTTTTTTTATTTAAAATTTATCATACCTTGTTCTGAAATGTTTATAGTGTGAACACTACTGGTAGTTTGCTCTGATTTGTTAGTTAGCTGTTTTATCATTCCTTTTTCTCTTAAGCGACATTTTTTGTAATTGTAATGATCCCATAGCTTTCCTAAAGTTGGAATTTGATAATTATTCACACCTTTAAATGGCGAATAATAAGTAGCTGTACATTCATTTTTAAAAATGGTAACGATTTCTTGAGCTAGAGTAAGAAATCTTTGTTTTGAAATACTGAAAATGAATGATAGAATAGATCGATTACTAATATTTACAAATTTTGAATTATTTTGTCGTTCTTATAAAATAACACTCACTCGAATTTATCAAGCTGTTGATCAACGGTAATATTTTTGAAACGCCAATGCTTCTCCCTTCGAATGATCAATCTGACAAGTTCGTTGCGAGACTTGTTAGTTAAGGAATCGTTGTTACTATGGTATTGTTTCTTTATTTCAACTCCTTTTGTCATATTTTCCAAATACTGGGCCAAACCCTAAAATGAATGGTATTATTATTTTCATACGTAATGTTATAAACGCAAAAAGAAGTGTATGTATGTATGTAAGGAAAACATCCTTAGCCTATTTGAATTGCGCGCGTGTAGGTCGGTAAATCAGATCTTTTAATATACCGACAGGTAAAATTTGCAGATAAGAATTGGCACGTGTCAATCAGTACGGTTAATAAAGATATACCGAAAACAATGAATAAAACTTTATAAAAGTAATCTAAAGACAACCTTGTGAATAATAACATTGAATGTTGTTTCTTTGTTATTTACAGGTAAATAAACATTATTTATTAAGTATGTAATTATATTTTGTATAAAATAATAAAGTTCTTTGTTATTTACAGAGAAACAATTCATGTATTATTCTATCCTATAACCTATGAACATTATATGTACATTTATTAATTACTTACAGTTTCAACGAATGGAGATAAAGCGAGTTGATCCGAGGAAGCTGTATTGCTGTTTAAAATCCTTACAGCATCATTAAGTGCTTCATCTGCGACATTTGAATTTGATAAAGCTGCTTCTACCGTAGTCTATAATAATTTAACAATAAGAATTAGTATCAACTTTTTTTAAAAATAAAAGAAGTTCAAAAAAATATCACAATCAGAGCATATGTATTTTGTTCGACTAGTAATTTTAGGTAAAGCACACAAGTGACACCTTCGACTTGTAGCAAACCTTGGAAAATGATGACCAACTTATCGAGTAGGAGGGCTAACAAGACGAGAAATGCTATCATTAATATTATCCAATTTCAATAATGATTTAACAACCGATATTCGGAATGAAGGAAAGGGCATTGGTCCTTCATTTTTCATTTTATATAAAGAATGAGCATTAGATAAACTTAGATCAATATGATGGAAAAATAACTTGCGATACCACTTTATTGTTTTTCTAACTGTTTCGCTTATAGACAATTGTCTATCTGCATTGTCAACACTACCCATATTTTGGTTGTATTCATGGATGCATCGTGGTTTTATAAAATCCTCATTGGTTTGATAGTGTTTTTTGCCAGTGGTACAGAACTCAGGTTCGTGCACAGTTGCAAGCATGCAAACACTACGCTTATCTTGCCATCTGATTGTCATCCACAAATTATTATGAGCAACTTAAACTTCACCTCGTTCTAATTTATTTTCTAATTTCGGCATTCCGTTTCTACTTGTTTTTTGTGCCTGATTCCTGGATCGCGATCATGCAAAAATTCTGCCAATATGGAAGATGTGACCCTTGGAAAAATAAGGTTGTAAGAAATGAGCGACAATATCTCCAGTAACACCCAAATCAAACTTCTGATAATCAGTATCAGCGCCAGTGTAGACAATAAAACCCAAAATGAATCCAGTCTCACAGTCTACTAATTCAAAAAGTTTGATGTCAAACCTATTTATTTTCAAAGGAATATACTGTTTGAATCGAAGCCTGTTTTTCCATAATACTATGGCTTTCATCTATGCACAAATTTTTGCCTGGAATAAGAGCGGCTGAGAATTTACTTTGTAGATAGTCATTATCATGAAAATGTAAATGGCGTAAGATTGCAAGAAACCAATCACAAGACATTATTTGACCGAAAATTGGAGTATAAAGCAGAGGGTCTTCAGACCAATAGTCTTTCAAGTCACCTTTTCGAATATGACCCATTAGAATTGAAAGGCTAAGAAAACATTCAAATTCATCTTTTGTAAGAGGAAACCAAGTTTTCTGATGGGATTGCCGATCTTTATTATTCTAACTGTCATAGCGATTCGTCTCATCTATTTCAATCAGAGGGGAATCAAAAAAGTATTTAAAGTAATTGATTGCTTTTTTCCTCGATATAGAAATGTTAGGATTTATTTTAGAAGTGCCTTGAAAATCTTTGATTGACGGATAAAAATACGCGTTTTCAAAAATTTGAATCTCATCATAATAATTTTCTACCAAATCAACTTCATGAATTTCCTCATTCTCCAAATCTTGTATTTCAAGTTCAGACTCGCCACTACTCCAAGTTTCAATATCAGCTATTTTATCAAAAATAATTGCTTCTATTTTTTTGACAACTTAGTAAATAAAGAGAATGATGAAATAATAAGAATATTATCAATAAAAAATCTTCCGCAAGAAAAAATAACTGTGTATTGATCTGCCATAAAAACTAATAGTAATAAATAGTTCAAATAATCACTATGAAAATGTGTTTCATCAAACGCAACACTATTTGTTTCGTATCCAAAGTATTAAAATACGTTGGTATACCAATTTTCAAGTCGAAATACCGAATAAAAAATTTGACCTTGAAATCACTATAAAATAAATAAATTGAATGAACTTCTAAATAAAAGAAATTATTGCTACTAGAAATAATATTAGAGCAGCTAATGCTAAATTAGTTCAGCGTTATTATCAGATAAATTCAAAATGTATCAGTTTCGCGCTACTACTTGTATAGACGACGCATGCACCGAATACATTGTTCAGATACGAAACGAAATGCTGTTTACTCTGTTTGGAACCAAAAAATGTTATTTACTGTTCAATTTCCTTATTCACAGATTTTATGTAATTAATTTAATTGGTACTAATAAATTTCGTTCCTTAAATTAAAACTATCAGCTGATTTGTCTTCCTTTATTTTTCAGCTGCCTACATAGGGTTCAAACTTGATACTAAAACTTTCATAAATAGTATATGACGATATATGGCCGGAAAGTTAGATTTCCTGGCCTACGTGAGATGACGGCCGAAGCTGTCATTTCACGCAGGTTAGAGCATCCAAAATTCTGGTCAAGTGTCATATACTATTTTTCTTCATCCTTGTCCGAAAGTACAATTTTTAATTATGAATGCTTTAATAAAAAGCTGTTGCCTACTGCTGAAAAACGCTCGATTCAGCAGTTCACTATTCTTTCTCGGATCGCATCAGCAAGAGCATTGCCTTTGCTTAACTTCTGCTATTTTATACGTCCAACAATTTATACTTTTCAAAAGAGTAATAAACGCAATTTACACAGCTAAAGTATAAAATCCACTATTTACTCCTTAGAAATTAGTGTCCAAAACTTCATACTTTTGAACAGAGTAAAAATCGCAATTTACACTTTAGCCGAAGTATAAAATTCACTATTCACTCCTTAGAAATTAAAGTCCGAAAATTTATAGTTTTGAGTAGAGTAAATATTGGATTTTACACTTTAGAAAAGTATAAATTGAGACTTTACACTTTGGCAAAGTAGAAAATTTCAGCTTTACCCTTTTTAAAGTGTAAATTTAGTTTCTTACTTTCTTTAAAAGAGCAATTTTAGTAACTTACTCTTTCCGAAAAGAGTAAAGTGACCTTTTTATACTTTTAAGGTACAGTTTTTACACTTTTGGGTTTAGAGTGCACAATATAGAGCAAAATATTTGTGCTCGACAGCTTTGTATTCATTGTAGTTATTAAAAGATTTCAGTTTCCTTGCACTCTTTTGGTATATCCTGATTTAGCATATCTGTACGACTATTTAATTAATTTTTTTAGTTTATACTTATCCTCACATTGAAATCTCTACACATCCAAGTTTCAAATAAACTTAGCATGCATAATTTTTTTCTTTTTCTTAATGCAAGGAACTTTGTACTTATAGCAATATTTGTGAGCTCCAAATACGTGATCTACAGAATTAACAATTTGTCTTTTAAAATTTTCAATATTTTTATCAGAAATGGCTCTATTACTTTCTACTTTAATTAAATTCATAATATGGTGTCCAATTTTATACGCGCTTTTCTTTATGCATTTTCGGATTGGTGTTACAGATCCTTTATCGAATGAACAATTTTTCCTCTTGGTGCCTCCACAATTTTATTACACATATTTCTTAACAGATAATTGGAGCATTTTGTTTTTTCATTATGTACATCATAGTCTCGCTAAGGATTATTACCTAAAATAGATTTGTATACTCTACTATCTCCGTCTCCTATAATGGTTTTATATATTAAATGTCGCATTTTAGTACTTCCAGAAAATCCTTGAATAATAATATCTTTTTCCATAATACTGGAATTTTTGTCTCGACCATAATTTTTGAAACATTTATGATTTGTTCTTTTTCTATTTAGTTTCTTATCTTTTTCATAAGTTGAACAACATTTGTTTCGTACACAAACAAATAATACTTTCCTCGTACGGTAATCTATTATAACAGCACAATCTGAAAGAAAATTAAACTTCCCACTTTTATAACTTCTCTTGAACCATGCTCCATCGGTAATGACTGTAATATATGGAATTCCGTTAATAACATTTCCATCCTTTATGGCAAGCTCTCTTTCTTTGTTAGTCGAATCTTACATAGCAATATCAGCCACTGCTTCAAAACTTAAAACTAAATCTTCCCTATACTTTCTGTAAGACACGTCAAACATATAATATAAAACCATAAATGCTAACTATTGTTGCATTTCTAAGTATCCAGTACCAGTTGTTATTATTCCAGCTACTGATGCTTCGTTTAATGACATGTTTCCTTTACTATTTTTAACTAAATCAATCTATTTGAAGTAAGAACAAATATTGCACTTAAATTTTATTTTTGTGCACTATAAATATCGTGAAAAGAGCACTGCTCACGAAAACCATGTTCATCATTCATTTTGTTAAATTCATTATAGAAGTATATCGGATCAGTTATTCTTCGTCCTAGAAATTGCACATCCACGAATTATTTAAATTCTGTTATATTATTTACATTTACATCAACATTAGATGCCTGCTATTCAGGGCATTCAGTGATTTCTGGTAGATTTTCAACAATTATATCTTAATTTTAAGATATATTTTCTGCGTTATCAACAGGCAACAGATTGTTTGTTAAAAAATCTTTATATGAACCAGGTACTTGAATAATATCGGATACAATAATATTTTCAACATCAATGTTTGAATATATGACAACTATAGCAACAGCTAGAACGTTATACCCGCGCTTCAAGTAACTTTACTTCCATACGGATAAGATGCAATTCTGGAACTGATATGGAACTAAGACAAAAATTGATAGCTTCAAAAACTAGAGATGCGCTTAGCAGACCTCGGTCAGAAATTCCTGCAGAATTTCGATTTTATCTGTCACAAAATCCTATTAATAGGGAAGAAAACCCCATTAAACATTGGAGTAAAATGCGTAATTCAATGTTATCAAAATTAGCATTAAAATCTTTGACGGTAATTGCAACTTCAGTTCCAAGTGAACGCCTATTCTCTCCAGCATCACTTATACTGACGGAGAGAAAAAATTAGCTGTCTACCGACAAATGCCAGCAGCTCTTATTTTTAAGTACTCTGCCAAAAAGTATTGGTTTTTAAATAACGTTTTTTTAATATTTGTAAAAAAATGTTATTTTGTAATAAATTAAATTAAAAAAATAATATAAGCTTTGAAACATATTGTTTATTAAAATATTTTATTAATTTTAAATTTTATTTTATTTATAAAGAAATTTTATAAATTACTTCGATATTTATCAATATTTTTGTTCTCGATATTTTGTACCCGATATTATCAAGATATCGATAATGAGGTTTACAATGTTAATCGATACCAAATATCGATATTTTTTTAAATATTGCCCATCAATACTTCATCTGTAATCATATTTTTCACTACTGCCTAACTATCTATACAATTTTCATTAACCATAACTGTATCATAATTGCTATTATTTTTGACATACCTAGAAGGTAGAATACTGGTTTGAAATTTTTTAATTTCAAAAGCATTATTAATAGTAAAGTATGTATAAATATAAAAATATATATATTTTTTTATAACAATTTTAAAAATTAAGATAGTGAATACCATTTAGCTACTCCACACACACACACGCACAGGCATTCTCACACGCACATGCACACACACACATATATATGAATCTTGTAATAATTAATCGATAGTGCGTCTCCTATTCCCGTTATACCGAGTACCGCCCTCTTCGTTTTAGGAGCGACTGAGGTAAATTTACTGCGAATTTCTCCGTTTTATTGACGGTCGATTTCAGTACGCAACGTCTGCATATGGATATCGCAACTGTAGGTCGTGCGCGGGATCTGGTGGTTCGAATCCACCGCGCACTTTCTGGGCAATGACGGAGATAAGAGATGCCGTTAAATAATAATCAAACTCATGCACTATCAATTAATTATTAAAAGATCTATTTATTACTTGAAGAGAAAACAGAGTTAATAGAACATTAATGAATAAATAACAAAACTATAAAAAGGCCGCGTGCATTCTCGGGACGAAGTGTAACCACCGGAGGTTACTCGCGGGCGGTGTTATATAAACATAAAAGAATTTTAAATAATTTATTTTAAAATTAGGCAATTTAGTTCGTAATCGAATACTCTATACAGAGTATAATCCACCAAACTAACACGTAATTATTTCTTTGGCAAATTTTGCCGAGATTCAATTAATAAAAAAAAAGAAAGAGTTTCTCAATTATAAATTTTCCAATAAATTATATATAAATTTAAATTAAATAAAATTGAAATATAGTTCTTACCTTAATTACTGGTGTAGATAATCGATTGTAATTAAATAAAATTTAAATGTAGTTATCCAAAAATATTTTCTAATTTATTTCCTTTTCCAATTAAATTATATCTATTAATTGTCTTTTATATATATGGTAAATTTTTGAAAGTATAATCTAAAATTTTATATCTCTTGAATTATAAGATTAAACGCACGCAAAATTCGAAACTTTCGGTAGAAGAAAATACTTGACAGATGATGCCTATTAGAGCACTGGACACAGAGTAACACATCCACGCTCATGAAAAACGAAAAGTCACCGCCCTGGAATGCACCTCCTCTGTTAATGACATTGACGTCACAGGGGAAGAGAGTGCTTCGCTTGCACTAACGGTACTCGGCCTTGCTACTCGCAGGTAGCTTTTATATTATAGATCCCGTTAGTACATTTATTTCGAGACGCATTTATAGGCTGGGGAGGAGGCATTGCTTTGCTCTTTGTTTACTAAAACAATCCCCCAAATTATTCTAGGAGCTGCTGCTGGGAAGGATGCTTAGGATGGGACTAGGGACTATTTACATGTGGGTTATTTACGTTGAGCGCCAATACAACATGAGGCTCTGCTCGTGCAAAAATTAAAAAATGAACCGGGCGTCGGGTCTTGAACCCGAGACCCTAATCACTGCGCTACGCCCGCACTAGTCGTAGCGCCTGCTTATTGCTCTTATTTGCTACCGATAACGCGCCACCTCGCGGTGTCGGTAATGTTGGCATCTTTGACAAGTAGATTAAATCCACCTTGTCACAATCAATAAAAAGATTCTAAAATTAATCTAAATAATAAAATCTTAACTAATAATCGGTGTTCGGTTGCTAGATACTGGTTGATGTCCGCTGCTGATGTGTGTTGTTCCGATGTTTGATAATTGCTTTCTTTTTTATGTGACAATAGTCGTAATTATATTGTATTTACACTCTAAACCCTAATTTGTAAAAATCGACGTTAGAATGTTTAAATTCGTGATTTTACAGTTTATGAAAAGGTTAAAATCATAAAATTACACATTACAGTAGGTAAAATACATAATTTACACTTTAAGCAATGGAAATTGTGATATTTACAGATTTGAAATGTGTAAAATATGAAATTTACAGCAGTGAAAAGTGCGAAGATTCGGCGACTAAATACAAAACTGTAAATTCAAGAATTTACATTTACCAAAAGAGTAAAATGGTAGAATAACACATCTGAAAAGTGCAAATTGTAAAAATTAAATGTTTCAAAAGCGTAAGATGTAATAGAAGGAAAAAAATAAAATTTAACTCTTTTATAAAGGTTAAAAGTACTCATCTTACGATTTGGAAAGTGTAAATATAGAAAATAACAATTTAAAAAACTGTAAAATCTCGTGCATTAATTTAAATTTATAAATATTAGATTTTCAACTTCTTGGAAAGAAGAAAATAATAAAAGTTTTTTTATATACAATAGAATATAAGTAGAGGGTTTTAATTAGAAGAATTATAACCTAAATTAATATTTAGGTTATTGCGAAAACGATTCTTATACACCACAAATATATTTAAATATAGTTAAATTCTATTTTTTTCCTTCTATTACATCTTACGCTTTTAAAACATAGAATTTTTGCAATTTGCACTTTTCAGATATGTAATTCTACCATTTTACTCTTTTGGTAAATGTAAAATCTTGAATTTACAGTTTTGTATTCAGTCGCCGAATCTTCGCACTTTTCACTGCTGTAAATTTCATATTTTACACATTTCAAATCTGGAAATATCACAATTTCCATTTCTTAAAGTGTAAATTATGTATTTTACCTACTGTAATGTGTAATTTTATGATTTTAACCTTATCATAAACTGTAAAATCACGAATTTAAACATTCTAACGTCGATTTTTACAGATTAGGGTTTAGAGTGTATGTCCTCCATATACAATGTACTTATATATATATGGTTTGTAATTTTATATTTTGGTGTCTGATTGTATGGGTATGAATAGATGTTTTGAAAATGGATAAGATATGGTCCCGATGAATTATATGATTACCTTATGATACTACCAGTTAGCGATAAATTTGAAATTAACCAATTACATTACCTTACAAAGACTATCGTATTTCCGAAAGGATTGATTGTCGCTAGCTGGTAATTATATTTATTTGTTTAGTAATTCTCATGCATTATATTATGTTAGTTATTTAAATCGAATACCTATGGTTATATTTATAAGCAGAGAAAATCGGGAAAATAATTGTTTAACAAATTTTTTTTATATTTGTAAAAAATGGACATTTTTTTTCATGTACATATGTATACAATATGTAGTGAGATATGGAAAGAGGAGAAGAGAAAATAAATTTCTAGGTTATTCCGTCAGGCTATTTTCTTCTTCCTCGGGAAATACGCTCCTTAATTCCTCTATATAAGAGGGTGTATTTAGAGTGATTAGTTCTAAGGTGTCCTCGAGGGCCATTGATAGAAAGTTATAGAGGGCCTCAATTCCTCTATCTTCGTTAGCTACGCCCACCTCCAATACCTGGCCATCTTGTCTCATTTTCTTATTTTTGGTGTATAATAATCGAATTTGGCTCATTCTGATTCTTTTACTAATTTATCACAAAACCAGTGATATTTTTATTTGTGGCACCTCTTCTTATTACACATTTCTACGTGGGTTTCAAAATGTTTTTTATTTATCCACGTCTTACATGGAACGTGGTATTTCTTTAAGTCGTGGTACCGTTTTTTATGCGACCAAATAGGCTTATAGTCGGTGGTTATTTCAATTACCCTTTTGGCATCTTCTGTTTTACGAAAGAAATATACCCGTGATGGGATGGCTGTTGCTCCTCTATTGTTCCCCAGGAAATTAAAACGTGTGGCGGTGAGAGCTTAGCTCTCTAATTGAGCTTTGGCCATTCCCATCTGCTTCTGGATTCGGCCCAGATGCTACACTTAACCTTCCATCTTTTGAGGTTTCATCTTCTTCCCTACCTATCTCCTCTGCTACTACCACTTGTTAACCTGGATCAACAGGATTCATGTTCTGATTAACTAATGGGCGAAGCATACTTTTAACTCACGTTAGCTCGAGATCGCGCCCCAGATAGCGCATCCCTCGCTGGCGGACCGAAGTGCACCGATGCACTTTAAATAAGCGAATATTGATACCCACGGTATGGGTATGTTTTAGCGACGGAGCCGACGAACGACGCGACCGATACTCGACGGAAAACACGCGATGTCCGAGTCAGACCACGGCCAAGAGGTATCGTGAGCCAAGGACCGAGCCCAGGTCGTCTCACGATACCTGGCGTACCAATATCTGCTGATGTCAACAAGACTGGAGGTTAGGCGGCGTCCTAACCTCAACCGTCACACGTGCTCAGCAGACGACGATGGTCGAGATGGCGCATGGGTGCGCGCACGCCCGAACTACGTACAACTAGTCGGGAGAGCCAGGGTGCTCCCCCAACTTACACCCGTATACCAGGGAACGCGGCACCGACGGCGACGATCGTGCGGCACTAGGCGAGGTGCGCTGAAAGGGGCAATCACTCGAGCAGCAAGAGTGTTGCGAGCGCGAAGAGCTCGAGTGAGCGACCGTAAGTGGGATTATGGGTGGAAGCGCGCGGAGCGAGGGGAGCGCACGAGTAGAGTAGGAGTCGCGGTATACCTAATGTATGCGTGCGAAGGTATACCGCGGCATAATAGAACATATATATAGATATATACGGTGTGGGCACACCTATGTATTGGTATATATTTTGTATATAATGCGCGCACGCATATGATATTAGATTAATTATTTTAGCTAGGTTGTGTAGTTAGTTAATTAATTAAAATATGTAAATCCGTCGGTAGAGTTTGGGGCGATTTGATATAGTTTTTAAATTGTATATAGCTGTAAATAGTAGTCGAAATTAAATTTTAATTATTGTATGAGTGTATCGGGATAGTTAGTATTAATTATATAGCCGGTGGGCACGGGGCGGCAGCACCGACCGGGTTACCGATATGGTAATTATTTATTTGTATTGCGCGCCTTCCGAGTGTCGGGGATGATTGGTTGCGTGATCGACCCAATAATGAACAGGTTGGTGGTGACGTTAACCTGTATTATTGGATAATCGGCCTTGACGGAAATAAGATAAAGGCTGACTACGCGTATCGTTCACGCAATCAACCACCATAATCAATGCCGGTAGATAAGGAGTAGAATAAGATAGAAAAGGATAGCGATAGGGTGGGGAGGAAAATCCTTAATTTGGGAGGATCAAGCCACGCCGCGAGCCGGATGAAGAAGCCGGTCTCGACGATTCGCTACCTGATCGTCCAACGAGGCAGTCGATTTAATTTTCTGTGTATTTTTGAGGCGGAGTAGCCATTTTTTTTGTAGTGTAGAGTTAGAGTAGTCGAGGTGTGAGTCGAGTTGGTTGGAGCTGTGAAGAGATTTATTAGGCGAGTAGAGTTACGGTTAGCCCGACGGACGGCCGAATTATTATAAATATTATATTTTTATTATTTGCCGGACGGACGGATATGAGAGAGTGTGTGCACGTGTGTGAGCCGGTCGCGAGTCGCGTTTAGTAATTATGTCGATACCGGAAATTATAATACTTTATTTAAATTTCTAATAAATTGAGTTGTGATTATAAGATTGAATCGTGAGTGTATCAATTTCCTTTACTCTAAAAGCCGCCGGTTCCGAGGTGGCCAGCCGTCGGGATTCCCTCTGTGACGAGGAGTCGAGGTGAGGATTTGCCGGGTTGCCGAGTAGTTTGTTAGAATAATTATTCTTTTATTTTAAATATCGCCAGGCGCCCAATAAAATTATAAATCGGTGATATTCTAACCATTTTTAACGTCGCTACGACGGAACCTCCGTCGGCTTATAATTTAATTTAATTGTATTTTCTGCCGACGAAAAGTAGCGTCGCAAATTATTTTTGTCAACGCTGAAATATTATCAAATATAACTTCCAGTATAAAATTTGGGGCGATTGTTCGGATCTCGTGAGAGATCATCTCGCCTGTCTTCCCTATGAAATTCACTAGCATAGGCTCTATATCTTCCCATTCATACATTATGGCTACTCCACTTGGCTCGTTTGTGAGTGGATGAAGGCCAATTAATTGCATTCCCTGCAATGAATTTTTTTCTAATAAGGGTCGTGCCCGGTTATAAGCGATGATTCTTGCATACATCTCTCTTGTAAGCCTTCTCATTTTTAGAAGATCTATCTTCCTGGCCATTTTATTTCGGGTTTCTTTGTTTTTAAAATGAGCGAATATTCGGCCAATTTCATCGTCTAGGAGTGTATTCGTGTATTGTACCAAATCCGGACAAATGAAAAACTCTCGAATTGCTTCCGCGCTTAATTCTGTTGGGTTTTGATAATGTACTGTCAATGTATGTGGCCCGTCCTTTTTCATAGAGATTACGTTCATGGTTTCCATATTTTTAGCCATTTTTCTGTTAAAAAAAAAAGAATTAAATTATTTAAGACGTATTTGTGTGCGTTTTTTATCCTTTTTTTCTGAAAAGAAAAGAAAAATATTTTTTTTGTAAATGCTAATAAGCCATAACACATCCCCTTTGTTAATCTTTTAGAACGATACAAGGACAAAACAGTATAGCACATTTATAATATTAATGTATTTTAGTACTATACATGAATTTAATCTATTTTTTATGTTTTGACTTTCTTGGTTAATCTTTGATTCCTTGTACACCACTTATGGTGTACTTCCCATTGGTGGGGAGATATTTTTATACCACATAATTCATGTATTGACCAGTGTTGTTCCTTTTCTTCTTGTCTTACATGTTTTTGTATGCATTTCAAATATATCAATGCTTATTTGTCTTACGCATGCTAAATGCAATTTTTGTGGTAAATTGCCATTTATCATCCATTTTCTGGACAGGATTTTTTTATCTGAATATTTTGGTTTATATATAGATTCTGCTTCCTTCAATGCTTTTGCTGCCTCTTCTTTGGTAGAGTACAGTATTTTAAGTTTTATTTTTAATTTTAGTAACACATTCCATGTTGCTATCTGTAAACGATAATTGACAGAATAGTCTTCTGAGATCTTTTTCTCTGTTCCCTGTCTTAGCAATTTCTCTTTTGTGTTGTCCTTTATTATTATTACTGTTATATATCAATGCTTTATTGAAAGAGGATCTGTCTATGTAGATTATAATGATGATTTTATGTCTGTTTTCTAAGTTATTTAAAACACGTAAGTTTATTATTTGTCCAAAAATAATGTCCTTGAAATGTGATAGTCAAGATTAAACCAATGCGTTGATTGTATTTTTTTTTTAGGTGGAGGTGGTTTATTTTATTTTTTTTTTTAATTATCAGTGAAGCATTGTTGAGGTGGTAAGTACGAGGATTTGGTTGGGGTCTTTTGGATAAGATTGTCAGAAGTTGTGTTGTGTTCTACGTCTTCGTTAAGTTGGTCTGTTCTAGTTGTAATGTTTTGTATAAGTATTATATCAACCAAAAATTTGTTTATATATTTTATTAAACGTAAAGAAATTATTATCAAACAAAAAACGTATGATATTGCGAATTACGTCAAATGGTATCTTACATTTATTATGTATAAAATTAAATCGCCTATCAAGACTGTCAAGGACTTCATTACACGACATGTTAGTAAATAAAATGCTGACGTCTAAAGACAACATAATATAGTCAGCTGGTATAATAATATTTTCTAATTTTCCTTTTAATTCAAAACTGTTAGTTATGTGAGATTTTGGTTTAGGTATGATATTTTTAATCTCATTATAAATTATTTTAGCTAAAAAATGTGTTGGACTATTAATTGTGGAAATAATCGGTCTTAAAGGAATATTTATTTTATGTATTTTTGGAAGTCCATATGCTTTCGCTAACAACGTATTGGTTTGAGTTAAAGAATTTTTGTGATAGACTCTTGTTAAGTATTCCTTATCATTTAAATTTTTCAAAATTGCATAAACATCAGATTGTAGTTTTTTCAAAGGGTTCTTATTTTGAGGAATATATGTATTCTTATCACTTAATAAATTAGTCATTTTATCTAAATAGTCATTTTTATTTAAACAAACAGTTAAATTACCTTTGTCAGAATTTGTGAAAAATATGTCTGGATTATCTATCAAAAATCTTTTTGTAGCTATTAACTTATTATTCAATTTGCGATTATTGTAAGCTATGTGTTTTGAATGTTTTGTTTCAAATTTAATATTTTTTACAATAATTTCTCTTATTGCATTTTTTATATCAGAATTTATGTCACTGTTCTCTAAGCTGCTTACTACGTTTTTTATTAGGTTTACTACATCTTTATTAGAAAATTCCGAATTACAATTAAACTTTCTCCCTAAAGACACTAAATTTATCACTTCATTAGGAATATCAATATCCATTAAATGTTTAATCCATTGACTTTTATGCTTATTATATTCATTAGTTTTGTTATATTTAATTAGATTTAATAATGTTTTCTCTAGTAATCTTGAAATTTTTTCATAAACTTTTTGACATTTCATTTCGGTAAATTTGAAAAAATCATCTAAAATATTTTCCGATAATAAACTATTCTTAATTTTATTCTTTAATTTATTTAATGATTTGTATAAATAATTCTAGTGCACATGAATGTCATTAATTTCTAATTTTAAAATACGGAAACATTGAGAGTTTGTATGTACTTTAAGAAATGATTTACAAGAATTACTATAAAACGTGTGACATTGTAGTTATACTACATGTCACTTAGAAATAAACTAGCGAGACAAGGTATAGTATAGCACCTGTCAAGCTTACTATGCGAAGTAAGCGTGCTATACATACCAATTAAGTCCTGTTAGACACACATATGCGAATGTGTGCAACCGATATAGGCTTACAGTGCGTAGTAAGCAGGAGAACCCGAAGCAAAGGAGATGCGACTCCTGACTGCGCACAATTGCACACACACACACACTGCTCCGTTGATCCAGCATCCTTATGTCTTCTCCAGCACCAGGAATGACATGTCTAGTTTGAGGTTATGGCAGACACAAACAAACATCTATATAGAGCCCGAGGAAAGTAGGTAAATTACCTCGGCAGCACTCCATAGGACGACGACGATTCACCGCTGCCTGGCTCCGCTCACTGAGGGCTGTTATGAGACGCCGATGTGCTCCAGCTGTCCGGACACTCCGAGCCGAAGATCCCGTATTGACAACATACGGTACCTGCAACGAAGAAACTCGAGGGGCTCGATTTAGCTTAAAATCGAGATAAAAAGGAACGATTTAAACGCTTACCTCGCAGATAGTATTCTTAGCAGGGCCGCAGTTACTCAATCGCCATCCAGCACCATGAAGTCAACGTCGTCGACGACATCTCCGTCGAGGCAGCGAAATCACGGCCCGAGCGGCCAGTACGAACTGAGCCGAGCGCGCACGACTCGAGACGCGAGAGTAGGCGCGCCTGCGCAATACTCCGAGGAAAAACTCTCTCGCTTCGTGCGTGCCAATAATCGACAGACTGCGACCGACCACCGATCGTGTAACACGCAATATCGCTATTTCAAAAGGCTACGTGTGTGTCCGAGGGATCCAGGAGACGAGCGTCCAGGTGAGCCGTGCTCCTTCCTCCCAAATCCAACTTCCTTAAAGTGTGTGTCCGCGACGCGTAGTTAGGTGCGGGACGGCCCGCAATCGCGCGAACGCGAGCGACCGCGGCCAACGTGACTGGCAATTTTTGAACGGCAAAGCCGCTGCTTTGCCGTGTAATACTTAAGAGCACATTAAGTGCAATAAACCTGCAATCTCTTTTTAACGAAGTTGTTTAATTTGTGTTTTAACCGTGACTCCACCCTAGTCCCCAGTGGACACGTCACATGGCGACCGTGACTTTTTGATCCGAAAAAAAAAAATTGTGATCGTGGACTTCGGGATTTCTTCAAGTATTAATCCGCCATATTGCGTACACACGGAGGAAGCGTCGAAAGTGGTTTTGGACGGCCATTTTGTTTCGACCACGTGCAACCAGATTTTGATTTTTTGTAATAAATTCAATTTTGGTTAATTGAAATTGTTGATGTTAGTGAATTATCTACAAAATTCGGTGAGTCTATACCATATTATTTGGTTTGAAATTTTTTTCTGCATATTGTTCTTTTTGTATATAACAGCAATAGTTATATTTTTCCCTTTACAAATATAAATTTTGCAATTAGTTTTATTCCCTTCTAGCTCCAAAATATTTGATTTTGTTTAAAGGCTTTTTGAAGTTTGTTAAATTAAATTACATTAAAAGTTTATGAGTAAGAGAATTTTGGAGTACGAGTAAGTACTTAGTAAATTTTTTTTTTCAAGCTACGTTCTCAACTTAGAAAAAGAAAAGAAAGGAAAATGTTTTTTTTTAAGTTTATATTAATTAATTATTGTTAAATATTAGCAGTCAAAGTTGATATTGTACCCTGTAGTAATAAATTCAAGGGGCAAATAGCAAATATCTCAGTTACTTGATTTATTCGACAAGTAATTTTTGTGAAAATTTTTGTTTGCAATTAAATTGAGTTTTTTATTATAAACAACCATTCTTTGAGTTAATTAGAACCTTTAGCCACCAAAATTATATTCAATTTAATTTATTTTTGAATAAAATAGAACCCTTTAAATATTGAGAACGATAGCCAACCAAGTGTATATACAGTTATACAGTGTTAAGATAGTAATATTTAATTGCTGTACGCTTATTAATTTTGAAATTGCATTAACAAGTAACATTTCACTATTTATTTGCATTGTATATATATCTTTTTAAGAGTCGTAACCCATCAAGCACCATTGTAACCCAATCCAGCACCATATATACCCATATATACCCAACACGTTTAAATATTTCAAGCTTGGCTTGTAAATTATTCGCTTGTACGCTTGCCTTTCACTCAAGTTAGTTGTTTGTGAATTCTTGCGTAGGTATTTAATTAGTTTTGTTGATAAATTTGGTCATAACGGTATCGACAAAAATAAATTAACAATTTTTTTTTGCTTTTGTCATTTTGTGCGCTTAAATTAACAATACTGACTTGTTAGTGTGTTATATAATTTTAATTGCTTAATAACTAAAATTTAGTTTTGTTATTATTTTTATTTGCTTGCTCATAAATTAGTTTGCTTAAAATTAAAGCAATTTGATAATTTTATGCTTGCATAATTGTAATTAATTATTAAGTCAAAATTTTGTTTTTTTTAAGAAATTAAGCTACAATTGAGCTGGTTAGAAATAAATTTAATTTTTTTTTTTTGATTGACTACAAGTTGTATTGAGCTGCACTTAGTATTAAAATTTTTTTTTGACGTAATAGCGTGAATTAATTTACGTGTCCTAAGAAATCCTCAAAATGTCAGAACTAAATGGGAGTTTGACTCTGTATACGTTAGCAGAGGAGGATTATACTAGGTTATCGTTGGAAGAGGGCATCCAGCGGATACGGCAAAATGTTTTTCATTGTAGTAATCAAGAAATACTACAATATGCCGATCTAAAAAATTTAAACGCCACAGATTCCATGTATAATATAAGAAATCGAGTTGAAAGATTTGAAACACGGAAATGTTTCGGGTTAGCGGCGGCATATTGGGATCCTGAAGTAGACGAGGCGAATTTTTAATTATTGTTAAATATTAGCAGTCAAAGTTGATATTGTACCCTGTAGTAATAAATTCAAGGGGCAAATAGCAAATATCTCAGTTACTTGATTTATTCGGACAAGTAATTTTTGGTGAAAATTTTGTTTGCAATTTAAATTGAGTTTTTTATTATAAACAACCATTCTTTGAGTTAATTAGAACCTTTAGCCACCAAAATTATATCAATTTAATTTATTTTTGAATAAAATAGAACCCTTTAAATATTGAGAACGATAGCCAACCAGTGTATATACAGTTATACAGTGTTAAGATAGTAATATTTAATTGCTGTACGCTTATTAATTTTGAAATTGCATTAACAAGTAACATTTCACTATTTATTTGCATTGTATATATATCTTTTTAAGAGTCGTAACCCATCAAGCACCATTGTAACCCAATCCAGCACCATATATACCCATATATACCCAACACGTTTAAATATTTCAAGCTTGGCTTGTAAATTATTCGCTTGTACGCTTGCCTTTCACTCAAGTTAGTTGTTTGTGAATTCTTGCGTAGGTATTTAATTAGTTTTGTTGATAAATTTGGTCATAACGGTATCGACAAAAATAAATTAACAATTTTTTTTTTGCTTTTGTCATTTTGTGCGCTTAAATTAACAATACTGACTTGTTAGTGTGTTATATAATTTTAATTGCTTAATAACTAAAATTTAGTTTTGTTATTATTTTTATTTGCTTGCTCATAAATTAGTTTGCTTAAAATTAAAGCAATTTGATAATTTTATGCTTGCATAATTGTAATTAATTATTAAGTCAAAATTTTGTTTTTTTTAAGAAATTAAGCTACAATTGAGCTGGTTAGAAATAAATTTAATTTTTTTTTTTTTGATTGACTACAAGTTGTATTGAGCTGCACTTAGTATTAAAATTTTTTTTTGACGTAATAGCGTGAATTAATTTACGTGTCCTAAGAAATCCTCAAAATGTCAGAACTAAATGGGAGTTTGACTCTGTATACGTTAGCAGAGGAGGATTATACTAGGTTATCGTTGGAAGAGGGCATCCAGCGGATACGGCAAAATGTTTTTCATTGTAGTAATCAAGAAATACTACAATATGCCGATCTAAAAAATTTAAACGCCACAGATTCCATGTATAATATAAGAAATCGAGTTGAAAGATTTGAAACACGGAAATGTTTCGGGTTAGCGGCGGCATATTGGGATCCTGAAGTAGACGAGGCGAATTTCGTTCTATTGGATATATCCGGTAATAGAAATTTGAATTTAACCTCGGAAGGGGAAAATTACTTAGCTGGCACATGGAGGAATCCGTCCGTCATGAGACCAGTAAGTAGTGAAATTACAGCGGGAAATCCTACGGTATCAAGGGATAACATGGAAGTGCACAGTGGTGCTTACCCACGTATTCATGGGCAATTGCCGACAGGTCAAACATTGGGACCATATGCAGATCCGTTAACTTTCAGTAATTCGCGGAATTCGACAGCACTGATTGGCGGAGAAAACGTGGTAACGACAAATGCTAATGTTAGATTACATTTGAACTTTCCATTGCCCACTTCAACGTCAGAACCCCTCCAGCACCCAGATAATAATTATAATTTACATAGTAATAGTATTAATCTCCCATGCGCGCAATCAACCCAATATCCAGCACACGGAAATGTGATAGAACATAGACAAAATGAACAAAACGCGGCAGATCAGGTTCAATTTAGATTTCAAGAGACAATTTTTAAGTGCGAGTTTTAATTCGAGAAATGCAGGCGGATATGATCAAACATCGTATTTGCAAATTAGACAGTTTGTGGCAACTAACACGAACACAGATAACATGAGATCACCACCAACCCCGAGGCCGAGAAATCCAAATACAATCAATCTTCCGCGAAATGTTCAGAGCCATGAATCACATGTTCCACAAATAACGGAGGAAGATCCGGAAAATCGAACATTTCCAATCTACACTCAGGCGGGTAATAGGACACAAGGAGTGAGATTTAGTGATGAATTCACGAGAAATTGTGAAAGACCAATACCTGCAACGAGTAGTTCGAACGAAACGAGGTACCGAATAGGAAATGAACGAGAGTATTACGATCAGCGTGAACCGATCCAGCAGCCTTCTTACACCCAAAACAATTCCTTCCAGCAACAGGAAAATCCTAGAACCGTCCAGCAATTCCCACGAAATTATACTAATTCATCTAATCCTAATCTCGAACGACAGCCTCCAGTTATACCACAATCCCAATATAATATTCCTCCAGCACCATCACAAAATAATTTTAGACAATATACCTACAATTATTCCCAACCCTACCCCCAGTCAAGCACCAGGCGAGAAGGATCACTTTTGGATAATTCGACCTTCCAAAGAGAAAAACGTGTCAGCGAAATTCTAAAACAATGGCATATTGAATTTAAAGGTGATAAAAGAAACGATCCAGAGTCATTCCTAGTAAATTTGACGGAATGTGCACGCTCATACCAATTGACTATGGATGACATCACTAGGTCATTGCCAGTAGTACTGGATGAAGATGTCTGGTGTTGGTTTCGCAGGGAACATCGCAATTGGTTGATATTGGAAGACTTTCAACAAGCATTTAAACTCCAATATTGTAAAGAAGACTTACAATATCAAGTAAGAAAAAGGATAATGGTAAGAACACAGGGACCGCAAGAAGATATTTCGACATATCTTTCGAAATTCCGCAACTTATTGGATCAGTTGAAGCCTCCAATGCCCCTTGGCGAACAATTAGCGATCACATACGATAATCTACATCCAAATTATAGGCGAAGAATCGACAAAGACCAATTTTCATCGTTTTTGGAATTGCAGCTGCTAGGAAAAAAAGAAGAAGCACGCAAACGCCAAGACACACTCTACCGTCCTCCGCCAGTAGAAGACGACGAGCAACTCTTCAACTCCGCGTACGAACCAGTAAAAGCGAAAAAGTCTGGTAAAACTGCTGCAATCGCTGGGAATGCCAGTGATGCAGGCACTACGCACGAAGAGGCACCTGCTGCCGCCTTACAGCAATCTCCAGCACCCTCAAACCCCCCGTCGTATAACCCCAAATAATAAAAAATCTTATAATAAAAAGCGAAACGGAACAAATCAAAATGGAAAAGGGCCAAATGAGAAAAACAAACAGGCCCCAGCTGGAAATGGTAATAATGGAGAACAGGAAACCGGGACAGATAGCCCCACTACTGAAAATAATGGCAAAACAAGGAATAAGGAAACAGACACTTGCCACACATGCGGCATCACAGGTCATTGGTCCTATGATTGCCCAGACAATTCTTGCAGAGGGTGTGGTAGGAAAAACACACTGAAGCGAAATTGTCCCGCATGTAAAGTTTCTAGAC
This sequence comes from Theocolax elegans, assembly GCA_026168455.1. Classification (NCBI taxonomy): domain Eukaryota; kingdom Metazoa; phylum Arthropoda; class Insecta; order Hymenoptera; family Cerocephalidae; genus Theocolax; species Theocolax elegans. The sequence goes on along the minus strand of CM047430.1, from coordinate 34,407,026 downwards.
CGGCGGGAAACGACTCGCGGAGGAACCAGTAGGAGTCGTTGTGTCCTCCTTGGTAGAAAACGTTATAGTAGACTCCAAAACTACCGAATTTCCAGCAAATCCAAATAAGAGAAAGAAAACAGGTTCCATGAATCCAAAAAGATTAAAAATTTCCCCTCCAGCACCAATTATAAACACCGGAAAAGCCCATCCAGCACCATACAAAAAACAAGAAAATTCCCATCCAGCACCCCAAAAGAAAAGAAAAAATTCCTCTCGCACCCTCCACAACCCAAGAAAATTCCCATCCAGCATCCAAAAAGAAAAGGAAAAATTCCTCTCCAGCACCAACGGTAAAAATAGTTAAACTGTCGGATGAATCGGGAGATAAGTCGAATAACAGCGTAGTAGAAAATATGTTTTCAACCGCTGTCTTATCACCAGATTCACTCATCCAAAGGCATCCGTTAGGTAAGCTTGAGCCTAGGTTGTTTTTCTCGATAGAACTAAACGGAAGAAAGATGATAGGACTTTTAGACGCCGGATCTGTTTATTCCTATATAGGAAAAGGTTTAGGAAAACAGTTTAGCGGGAAATTTAAACCTTGCAAGGGCGCCGTAAGCGTAGCCAATGGGATATCAGTTCCTGTGGAAGGAAAATTAGACGTAACGGTTAGTATCGATGGAATTGAGAAAACCTTACCTTTCCGAGTAGCAGATGGACTACAGTACGAGTGTATCTTGGGAATTGATTTCAAACGTTTATTTGAACTCAAGATAGACTTCGGAAACGACACATGGTGGACACCAGCAGGGGAAGTTCATCAGTTTTATCCCTATGGGCAAGATCCCAGCTACCTTCCAGCACTAGCTAGTATAGATGGCCTTCGTCAAGCGTCAGAAGAAGAGGAAAAAGAAATAGAAAAGGTCCTAGACAGTCTTATCCCGAAAACCCCGAAAACTCTACTATGTGAGTAGAACAATGACCAAAGCAGAACGCAATTACACTGTAACTGAAAAAGATTGTTTAACGGTTCTGTGGTCAGCAGATAGGCTTAAAGGATATCTTCAAGGAGAACAGTTTACCGTAATAACAGACCATTTCAGTCTTTTATGGTTAAATAATCTCAAAGACCCTGCAGGCCGACTGTCACGATAGAATACAGCGCTACAAAATTACGATATCAAATTTGTACATCGTAAAGGTGCTTTGCATCAAGTTCCGGACGCTTTATCAAGAGCGTGGGAAGAGTCAGAAGTAGCAGCTGTAGTTCCGAGTCACATAGATGATCCATGGTACATACGAAAAATGGAGAACGTACGGAAATTTCCAGCTAAGTATCCCGATTTTAAAATCGAGAGTGGTTTTCTTTACGCACATCGTCGAAACCCATTAGTCGATCCATTGTTCCCTGATTTGGATGCGTGGAAATCAGTTCTTCCAGCATCAAACAGACCCCAAGCTCTTTTCGAAGCCCATAATACTCCTCAATCAGGACATTTAGGCATAGAAAAAACTTACGCACGTCTTGCGACTTATTATTATTGGCCAGGTTATTTTTACGATACCTCTTGTTATGTCCGATCGTGTCATGAATGTCAAATCCACAAAAGTTGCCAATTGCCCCCGGCAGGGCTAATGGGCGAAAGAAATATCGAGGGACCATGGAAAGTTGTGGCTGCCGATATTATGGGCCCGAAGCCAAAATCTAAACGAGGTTTCAGATACGTAATTGTTTTTGAAGATTTATTCACTCGTTACGTAGAAATTCAGCCACTTAGGAAGGCAGACGCTAAAAGTGTATGGCAAGCTTTTGAGGATTTGATCATAAACCGATGGGGATGCCCTAAGTTTTTGTTGACAGATAATGGGACTGAATTTGGCAATAAATTAATGTCTGAACGCTTAGATGCTTACGGTATTAAGCAAACTACCACACCGCCTTATAGACCCCAAGCGAATCCGGTAGAGCGAGTAAACCGTAATTTAAAGCCTATGATTAACAGCTTTTTAGCTGAAGATCATAAAGAGTGGGATCTGCATTTAAAGGAATTTTGTTTTGCTTTAAATACAACGATTCACTCGTCGCTTAAAACAACACCAGCGTTTATGAATTTGGGTAGAAATCCGGAACCATCCATCCTAATCCGAAAGCACCTCGAGAATCCCATTCCTATCCTTCCTGAAGACTCAGAAAAGTGGTCAGATCGTATGAAGAGACTTCCAGCTCTTCACGATTTAGTTAAACATCATATGGATAAAGCCACTGCTAGGCAAGCCAAATATTATAACAGGAATAGAAGGGATATTACTTACCAGATAGGAGATAAAATAGTTAAATTAAATCGTGTACAATCTTCTGCAGAAGGAAATTTTGCAGCCAAACAGGCTCCGAAATTTGTAGGTCCAGCAACAGTAGTCGAAATTGAATCCCCTACTGTTTATATCGTAGAAGATGACGATACAAAGAAAAGAACTGAAATATCCATAGAGGATATTAAGCGATACATTCCGCCCCAAAAGGTAATTATCAATCCCATTTCTATTCTAGATGTTACAACGGCGAAGCAGCCTACGAGGAAGGGGAGGAAGAGGCGGAACGTCGGCAGTTCGACGTCCTCTGATGGGCGAGGCGCCGATCTACCCGCCTCCCCAAAACGTAGCAACGCTACCCACCCCAGCGACACCTCCAGCACCACCGTCCCCGGTGCCTCAACGGACGCTTCCGAAGAGGGAGAAGAGTCCGGAAGGGTATCGGTACCGGGGTTACGTGTCATACCGGGCGGATGTGACGGAGACGCCGAGCCACTACGGCGACAGCTTCCTGCGGCACAGACCCCCACATCCACGGGGAAGAGGAAGAAGCCAGACGAGGGAGCCGGTATCGAGAGACCGCCAAGGCGCCGAGGTCGGCCACGGAAAGCCGCCTGCGCCATGCGAGCAACCGCAGGTCCCGGCGATCCACCGCCTCCCCCAGCACCAGTCCCTCAACCCCAACCCCATCCAGCACCAACTTCCCAGTCCCATTTCCATCCAGCACCATTCTCTGTGACCCGTCCCCAACCCCTTGCGCCGCAATCTTCCGACCCCCTTCCCGCATTCCCCAGACCCATTATACCCATTATATATTACCCAAATATACCGCGACCCCTCCCAAGATCATGCAATGCGCATCGTGCATTTTGTCCCTATCCCTATCCCGTATACCCCTTCCCTTACCCTTTCCGAATTGCCCCCACCCCTATTAGCCCCTATCCAAAACGCCCCTCCAGCACCCCGTCAAACCACCCCACCTCCCGAAGAACGCCGTACGGGACCGGTTTCCCCACCTATCCCATCCCTGTTGTCCCTGGAAATTTCCCCACCACCCCAATTCCCCTCACCATCCAGCACCAGCTCCCTAGCACCCCCTCAACGATCCCAGCGAACAAAATCTCGCCTTGTCCAGCACCCTGGCCCCACGTCCAACGGCGTACAGTGGCCGTAGAAGGCAGGGATGCTGGAACTGTGGAAGTCGAGACCACAGTTGGCAGAGGTGTCCGGAGGCACGTATCAAGTTTTGCCGCGGATGTGGCAGGACCGGGACGACCATTGAGGCCTGCCCGGAGTGCCACGACGAATGGGTACAAGCCCTGCAGATTCACCCCAAATAGGGGAGTGTAAATTTTTTTTTAATTTCATTAAATGGATAAAACTTTTGAAATATGACTTATATTTTACTCCCTTAAGACCCACACCATTCCCAAAAATGGAGAAAATATATACACAATGTTAGTTTAGTACAATAGTTAATTGATAAATTCAGAATTACATACAAACTTCACAAAGTATAATGAATAAATTTTTAATTGTTAAAGAATGCATTAATAAAGAAAACCAAATAATGTGTTTGATTCACTATAGTATTCATAATAGTTTCATTATTATAGTTAAATTCATGTCATTATTTAATCTTGACGTAAAGCCACTTTCGACGGAGGAAAGCAACTCACCAGGTTAGTAATGAATGAAAGTTTTCTATTCTAATACATTTTTTTGGGATGATTGTTTCATGTTAGTTTGGGTTATGAATATCGCGAATTTCGGAATTGGTCGGAAAGCGAGCGTGATAAGAGTTTGTAAGCCAGTCACACGTAATTCGAATCGAATAAAGTAATTTAGTTATCGGAAAATTAATAATTACACACTCAGCGTGTTACACGGTTACACAGATTAACTCTAAAAGAAAAGCTGTTCCAGATTCCAGTGTTCCAGAATTCAAGAAACCCATTACACCTATCAATTAGAAAATTTTTTTTTGTTATTCTGTTGAAGTTTAATAGTAAGATATGCGAAAAAAAAAATTTTTTTAATTTATTTTACGACACAAACAACACAGACAGTTACACTTTACACCGCTGTAGATAGCACCGGCTATCTTAGGTTAAGTTTTTACGTACTAGGATCTATTTAGAATCGTTTTGATCGCTAGTATTGTATTCATACTTCTGTGTGCATTGTGCATCCCCTTGCGTATTCTAAATCGAAGTAAGGTATAACTTCGGTTTGGGAGGGGGGAGTTGTGACATTGTAGTTATACTACATGTCACTTAGAAATAAACTAGCGAGACAAGGTATAGTATAGCACCTGTCAAGCTTACTATGCAAAGTAAGCGTGCTATACATACCAATTAAGTCCTATTAGACACACATATGCGAATGTGTGCAACCGATATAGGCTTACCGAAGCAAAGGAGATGCGACTCCTGACTGCGCACAATTGCACACACACACACACTGCTCCGTTGATCCAGCATCCTTATGTCTTCTCCAGCACCAGGAATGACCCGTACCATATCCCCAGGTCCCATCCAGCCTTGATTGCCCTCTCCAGCACCCAAGAGAAGCCTCCGATGTTGAGCAGCCCAGGTAAAGACTCCAGGCCTTGGAATGAGGTAGCGCCCTGGCGCTCAAGCAATGGTGTACTGCCAACCAGAGTACCTGAAACGGTAATTAATTACCAAGTTGGTCGACTACTAAGGAACGAGGATGGAGAAGCTATAACCAGGCATAGCTTCTCCCAGGTATGTCAGCAGGACCAAAAGGAAAGGAGATGACATGTCTAGTTTGAGGTTATGGCAGACACAAACAAACATCTATATAGAGCCCGAGGAAAGTAGGTAAATTACCTCGGCGGCACTCCATAGGACGACGACGATTCACCGCTGCCTGGCTCCGCTCACTGAGGGCTGTTATAAGACGCCGATGTGCTCCAGCTGTCCGGACACTCCGAGCCGAAGATCCCGTATTGACAACATACGGCACCTGCAACGAAGAAACTCGAGGGGCTCGATTTAGCTTAAAATCGAGGTAAAAAGGAACGATTTAAACGCTTACCTCGCAGATAGTATTCTCAGCAGGGCCGCAGTTACTCAATCGCCATCCAGCACCACGAAGTCAACGTCGTCGACGACATCTCCGTCGAGGCAGCGAAATCACGGCCCGAGCGGCCAGTACGAACTGAGCCGAGCGCGCACGACTCGAGACGCGAGAGTAGGCGCGCCTGGGCAATACGCCGAGGAAAAACTCTTTCGCTTCGTGCGTGCCGATAATCGACAGACTGCGACCGACCACCGATCGTGTAACACGCAATATCGCTATTTCAAAAGGCTACGTGTGTGTCCGAGGAATCCAGGAGACGAGCGTCCAGGTGAGCCGTGCTCCTTCCTCCCAAAGCCAGCTTCCTTAACGTGTGTGTGCGCGACGCGTAGTTAGGTGCGGGACGGCCCGCAATCGCGCGAACGCGAGCGACCGCGGCCAACGTGACTGGCAATTTTTGAACGGCAAAGCCGCTGCTTTGCCGTGTAATACTTAAAAGCACATTAAGTGCAGTAAACCTGCAATCTGTTTTTAACGAAGTTGTTTAATTTGTGTTTTAACCGTGACTCCACCCTAATCCCCAGTGGACACGTCACAAACGAAATGTTATTCAAATTTTTAAACGAGTTCTTAATATGACTAGGGATAACCTCGTGACTTCTGCAATTAAGTAATATAAATATTTGTCCGGTAATGTGCAAAAAATTAGATAATGTTATAACTTTAGGTAAAGATAAAACATCGAAGTGGGATATGACTGGTGTAGTATATAAGTTTAATTGTAAAAATTGTCTGGCTACATATATAGGTGAAACAAAACGTGGTCTTAAAACAAGAATTAAAGAACATCAAAAAAATAATAACCCGGATGCAGTTGTTACTGCACATATTGCAAATAATAAAGATCAAGAATTTAATTGGACTAATGTAAAAATATTAGACTATGAACCTTGTTATAAAAAACGTCTAATTTCAGGAATGTTATATATTAATTATTATAACGGTACTTTAAATAGAAAAGAAGATACACAATTTCTACACAGACAATATACAAATATAATGGTTTGATTTAACATCGACCTATTTGTGTAGATGAAATAATCGATGTATTACTTACACATTTACAATTTGTTTTGATATAAATACAAATGCTTTCCATATGTTCTACTTATTCGACTTAGCTCCTTGAGCAGTATTAATTGTTTTCGTTCGTTCAGTGTCATAGGTATATAACGGTTTTCTATAATTGTCTACATTTATGTATTGTTATAATTTATATAGTTTGTGTTCAATAAATATTTCAGTCCCTAAAGAGGTCCGCAAATAAGCAGACGAAACGTTGTACAATATCTCGGTATATGTTTATACGTACGATCAATCGAATCTAACGGTTCTACTTTAATTCGACTTTCATGCGCAAAATCTCGAGTTGCACCTCTAAAATCGATGACAATTTCTCGAATGGAACTATGTGGTGCGCTAATATTGGTTCGACTTTTTAAGGAAGCTCGTTCAGCCTTTCACTGGCCTATCCATCGAATCATATTCTGGTCAGATTCGACTATTGTTCTTCAATGGCTAAAAAAATCACCTCAAGTTTTAAAGGTATTTGAAGCGAATCGTGTATCTGAAATACAAGTTCTCGGTGATCGAATTTTTTGAAAAATCCGACTTGGTTTGTAGGTTCAACTTGGTTAAAACAGCCTGAAAATACTTGGCCCATAAGTGTAGAGTTTGTTCTTTCGGAATTGCCGGGTTTGCGAAAAAATGTGTGTTTACTTTTAAAACCGGACCCGTGTGATATATTCCAGCGTTTTTCTTCATATTCAACATTAATTAATACTATCGCATTATGTCTACGATTACGTCGATCAAATACTTATAAAACTAAAAATGTTAAAATACAAGAGAAACTCGAAGCTGAAAGGAAAATTCTAAAAATAATTCAGCGGGAACAATATTATGAAGAAATCGAACGAATTTCAAAAAACGGAAACGGAAAAGACACCAGACTCACATCTTTTAATCCTTTTCTTGATGAATACGGATTGCTTCGTGTCGGCGGTAGATTACATAACGCAACAATATCCGATAATCAAAAATATCCAATACTTTTGTTATCATATCATTATGTAACTGACCTCATAATTACCGAAATTCATCGCAATAGTTATCACGCCGGGATTCAAAGTACTTTATGCACGATTCGACACCGTTTTTGGTTACTTAACGGAAAAAATCAAGTTAGAAAAATAATACGCCGTTGCATAATTTGTATTCGACATAAGCCCACTCCATTACAAAGCAAAATGGGAGATTTACCGAAATCGCGAGTTGAAAAAACGGCCGCCTTTGTACATACTGGTATAGATTTTTTCGGTCCACTTTTTATTAAGGAAAAGAAACATCGTAATCGAAATAGAATTAAGACATACACATAGAAATCGTTAGTGACTTAACAACAGAAGGATTTTTAGGGGCGATTAGAAGATTTATCGGTCGCCGAGCGATTCCGACACATGTATATTCAGATAACGGGACTAATTTCATCGGAGCAAACAATCAGCTTCGCGAATTATATTCATTATTTTATTCAGAGCAGTTTCGAGAGAATGTAGACAATTACGCGATACGTAAGAATATTTCTTGGCATTTTAATCCTCCTTTATCTCCCCATTTCGGCGGTATTTGGGAAGCAGCTGTCAAGTCATTTAAACATCATTTTAGACGTGTAATAGGCAATCAGCTTCTTACTTTCGAAGAAATTAATACCTTAGCTATTGAAATCGAAGCTATTTTAAATTCAAGACCTTTATGTTCGATTTCTAGCGATCCAAATGATCCGCTCGCGCTAACTCCCGCGCATCTTTTAGTTGGACGCCCACTTACTATGCTGCCCGAAGATAATTATCTTTCTGTTACAGAAAATCGACTTTCTGTGTGGCGATTCATCACTAAAGTTCGTCAAGATTTTTGGAAAAGATGGCATTTGGAATACCTTGGCGAACTCCAAAAACGTCAAAAATGGTTAGACAACAAGGGTGAAATTAAAAAAGGCTCAATTGTCATTGTCATTGATAAAAATCAACCGTATATGCGATGGCAGCTTGGACTGGTCTCAGATGTTAATCTAGGAAGTGACGGAATAATCAGAGTTGCTACTATCAAAACAGCTCAAGGCGTTTTCAAAAGAAATATAACTCAGTTGTGTTTATTACCCGATGTAGCATAAGTCATATAATTGCAATGTACACAATGATTTATAATAATTATGCTATTTATACATGCGTACACATTTACGCTTATGGCTACACACATCTTTTCTCGCTTCCCTCGCAACGGGGGGAGTATGTTCAGTCGTTAACAATATTATCGACTTAACGAAATTATCGCACTGTTAATAATATATATATATATATATATATATATATATTGTAACAATGAGACTCATTTGCTACAAATTAAAAAAAGGAACGGGCGTCGGGTCTTGAACCCGAGCCCCTTCGGATCCGAAGGCGTTTACGCTACCACTGCGCTACGCCCGCAATTGGTCGTAGCGCTTCTTATCGCTCTTATATGTTACCGAACACGCGCCACCTAGCGTGTCGGTATAGCTGAGATCTATGACAAGTGGATTAAATCCACCTTGTCACATTATATATATTTGATGTATAATATTATTCAATATAATTCAAATTATTTTGACCTGCTATACAAAGATCTGGAAGGGTCTGAAACGTAGAAACAGGCTAGAAACCCGTTTGAACCTCGCACGTTTTGAACGCGCTGGCCGGTTAATTGTTTTATGATTTTATGGTTTTTGGGCAAACTTGTAACGATCGAGTTCGAACCTCGCTTTACGACGCAAAATAAGAAATTTTCCAGAGGTTTTTCCTATTTCTTAATATTCTACTGGTCATAACGGGTTTACTTAAAAATTTCCCAAATAATCAGCTGGTCAACAAGGCGTCGGTTTTCGCCTAAGCAATCTGTGAAACATATAGTCACTTCTCGTCCGACTCTCAAGCAGTCAGTTTTGTTAGTTCGAAATACTATCAAGTATATTATTCTTTCGCCGCGTATAGTTAATTGGAATTACTATATTTTTCGCGTACTTTTTATTTCGTCGAGTGTTGTGAATCGACGAACAAATATCGCGATTAATTATTAAAAAATTAACAGTGCGAATAATTTGTGTGTGTGTATATGTGTATGTGAATATATTTATGAGTATATATATATATACAGAATTCGTCTGATTGCGCGAATTCTTTGCTCATTATACGTATGAGATCTGTTATGAAGACTAGTGGTTAGTCACCACCAACGCGATTGTATATTGGTTATACACGCGCCTTAGAGATATATATACTTATATATCTAGGCGATCAGGTGTTTTTATCCGATCGTTAGTGTGAGGCTCAGCCTCCTCTTGACTAGTGGTTAGTCACCACCACGCGTATATACAAATATATATATATATAAATATTTGGCAAAGATCACACCTTCACTTTAATTGAATTGTTAAGATATAAAAATTAAAATAGTTAATTGTACTTTTATTTGTATCAAATTTTCGAGGGTTTTTTTATGCCTTTCTGGCTTTTTCCCTCTTTCTTTTTGAGCCAATAAATATGTATTAATTTCTGCTCAAATCAGTCTATTTAATTTATTATATAACCTGCAATTTTTATTTCCTTTATCATTATACGTAACAATATTAGAAAAAATTATAAATAATATCAATTAATATATAGAATATTAAAAACATCGGGAATTCTCCATGTTGATGAGTTTCCGACACTACACTAATTATTGCTATTTTATATAAAAATAAACTCTTTAAATGCAATTTTACAAAAATAATTTAATATTTATATGATTTAAGTGAAAAAAACACCAAAAACATCGGTATAATGAAAATTCAAAATTTTAGTTTCGGTATTTCGGCCGCCATTTTGCGAAAAACATCTCAGATCAAAAAACTCAACGGATTTGAAAAGATATGATAGTTTGTGCACTTTTGTGCTTATTTGCGACAATAAAATTAAAATTGCTTCTTCCTGTAATTTTCGATTAAACAAAAAAATTCTTAAAAAAACGTATTTTTTATTTTAATTTGTTAATTACTAATTGAAAATAAAATTTTTCAATATTTTAAACCATTGCATTGTGTAGAGCATACCCGAAAATAGTAGGAATAACTATTTCCGAATTAATTTATTGTAGTTTTTATCAAACTATTCAAGCTCAAACGTAAGATTAAAATTTCTTCACGCTGGGACTTAATGGGTTAAATATCGGGTAGATTTCTGAAATATTTAAATTTATTTCGGGTTTATATATGTATTGGCGATTGTTTTTACGAATAACCTCCTGTGTTAATTCATCTATTTCCGTCCTAGCTGAGCAAGTAGGAGCTAGGCTTAAGATTCCTACTCCTTGATAGCGGTTAGTTGATCTGGTTGATTTGTACAGGTTACGTGTAATATTTCCCTTTTTAGTGTGGAAAATATCCATATTTCATCAGCTTGTAAATAACTCCACTGAGTATTTGTATTTGTTTTTAATATTATGTGACATTTCCTCAAGTTATCATGTTCTGGGGTCAAAAACATTCATAACTTACAATCTTCGTGTGACGAGGTGTCTTTTAATGATTCTTGTATGGGGCATATAAGTGCATAATGTATTCGTATACACTCATTAAATAGTTGGCTGTGTATTTTTAAATATTGTTTCTGGTTTGCCGCCAGCATAAAATAGACATGTGAGGGTACTAATAGCGCTGTACCGATAGCGTTGTTTAGTTTGTCATATTATGGCACGTCTAGTGGATGTAGTCTGTCCAAATGGTATTCTGTTCTGTCTACTAGGGGTAGGTATAGTACTGTTAATACTGTACCCTGATTATTTATTGATTGATAGTATCTATTTTTGCTATTTTTGCAATTTCTTAAGGTTTTAGATGCTCTGTTTGAATTGGAAAATCCCAATTTAAATGTGTATGTTGTATGTCCACTACAATTTGTTGTAAAATTACGGGTTTTAACAGTCCTGGGTGAACTCGTCCCTCTTTTAATAATTGTAAAAATTTTAACAACTTTTCACAACTATTTATTAGGTGATCCTTTAATTTTACCCTTCTACTGTAACTTATTAGGTTCATCATATACTTCATTCTATTTTCTTGCTCTTAAAAATCTTTTATATGTTGATTCATTATTTCTTCCATTTGGTGTAAGGTTTTGTCGTGTAATTTTGTAATGTTGTATATTTCTTCAAATCTTGTTGTAATTATATGTGTCTTTTCTTCGGTTAAGTGTACCAGTGTTTTCTGATCCTCTTTTATATAAACTTTTACTTAAGGATCCTACAATTTCCAATAGTGCTAATTTTTTTCCAATGAGATGGCTAATTTCCAACTAGCTTTTCTTAGTTTTATTGTATCTAGTTTTTCGTAGTATATGCCAGGGTTTGAGAATACATAGTTTGTATGTCCGAGTGTCATGTTTAGGTGTCCGAGTAGGGTAAGTAATATTGTAATTAGTTACATATTGAATAAATTATTATAAATTTATAGGTAGCAAGATAATAGTATATACAGATCCCTGAAATTTTAAATAAAATTAGTAGTTATGTACAAACGTTTGTATTTTCCCAAATCATACACTGATACAAAATTATAGGTATTTCAATTTGTATGTGTATATGAGTTCCCTTCTTAGTTTAATTAAGTTATTAATGAACTTCAGTCTGAAGTAATACGCTGGGGGCGAGTTTGACTTTGTTTTTGTGTTTGCACACTCATTTCCTATTAGGTTTTTCTCAAAGATCATTTTCGCGGCCTTTAATTTTAACTATTTTGTATTTCGCGTCATAATAAGGGCTGGCTTTGTTTCCCCTATTGTCATTTAACACATTCACGTAGTCTCCTACCTTTAAGTCAATGTGTCTTGTAGTTTTATCATATCTTTCCTTTGACTTATGTTTAGCTTCAATTTGATTTTGTCTTGTTAAAATTTTCATTTCATTTAGCCTAACCATTAAATCCCTTAAATAAACATTGTAAGTCCTTACTTTTTCCTCATCTGGTATATATAATGGAAAACGCACTCTACGACCGAAAACAAGTTTGAAAGGTGTAAACTTGGTGGACTTGTGTTCGCTTGTATTGTATGTAAATGTCGCAAAGGGGGCTAACCTGTCCCAGTCATCAATTTTATCAGAATATTGTCTAATAAAATCTACAAGCGGGGCATGGCTTCGTTCAAGTGACCCATTTGTTTGTGGCCTGTATCCGGACGTGGTTAGGTGATTTATTTTAAAAATACGTAACATCTCTTCTACTATGTCCGATAAAAAACTTTTATGTCAGTCTGATAAGATAGCACGGGGGGCACCATATTGGCAAATAAGGTGTTTCACCAACGCATTTGCAATTGTGGTGGCCCTTAGGTCCTTAATAGGTACTGCAATAATGTATTTTGTTAGGTTACATGGCATGGTTAATAAGTGGTTATTTCCGCTTGGTGTTGTTCTTAATTTACCTACCGTGTCTATGCTTACTTTATCGAAGGCTTTGATTGGTGTATCTGTGATTATCATGGGTTCTTTTGTTTTTAATCTATCAATTTTTTTCTCTTGACAGCTTTGACATGTTCTTATATAGTCCAATACGTCGTTACGCATTCTCGGCCAATAGTATCTTTCTCTTATTCTCTGGTATGTCTGGTGGATTCCTTTATGTCCTCCTATTAAACTGTCATGTAGTGCACTAATGATGTTCTTCCTTTGCTCTGGAGTGGGCAATTTTACCTTACCGTAACATATTGTAACTTTAATGGATGTCCTTGTAAATGCTTTTGTTAGTAATTCGGTTAATAGGCCGGGTTCAAGAGAGTCTGCAAAATCCCCTCTCCGACTTATTCGAATTGAGGTTAAATTTTTATTCAACAATATAATTTTTAGATTATTTAAACATTTTTTATATCTGTAGGTTGCAATGCATCGTAATATTATTCTTAACAATGACTGTGAGTACGTTGTGGTTTTTATAAGGAGTTTTGTTTTAGAGCTTTCAGATCGATTGCTCCGATTTCTTGTAATAGTCTCATTGTAGAAGTAGTCACTTCACAGTCCTGTGAGCAAAAATGTACTAAATTATCTCTCTTATAAGTAAGGCACTGGCTAGTTGTTATTATATTGTTATCCAAAATTCGCATTTGTCGGTAAACTGGTTCCGAGTCACTTGAAGTGGTCTGTTGTGTAGTGTACATTTCAATGTTGTCTACGTTCGGTCTTATTGAATGGGAAATGGACAGATTAATGGTACATTTTGATCAATTGATGGTTGACTAAAGTTTATTTGTACTGACGAATCGTCTTCCGGGTCTTCTGGAAGATCACATAGTTTTTGGAATTTTGTTTTTCTTACAGCATTGTACGGTGAACTGACCATCTGTGTACTGTTTGCTTTAGGCACACCTGCTCTTACGCTTGGAGTAACAGATATGGCCCTAGGAGCGCTTATAGGTACAAGTGAATTATCTCTTTCGTCGTCAGCTTCATCACTGGACGATTTATCAGCTTATTGGTAAGTTTGTGTCGTGGGTGTATCTTTTTGTGAATCTAAGGTGGGTTTTGAGCAATCTATATTCTCCGCTGCTGGTTTTCGCAGTGCTTTCTGTTCTGCATCTCTTTCTTTTATTTCTTGTGCTATCTTTCTTATTTTCTCTTATAAAGAAGCTATTATTTCTTCCATCTTGCTGCTCAAATAAACATTATTAAATAAAATTCTATATTTTTGCGGACATTATGAAAGGATTTTACATTTATTTTGACCTCATTTCAACCTCATGACTTGGGATGTTTGTAAACAAAGAACTAACATCTAATGATATCAAAACATAACCGGTTGGTATATATATATATATATATATTTTTTCAAGCTTTTATTTTAAGTCAAAACTATTATTTATGTGTGATGTTGGAACTGGTATTGCTTGTTTGAGATCGTTATAAATTATTTTTGCTAAATAGTGTGTAGGACTGTTTATTGTCGAAATTATTGGTCTGAGTGGAAAATTATCTTTGTGTATTTTTGGTAAACCACATGCTTTCGCTAATGTTGTATTAGTTTGGGTTAATTCATTTTTATGGAATTCTTTTTAAATAATTGTTGCGATGATGAGGGTCACACAGTAAAAAACACAAATTTTTACTCTTTTGTACGACGTTTCATCTGCTTATTTGCAGACCTCTTCAGGTACTGAAATATTTATTGAATACAACTATATAAATTATAACAATACATAAATATAGACAATTATAGAAAACCGTTATATACCTATGACACTGAACGAACGAAAACAATTAATACTGCTCAAGGAGCTAAGTCGAATAACAAAAACATATGGAAAGCACCTGTATTTATATCAAAACAAATTTTGAATGTGTAAGTAATACATCGATTGTTTTATCTACATATATAGGTCAAAGTTAAATCAAACCATTATATTTGTATATTGTCGGTGTAGAAATTGTGTATCTTCTTTTCTATATAAATTACCGTTATAATAATTAATATATAACATTTCTGAAATTAAACGTTTTTTATAACAAGGTTCATAGTCTAATATTTTTACATTCGTCCAATTAAATTCATGATCTTTATTATTTGCAATATGTGCAGTAACAACTGCATCCGGGTTATTATTTTTTTGATGTTCTTTAATTCTTGTTTTAAGACCACGTTTTGTTTCACCTATATATGTAGCCAGACAATTTTTACAATTAAACTTATATACTACACCAGTCATATCCCACTTCGATGTTTTGTCTTTACCTAAAGTTATAACATTATCTAATTTTTTGCACATTATCGGACAAACATTTATATTGTATTTTTTTAACATTTTTGAACATTTATTATAAAAATCTCTATTCTTTAGTTATATTAATGTCGTCCACGCAGTTGAAATTGTAGATTAGGTATTGTATCGATAATTGATGAACACACTGTATTGTTTACATTACATTGCAACGTTTCGATGGAAATTCTCCATCCTCTTCAGGCATTACCTTTATTACACATATTTTACATTAGATTAGAATAACAAGATTGAATATACATATATTATAATTATTACATTGGTAACATACTACTCGTCAATATTCATTAAAAATTATAAAAATTCTTTCGTAGTATCTCTGAATCGTTGCACTATGAATTAAAGACAAAGTATAATAAATACATATTCTCGAAGATAAGTATTGCACAGAAGTTAAGGTTATATAGCCAACATTTACCTCTCCTTTATGTGATTTACACATTATTATAAAAATAGAAATCAATAAAATAAACTAAATAAATAAATAAACAATAAATAAATAAATAAATAAATAAATAATTGGAACAAAACACAACGTATTTAACACAAAGAAAAAGCAAAAGCAGTCAGGTAAACACGAATGAAAACATGACAGACGGTTATTATATGAGTCATTTAAATCTTATTGACATGCGCAATTATGTACAATTATTAGATAAGCGCGCGAAATATTATAATACGGCGCGAAAATTCAAAACTTGTAATTGTTTATTATAAGTGTAAATTCATGATAGGGAAATTAATACATGATAATACTTTTAATATTTAATTAATACATTATTTTTACTTAAAAATTATTTTTACCAAAACTCAAATCACTCATAATACAATTAATCCGCGGCTATTGAAACCTGACTAGAAATTAGTTAAGAACTAAAGGAGAAATAAATATTAGCTATCTATAATTTAACTCATTATTTAATTCTCGATTATTGTAAGTTATGTGTTTAGAATGTCTTGCTTCAAATTTGATATTTTTAACAATAGTTTCTCTTATTTCATTTTTTATATCCGAATTTATGTCAGTGTTCTCTAAGCTACTTTCTACGTTTTTTATTATATTTACTACATCTTTATTAGAAAATTCCGAATTACAATTAAATTTTCTCCCTAAAGACACTAAATTTATCACTTCATTAGGAATATCAATATCCGTTAAATTTTTAATCCATTGACATTTATGCTTATTATATTCCTTAGTTTTATTAAATTTAATTAGATTTGATAATTTTTTCTCTAGTAATCTTGAAATTTCTTTATAAACTTTCTTACATATCATTTCGGTAAATTTGAAAAAATCATCTAAAATATTTTCCGATATTAAACTATTATTAATCTTATTCTTTAATTTATTTAATGATGTGTATAAATAGTTTAAGTACACATGAATGTCATTAATTTCTAATTTTAGAATACGGAAAGATTGAGAGTTTGTATGCACTTTAAGAAACGATTTACAAGAATTACTATAATTTATGGAATTCTTTTCTTAAAAATTTATTATCAGTAATGTCTTTCAGTATTAAATAAACATCTGACTGTAGTTTTTTTAACTGATACTTTTTTATCATCATATATATATTATTATCTAATAATAAGGCGTTCATTTTTTCTCGATATTCGATTTTATTTAAACAAACTGTTAAGTTGCCTTTGTCAGCATGTGTAAAAAATATGTTAGGATTTTAAGAAAGATTTAGTTTCACTCAGATTGTTTTTAAATTCTCGTTCATGATATGTTATGTGAGGAGACTTTTTCTTGCCGATTTTATGTTGTTTACAATGATATCCCTAATTTCATTTGTAGTTTCTGTATTAGTTTCAATTTTATCTAAGGAATATTCAACATTTTTAATCGTTGTTAGAATATCATAATTAGTAAATTTTGAAATGCAATTAAATTTTGAACCGAGGGATGCTACCTTTATTACATTTTCAGGAATTGTATTTGATGATAATTTTTTTATCCATTGGTTTTTGTGCTGCTATTTTTATATTGTTTAATTAAATGATATAGTCTATTGTTATGTATTTTAGTAATATTAGAAAAAAATTTTTGTGTTCTTTTCTCAGTTAATAAAAAGAATTCATCAAGAATATTCCTAGGTAAATTTGTGTTAATAATTTCAGTTTATAACTTGTTTAACAATTTATACAAATAATTTAAATGAATATGAATATCATTAATTTCTAATTGTAGAAGACGATATTTATATGTATTACTCCATAAATTATGTGTTGAAATCCCCTTTCATAATATCCGCCAAAATATAGAATTTTTATTTAATAATGTTTATTTTAGTTTGAGTAATGTCATTTACAAACAAATATTCGGATCTGCAATGGAATCGCATATCACCGTTATTTGCGGATTTAGTAATGCATGATCTTGAGACCCACTTTTTAAAAGGATTAAAAAGTAAACACAATTGCAAACCAATTTTTTATTATAGATATGTAGATGACACAATTTTATGCGTGGAAAAAAGTCATATAAACACATTTCTCAATATTTTTAACAATTATAATAAACACCTCAAATTTACATATGAAATAGAAAATAATAATTGTATAAATTTTCTTGACCTTACATTAATCAAAGAAAATAATATTATTACAAACTGGTATAGAAAACCAACTAATTTTAATCGGTTAATAAACTTTAAATCTAATCACACAATACAACAGAAACGTAATATTATTTATAATTTAGTAGATAGGGCAATGATATCAGAAAAACAGTTTCATAAAGAGAATCTAAATATTATTACAGAAATACTAAAAAGTAATGATTATCCTATTGAATTTATAAATACAGCAATAAATAAAAGAAAACGCAATATTACAATTAAAAACCCCTAACTATCCCCAATTAACAGTTACATCGTGCAGTCATCTTGCAGCTGGTGGAACATTGTTTAACTACCTCGAAAAAATACCAAGAACAAGTTTTTTACTTATAATTTTAAAGCCATTACATCATGGGAAAAAGTAAAGAATACTTATTTATGGATCTTACAAATATTTGCAAAATTTTGATCCATTTTGTTTATTAGTTTGTTTGCAATAATGAAATAATTGGTAATATCAACCATGTTTCACATTTACTATAATTTAATAATTATTAACAGGTATACAAACCCAAACAACTCCGAAAAAACACATTTGATTTAGTATGTTTAACCTACCAAACAGCGAACTCGCCTAGCAAAAACACTCCTCGCCGCGTTGACATGTCTTGTTGCCCTTTTCTTTTAGTCGTAATGAAGAAATGTTTATGTCTCAACGCTTCGTTCATGCTGGTGCTCTTTGGTGTCTTCAATGTGTTCTGTTATTGGTTTTAATTTTTTTTCTAATTTATATGTGAACAATTTTATTTTTAATATGTCTGGTTCCATCGGTCGTCCACCTATGGTGGAAGAAAAATCATTTGTCGTTGCCGTGATGAAAAATAGAAATGAAATAATTTTTAATTCAACAATTGTACCTAAAACAAAGTTTTTATATCAATTGCTGCAGATCTATGCAATAAAATAGCACCAAAATCAGTGTATACAATGATTGTGACAAATAAGTGGCAAATTAAACATAAATTACTTGGGTTAGACATACAAGAGAAATGTCAAGAAGAAAATGAAATTCAAAATTTATTAAATGATACATCAATGGATGTATCAAACGACACTTCGTTAAATATTTCGGGTAGTGCAAGTAATGCAGAATTTGAAATATTTATGAGTAAAGAAGATTTTGAATCATTAGTTTATGGAAAAGTTATAAAATGTTCTATTCGAAATAGCAAAACAAAGAGATTCAGAAAATATAGATGTTTTAAACCAGGATTATGGCAACATACAATGCAAAAATTAATAACAAAAACTTCAGGTTTAAACTGTGTCTTCCTTTTTGAAGGTCACTAAGTGAATATATATAGTAACAAAGGACATTTTAAAGGTAATAAATTAAAAATAGTATAATTAGAATAAAATTAGTGATCAAATTTATTTAGTTACGTAGGTGGTTCTTCAAGAGTATTCAATAAGTTTAAAAAAAATTTTCTGTTAAAAATCGATGAAATAATTATAATATTGATGATAATAACTGTATTTCACCCTTCATTGTTAATTAACAAAATAATAAGGATTATTTTTCAATTTCTTAAGGGCCAGGTAGGTTTTTATTAATTTAAAAAAATAAAAACACCATTTCTACGTTATGTGCAACGTTTTTTTGGCGAAATTTTGAGCCTCAACACGGTTTTGTAGATTAATTACATCCCCAGCTATAAAAGATTTTGCTAGCTTATGATTTAAGCTGGCATAGCTAGGTGTTAAAATGACATGGGACACGGCTATAAATTATTATTGGAGTTGGCAATAAATTAGCTAAAAAGTAGTTAAAAATGATTGTTGACAGAATGGAAGATACTCAACATTTAAACCGTCAATATAGAAACGTTATGAATATAGTTTAAAGAGACTAATGTACACAAACTATGACGTATAGTTTGTAAACACATACCTACTTTGTTTTTGTATAAATATTCGTTGATTTCGTATCAAATGTCATTCGACGAAGCTCACTTGGGCTGTAATGTTTTAATTCACAAGTATTTTAAAATTCGATATAAATATTTATAATTTTGTCCAATAAATCCACTGTATAAATTAAAATCATTCGCCAATATGACTTTACTCGATAAAAATGGGATAACCAAAAATACAAATTCAATCCTCATATTATTTATTTCTACTTCTAATAAAATTTGTTTTTTAACGTGCGTCGTTTTTTTTTCCTATGGCTGTGGTTACTACTATGGTAGATACGGGTAGTTCTAATTGTTTATTATTTTTGTTAATTTTGTTACAAAATTCGTCAGAAATTACGCTAATTTGACTTCCCGTATCTATGAGCGACCACATTTTTGTACCAAAAAAATTACACACCAAATGCGGCGACGGTGATATTTTATTAAAATTATTATTTTGTGAGTTTGTGTTTTTTATTATTTCACTGATGATATCATTTGCAAAATCGTAATTTAGTTGACGCGCTGCTAACTCACCGTTCAACGCGTCAAATCGGTGTTTAAAGGAGCCGCAATCGTATGATTACTTGAATTCGTATTCATTATCGATGGTGGGGGAAAACGCTTATCAGGCAAATTCGGTAACTTGTTTTCTTCTCACCCATGCGAGTGTTGACTATTATAATTATATCGCGAATTGTTTTCGTACGGATTATACTGCTCTCTATTTACATTATAAGAATCATAATGAGTTGTCCTACACGAATCCTCATTATGACGACTGTATCTATTGTTTTCATTGTGTATACGAAATTATCTTACTCGAATATCTTCTTTCGTATTAATTTTATCCGCGTCAAATTTCTTGCGATCATTATTATTATTTTTTTTTCAAATATGGCATCTAGACTTGCCAGTGCTTGGGATACCGCTTTAGCGGTAGTTTAGTTAGCATTTGAATCAAAAAAATTTGTTATGCGGCTCTATATATAAAAGAAGATGACCATCTCTCTAGCAAGTGCAGAGAAATAGTCGTCTCCCTCTAGCGGTGGGAAAAACCACCAGCCAGAGTACAACGTAATCGACTCAAGTCGCGGATTTCATTTCAAATAATATCAATAGCATTCGGTAATGAGTCAAACAAATCTAAATTAAAAAAAAGAAAGAAGAAGAATGAAGAGCGGATAGTGCCTCGTTTAATTTAAATTTGTTTGATTCGAAAAAATGATCGTAAATACCTTCAAAATAGACTCATTACCGATTGCTAAATACATTGTTTGAGATTAAACTTTTTAATTGAAAAATTGATTTGCTCTCATATTTAATTAATTTAAGTAATTTATTTTATGTACAATAAAATGATTTAAATAATGCTTGAAAATTTTAGGTAATGCTTTATCTGCAGAAATAGAAAATATAGTTAAAAACTTTTATTTAAAGGATGAAATTAGTGCAACCATGTCCGGAATGAAGGATTTTGTAATCGTTAGAAATGAGAAAAAACAAAAAATAAAGATCCAGAAACGACTTCTGTTATTAATTTTGAAAGAAATATTTCAAGCTTTTAAAGAAGAACATAGTACAATTAAAATTGGATTTTCAAAGTTTTGTACGCCGAGACCGCCTAACTGTGTATTAGCTAGGACTAGCGATACTCACAGTATTTACGTTTGTAGCTACCACCAAAATATAAAGGTAATGATTATTGGTAAGTTGTTAAATTGAAAATTGAAGCTATACGATAGAAACGCCGGTATGCAGTAGTCCGGCACAGAGTTCCGAGTCACACGCATTTCGCTTAAGCTATATATTATACATACAGTAATTCGTCATTCTACTTATTTTATACGCCTTACCTACATAAAATATTACAACATCGTCTTTCCGGTTAGTAGTCATACCGCTCACACGTTACCACGAAGGAGATATTGCTACTGGAACAAATTTGTTCTCTTACACACTTTTTCGTACACTTAAACGAAATCAGTGAGTGCGTGTTTTAAATAAACGACAATGTCACAAACCTTGGACGCTATAGCGGGCTCGTCGGCGAGCATTCGTCCGCCCATAGAATTTGATTTTTCTAAGCCCGAACTGTGGATCACGTAGTTGAAAAGATTCGACCTTTACATTTTGGTAGCCAACCTCTCTTCAAAAACGGACAAGAAGAAAGCCGATTTATTGTGCTATTCGATGGGCGATAAATCCGAAAACATTTTGAATCAGATATTACCTGATGTTTCGGATACGACCACTTTCCAAATGGTCAAGGATACATTTTCCGCTTAGTTTTACACCCAAAAAGAAGACAGTGTTTAAACGCTATAAATTAAATTCGAGAGTGCAAAGCATAGACGAGAGTGCGAATGTTTTCATAACGACTCTGCATTCCTTAGCGGAATCATGTAATAACGACGATTTGAAGGACGAACTCATTCGCGATAGAATCGTAATCGGCACAATACGGCACACACATTTTGCTTAATGTATCTATTATACATGCAGTAATTCGTCAGTCCACTTGTTTTATACGTGGACTTACCTATACTTTTTCAATTTCGCTGAAAATTACGCTTTCACGGTTCAGGCTTCAGCGCCGGGGTTCGATTGGAATAATAATCAGGCCACCATTTATAATGTTGTCATTTATTACAAAGAAGATGTTGTAAAGAATGGTTATTATATCAGATTGCCTGACGCATGATGCAGTGACCGTCTACGCTTTTCAAAAGCATATAATAACTAATTTAAAAACTAAATTTTCAGTTGTTAATAAAATTTACAAGTTAAAATTTGAAATTGATGGTAGGTGACATTATTACGCTACAGCACATGGTAAGGGTCCGTGCGATGGACTGGGCGCAGTAGTCTAAAAAGGCACTGTACGGGCTAGTTTATAATCTTCAGGAAATTCTTAAATTATTAATAGCAATGATATATACTTGTGGCTAGAAAATACTGATAGAATGTCGAATATACACTTTGTTTATTCTTCTGTAGAAGAATATGAATTAAGTAAAAATTATTTAAAAGAATGCTTTACAATAAAAGCGCGAGTGAATCATTTGCATGACAAGCATTGTATTATTTTAATGGACAATAATTTGATAAGAATCAAACCTTACTCGCTATCAAATGTTTACGAGGACTTCGAAATTAAATAAATTATTCAAATACTTTCGTATTCAAAGATTTCATTATTTTACCGAATGCTCAAAAGCTCAACATTCATTATTCCAAATCGCTTTGTAAGCCCTGTATATACTCTTTCCTCCTATTTGTATTGCACATCAAATTCTGTGTAATATTTTGGAATAAAATATTTGATATTATCAAATTATGTAAAAAAAAGTGTTTAGTTATATTTTCCAATTTTCAAACGTTAACACTTTAAGTAAACATTTTTTTCTAAAAGTTCTTAGTTGAACATTTTATAATTATTCATAATTTTGAACTTCAGATCGTATAGGTATAATAGTAGGGTTATTCGTTTCATCATATGTTATATACAGCTGCTTCTTTATACATGTAACAGATAGGTAAACTTCTAGTTAAGTACATAATTTACATTCCAACGTTCCGGTTTAACTAATCACTTTTCAGTACACATGCGCAGACTGACTTAAAGCTAATAAAATGTTAGAAAAAATGAGATTAAATGTAATTAAATAAAATAATTCAATAGTATTCTTTCTTTATAAATTAGTTATGTATTAATAAATAAATAATATATAATATATATAATAAATAATATAATAAATAATAAAAATAAATAATAAATTATTTATGTAAGTTATTTCTTAGTTTCTAGCAGCATTTTATTGTAATTTTGCACATCTTATCTTTTCTTCTCTTCTATTCTTTATATATTATATTAACACTTTCAGGGCTAATAATGTAATTTGTTGTTCGTTTCATGTGTCGTCTGCTGCTGCTTCTTTTTACAGGTGAACGTGACAAATTAGATACGTATACATTTATTCATTTATTTATAATTTAAGGACTTTAAAATCTTATCTAATTATATAAAATTAATACTTTGTGTGAAATTTCTTTTATTACAGATAACAGCATGTACAAGGAGGAATCTAAAGAAAAAACAACGGTTTGCAAGAATTATTTATTTATTGTTAATTTAAATGCTGATTATGTAAAAATGAGTAAGAAACAGACAGAAAATCTAAGGTAAATAGCAAAGGTGTTAAGATTTTTAGTAGTTAACACTTTTGAGTGCTTATATTGAAGTTTGAATTTATCACTCGGTGGTTTTTCAATATTCTGCAGTTGATTTTATCGATCTTCCTGAGTCAAAGGTGTAGATGAGAAAAGAAAAATTTAATACATTTTTTGTTTATGACGCTTCAGTGGTCAATGCCACCCTCTTCAGACTATAACATTTTTATTTACAATTGTTTACAGGTACATCTCAGTATATAATTAAAAAAATGAGTATAATGTAAAAACAGTGAGAAAATATATACCTTCTAATATTTAAAAAATACTCCGTACAAGTAATATTTTTGTCGTAAGTCGATTTAAAATTTTCGCTTCTTTTTCCTTATTGTAAGTAAGGAAACGTCAAAACAGATGTATACGCGACGAACTTTTCTGCTATATAGTCATATATGATTCGCGCTTATATATGGTTAAATAAAGAGCCTGTTTGCATTTATATGTTTACATTTATTTATTTATTTATTTTTCTATTGATGATGCATCATCAATAGAAAAAAAATGTAAACATAGGCTCTCTACCTAACCATATATAAGTAAGTGCGAATCATATATGACTCATATGTAGCAGAAAATTTCGTCGCGTATACATCTGTTTTGACGTTTCCTTACTTACAATGAGGAAAAAGAAGCAAAAATTTTAAATCGACTTATGATAAAAATCTTACTGTGTACGGAGTATTTTTTAAATATTAGAAGGTATACATTTTCTCACTGTTTTTATATTATACTAATTTTTTTTTAATTTACAACACGGTCACTGGGGATCAGGATGAACGGCTCCCAAACATGAATAAAACAACACTTTTAAAATAAGCCGGACTCTTTAATAATAATAAAATTAATACATGTTAAAACGTAAAATCGTCACGGTCGCTAGCCGCGTTCACTCAGTGACTTAACTGAGTTTTTACTTAACTGAGTTTACTCAAGTTACTCATTGCTAATATTGTTGTAGTTTTTTATTTTTTTTAGCATAAATACAATATTAATAAGTAATTATTGTAAAGTAATCATGATTTCAATGATCCCAAAAAAATCATATAAATATTTCCGTTATTTCATCAATTTTTTACCCTCGCACTATCAAATATTTAATTAATTGATAACTTTGCCATTACTAAAAGAAGATGAAAAAAAGCATATAACACTCGAAATGATAGATTTACACGTACATTTAAATTTGGCTTAAGTTTTAGGCTAATTTAGCCTGATGGATACGCTGTAAATACTACCGAAAAGGCCCAAGCTAAAACGGCCTGACACCCAAGCCAAAATAGCCTGGTACCCAAGCCGTTGCGGCGTAAATACGTCTACCGATGTTGACAAGCTAAAACAGCCTAACTTTTCGGTCACGATAGCGTTTAATTTCTTTCAGTGTAGCCTCCGTCGATAGCCGCTCGATCTCGAGGCTCCGAATGAAATGTGTAATACGTTGCATGTAGCATTACGGCAGATATTGACTCACTGAATATGACATGTATTATACATATCTTTAAAAAAATACACATTTACTGCCAAGAGTAATATTACGATTACCTTAATTTTCGTTATAGCTAGGGGGGAAAGTATCTTTCAACTGCTCTAGGTAGCTGTAAAATTTATAATTTATGTTTGAAGTACGTTTATTGTCGAAACCGATACCTGACTACAGTACCATTCAAAGCCTCGAGGTCGAACGACTGTCGACATAGGCTATAGCTCCGACCTCCTCTTAATATTCAACTATTCCATTTTTTAGCATCTCTTTTTACATTTTTCATGTTATTAGTCTAATATAATTTTAAGTACATGTGTAGTATGTTGAAGAACACGTTTATGGTAATATGTGGACTCGAATGAACTGTCTTGTAACTAGCTCTCTATTGTTACTTATTAATATTATTTTCCATGCATCTACTGTTAAAAAATATAGATTACATTGCAGACATGTAATGAAAAATGTGGTTCATTGTTTTAGATTAAGCGCAGTAGCATATTGCTCGTTTGCGAGTAATGGTGGACATGTCACATAATTGATTTTGTTATTTGACCAGAATGGTCTGCCACAGTCCTGTTACAGACCGATAGAAAAATAATTAACCAACGATTCCATAAGTTTATTATTTTGGAGAAAAAATTGTGGCACAAACACTTAATTATGTTACTTACTTGGGAAAATAAAGTTTTTTAATAGATTCTACTTAAAACGTACAAACTTTTTTGGATTTAATGTGTATAACAAAAAATCAATAGATTTTGAGTTATAAAGTAATAAAAATGGTAAATAATCTACAATTTCAGAACAATGCAATTTTTTAATTGTTTACAGCATTAACCCTAATCAAGATAGCACTCTAAAAATTTAGCTACATCTATTGTTTAATTTAAATAATGTTGCTTTATTTTATCAAGTATCCGTTGTTACAACGTAATATTTTTTGTTAATTTCCGATCCTTGCATGTTTCTATATTAACGTTGTCCATTTTATAGTCTAAAATATATTTTTTAAGGAAAAAAGCGCCATTTTAAGTCTCTATGTAACTAATCTTTCGCTTTATTAAAATTAAGCGAGTTTCTGTACTCGCACCATCCATGTAATTAGTTAACTTATAAGGGGGTACCAAAGTCAAGTTTTATCCTCCCTAGCTTACCAGTCTCAAAAGTCACATAAAATTAGTTATATTTGAAAAAAAAGTTAATTTACGCACATCTAGGAAAACAGTCCCTTTCCTTTATTAATAATCTATGTATTTTTAAAATTTGAAGCAAAGATATTGAGACAGTATCAGATAGTAGTAGACAGCATTTTTTTATAACCATTAAATAGAGGTATGCCCGTTTTACATAGTCTAATACCTATCAAGAATTTTATTATTAAAAATAAATTTTTGAGATCTCAATATTGCAACTTGAGCATCGGTGCAACCTGAAGCGCAAGGATCAGCTAAGCGCCCCTCCGATTACACTTGTATATAGGTCACTAAACTTATATAAAAGAAGACGGTAATAAACAAACGAGGACGAAAAAGTGAGAAGTAAAGAGAGAAGACAGAAGTGACATTTTACGAGTGGATTCAACGCGAAGACACGGAGACACGATATCGCCAGGATCGTTCTCCCTACAGCCTTAACGACAAAACGCAAGCCAACCAAAGCACTAACACCTGGAGAACCTGGAGAACAACAGAACAACAGAACAACAGAACAACAGAACAACAACTCATCCACCTCTTTACACTTGTACTCGCTGAGTTTTAGATTCAACGAGCAGCGGTAACCACGAAAAACGATACAGACGTTACCGTTCAAACGTAACAATATCTGAAAAACAAACAATCTTAATATCAATTTATTTGTAATTTATTTTTTATATGTAAAAGCTTCATGATAAATACTCTACGAATTCTGTTTGAAGTATCTACCAATAATTGGTAAGAAAATAAAAAAAGTAATTATATACCAATTCTCTTATCACTCATAAAGACCTTCAGTAATTCTTAAATAAGTTTTTCAGAATTTTTTTTTTTTTTATTATTATTTTAACGTCGCTCTTTTTATGCTCCCAAACCGGTGCTAATCAGCGACGGAGGTCATACGATGTCTTGCTGAAGAAAGCACTTGTTGAAAATACATTCGCCAGTGGTGCTTGTATCAATCGGCCGGGGCCGGGAATCGAACCTGGGACCTCCAGATTACGAACCCGACGCCCTACCGACCGAGCCATCGCAGGCCTTTATTTTATTAATATTTATTAATTTTTCAGAATTAGAAAAGAATTTCGAATCAATAATTTATACGTAATAATGAAATAATTATATATAAATATATATCAAAGAATTACATTACATCCAAAATGAATACTTATTGAATAATATTAAATATGTATCAACAATGCAAAAAATTAATAAATAATACGCTCAACGAACTACGATATATTTTGTAACAAGACTATCAAAATTTAAAAAGAACTATATAGTATATATCCAGAAATCATAATAAATTGAATATGAATACCTTATGAATGTTATATGTATTTACGAATTATTTGTAAGATTTTGAAAAAATTAATTACACGCGAAATCTTTTATGACTGTTTATCGTTATGAGTGATAAAAGAATTCGTATGTAATTAACTTGTTAATTTCTTAAGAATTACTTTTAAGTAATTAAAAATTAGCTATTTAAGAATATCCTAGAGTAATTTTTAAATAAGTTTTTCAGAATTCGAAAGGAATTGACAATGAATACTTTTTATGTATCAATGAACTAATAATAAAATAATAATAAAAGTTATATTTTTAGAAATAAAAATAATTCATAATGAATATAGTTTGTGAAATCTTTTTACCGATTCTTTTTATCGTTTGTTAAAAATCTGAAGAAAGTAATTACTTATGTTTCCTCTTATCATTCGAAGCGAATTAATTTATATTCTTAAATTAATTTTTCGGAATTTTATAAGAATTCGTAATGAAAATTGCAGAAGTAAGTATGAACTATTGGTAATTTACTAAGTATCCTATTTTAGAAATTAAACGAATTCATTATGTACTCTTATTCGCGAACATAGACCGATGTTTTTGGGTGTCCAACAAGAATTCTTTCTGAATAAATCGGAACCGATTTACTAATTCTTCAGAACTATTGCGAATTCTTTATGAATTTTTTAATAACGCCCTGTGCCATCTGGGATAGACATGTATATATATATATATATACACGATGTTGTTATGCAAGTCGATGTGTTTATTTAAGCTTTACACTAAAATAAGCTAACTAAAACAATAATTTATGTGCATCTCATTAGTTTAAACTTGTGATAATTGCTTTTTCACGAGCTAGCCATGTAGTACCTTTTAATTTAGCAATTTTTGTAGGAGTTTTGTCAGATTGTAAATAAGTTTAAATTGACATTTAGCTATAACTAAACCAATTAATAGACTCCAGACACTCACTGATAGCACTGGTAAGATATCGAGCTGGTTCAATACACTAGCGGGTGTCCCGGAGGGTAGAGTCTTAGGTCCACTACTGTTTTCGTTATTTATAAATGAATTACCTAATATGCTCTCTCCAGATTGTAAATACATGATTTTTGCCGGCGATGCCCAAATTTACACACATGTGTCTCCAAGTGATATTATTCGTGGATCTGCTCTATCCAATCGGATATAAACTCGGTAGTTTCTTGGGCTGCAGCAAGAAAACTCAGGTCATCTTATTGGGTAACCAACAATACACTAGCAAATTGTACTCCTCTGACCTTTCAAAAATCAACATTCAGGAAACACCGATCTACTATTCACTTGAGGTACTTAATTTGGGAGTCTGACTTACTCCTATACTTTAAACCGGGACAAGCAAACACGCCATAATTCGAGAAAGATGCATAACGTGCTTCATTAGCTTAGATTTAACAAAAATCGACTTACTAGGAGAGGCCACGGCCTTTGGATTACGAATCTTAATCATACTCTAGGATCATACTCTCGGATCATACTCTAGCTAAAGCCAATTTTGTAAAAAAAATTACTGACACTTTAATTGCTTATAACTCGGAAACAAATAAGGATATATACTGAATTTAAAATTTAAAAGAAAGCTGAGATTAAATAGATGTGATTTAAAAATAAGAAGCTCAAAATCGTTAATTTAGAGCTAAGCTATAAAGAAAATAAGAAATTAATGAAATTTAGCCAAAAACGTCAGTACTTTTTTACTACTAAATTTTAGTTAAAATTTCAGCCATTTATTGTTTTCTCTATAACTTTGCTCCAAATTATCCGATTTGAGCTTCTTTTTTTCAAATCATATCCACTTGATCTCAATTTTTTTCTAAAATATAGATTGAGTATCTAACTTTATTTGTTTCCTAATTATAAGCAATCAAAGTGGCAGTAATTTTACAAAGTTGGTTTTAGCTAGCCATAACTTGGGTAAATAAACGCGTTATAGTCTAAAAATCTAGGTTTCCTCATATTTTTATATTATATAACATATCTTAGATTTTGGTTAAGATCTGTGATCCGAAGGCCGTGGCCTCTGCTAGTTAGTAAAGAAATGAAGAAAATGCTAGTATAAACGTTAATTTTTCCTCATTTCACTTATTCTTCTGCGGTCTATCATGACCTAGAGTCCACCCGAGATTTAAAAATGTAGAGGTTATTAAATGCTTGTGTGAGGTTTGTCTATGTCAATATACCTAGACGAAGACATGTTAGTCCTCATTGTCTTCAATTAGGTTGGTTGTCGGCTCGTAGGAGGTAAGAGTACTTTATCGGAACGCTGGCTTTTACCCGGCGATTTATCGTACATTTTCGAGCGAGCAGCTTGGTGTTCTTAGAGTCATTAGACGTTAACTCAGCAAGACCGATAAATTTCTGTATTTCTATAAAAGATATAATTTTTTATCTAGATAAATGGCTTTAGAAAGAAATTGTTTAATGAGCTTATGCAGCGTGACAAGAACGACTGGGAAAACAGAGTTATTTGCGAGGGTTTATCGATCTAATGTACTTGAAAAGCGACTCAACTTATTAGTTGATATGTTACACATATGTATTTTAATCAACCTAACTGCTACATATACTTTCTATTGCGCTTAATCATTGTATTGCTTCCAAATTCTTTGTACATTTACCTAGCTCTGAATTATACAGCATAGAGAATATTATTTTTATTAGAAATCAAAATGCGACTACATCACGTAGACAACTGCTCGAGTGCTGCATATTAATAAGATTTTAGTGAATAAAAATAAAATACTTAGTTTAAAACAGTTAAAATAAATAAAATATTAAAAAAATAAAATATATAAAAGCATTTCTGCAATAAACATTATCCTAGTTATATAGTTTAAGTTGCAGGACTTTCGTTATTTAGTTATAGTATTAAAGTAGTTTAGTATTAAGTAGTAGTTAAAATCTCTGGCTCCTTTGTACAGGTGTAATGTACACCTCTAT
The DNA here is from genome assembly GCA_026168455.1 of Theocolax elegans. NCBI lineage: Eukaryota > Metazoa > Arthropoda > Insecta > Hymenoptera > Cerocephalidae > Theocolax > Theocolax elegans. The sequence continues at coordinate 34,376,090 of CM047430.1, read as the reverse complement.
ACCCTCTAAAAATGAAATAGTGATACGTCTGTCACTGTCACGAAATTAGTGAATATTCACTATTAAAATAGTAAATTTTGACTAATTGAATTAGTAACAATTCACTAAATTGTGATAGTGACTGACTTACCACTATATTTTTAGTGATTATTCACTAATTCACATTTAGAAAGTAGGTTACTTTATTGTAGAATAATTTAAAGTCTGGAGTGAGTAAGTAAATAAATAAATAAAAATAAAACAAGTGCAAAGCAAATACAGTTTTTTATTTTTTATAATTTTACTCGAGATCAAAGTATAATCAAACATTGTAATCTTTATTGCGAAAAATAAAATAAATCCAAAAATATGCATTATATATATATATGTCTGTTATGGTTCGGTTGATTAGACCGGTCCTGGCTGATTGATATAAGCACCACTGGGGAAATGTAATTTTTAACAAGTGCTTTCTTCTCAAAGACATCATATGACCTCTGTCGCTGATTAGCACAAAATTAGAAGCATAAGAAGAGCGATGATAAATAAAAAAAACATGAAGCAAATATTTTTTTACTATACTATGCTTCCTTTATGAAAATTAATGAAATTGATCTTTTCGCTCATCGAACATTTTCGTGGAGAAATGTTTTAAGGTGTCTTTGTCGTATTGACCTGGAGCTTTATAGAGTGACTTATTATTTAATTATCTAGCGTTTCTGTTTTTCGGATTTTGCATAAAATTGCATATGTTTTCTTAAATAAATGTTATACTTATCATTTTTTGCTCAGTCGGTAACCTATCAGGTATGCCACCCCCTTAGAGCGATTCATGAGAGTATGGCCTTTTGATTGCGGATACAATAGTTAGTAAATTAATTGTTTTACACATTTTTGTATATCAATAAAAATCTATTCCCATTTTTATAATAATTAATCTTACCAATTACTGCGCCAATCATCTTGAATATTGTGATTATTGATTTTACTTTAAATTTTTATATAAAATATTAATTTTTGACCATTCAATAATGTACGACGCAAGAAATTTAGATTATACATTGGGCTTAAAAATCTTTATAATAAGTAAAATGCAAATTTAAAATTACATAGCAAACTAATGAATTGGTAAGTACTTAAGATAAAGATTAAAAGGTTACTTAATAGCATATTCATGTTTGGATAGTCAGTATATTATTATAGTTAATAATATATTATTGTTCTTATAGTATTAGTGTTTTACTAACTTTACTAATGGTCACTAAATCAATCAATTAAATTATTTTGAACGAGTTGCTTTTTATAACCTTATTAACAATATATATAGATGTTATATTTATAAGAGTTACAAAATAAATTATTTACTTTTGTAAGTTTAATAACAATTTTTTGGCTACGCCGGTCACTCGTGCATTTACTCGCTACCCGTGTGTAAAAACGTATTTTACGCACTTGTTGCATAATATACTATTAAACGATACATAATCTATTTCATACATATAATGCAATTTTCTAATTTCAGTAAACAAATATAAATATCTTGTTTTAATTTGATATCAATTAGAGTATCCAACTTGTATTCTTGTAATTGTATTTCGATTAACATTTTTATAATCAAGCGACTTATTTGACTTCTCTGCAAAAATGTGTAACAATTAAACGAACAAAATCTAAAGTATAAAAACTCGTACAACAGTAATCACATTATATTATCTATCGTGCAATTATTCATTTATGCTTATTACACATGATATATAGCATGGATCTTGAATTATTACCGGCTTACCAGACTTTTAATTTAAAACTTATTACCATATTCATGTTTGGATAGTCAGTATTATATAGTTTAATAATATATTATTGTTCTTATAGTATTAGTGTTTTACTAACTTTACTAATGGTCACTAAATCAACAATTAAATTATTTGAACGAGTTGCTTTTTATAACCTTATTAACAATATATAATAAATTTTAAACGATACATAATCTATTTCATACATATAATGCAATTTTCTAATTTCAGTAAACAATTATAAATATCTTGTTTTAATTTGATATCAATTAGAGTATCCAACTTGTATTCTTGTAATTGTATTTCGATTAACATTTTTATAATCAAGCGACTTATTTGACTTCTCTGCAAAAATGTGTAACAATTAAACGAACAAAATCTAAAGTATAAAAACTCGTACAACAGTGATCACATTATATTATCTATCGTGCAATTATTCATTTATGCTTATTACACATGATATATAGCATGGATCTTGAATTATTACCGGCTTACCAGACTTTTAATTTAAAACTTATTACCATATATATCGTGACACTTGAATCGACCACATTTATTTAAATCCGCATATTTTGTTTCTCGTATTTCGAACGTAAGATTTTGTATCTTTAAATCTCCGATAATGAAAATTAATGTCTAAAATTGGTCTAAAATGGAGACTACTTCGATTTCAAAACGCAGAAGCATTCGAAATACTTTCGTAAATAAGAATATTTTCGTAAATTATGAAACAACGGATTACAATTATTTTCCGATGCTCGTAATAGAGAAATCGATCCCTCGGGCACGAAAATATGTATATATAAATTTTTAGCGAGACGGCAGTATAGAGAGAAATTTGGGCGATTCGTTCAAGTAGCGGATTGGTTCGCGAGGAGGCATATTTAATACATAAATCAAAGTGCGGGAGGTCTCCGCCTGCGGGCTCAAGCTTTACACTATATATGCAAATAAATGTACGTGTATAGAGGTAAGGTATATGTAAGAGGAACTATATACGTATATATGGTTACGCCATCTTGACCGTGCACGATGGCGTTTCCAAAAGATGGTAGTGGCTTTTTCCTACGTCGTACGTATAAATCTTTTAGCAATTTCAATAGGGCAAATATCCACGTCGAGATTTTCAGCTTTAAGTTTTACGTAACATAGATTTCCAAATCAAGGGGGGATATACTATATTTTTTACGCGATGACTAAGTCTTTCCATTTTCTTTGTTGGAATTATTTAGTTCAGTAGAATTATTTTTATTCATCACAGTCAACAAATGGTAGACTAGTGGTATTTCGGCTTAATGAATTTCAAATTAGCTTATCCAGTCATTTTCGGTCATTTTTTCTATACAAAGTCATACATCATCATCGTCTACATCAGATTCACATTGCTTTTATAATACACTAAATTTTAACTGTATATATTCAGTTTTACTGAAAGTAAAGAAATATTTAAGTCTGAAAGGTAGGGAAATAGGTGGATCTCGATACGAGGATCACGATTCGAGAACTCCGCATTCCGCAAAGCTATTCAATCTTAAATCAAGCTGAACCATAACAGGATACAGGTACTGTAAACTCTCGAACGCTGCTTTCCGTCGCGCAATTACAAAATTGGCGCGACGACCCCCCTAAGATGCAGACGTTTAGATAAAATTTGGCTTAATTAGAAAACGGAACCAGAGAAACGGAGAGGCCACGCGCTCGCTTCGTCAAAGGGGAATTTCATGCTGCTACTCTCGCGAGAGAAATCTCCTCTTTGGCTGAAGGAAGAAGCTCGCGCCACCCGCAGCAGATGACACGTTCGCCAGGAGTGCGCTGATAAGGGAATGCCTACCATAACACGCTCCGCGAAGATGCCCGCATTACGAAACGTCAAGGAGTACCGGAGCCAAGGCAATCGTCTTTACGACGCCGTGATACGGCCGTAAGAGGTCCTACGTACCGCGCATAACAAGACCGAGCATACCAGCCAACCCCTTCCTTAAAGGTCGCGCGGGGGCGTAACAACTTTAATTAAATGTTTGCACCAAGCGCGAGCTTCCGGTCCCTCGACGAATCCGTGAGCTCGCATTGCCCCTGTCGAACCCGACTGACACTTCTTTTTTCTTCTTACTTGGATTGTCTTTTCTAATGGCACCTCCAGAGTTTCCTTTTTTTACCCCACTGGAATCCCGATGTTTCACCAACTCTATTCCGCTTCCCCTTCATTCTTCTACAACTTTTACTCCTTTTATACTTACGCTTTTTATTGTTTAAGCGCACCCAACATTTTATTGGTATTACGTCCTTCAATTAAACAGAGTTCAATTAAATTTGGTTTTATATTATTTACTTAAAATACTAAGCTATTTATTTATAAAGTATATTAATTGTTAATTATTTTTATCAAATCATGTTTAGTTTTCTTTTAGTAATCAGTCTCTGTATGATACAAAAAAGCATACATTGTATAATTGCTATAATCTTTTTTTAAGGTTGTACGTTGTTTATCTCCTTTTAACTCATTGTGTAAAATAACATGTAAGCTTTTCTTTGTTTATAATTTATTCAATAACTGATACCTACAGAATCGTACACAATTAATTGACGCAATAATTAAATTTTTATTAATTAAAATTGCATGCACGTATTCTTTAATCAGATATAATCAATTGCTATAATTATCGAGATCATAAATTAAAGTTTGAATGTGGCTTTGCTAAAAGTGAGTATATTTACGTGTACCACTTATATTGTACTAATCCATTTGTATTACAATTTAAATTTCATGTTCATGGTGATCGGTGATCGCACTTGTCCTTCAATTATGAAGGCAAGATTCTTGAAAATATAAATTATACGCCATTCCGATGATTAGAATGTTCCAGAAAAGCGACAGTATATTTTTTACATTGAATTTGCGGATTTATCATTATTAACATAATATAGATGAAAGAATCACTTGCAATTTGCTGATTATGATATAGTTTATTGAAATGTTGTCAGCGACTAAAAATTTCTGAAATTACCCCAGAAAATCTTTTTTCTAAGAGTTAAATAAAAATTACCTAAGTAGTTTAGTAAATTTTCAAGGTGTTACTCTATTACAATTTATCAAACTAGAATTTCTGTGATATTTATTTTTAAATAATAAATATTATAAGAAAAGAACTGAAATTATTTAATAAGCGAGCATATACTCTATTCTAAATATGTACACGAGTATAGATGGTTGGAATACTTTTCCTGAGATAATTGTTCATTGGTGTGATGTACTATTACGATAGACGAGACTGTTTGAAATATATTCAAGAGTATACTTACGGACAAAAATTTTGTAGTAAAAATTACTACGTCATTCGGTAGTCTAGGGTCACCTTGACAAATGGTAAAACTTGCTACGTTGTATAGTAAAATTTACTATGTATTCTGTTAAAATTTCCAAAATTTGTAGGAAATTTTATAATGCAACATAATGGTTTTTACTATTTATCAATTCTGTCTTTCGATTACACAATAGCATAGTTTTACTAAAAATTTTCTCCGTTTATTTAAAAAGTATTAAAAACATTGCAAGTTAGGTGCCCAACAAAATTTGACTAAACTCTGCATTGGAATGAAAACAGGATTTAACGTATTGAAAAGTAATAAACGGCGTAAGTGTAAAGAGCACTGTGTAAATAAAAGCAACTAAAGATTCCAATCATTGTGACAAAGCCGATTACAAAAGTGTCGAATGGCCATTAGTACGGGAGTAACAGGACAACCAGGGATATAATTGTTTGAAGCGTCCCTGGAAAACCATCGGTATTAACAGAGTGCGGGAGAGCCGAGTGTCAGCTAAGTAATGGAAAACCGCGAATCTCGTTGGGCTAGATGGGAGTCCAAAACAAATAGCTATTTCCATTTTTCATCAGGGCAGGAGCTTTGCTGCTCGGTATAATGGGAGAACGAGGTAGGTAGGGGTGAACCATAGCCGCGGGGGCTAAGCAACGCCGGTGGGCCCGGGCGTTTATAACGCGAGCTCGAGCCAGGGACGGAGGAACGGTGGAACGAAGAGACGGAGGGGTGGAGAGAGGTATGTTGTATAAAACCACTCGCGACATTACCTTCAATATTCGCAAAACGGATTCTCTCGGCAAAGCCGCGCCACCAACGCCCTTTCCCGTGGTAATGAGGTGGTTTCGATTCCGGCCCCGGGGCGACTCGTTCCGCTCTCCCTCCTCGCCCGCGTATAGCTGATGCTCTTGTGGTCTGGTCTGCTATACAGACGAGAGGAAGCCCAGTAGCTCATGTAAATTCGGTGTATTCTAACCATTTAGAGCAAGATTTCATTCAGACGAAATTAAGTAAGACACGCGGGGATATTGATGGCCTACACCAAACATTATATTACTATTGGAAAAGCACATCTAGAACATTATTAAACGAACCATTGATTTTTCATCTCAATGATTTTCATATATTCTACTTAAAATTAAGATTGTTACAACTATTTAATTTTGTAAGGAAGGGAATTTATTCAATATTAATGAATAAACCAAGCAGTTTTATTTGACGACGTTGGATCACCTCCATACTCATCTGGCTAAACCTTTTATTAATGAAAAATATTTGTAACAACATCATGTAATACATAATACAATATTAATATTTAACTTACTTAATTTATTCAATTTTCGTTATAAATTACAGTATTCATTATAATATGCTCATTTAAAGCACTGATTAATAAATTTTTTCAACAATGGCTGAAATATAAAAGTTATTTCATGAATAAATAAATAAATAAATAAATAAATACAAACAAGTAAAAGAAAGTCACAATAAACTTAAATATCACGTCGTCTACAATAACATCAGTGACAGTTTTTATAAACATAATGATAGCACCGGTGCCCGCGAATTTTTAAATCTATATATAATTATTTAAGTAAAACAGTAAACTATTGTATTGTTTACTTAAACATTTAACTATCGATTAAAACTTTTTCACAAAATATATTTTAAAAAAATAAATAATAACTTTTATTCATAATAGATTTAATAATAAATAATTAATAATAAATTTATTTGGTAAAAAAATATAAAATCCGAAAATTTTAGTTTTAAAGAACAATTCTTGAACACATTGTAAAAACTGTACTAAACAAATTATTGTAGATTGATCTTGATAAGTCATTTTGAGTTTTTCCCGTTATGCTCAGTCGATTTGCGCATTGATTAATGCGTTAAAAGATTTAAGCTGCACTTTAGAAGAAGAGTTTTGTTACAGCTAATGAACTGAATTAATTATAAAGACACGAATCCTAAAATACGACGAACTGAATATGATTTTCCTATATTACAAAATCTGTAGTTGTGGAATACGTTGCGAGTAAGTAGGGACACAATGCCATCTTACCTCTAATAATCGCTGTGTCGTACTTTACTATACTAAGAGAAAATATAGTTTAACCAAAATAGTACGAGATTATTAAAAATATTCATTTGCTTTTTTGGAAATTCGTATTCTGCGTCCGCATCAATCATCAAGGTTTATTTATAATCATTTATTTTATTTTTAATAAAATATGTAACGTAAAATATATATAAGCTTTTGTATACATATAGCTAAATTGCATTTCAAACTCCAATTTCGAAATTATTAAAAAACCTGTAATATCTATAATATTATAATATTATAATATCTGTAATATCTATACTTGTTGGCCCTACAGGAAGAAATGTTACTTTAGATTTGAGTCACATTTCTTTCTAGTAACTCCAGTAACTTACTCTAACCATTAGTTTCCGCATATATTCTAACTTATAGAAACTATTTTCTCAGTGTTGTAACTATTTAAACTTGTAACTAGCTTCTAAATTAATAATTACTTTATTCAAAAAAGGAAAACAGTTGCTTAATTATACAAACGCTCAAATTCTGGCAAATATCATGTAACATTTAAATATTTAAAACAATTTTATTTTCAAACGTACCCCGTAACACAAGCGGATCTAAAAGATGTCGTCCACATGAATGTTTAACATACCGAATGTTACACGTACACTATTTGAAAAATATAAACTTGATTAAATTTAACTCGTCGCAGTGTTAAAATAAAATAATAAAGAAATGAAATAAATAAAAAAAATCTAGTATTCGAAAGTCGCAAGATTATCAGTTTTACGTGTCGCGGGGTGCTCAGGCGCGCGCGCGCGCACGTCCCGTAATTTAAACTAGCGCAGTTACGTTAACTAGTTCTCGCCTCTTCTCCTCCATTGGCAAAGGCGAAAGACGACCATTCTCGGTCCGTTGTAAAACGATTTGCAGTAAACCGCAGAATGAGTTTATTGCGCTTATTGGTCCAAAGCACCAGAAGTACGGACGAGATGTCGTTTGCGGTCTCCGTCATCGTGGTTGCCAGTGACTACGACAGTCAATATGCGGAATCGAGTTTCACGAGCAAGCGTGTGTGCATGCAAAGTTATGGGTATACACAAATCAAATTCTCGTTTATTCCGTGCGGATTCCGATCCTCAACTTTTTACCATGAGAAATGGCCATTCAACTTATTATAAGCAACCATATATGCATCGCGGGTAAATTGTAACTTTTTCAGTTATTAAGGATGCTTCAAAATAATTATTTTTTCTAACAGCTGTATTCCGCAAATTATTTATTTATATTTTCTATTAATACCTATATTTCTCCAAGTTATTGATAATGAATCTCTACGGTTAAGAAAGTAAAAACGCACCTACTAATTTACGATTAAAAATTATTTTAACATGCACTACAGGAGATTGCATGTATACCTATTTCCAATTGAAAATTGTATCTAAAATATTATTAAGCGAATATTTGTTTTAAAAACTAAAGCAAATATTGCGCTGAAACACTGCTCATATAAAGTACTCAATCGTTTTTCATATAGATTCACGATGCTATATATATATTTCACCCTCGAAGCTCACAAACGAAGAAACCTCTTAGCGATTAAAGTCATGTATCTATCGCATTTGAGTTATATGCAGCCCGTACAACTGGTCATAAAAGACTTGTGAAAGTTTCAAACTTGCTATGTGTTTATGATTGCAATGAAAATGATTGAAAATCAACGTTATACTGACAGTTTAGATAAAATACACTGAAACTTTGTATTTGTCAAAATAACATTTTAAACATTGTTCTTGGAAAAAAAATTTTATCTTGGTATAATAAATTACTGTTCATAACCATTGAACAGTAATAAAAAAATGCATCCAAGTTAAATAGATTATACTGAGTTATGATTGATAATGTTATAGATGTGACAGTTTTATAATTAGTTACCAAAGAAGAGAGCTGCAGTAGTTGGTTCCATTAATTGAAATTCACTTTATTATCACGAATTTCTGGATGATTGGATCGCGCGAGTCGAAGGTAAACTGAAAAGTTTACTTATCTACTAAAATCTTAGCAAAACCAATCCAAAATCTGAGCTACGCGTAAGGCTGAACTACTTACAATGATGAAAATTTAATTTTTTATTGCAGTTGCACCAGTTACAAATAGTAATTAAAATTTGAACGCTATATTGAAGCTTCATTTAAGAAGATGTCGATATTTGAATGCACATACATTTTGTTTATTATAAATAATTTAAATGTTTTTTAGTAAAATCCTTTTCATTCCTTCACATTTTCATGTGCTTGTATTTGATTTAAGCAAATATGGTTGATATGAATATATCATGAATTTACTTATAATCAAATCAAAGGACCAAGAATTCACACGATTATTCCAAAAAACGTAATTTACTTTTATTCATAAAGTATCAAATGTATGCCTTTCTCAAATTTTCTATATTAGAAATTATAATAAAAGAAACTCAACTAAATTTATTCCAAACCGACTAGAACATTTTTAGGGAATTTAAAATGATCATACTTATAATTTTTTCTTGTATTACCGGGATCAGGATATAGCAAATTTTATAGTTTTGGTGTAGCATGAAGATGAATACAAACATGTCTTGTTTCTAATTGATAGGCAAATAAATAGGAGAACTTGACAGATAAGGAACAAGTTAATTTTGGGTCAGAATGAAAGCTAGCCTTATGAAGCACTTATCATATATTTCAAGGGAGATCCAGGCCAATAAAACGATCGTTTATTGGCACATCTCCGGAAAAAAGTAATTGAACTTTTAGAGTACGACTAGAGCGGAAACGTAAAGACTTGTCTGTAGAGACCGAGTGAAAACTGATATTTCTTTCGGTGTCGGTTATATTCGATCATAGTAATTCCCCTCTGGCCTCCACATTGTCGCCTCTTTCTCTTTCATCGGACGATTGACTCGACGTCGGAGGAGTCGGAGGGGAAGAGACGAAGGCGCAAGTAGTATTTTCTCAGATTGAAAAGCTTTCGCGATGAAATACGACTCGGACTCGATTGCAACCCTTCTGTGCTTTAATGGAATTAGTATTTAATAGTTTGCCCGCGCGATCGTTATCCCCGTGGATGCGCGGGCACGGAAAAAAGGAACGAAACTAACAAAGTGGATAAACGTCCTGGCAATATTTCACATAATAGCTTTCTCATTCATCACGTCGTGGCGATCGGTCCCTCTTTCCCTCTTTCCCGAGTATAAGTATTGCATGCATCGCGATTTACACCGAGGAAGCGATAAGACCCAGCGTTACTTAAATCAACTGGAAGGGCACGACGCACTTTGCTCAGGCACGAAATAGATATAAGTAATTGAGGCTTTCGGATCGGAAAATTTTCAAGTTATTAGCCGTTTGTCACTCGACTTCTTGTCGAGACTTGTTCCTTTTTTACTTTGTTTCCTTCAAACTATTATTTACCGTATCTCTTGCTCTCGAACTTAGGTGAAAATCACTTCTACTGCCTTATCAATTGAATTATGTCTTCTATATTTAAGAGTTTTTCTAATTAATGAACAGTATATCATTTCTACTATGCTAAATTATTGGTGGTACCTCGATACGTATAAGTGCTATAAACTTATGGAATTTTCTCACTTGAATTTCGCTAGTAAACAAACCTTTGTCGTAAAATGTATTCTGTGTCAAAACGATAATATGTAGAAGCGCGAAGAAACCGGTTTCTACCTACTAAATTATAGTTTATCGTCTCTTTAAATTATACATGGAAAAAAAATTTAATCAAATAATTTAATAAATTATTAGTTTACATGCACATAAATATGTTGATTTGTTTATTTTAATGTATTTTATCATTTATTTGAAATTAAGGATTCTATTTTATTCCATATTTATAAAATTAACAATAATTAAAATGGTATAGTTAAAACAAGCTATTTATATTATTATTACTCCAATAAAAAATTATATATTTATTTACAAAATGTATTTAATTAAAATTATTTATTTTATATAATTACATATTTTTTTGAAATGCTAAAATATTTTGTTGAATTTATTAAATAATTGTTTAAGAAGCTTTATTTTGAAAAACTGAATAAGTAAAATTTTTATAGATCGCGATAGCTTGGTCGGATTTATGGCTCTTAGCTCGTAATTTGGAGGTCCCAGATTTGATTCCCGGCCCCGGACTATTGATAGAAGTACCACTGAGGAAATATATTTTTTAACAAGTGCTTTCTTCTCAAAGACATCATATAACCTTTGTCGCTGATTAGCACCAAAATAGGAGCATAAAAAGAGCAACGTTAAATAAATCGTTTAACTTTATTTAAACTTACATTTGTTAAACTTAAAATTATTTTAACACAATAAATAATTTTTTTAATGGAAAGAAATATTATGTTTGGTAACACGTCCTAAAATTTATTTATTTTTAGGCACAATCGTTACACGGAAGTGACTTATATTTTCATAATTGCCAAATGTACAGATGTACCTAAAAAAAAATATATTTTGATATACAAATAAAATTTATGCAACTTAGAACTCATCCAAACCTTTCTCTAAGATGTATGTATGGATGTGTGTATGTATGAAATCCTATGACCAAAATAACTCTGCTAATTATTAATCGATTGAGCTGAAATTTACAATATATATTTGTTATAATTATAGAAGTCTGTGGTCCGATTTTTATGTTGACGATATGAGCGTTTTACAATTTCGTAAAATTGGTTTATGCACATTATCGCCAAAAATACCATTTTTACGTATACATAATGAATTTAGACAAAATGTTGTCATAAAATTATAAAACGTTTTCCTATACAACACTTTATGATTCGATAGAAATATTTGAATATTTTTAAAGGTATGTACATGAAAACAATGAAAATCATTAAAAATCTATACAAAAGTTAAGTACTCAGCTTTTATTTAATTTAGATGGATTTTGATGACATTTTGCTGAGTGTATAAATCGGCCTGGAAAACTGAAGGATAGTATAGAATGAAGAATAATTTTAGTAATAATTAATACAAATAATAAAATAATATAATATAAATGTGAAAAATTAATATAATACTTACTAAGATGTAATTTTATTATAATCTTTATGCAGATTGTAAAAATGCTTCTACAAATGAGGATTTATTGTATACAATATCAATAGAGAAGGAAAAGCAAGTTATCAAGAAAAGACGAACCCTTTTCATTTTCATAGGTCAAAAATAAAATACTTATATATTGCATATGTACTCTTCTTGGAATCATATATTCCTCACACATAAATATATCACTATCGTGAAAGAATTAAGTAATTTTAAATGTTTTTGAAAATGTATGCATGCTGTATGTATGTACCATGTATGTAAACAAACCAATCAAAAAATTCAGTCAATTTTTTCAAAATTCTTCAAATATAGTAGAAAAAATAATATATTTGATTCAAAGAAAATTTTGTTTGGTTTCAAGAAATATTATCTCTGTATACGAATAAATAAAACCATTAATATTGTATCGCATAACACGAAATAACAAAATGTGAACAAATTTAATTATCATATATGTGCGATTAGAGATACCCAATGTATATGAATAAAAAATTAGAATCTCAAAAATCTGACCACTCGAAGCAGACGATACATCATATGCCTTTTCTCGCAGAACGAGCGGCGTTCGCACCCTATTGCCTCTAACACGAACGACTCAATTAAATGTGTACAAGGCGAGTGGGGTTGATAGAGCGCTTGGTCATAAATATGAATTATCCGCGGTAAACGCTCCCTCGAGAGTGCGAGACGGGATACGCTTCGTCTAAAGAGCCGAGCTGCCGCCAAGAATTTTTTTTATCCTTTATCGATTATTTTTTGTTACGTTAGACCAGTGATTTGTGTAAAATATTCTACATATTTTTTAAAATTATGACGATCATATTTAAATTTATCGAGATACACATTTTTAGTTACATTTATATATTTATATAAATATTTTTTTAACTATATGTAAATCAAATTAATATTTACTTTAATTATGAGGTATTTGCGATAAATTTTTGGAGATTAAGGTTTTAAATTTGGTTGGTATAATACTACTTTCATTCGTTACTGTTCGAATCCCGTAATACATATATTTACGTACATTCTCATTTACCGCTAATGGAAGCAAATTATAATTAAGTACTTTGCTGAGTTCGGCAGATTGCTGGTGACACTAGTGCAGTTTGTGAAATGAAAGATGGTAAATGTTTCGTAAATTCTCCGATAATGTTTTTCGCATACTCGTTTTAAATGAAAATTGCGCGGAGCGAAAATAAAATAATGGATATCCTTTTTACATTAATATCAATAACACACTTCCAGATGTAAAAGAGACAAATAATTTGAGCAAAATGGTAATTCATATTTAAATGTACTCTGGCTTATAAAATTTTTGAATCATTGTTTTCCAATTACTTGAAAAAAATGGTATAATTATATAGTTTATTTTTAATACAATTAATGATTGATGATTACATTTTAACTAAATGTTTTTGGTTTTAAACTTTTGAATTTTTATAGAATTTTTTCAATTGTAAAATATGTAGTTTATATATATATTAAATTAAAACGAAGTTATAGTAGGTATTTCTGTACACTGACTATAATACATAATCATTATTTGCAATCAGTCTTAAACTACGTTTGTTTGAAATTCTTATTTTATCACAAATTATTAAATAACGTTTACTACTTTCGAACAAAACATGTAATGTAATCATAGATACTAAAAGTTCTTGTACTACATACTATTTTACTACTAACTAGGTTATATACGTATATATATATATTATTTGAATTGTCTGCGATGAAGGAACAAGCAGGCAACAGAAGAATGTAAAGCTAATTCTTAGAGGTTATAGGTCGATTAAACGAGGGGCCCGAGAAGTGGAGGAAGCCCGTTTTTCCCTTCGGGCAATAATAACGTAAAATAGTTACGGGCACCTTGGTCCCGTGGTAGACGAAGGGAGCGAGGCAGCAATACACGTAAGTCAAGTAAACTAGCTGTTGTGCCTAGGTCGCGTTACTCTCGTTTCCTTCCTCTCGCGCTTGGGCAACTCGCCGCGCGCGAATAGAACAACCAACGATTCTCCGAGTGTGACGTCGAGAGGTTCCAGGAAGCGTGTGCTTTGCTAACGATGATAAATGAGTCCGTTCTAAGACGCCATATTTATGCTAATCTAGAAGCCGCTCCGCCCTCGCGTACACAACGTCTCTCTTTCACCCTTGCTGATTTTCCATGCTTTCCAACTTTCCCTCTCTCTCTCTCTCGCTCTTTCTCTCCCATACACCCGCTATGTTTCTTCCTCTCGCGCGTGTGCGTACCACTTGCCCTGCAGAATTTTCGGGGGTTCTCTCTTTCGCTCCCCTCTCGGTTTCCGTGGCAAAGTGCAATGTGGCCGGCGCGATTCGCGCAAAGTCACCCGGAATCCCGGAATCTACCCATGAGCATTTCTGCCGATAAGGCCGAACGAAGAGGGAGTGTCATTGTTCCACTTTAATTTAGAGCTTTCTCTCGCACGTATATATTCATGCTTGTCTTTTGTTTCCACCAGAAGAATTATTTTTATCGTTTCACTTATTGACTTACTATACGCGTCTCTTGGATTCATTTGTAAATTGGTTTGTTAAAACGTTATTTTAAATACAACCAATTTGCATTTGATCACATATATGGAAATAATATAAACTTTCTTCACTAAAATTTTTGTAAAATGCGGCAAATTATATTTGGTAGTATGTTTTCAGAAGTTAATCATTTAAGGGTAATCAGCTTTATTAATTGCGAATTTGTAAATGATTAAATAATAATTTTGCATCACATTAATTTTATTCAAAAATCTTTCGTCTAAGGAAAGTACTTTCTTTCAATTAATGTGATTTCGTGTGATTATAACTAAATAAATAAAGGTTCTCTATTAATAGATTATAAACATTATTAATAATTTCAGAATATTTTTTACGATTACTATATTATTATTTTAAACTTTTATATAAATATGTAAATATTTTAACCAGATACTTTCTTATCAAAGGTACAATCATTATCACCAGAATCTTCTAAATCAACTTACTTATTAATAGTGTTTATAAATACTGTCAAAGTAATAAACAGCTAAATTTATAAAATAGAATTCCGAGACGTATTATTTGTTTTAATCATTTTCTTGAGCATTTTCAACGATCGTATTATTCATAGATGTTTCTTTATTGCGAAAACCTACAGATGGTTTCTTTATGATTATTAAAATTAATTACTTTATTTTAAAATTAAATGTTTGTACTTTATCTCAGAGATTGAAAAAAAAAATACTCAATTTGATACCCGCAGAAAACGTTAAAAAAATTGAGCACTCCAAAAAGTAATTCCTAAGTTTTGTTACTGTATATAACTAAGTTAAAATTAATTCAACCTCATAATATTGAAATAGTGCGAATCTAAGCATGAACATTTATTTCCAACGGCATAGATCCGACGGACAAGTCGTTATGTGTTTACATGTCTTTACTTACTGTCGCAGTGTTTAATGATTCCACCGACTGCGTTGATCTCTTCTATTTCCTGAAAAGTGATTAAAAATAAACAAATTTACTATTTTAATATTAATATATTTTATCAATTTTCCGTTTAAAGGCGATTATATAAGTTACTGCTTGCACATAACTGGAAACAGCTAAACTTTATCATACCAATTCTTAGATTACATTATTATACACTGTATGTAAAAACTACTTCAAATGGAACGCAAAATAATTTACCAATGAAAAATAATAATAAAAATAATTTTCTTGGGTGTAAATTTGCAGGTTTAGTCACGCAAATGATTATTTACTTTTTGTCGAAACAAATGAAAAGTTTGTCAGGATAGGTGTGCATTAGTGATCAGCGTTATTTAAATGAAATAAGTCAATTCCAATTAGTTGAAATGTAAAGCGAATCGATTGATATGCCAAAATAAAGAGCAGAAGCGTGTTAAAGAAAAGTATAAGCTAACCGAGAAAAAGCTGCAGTAATCCGTATATAAAGAAGACACGGAACGGACGATGTCGCGCATAATCCAGCAATAGTGGGCAGTGCTCCACTCACTTTCTCTCTTTCTTTGGAAAGGCGAAGAATATCGAACGACAATATTTAGTCTGAGCGGTAAAATTGGCCAAGCTGCCATATGCGACTACTCGGGGTTGAACGCGCGCGCCAACCGGAGGACGACGTCCGCACGCGTTCGCATTACAAATTTAATCTTACAAATGGATCCGAAAACTTGGAAACAATGGAATATATGAAATGCGGCCGCGTATATCACGCCTCGGGGCCGACTCGACGGCAATATTGTCAAGGCCGATTCCGCGTTACCCGTATATACCAGGGAAAGTAGCGCATCGTTGAGAAATGGCGAAAACAGCCGGCGAGACATGCGAAGGAGGATACGGTCGCTGTCCTATTCCAGAGTCGCTCTTCTCGAGCCCTCCAACAAAAATATTGTCCTCTGTCTTTCGGGTTCGAGGATTTCTCGATTTCCGCAAGATACTTTTATTGCAACGGACACTCGTCACGCATATTTCCCGCGAGCTCCCTTGGTGCGCTCTCTACTTTTTACGATTACAAATTTCGATCTGGAGATACTTTATTGCGACTTTTCGTGGTTGTACCGTTTTGCAAAAATTTTTCGCTTACCTTGCACAAATCTATACCATTAATTTTACATTTGTTTGTCGCGCATCCCGTTTATTTATACTAAAACTTTTCCTTAGTAGTCGAAGGATACTATAGTCGGGCATACGCAGTATGTTGATACTTCGCTTACATTCTGCACTCGATCTTTATCATTTATTGTTCTATACGCATTTAACAGCAAGTTAAAAATTTAAATTTAATTGTAATTGCTTTTTAAATGTAAATGTCCACAAACAATTTTGTTCGTACTCGCAATTTTGTATCTACTTTAATGTAAACTCAAAGCCTGCAGGTACCTTAAGATATTTGGAGTGAAATCTAAATGTTTAATAAACATTAAACTAATATGCAGACTATAATATATTTTATTAGTCATTATGATGCAGAGATTGGGAAGACGTTACTTACAAAAATTTCATTTACATTTTCCAACACTAAATCTACAAAATTTAAAGTCACTCACCCTTAGTAATACGGTATACGTCTTAGAGTCAACTTAATAACCGTTCACCCAGTAGAACTTTACAATATTTTATACACATATAGGTACTTCAACATTTTGAAATATACATTTATCGTCATCGCATTGTCCACTGTTAACAAAACGCAAATCTGCAAAAAAATATATATAATGATTCTTCGAAAGTATAAAAGCTTTTCCGAAACAAATAATCCACATTTATAGAATCGCGAGGATGTACAGGTTATTTGAACATTTATCACGGAGATCAATGACAGCTTTTCATTTGCAGTATGTTGTTAAGCGGCACAAAAAAATTGGTACACCATTAATCTTGGAGGTCGCGCGCGGGTCGAACATCGGAATATCAAGATTGCAGAGGTGGCGCAAAGTCATCGGTCAAACCGATGAGTTTCCAATAATTATACCTTGAACTTTAAAAAGTTTCATAAATTTCGTGACGGCGCGGAGGTAAATGGCTTCCGGTCCAGCGGTCGGACATTGTCGATAACGGGGACGTCCTCGCGTTCTCTCTTTCTCGGGTGTTACAGGGTCCAATTCAATAACGCATTCGCACCACCGCGCGGCCCGACTCGTTCCGGCATTGTCCCTCGTATTGTTCCGAAAGTTTTCGACCGAGCCCCGCAAATTACCATATGAATTAAAGTAATGTGAAATACGGCCACGACGAGAGCGCATCATGGTTTCCTTGTTCGCTTCAACGAAATCAAGAAAAATCCTACGGACTATCCTACCATCGACGATATATGTATACGCGGGTGTTCCAGAGTGCTACGATCTAAATGACTCCCGATAACTTTCATTCTATAGTTAATTACAAACTTGTATAAGAAATATTGATTGTGGAAATTCTCGAACGAATACATTAACAAATGAAGGATATTACTGAAACAAAGCACGCATTTTTCTTTCTATCTTAATTTGTCAAAAATTACATTAAACTATACCTAATAATATCAGTATACAATACTCATTTGCTACTCAAAGAAAAAAATATAGATTTAATATTCCGCTCGCATTGTTATATCACTTGTAAAACAATGAAACAAGAAATGTAGTATTAACAATATTTTCTTTTTGATTTATTACGTTTTATTAATGCACGTAATGAGCGGTATATAATTTACACGTTTACATGAGCGGTACTGCGGAAGTCACATTTTACAAAAGCATAAAAGAATCTACGGAATAAAGCTTTTTTAGCAATAACGAACGAGATGTTCGTTTATCACGTAGCAGTGTGTATGGAACGTGCAATGCGGGTGTGTGAAAAATACCATTCGCGCAGAGTGGAACCATACTCCAGTGAATATCAGGGCTGGTCGATTTTTACATTTCGAACCGCAGTATCAGTTCGCCGCCACACGCTAGACATTCGCTTCTGCACTTTCTGACTATCCAATCTAGATCGCAATAAATTCACATTAAACTATCTGCCCTGGCGATTTCGTCCGGTCCGTTTTACCTCCTCGTGCCAGCTTTGATTATGCTTTAATTATTCCGATTCTGCATTAATCATTTTTTTCGAAAAGTATACCACGTTATCCTCAACATTATTTTAATAACTGATAATTATCTTCTCCTTCAATTTTCTAATTAATAATATTTATTTATTATAAGTAAGGTTTTACGTTATTTATGCATTTTGAAATATAATATATGATTTTATAAATAATCTTACATTCCGTTTTTATTTTACGGTATAATTACCGAGTTATAGAACTACTCTTGATTAAGTTAAATTATATACAAAAGCAAGAATTTTTGTTTATTTACAATCTATTACAATGTTAAAATCCTTGTAAAAGTTGTACAATATGTATAAAATAACATAATTTTTCTTGATTATCACACTATGAATTAAATATTTAAAACAGAAAGTAATAACGTGGAAATTATCAAATAAAACTTATGTCTCATTCGCAGGCAGATTATTCAAATTCGATCAATTCAATCGTACGATATCGTTCACAATTTCATCAACTAATGTTTGTTCATCGCCATTATATGACTCATATCTCGTACGCTACGCGAATACCCTATGCCGAGTGGTTTAAAATCACATCAACCATTTACAGTGCGATGTTGAACGATGCAAAAAATACGAAAAATGACAAAAAAATATTAAACAAAATAATTTTTAATAACTTAAAAAAAAATATTGCAAAAACATACAAATAGATTTTATTGAGTGAGAGAGTAAAAGAGAGAGAGAGAGAGAATGGGATAGGAGAGAGAATGCATACGTGAAAATTGTAATACAATGGGCACGAGGACGGCCGGGTGCTAAAGTACCGTCGGGCGCATTAATTTCTAGTAATTATCAGAGGTGTATTTCACCGGCGGAGGGTTCGGGGTCGGACCGCCTCGTGTTAACACCGTTGTTATGCCCCATTATATTGTCCCGTGCGGCCGGCGCATGTTTACTGTACACCACCGGGAACGGCCCTTTCTCGCACGGAATGCAAACAAAAAATGCTAATAGTCGTCTTGCGTTACGTCGCATCTTATGTTTCGCCGACTTTTTCACTTATGCGTTCGTCTCTCCTTCGTTCGATCCACCAACTATATTATACGCTTTCACTTATACGTTTTATATTTTGCATTTCGGGGTGAAAACGCGTGCCGTGTACATTTTTGTTGGAACGAGTCCAACCCTATTCTTCTTTTATTAGACTATCAAATTTACTATTATGCAAGATTTTATAATCCCAATAAGGCTGATACGTGATTATCGCTTATGTCGATGATAAAACTCCCTGAAATCAAAACTTTTTTTAATACTTCTTTTTTCAAATGTGAACATTCTTGACGATGAAATAACTTTTTCTATTCGCAGATTCTGTTTATGGTAACTCTATGTTCAAACATTGTAAATACGGAGTAAGTAAATCCATTGTCTAAACACAGTGGTGTGTTTCATACATTAATTAATTATTATATATATTATGTTTTTATGGTCCTCGCAGTATTTAATTATGGAATGGTTGTGGAAATTGATATTGATTAACTAACCAGAATATTATTTCTTGGCCAAGTCTCTGATTATAAAGCGTCAAATCAGAAATTTATTGATGATATAATAAGTAAGAGAATATTTAAAACATAGTTATTAGACATAAAAGATGTTTTTCTAGAATATTGTTATTAACGAGAAAATTTATCTAAATGTCGTCGAGAAATAATACTGTGGCTAGTTCACCAATAACTATTATAGCAACCTTGCCAATAATAAATTAATGGCATAGACTTTTCCAAAATAGTACATATTATATTTTAAATGAACCTTCAGCTAGATTCGAAGGATTTAGTAAGATCAAAGTGTTTTAATTCCATTACTAAATCATTCCACCAATATATACCAACAGCACATATTACTAAATCATATATTAATAATATTTGACGAACCTCGTAACTGTGTTTAACAGACTGGGACGTTAAACACGTTATATAAAATTTCTAATACCCAAAGGAGTGACTAAACTTTCCAGCCGGTTGATCGAAAGAGAGTTTAATCAAATAAGTGATCGTTTTCTCACATATATAAATGTACGTGTGATACAATACGAAGTACGACGGGACACAACTTGCGGATTCATTCCCATCATTTTAGTCCCCGCAGTAGCAGAGCATCTCGTACGGCGTATTACTATTATTATCATTCCCCGCGCGGGTGGCGCATCCCCGTACAAATATAAATATATACGGCAATTAGTCTGCGGATAATGCCGAGATTAGAAAGTCGGCGCGAGCGTGGACTGCATATTGAGACTGAGGAGCGAGGCGCAGCGGGGCTCCGAACCCGGCGCGTGCACGACGAATCGCAGCGAAAATTGATAAAACGTTATTTAATCCAATGAGAAAGAGAGGGCGAAAAAGAGAGAGAGAGAGAGAGAGAGAGAGAGATCGAGTGACTTCCTTCTCTCGGCGTCGCGGCCCAGATAAGAATTACTAATTTATTTAAATGGACTTATCTTTCCGAAGCTCCCGATAGGAATGTAAATTGCTCGGTGCTGTACGTCGTTCCCCTGGCTTTCCTCTTTACGAATCAACCACACTCGGGGGGTAATGGTATGGGTGAGATAAAGATATTTTATTGCTTGCTGGTCGGACATATTTAAGTAGGGTTGCGCCTGATACCTCTCCTCTAACCTTTAAACTTTTTATGACGCCGTGTATTGGATGGCGCGAACGCGAAAAACCGATTTTTCACGCATGTGTCTCGTTTAGAATTTCTAGGTGAGACCAACGATTCTGCGGTACATCTATGCTTAAATTTTATTCTAATCTTTACGTGCGTATTGGTCGCAATTTGTCTATTTAATTTTATAATTTAGCTTTCTTTGTGATCACCGTCTCTTTCGTTTTAAGTAATGTAAGCCCCTGGACGTCTGATCACTTATATATTACCCTAGTAGAAAATTGCAACTAAGAACTAGAAATTCAAATTTGCTAGTAAATACCTTGTCATGAAACGGTTTTCACTCATTTTGTTATACATTCAAATAATTCAAATTTCAAGAGCAGTATATCTCACAATTCCTGTAGATTCGGATGGATTTTTAACGCTTTCATCTGATTTACAATTAATTTCTATTATATTGTCAGTATTTACGTGATTTTTTATTAGATTTTTCACTTGCTCATTTTTAATGCACATTTAATACAGCATATAACTAGATTCAACCTTAATCTATGTTTACAAGCTCAAAAATAGGTGGCAAATAGGATTTTACATTAATAAACGGTCATAAAATGGGAGATAAAGCATCTCATCGTTAGGACAAAAATGGACACATTGTTTGCCTATTTTTCGCCCGTTCTATTCAAACAATCTATTTAATACTTATTTAATGGAATATATACGATTTCTATCAGGAGTGTCACTGGCAAAGTTCCAAATATATATTGTTTACACGGACAAATGACATATATGCAATGTCTTGATTAATAAGAAGCAGGTATAAAAAAAACCTACGAATTTTTTTAGATTGCAGATGTCTAAGATAAACTGTTGATGTCTTTGTACACAGTGAAAAGTTAGCTCGTAATATGTACGAAGAGAATATCTCTCGCACGCACAAACTCGCATACGCAGACTCTTGCAAGGCTTTATATTTACGAGGTTGCCCAGGTGATTAAAGCCACGGAAGAACCGCTCTGGGAGGACTCGTTCCCTCTCCCTCTCCCTCTCCCTCACCCTCATCCTCTCTCTTCTCTCTCTCTCTCTCTCTCTCTCTCTCTCTCTCTCTCACGCCGCGTGCAGCAGCTTGATTTACTGGGCGATATTTCGTCGAGGCTGGCTGGTTCGCGAGTTCGCGTATCCAGTGAGCGGCGTCCGCGACAATGGCGCTGTCGCTTGACACTTCCTTTCGAATTATTGCACCCGCGAAAACGCGAGGGTCGCGTGCTTTTCTATAGACTCCGACTCTCTACACTTCATCCGAGCTCCGTCTCTTTTTTATTATTAGCAAACTTGCTTTTTATTATACACGTCGCCTATTTTCACGGCTCTTTTGTCGTAGTTGTCGCGGTTCCTGCGCGCTCTTTCACGCGCCCCGGGCATTCCGAATTTTCGTTGCCCGCGATTATTTATCGCGTTGCGGAAACTCGCGCGCGCGCCAGCTCGTTTCAAGGTGCTCGTGCTTGAGCTCGCGTTCCCGCTCCAAGTGTCGAAGCATACCAGATTACATCGAGAGGCAATTATTTGTTGCATCGTGGTTGCACAATTACACACCATTTTTAACGAGTAAATCTACGCAAACGAGATGAAGATAATGACAAACAATTGTTAATAACAATTATAAGAATTTGTTTATAGTATCTTCCAAAGAGTCCACTTGTCCATTTTGTATAGTATTCATAAATAATAACTTGACTAATGAAAATAGTAAGAAACGATGATTATTTAAATTACAACTTAATCTATAAAAATGTATTAATGTCAATATACAATTATAGTCACTCTGTATCGATCTGTGAAATATTGTAACCAGCATATGGGTTCGTAATTACGCGTACACGGCTAAAAGTTGAATGATTAAAAGCGGATACGAGAGCGATTGTCGCGAAAATTCGTCACGACACGAATCACGTTTGCATTAGCAACGCCTTGTTGTCAGTAAAATACAGAACCAGGGGATTATCGTGAGACCGATGTTAGCTGCTTGTTCGCAGTCGAGTCACTTTTACTAAACGACTACTGTCCCCGAAGACCGAAGCAAATCGCGTTTCGGGGTTACCGGAGTGCGACGCTAACGCATTCGTGTTCACGCGTTTTCTTTCCAATACGCGTGACGATCCAACAAAAACTATATCGGATTTTCACATTTATATTTATTTTCATTATATTTATTTCAGGACTCCAGGACTTTTCTTACCCCGTGTAGTCACGTGATGCACTCCTGGCACAATATGGATAGATTTTTTACGCATTTTCATACACTTTTCCCATCGTATTATACCTTTTTCAGCATTTCGCGCGAATCTTGGGCAGTCATACGTTTATGAATCATACTTTCCAGTATATACAATGTTTTCTTTCTTTTTTCTTATCGAGTTGAGGAAAATAATGTATTATACGACACTCGTTCATCCGTATCTCGTATCGAAGAAATCGAAATAAAACTATTTTTGCTACGCGTTCATCTTATTTCTAATGATAATCCTACAACTCAAAAAAATATCATACTACGAGAACGATAAAAGCCCATTGTATTTCCACTAATCATCGCGGTAAGATTGATAAATTTATATTCGATATTTGGTATGAAATTGAAATACTTCCTTATCCAAGAAACTTAATGCAATAAATTCAGTATAGCGTATTAAAAAAAAAGGTCGTATAAGCTGACGTACGGTAACAATTCCTCCGTATATATGTCTCTATCTGGATCGTGGTAGGCGGGTAAGGGTGAGATAGACGTATATCGAACACGACCAAGATCGGCTTAATGTCTTGGAACGGACGCCATATTAGCATGTCCGCGTCCAATCGTTGCCCACGTGGCGGACGTGGAGCGCCGTGGTGAATCGACCTATACGAGCGCGGAGCTATGACATTGTCATTATTCCACTGATTCAGAATACATTCATTCTCTCTCGCTCTCTCTTTCTCTCTCTCACTTTCACTCTATCTCTTTCTCTCCCTCCTGCTTCCTTTGCTCACCCTATACAAGCGCTAAGTTAGCATTCACTAACGAGGGTGGGAAGATTCGAAGAAAATCAAATCGAACGAAAGGATTATAAGGATTCACACTGTCCCAGATACAGAATCGACGAACTTCGGAGCAATTGGAATATTGTTAATTGGTTTATTCGATTTATTTTAACTTTTGTATTCGATATGTAAAGATTAATTAAAAAATCAAAATACCTTGAAATGTGTTATTAAAATTGTTCCTTTATCAACCCACATTGTATAAAACAAATTGTTATTAAAAAGACTGACCAGTTTTTAAAAGTAGAATTATCATCTACAAGCTCATAATGGTCAGTTTTAATCTTCACACAGTAATAATCTTCTTATTTTTGTATACCAATATGGCATCCCTTTTCGTGAAACTTTCTAATACGTATAATAGCGAAGAAAATCTTGAAGTAACATTTTAAAATATCATTGAAAAAGTACCCTCGGACCGGGCTTGAACCAGGACCTTCGCCAGCGTAACCTTCGCTGTTCTCTTCATTAAAACTTCAATTATCCAATTTATTCAATTATTCAATTTTCAATCCAAGTGTACGATGGATCACATTGTTTTCAAGGTAATTTTCAATCTGATTGAGTAAATCTATATACAATAACAAGTATTTGTATATACATCTACCGTCGAATAAATCTTTTATCAGTTTAGAGTGTGAAGTTTACATATTTACGTTGAAGTATGTAAACTTCCTTTAAGGAGGGAAAGTGGGTAGAGAAAAAGTAGAATCGAAAACGAAGAGATAGGGATGACGATGAAGAAAGAAAGAAGGAGAAAAATTAGGGTGGAGGAACGTAAAAGATGGGAAGAACGCGCGAGCGTACAACCTCGCGAGCTACGTCGGCACTGCTCTACACGAGGGGTCGTGATTGTTAAGGGATACCACCACCGCCGGGTGCTTCATGTTATTTATCTTTATGGACCTCGGGCAGAGGGTAAGTACACTTATTCGCCCGGTGGGGAGGGGTAAGGAAGGAAGGGAGGGCGGGGGAGCGGCGAACTTAAGCCGTTGAGGGCGCGGTAAGAGATTGTTTGTCGTATTGGCTGCGGTTCGAGTCCCGAGGCTTACGTATTATCCGTTTAAGGGCAGAAAAGGGGAGCCTCTTCGCGCTCGCTCGCTCTCTCGCTCTCCTCGGCTTAGATACACGCGCCAACGAGCGAGAGACCGAACGTGATTTCACTTACGAGGCGGTCGATAACATCAATGTTGCTGATTTGCCCTAATTGATGACTCTACTATACTGTCGCCAGTCTTATTTCGAGGTCGCAAAACAAATTATTGTCTCGTAATATCGTGGACGCTACTAAACTATTAAAATATTTGTAATTTTATCTCATTGACGTAATAGACGTATATTAAATTCACTGAAAAGTTTAGAATCACACGGAATTTTTTCAAATTCAATTTTTCTTTATATTTCAAATTATTATATTTTCTCAAATTATCAACAATCTTATGATAATTAAGAAATTTATTATTACTGGTGTAACCACAGGAAATTAATAAATAAACAAACCAAATTTGTACCGTAACTAAAACTATATAAATCATAATATCATAAAACAAAAAGAATTTTTAATATTATAATATAATATTTTGGTTCTTTAACGACGGCAATTCTTATTAGCAAATCATTTTAATTGAACCTATGTTGTTATGTGAATGTACCTTGTATTAAGACAGATTTTAATTTAAAAAAGCTGTGCGAAGTAAATTACAAATACATTTAAGTATATATTTTTGCAAGCTTTAACATCGTCTGTAAGTATCTTTCATCTGAAATAACTTTTAAACGAGGCAGTTTACT
Organism: Theocolax elegans; assembly: GCA_026168455.1. Taxonomy (NCBI): domain Eukaryota; kingdom Metazoa; phylum Arthropoda; class Insecta; order Hymenoptera; family Cerocephalidae; genus Theocolax; species Theocolax elegans. Next base: position 34,349,760 of record CM047430.1, on the reverse strand, counting down.
TATCAATAAGAACGGCTGTCGTAAAACGTACAAAGAGTTGGCAGGGCTTATAGGTGCGGGATGCGCGTGTGAGAGAGAATGCGCGTGGAGGGAGTGATGATATTCTTAATATATATATATATATGTATCAGACCTTATATATATAAATAGGTATATATACACCGAGGAGAACGTAAGGGAGTCGAGCAAGAAATTAATCTGTTGGCTCGTAATCGGCTTTCGGTGATTTACCGCCGATCGTCCGCGAGAGGGATAGAAGATGTCCACAAACGGGAAAAGAAGTATCGGACTCGTGGATGAATCAATCCCGTACTCGCGGGAAAGTTTTATCGGTACGCGACCATACTGCCAGGGGCATCGAATTAGGGATGTGCCGAGCATCTTCTTTCTACGAACGTTTATTGTTTTGTGGCTCGGCTTCCAGGAAGTTGTATCTCTGGTAAAACGAACAGTTTCTTCGAGCAAGCGATACCAAAGTTTCACGATGTTTGCAAAATTTGACGGGTTTCGGAAGGAAACTTTATCTCTTGCTTATATTTATGACTGTGTGTATTACTTTTTTCCGAGGTGTGTATCTTGAGTGACTTTGGACACGAATTCGGGAGCCCATTAATTACACAACTTTCTTGCCCACGGAAAAGAACATTATTTAAAACGGAAATATGCGATTAATTGTTGCAAGGATCGAGATATTCAATTAATAACATTTACGCGAATGTCGGGGGAAAGCTGGCGTATCAAAGTTTATGTAGTTTTTGTCTAGAATTTTGTATGAATGCTTGAAAGGTAGACTAGTTTCGAGTACATATTTTTTAAAAAATTTTTTAAATTTAAAATAATATTCGCACAATAATTTTTATCCGAAATATTTCAATTTCTTATAAAACTTTTATGTCCGTGAATATTAATATTTTATATTAAAATAAATATTACTTAAAATTTATAGATCCTTGATGAATAAACTCTTCTTCAATTTGATCTTCAAGTTAAAAAAAACATTATTGCAAAAGCTAATTAAATAAATACTTAAAACGTAAAATAAAAATATAAATTCAAGTATAAATGATTTAAGTTACTTGATATTTTAAAATAGTTTAGTTATTGTATTATTAATGATATAGAAAAAAAGGTTTAAAGAGAATCGTAACACTTAATTAGATTGAAATTTGGATTTCATTTATTAATTAACAACAGGTTTGAATACGTACATTACAATCATTATGATATATATATACAAGTGCAATATTTACATTGATGCGATATAACAATATTTATATAGCTATATTCAACTATTAACAATGCAATGTAATGATACATAATTTTTTAAACGAAACAGAATTAAAAAATTTTTTCCTTTCAGTCTAAATATGACTTTAAGAACGTGTTTGAATGTGGATTTATGGTACAATTCTTATCTCTAATGCTATAGTCAGTATCTTTTATTGTATAGATATTTTTACGCAAAATTCCTTAATAATTGAACTTTTCTTTATATAAGATAGTGTGATCGCTTACATTCGCTGAATATTTTCTTATGTATTAAGTAAATTCTGATTAATTCCTTTACAATAGCTTCATTAAAAAAAACATTCAATTGTTCTATAAGATATACATATGCAAATTTTTTCTATATATTTAACGATGTGCTCAGAAAGATTTGCCGTAACATCGATACGTGACTTGTGCAAAAGAGAGCTAAAATTAGAGAACTATCGAATCCGTAATATTTACATTCTAATACGCACGATTCCGAATATAATTATGTGTATTTCCGTTATACATATTTCGATTGGGAGATTAAAAGACAGAGAGAATTGTGAATAAATTTCGCGAAAGAAGGCAATAACTACGAACGATTCTCATTAGAAAGAAAACATTACAATTCCACGTAGCTCATTTCAATTCACGAAAGAATACGGCGAAACGAGTATAGCGAAAAAGGTAAAATCTGGGTGATATAATTTGCTGGGACGACGTTAATACAAATAATAAACCTTATTGCGTCGGTGCGGTTAACCCAGCGAGCATTAAGAGCCGAGCGGCTGCGTTACGTCTCGGTATGAGAGAAAGGGAGAGAAAGCGAGCGAGAAAGCCCGAGCAAGGTTCGAGGACATACCTATTTAAAACTCGAATGTGCGGAGCAGCGCACCGCCGTCTGATTCAGTGTTTGAAGTTAAATGGAGTGTAAATGGCAGATAACAAACCAGGACTGTTTCCGATTACGGCATTCATTGTTTCCTACCATTATGCGCGCTCCGACGGTTTGCTCGCGTGATGCGACCGCCGCTTCTCTCGGCTATGGTTTACGATCTATTTATTGCCACTGAGTGGGCGCGCGCGCGCGACCGCCGTCGGTTTACACTGCGTCGGCCTATCCACCCACCCACACTCGGTGTCTTCTCCACCTTCCCTATCGGTTCACTGTTCACTCGGATTCTCGATACACCCAGTTGGATTTCGGATCGTACCTCCTTGTCCGTTCAGGCGACCTCCTAATACGACTGTGTATACTCCCTCACTCTTATTTTCGGCAGCTTACGATCTTTAACTTAGCTACTGGCTACTCGGAGATTTTACGATTAGGTAAACTTTGAGTTTATCGACGTTTCTTATTTCTTGTTTAGTGCGGATAATGCAGCTATTTACTTACAACGGCCGTAATGTCTGCTTTCAAAATTATTGCATTTCACATTTAATACAAAATAATAATATTTTAGTTTATTTCTTTAAACAAATTTTTTAAATCGTGTCTTCATATCTATTAACAAATTTGTATCAAGGTCATTTTTAAGAAAGTGTGATTGTGCAAAAATTTCTTTATCGCATTTATCAAAAGTAATTTCATTTTATTATATATACTTATATTCTTTGTATCTTTACAATCTAAAACATATCGAATAGTTTCTGAATACTGACATATTATTCTTTGGTAAAATAATTATTAATAAATTTCTTTTGTATATACATTATCAATGTCTGAGATTATCATTTCATTAATACAGCTCGGAAAGTGGCAATTAATATATATTTGCATTATACTATTCGTTTAAGCAAGTATAGCATAATGTAACAAAAATTAAAATGTATAAATATGAAAAGACATTTACGAAGCTGTAATAAGCTTCGATATTCATTTATTTATTTGGTAGTTAGCTTAGAGATCCATTAATTTGTATTGCAGATGGGATTGTTAAGATATTCGTGAAGCTTTAATACTTTTGACTGACCAATACTACTAATACGACGTTTTCTTAAATATAATTTATCACTTTTTAACGGCTCATTTCGAATTTTCTCATAAACTAGGAGAAAACCTCAGAGTCGAATATTTGAATTATCTATATATACAATTTTCAATCGCATTCTTATATCTAATATTGACTAGACGGGATAAACCCTTTTAGAAAGGGTAGATTTTTCGCAAAAACCTTGTTAAACGACGATAGTTTTACATATCGAAATTGAATTGAAAACCGTAACGTTCAAATAAGTGGTATTATCGAGCCCTAAGCTGTAGTTGTTGAAAAATAAAATTATTTGATTTTGAGAGTATTATTGCTAATATCGATTAGTAATGTTTGGTAGATAATTCGAAGTAAATAACTGAAACAGCTTAACGAACGATATACGTCGAAGAACGGTACGTTCACTTAGTAAGTAGAATAATTTAAATATTTTCGCACTGATCGCTCAGTTATCAAATCCAGGCTCATCCTCTTCGTACTGTCCTAGAGCTACGAAATCCCCTTGACTTTTTCTGCGTCACTTTCCGTGGACGAGGGTGGCAGCTGCAGACCGCCTCTTTATCTCAACTTGATCGACCACGGCATCGCTCTCCTTGTCTTGATGAGCAGTCATGTGTCGCGTCAAATGATGCCTCTCTCGAAAGCTCTCGTCGCACACAGGACAGCGCAGCTTCTCCTCCCGTCTTCGTCGCGCCGCCTCTCCCACGCTCTCGTTCTTGTGGTGGCTGCGCATGTGGTACACCAGATCAGATGTCATGCGAAACGATAGATTGCACTTGGCGCAAACGTTTTGCGCGGGCAAAGCGAGAGCAGCGAGAGAGGAGGGTAAGAGGCTGGCAGCGAGGAACCGAGGCCTCACCAATGCGTCTCCTATGGGTGGGAACACCGCCGACAATGGGTTGTACGGGAGATTCGAATAAACAGCCGAGGATAGCTCCGGTCGGAATCCGGAAGGAGGGATTTTCGGACTAGGGACCTTTGGCGGTGGTTGTGTTGTAAGCTGCTGGGTCAATTTCAAGTTGTCCAAAATACTCGTTTGCTGAGTCTCCGGAGACATTAAAAATGGATACGGCATTTTCGTAGGAAATGTAGTAGTGTACTTGGCGTTGAATGGCCCTACGTTGCCAGAGTTGGATGGGGGACCGATCGGTGGACTGAGACTGTTCTGGTAGGTAACGACATCCGGTGAGACGGAAGATCTAGGTGAGCCGGTACCATCGTCGAAATTAACACTGCTGCCACTTGGACTGACTCCGATCAGGTTGCTTCCGTTGAACGGTCAGGTTGACTTTGGTGAAAGCGCTTCTAGAATCGGGCTGCAATCTGTCGGAACAAGATAGCCCGTCGCAATTGTTCTTGTTGCGAATTCCGGGTATGCCTAGAGAGGAATCTATAGGTCGATCACTACTATTTTCGTCGTTGAAAACAGGCTTCCGAGTTTGCAAAGACCGTTGAAAATCACTGGGTGGACTGGGGCTCTTTTGAATACGCAAAGGTCCTGCGTAGAGGTGAGCGGGTGGCTCGGGTGATAAGCCTGATGACGTCGGCGTTAATCTGCGCTTAGGTGATATGTACGGTGGTATCGTCGTTTGCATCTCCTCGGTACGTCTCATTTTGTATTTATTCGAAGTCTCGATGCTTTCAAAATGTTTAATCGTCATATTTTGAGGTATCCTATCATTCGGTTCGTATTCGTGAGAATCGTCATTGTAGTTCTCGGATATCGGTGGCCTCTCCTGATGTCGAATTACGTCGTTCATCAATCGACTCGTGCAAAATTGCAAATTTACTAATTTCTCAGTTTGACGTTTGATCATTTTCTCATCGGGTGCTACAAGAAATGCAACGTCGAACGATCGCTTACTTGTTCGTTGTAGCGGATACGAGGCATCCCCAGTAATCTCGCATCCCTTTGATTTTCCATTGTTTGAATTGCTCGATGAAGTGATCGTGGCACCGGTTGAAATAACTGGAGCGCCATCTTCGATGCCGCTGGGACGTTCTTCCATTGTCATCGTGATGGTGATACTTGGGATTTTTTGAATCAATATTTTTTCAATCAATCTGTTAAATTAAAACACTTATATTACAATCTCATAATCTACTGTTTAATTAACTAGTATAGTGAATAAATTAATTAATAATTTAATTAATACAAGCAGTAAAATAAATGTATATTCACTTATTAATACGTATGCCAATCAAAAATAATATTTAACATCCGTAGCAGAAATTCCGGTATAAATAAACTACAAGTGTAAGGTGTTCCAAATGATAAAATGTCAAGTTGATATAAAATATAAAAAATAAACTTTATATACATTATACAGTAAAATTATATTTGTGGACAACTTCAAAATTCTTAACCTTCTGCTATAAAGTCGTAGAGTCAACATTTATAAATCGATACTAAAGTAGTAGAGCAACATGTAAAGTGAAACTCACTTAAAAATTAATGTAGCGGCAGTCAGTGGATCCGACGATAATTCCCTCTGGGTATCTGGTTGAAGGAATCGGGTAAACACACTCCTCGGAAGTAGCACGTTTTCTCACATGTTTTTCACCTTGTCCGAGGTACTTTCGATCAGTATCACTGAAACTCCTGAGATCGAGCGTTCGCGCACCAATGATACGAGCCGAGCGGCGCTCCGCGTCCGAGTGAGCTCTTGGCCTTGCGCATCTTCGTATTTAGGGGTTAACTCGGTGCCGAGTGGCGGCCGGCGTCACGAGGCAGGTGGAGACGCGTTTGGCCCGCCAATCGGGCGCTTAAGGGGGTGGAGCGTCGTCTCGGCCGCGGGAAGGAGGGAGTCGAACATATTCGCTCGCGACGACGCGTCTGCTGCGAGCGAGCGAGCGAGCTACCCTGGCCACGCCTACATATTTTAAGGTTCGACACATGTGCGCGCAACCCTCGACGCGCAGCCCGTGCAACCCTATGGAGTTGGTCCTTGGCCTGTCGAACCTTTGCCTCCCCACCCACGTGCCCGGGACTATATCTAATGCGAACGCGCGGGATTCGCGTAAAATCCGGCCTGAAGAACGGTTTTGAATACATTTTTAGAGGCCACGCTCCGCCTCTGCCCCCTTTCTTCAATGCCTTTTTTATATCCTCGTTTGTTGCTCACTTTTTTTATAGGCTTCTTTTTCCTTGCCTTTTTTCGTTTACCTTTTTTTTCCTTTATTTTTTCATTTTTCCATTTTTTTTTATCTCGGCTTGTGCATCTGATTACTTGCGCGAGATGATGACGGGGTAGTTATTATGTAACGAATCCACTATATTATATGTCGCAGTTAATGTAAATTTGTCGTTGATGCAAAATTTTTGTTGTACAAGTCCATTGAATCCCTTAAATTTAGGTAATTTTTAAAATGATTTTCTAAATATACAAAAAAGTCAAGATATACATATTTGTAAAATTATTAAACTAACTTATTAATACAATTTTTTTATATAGATAACATAAATATTTTAATTAATTTTACAAAATTACAAAATTAAATAGTTATTATTCAATGTGTAAAATGCTTCCCACTGTAATGCTCCAAAAAATTATTATAAAAATAAACAAAGAATATTATGTATATGCATATAGATGTATAACAATGTTGCGTATACCTACACGATCTTTATACCTGTACTATTCTATACATAACAGTTGAAAGTAAACTAAATAATTACACTTTTTTTAAAAAATTTCATTACTTAAATTTTATAATAAATAGTTTAACATTTCATCATTTCAAAAATAATCAATTAAATTTAATTTATAAAACTAACGTGCACACACATACACTCACACACATATATTGAGCAATATTGAAATTTAAAAATCAATATGGGTGGTCATAAAACATAAGTTGATTGGAAATAACAATTTCGTAAGATGTCGAGGAGACCGTGAAAATAACATGACCGTTATGAACTGTAACCAATAGGTGATCAATCATAAGCCGACTAGCTGACCGCAAGCTATCTATTTTTCTGGGCATGTGAGAGCCGTCGAGTTTTTCATGCGGAGCTTGCGATCCCTGTTGTAGAATCCTTCTGGGGCTTCTTCGTGGGTCGGAAGGCATTAAGTTCTTGATAAGATCGACAAAAAGTTGTAATGACTTTTTGAGCGGTTGTTACCTTAGTTTGACCTCAGGGACTTACACATGTCCATCCACGACGAAACAAATCTTTAGTATATTTTTCCTTTAACGCTATATAAAATATATATTTTTATACGAACTAGAAAGTTATTTCTTCGAGTTGACGTGTTGTGTCCTACTCGCTCGTAGTATTTGCGCTTTTTTTCCTTTCCGCTTTTGCTGCCACGAAGAAAGAAAAAAAATCTGGCACCACATTTCATTTTTCGAAGGAAATAAGGCAGCGGTCCGTGAGAAATAGATGTTTCTACTTCTTCAGAAAGTGAAGATCATTAATCAAGGAAGCGTTAATGCATATTTGATAAACGGCTCCTTCCTTTAATACTTTGCATACGTACCATCGTCGCTTCTTCGTACGCTCTTAATTTAAAATTTCCAGAGTACCAATTCTTTCGTAACGTATAACATTACTCTCGAAAAATAATAACTTTTTTTCTTCTCCTTCAAATTCATTGTCAAATAGTTTTAAGAGCGTTAAGTATATATAAGTATTCACAATGCATATCCACGTAAAATATTACACCTGCATGGTTTAGTGCTTGGAAAATGAAACAGAATCTTCCACTTGAGTCGGTGACAAATTGAATGCGTGATGATTTCACAGGATTGTTGAAATAAGGGGGCGTGGTGTTATACTCCTTTCCATTTTCTCTCCGGCTTAACTCATCTCTTTATACTTTACGTACTCCCATACGGACTTTATTTCCACACTTATTTCATAGTATTACCGAATATCATAAAAAGATTTTATTTATGAAACTTGCAGCAGTTTGCATCTTTAATACTAAATTACCAGCGAATCGAGCGAAATGTATAAGAAACCAGATTGCGAATAGATTAAATCTATATATACTCAAATATTTTTTAAAGATTTACCTTACCTTTTTCCTATTCTCGTAACATTCCGTACTATTATTTTACTATTTGCGTAAACTATCGTCGTTAAATCATTAAAAAAGTTTAGTAAACTTTCTGTAAATATTACTAAACTTTCATTAACGCGGTAACAGATTTCCAAAACCCAAAAAATCATTGAACTTTTTGTCAATTTTTACTCAACTTTCTATCCATTTTTACTGAAACTCTATTAATTTTTATTAAAGGATAAGTAATTTGTTGCGTTTTGGAAGTATGTTACCGTGTTACTCAAAGTTTAGTAAAATTCACTGAAATTTTTCTCCCCGCGTACCAACAAAATAAACGTTTATTTTTTATAGTAGGAATGTTTCGATATATATGTAATAAATGTATACGAATCGAGTGGTGGTAACGTTAATAATGTTATTGTTGTTATATTATATAAATGCCACGTATGCATGAGAGAGTAAACGAAGCATTACTCCTCTTAACAGTCGAAATTGCATTATTAATATCACCAGCGAACGTTCGCCTGACTATGTAAGTTATACACGGAAAGCAAAGGCGTTTCGGTAAGATATTCACGTAACACATAAGCGACACTGCACGCGCAGTCACCGTGTGCACAGAGATAACGCTCGCGGAGAGAGAACTCAGCATCTTACAGCGGTACCTACTTGGAATATAATTCGCCCACATTTCTCTCTCTCTCTCTCTCTCTCTCTCTCTCTTTCTCCCTCCATCCCTCTCTTTCATTTACTATCTCTTTACCTCCTTCTCCTCCTTCTTCTTCGTCGCCGTTTAGGTAGCTCCTGTCCTAGGCATTTACGATAACCATCATTGGCAAATAAGCCAAATGAACTTTATTGCTGCCATTATACATATTTCCGTGAAATATTTTACCGACCTCCTCGGGATTTCAAATCATTTGTATGCATCGCGGGCACGTGAAAGAACAATGCGTCTCTCCGGTTATACACTTGGACTACATTTTATTGTTCTAAGACATTTTATAATCTCATTTCGATTTCGTTTAGATATTTGCCTAATGGTATACGTTAAATATTATTACCTATATAACATATATATGCATTTTAAAAATATTTAAAACCTCGTATTTTCAGAGAGCATCTTTAATAATTTTATGCTAAAGAATAAAATTATTTCGCATTTACTGTATAAACATTTATATGCTGAAAAATATATGATTTATGATAAATTTATTATAATTGACTACATTCATGAATGTGGATTGGGTTTTCAGCGAATTTTTAGTCCTTTATTTTTAAGCTACAACAGATGAATAAATTTTTTTAATAACCCTGGATTTTAGGCCCTTAGGTATGTTTTAAATTATATACCTAAATTTTTTAAGATTTTTAAATTCATAATTTAAATATGATGTTTGCAGGTTGAAAATTTATGCCTTTTTGACTAATAATTATACCGATTAAAAATTGTTGACTCAATATTATTAAAAAAATGATTTTTTTTGAAAAAATTAAAATGTCAAACTCTTCCTTATGTTTAAAGCTATCCGTATGAATTTTGTTCAAATTTTGAATTCAATATTTTAGATATAATTTTTGGTCTGAAATGTGCAGATTTCTGCAATTTGGGTCCCACATTCAGTTAAGGTCTCATTATTAATAGTTAATACCTTATTCATTTGAGATGACTGAAGAATTACTAAAACGCTGTCAAACTCTTGCATTTATATTTTCGTATTCTGATGAATATATAAATCATTTGTATTTATATTTACTTTCCATAAATTTGTTTGTAAGAATGAATTGCTTATAAATTATTTCTATACACGAAATATAAGATAAACGTTAGATACTTTCTTATGGCAACGGCAATCATACATGCACACAAGCGCAATTTACGACTTCAGATTTTTAAATTAATGTTTATTAGATATTAAGATATATTTATTTGGTACAAATATCACGAAAATTTTATCCTTCAATTAAATGGTAACTAAAATACAAGGTTTTCTTTTTCTCTTTGTATAAATGTACAACGCTCTTATTTTCATTGAACATACCTATCGTTTATTATTAAATTAAAATTCTATTAGGAATTTATTATTGTCAAAAATTTCAAGTTGATGTAGATGGTGTACTAATTCATGAGAATTATTGTTTTAAAATTTTACTTGCTCTATACTAATATTTAAACATTTTTTAAACTTGTTAATTAATGTACCAATTATTCCAACATTTTTGACAATTGTAATTTACAACTTAGCAAAGGGTAGTATTCCTTTGATTTGGTTTAAACTTTAATGATTTTAAAAATATTAATTTTTGTTAAAACATTCCATCTCAGTCGATAAATGACTAGCAACATAACCCTGCTGGAAATGTGAAGCTAAAAAATAGGAATTAAAAGTAGTCAGTTAATAGGTTAAATAAAACGCTTTTTTTCCACTGCGTTCGTCTATTTAATAGATTGCCGTAACCTCCAAATATTTTGACTTCACCTTCTGGCCATACATGTACTTAAAACTCTAAATTTTTAATCAAATTGGATCGTTTACTCGAATACTAATACTAATTTACTCTTAATTCTGCATTTAAACCAGTCATTTTAAAGTATCATTCAGATTTACAATATTTCCAATTTATTTTCCAAATCTATTTAAAGTGTCACTTAAATAGCTAGGAAATAGGTATTGTTTCGGTCTCCATTTTATCAAATAATCCGATCTTTTATGGGTTGAAACAAGGACTTAAATGAACATATCGTAATGATTAGCTGTTTTGAATCTAAGAAATGGGCGAATTAAAGAGGAAAAAGCGTTTCATTTAACAGTGGTAACAACCTAGCAGAAGTAGCTATAAAATACGTTTATTTAGTTAATAACCTATTATTTGCCGATTTTTAATTTTCTGATTTCTAGCAGGGAACTAATTTGTGCTTGATTCGATTATAGGAGTAACGAAAGTAATGATCGATTCGCATCTCTAAATTAGGCGTTTAAATGTACATGTAATAATAAACAAACCAAATCAATAAAAGTTTTCATGTAGAACAGTAATGTCGTGTAAATTATAGTCTCGAGGGAAGAAATCGAGGCTGTCGTGATAGGTTGATACGAGAACGGCACACTCGAAACGCTCGAGTGCGCAGAGGTTCGCTATATACGTGCCAGTCATCGGTGTGATGGATGGAGTATGCCTATTTAGACGCGTCGTTAACTCGGTGCGAACGTGCGTATTTGTCATTCCGATGTAATAACGCCGGCGCTGTTTAGGAAACGGAAGGGCTAGTGCTATCGTTGTTCAAGCAGCACTTGATTTCCACTTAGCTCGGAAACCCGAACCAAAGTTACCGCAACTATACAAAAGGATTTTTCAAGAGAAATAATAATCCGGATTGTTACAATAAGCCCGTATTTCATGCCGCTCTTATGTTTCGCGGTTTTCATTTGATTTTAGCGTTTCATGCGTGCGTCCGGGGTTCGATTCCCGGTTAGGGCAAAATATTTGTTAGGTTTTTTTCTGCGATAATATTTCAACAAACATATTATAAAGTTTAATTGTAATGAATAAGCTGTGAAAACAACGATTAAATTTAAATTAATAATAAAATATATTTTTTTTGTAGCAAACATACTTTTATCATATCAACTAAAAAAATTATTTACCGCAAATAATATTTGTTTTTAGTATAACCATTTACAATTTTTATGTTAACCAATATAAGTAGTCTGTTTTATAATAAAACAATCGCACATTGTAGTTAAAACTACTAAGATCATTGTAGAGTTTACCAAGTACATTAGTCACTAGAACAACAATGTATTATTACTACAATGAATTACCATTTTTATGCCAACCATGGAAAGTGGTTTGATCTACCATAAAATAACTACCCATCATTGTTCAATTAACTATCATTATCGTAGAGCTTACGAAGTAAATTCGTCATCTCAAATAAATAATTTGATGCCAATTATGAGTGATAATTTTTATATTAACCAATATAAATAGTCGGTTTTATAATTAAATAATCACTCATCATAGTTAAGGTAACTAATACCTTTGTAGGGTTTACCAAGCGAATTGGTTATATCAAATAAAATTTATGGTAGTTCTAATGAATTATAATCTTTAGGTTAAACGTTGTATCTAGTTAGATCTAATATAAAACAAGCATATATCAACTACTTTCCTTATACAATTTACCAACCTACTTGGTCATTGCCAACATTATTCTTATAGTTATTACTATGCGATCTTATTATACTGACCATTCAAATAGTTACGAGAACAAAAATAAATAATTGCTCTTACACAGGATATTTATAACGACAACAATTTAGTTTGTTGCTCTTACAAACCACTTAATCGTGTTAACTACTATTATTTTGTTCAATTTACTAAGTAATTAATAATAATAGTTACACTAACAATTTGGTGACTATTGTGCTAACTAACCACTTGGTTAGATTTACCAATTTTATATCAACCAAGTGCACTTGGTAACTTTAACTGAGGAAAATTGTTATCCTACTTTTTACCAAAAAACTTAGTTGACACAAAAAAAATTTTAGTTAACGTAACCACCTATTTTTTTCAGTGCAGTATTTTATTGTTCCACGCGTTTATTTTAGACGAGTATATTTTCTATTACTTGATTTGTTTTATCAATCATATATACCAATGCTTAAATTTGTATAGCTTGTATTTACACGAATAGAAGTTTAAGAGAAAGTTAATTCTGCTTTGTACTCTAGCTGTACGTAACTGCGCATCCCTCGGTACGCAGATCTTAGGATGTATTCGTTGACTATTGCGCTTACAAATATACTTGAGCGAGTACATTTTTCACCGTTTGAATGTTTAATTGTAACTTTTGAATTAAACTACGCGTTGAGAAGCGGACTTAAGTACAAGAGAAAAGCACATCCTGTCTCCATGAAAAATGTACCTAAAACCATTTAGTTCGTAAGAAAGGTACAGTGACGGGGCCATTAAAAAATTTGCAAGCGAGCGTTTATTTTTCCAAGAACTCTTCTCTCGTATTTGCAAGAACAGAAACGGGCCAGTGTCTTTCTGATATTCTTTCAGGGGAAAAAAAAGGAAAAGAAAAAGAAAGTTAGTATAAAGCAAGTCGGTATAGAATCAAATCCGAATGCGACGGGTGCGCACACACCACCAAGAAAGGAGAATAAGAAGGGAAGGCAAGGCAGAGTAGGGGCAAAGAGGAAGTGGCAAAGTTATTAGAATGGTCCGGAAAAGATGGCGTGGAGACGCTCCGTATTTTTCTACTGTATGGCCGCTGCTTTGCATAATCCCGCACTTAGCTCGACTCGCGTCTCTAGATGCGAGCGTACGCGATATTCGAAGCCAAAACTGCCGGGCGCGCGATTCATCGCCACCCAGGAAAAGACGAACAATGCCGGGAATGCAAATTTCCCGTGTTGAATATATACTTTGCGATAGTACGAATCTCGGCGCGCTCTATTGCACGAGCCGTCGATCAATGTCGCGTTACGTACTATGGAATATTGTTTGAAATATCGGCACGATCACTTGTCGAGAGGACAAAAAAAGGACATCTGTATCAAACATTCTGAATCGAGCATTAATGATAGCTTTTTCATCGCGTTTCCTTCATGTTACGAGCTGTTGTACTATTTTTATTTACATTTTTTTTAATAATTTTGTTTATATTTAAACTATATGATAACGATAATAATTTTACTAGTTATGGGTTCATTACTTTTCCATATAATTCTTTAGTTTTGGTTGTTTCAAATTGAGGGTAGCAACGACTTTTCATTCTGTAAAGCTACAATTTAATTAATTTCAACAGTGTTTTATTGTTCCACGCGTTTATTTTAGACGAGTATATTTTCTATTACTTGATTTGTTTTATCAATCATATATACCAATGCTTAAATTTGTATAGCTTGTATTTACACGAATAGAAGTTTAAGAGAAAGTTAATTCTGCTTTGTACTCTAGCTGTACGTAAATGCGCATCCCTCGGTACGCAGATCTTAGGATGTATTCGTTGACTATTGCGCTATAAATATACTTGAGCGAGTACATTTTTCACCGTTTGAATGTTTAATTGTAACTTTTGAATTAAACTACGCGTTGAGAAGCGGACTTAAGTACAAGAGAAAAGCACATCCTGTCTCCATGAAAAATGTACCTAAAACCATTTAGTTCGTAAGAAAGGTACAGTGACGGGGCCATTAAAAAATTTGCAAGCGAGCGTTTATTTTTCCAAGAACTCTTCTCTCGTATTTGCAAGAACAGAAACGGGCCAGTGTCTTTCTGATATTCTTTCAGGGGAAAAAAAAAGGAAAAGAAAAAGAAAGTTAGTATAAAGCAAGTCGGTATAGAATCAAATCCGAATGCGACGGGTGCGCACACACCACCAAGAAAGGAGAATAAGAAGGGAAGGCAAGGCAGAGTAGGGGCAAAGAGGAAGTGGCAAAGTTATTAGAATGGTCCGGAAAAGATGGCGTGGAGACGCTCCGTATTTTTCTACTGTATGGCCGCTGCTTTGCATAATCCCGCACTTAGCTCGACTCGCGTCTCTAGATGCGAGCGTACGCGATATTCGAAGCCAAAACTGCCGGGCGCGCGATTCATCGCCACCCAGGAAAAGACGAACAATGCCGGGAATGCAAATTTCCCGTGTTGAATATATACTTTGCGATAGTACGAATCTCGGCGCGCTCTATTGCACGAGCCGTCGATCAATGTCGCGTTACGTACTATGGAATATTGTTTGAAATATCGGCACGATCACTTGTCGAGAGGACAAAAAAAGGACATCTGTATCAAACATTCTGAATCGAGCATTAATGATAGCTTTTTCATCGCGTTTCCTTCATGTTACGAGCTGTTGTACTATTTTTATTTACATTTTTTTTAATAATTTTGTTTATATTTAAACTATATGATAACGATAATAATTCTTACTAGTTATGGGTTCATTACTTTTCCATATAATTCTTTAGTTTTGGTTGTTTCAAATTGAGGGTAGCAACGACTTTTCATTCTGTAAAGCTACAATTTAATTAATTTCAACAGTGTTTTACTTGTCATTAATTAAATTTGTTGTATGTTGTGTACAAAGAAAAGAGTATAAATATAACTCCAATTTTTAAGGTAAAATGATAATATTAATCGTTTGTACAATCATTAACCACCCAGATAGGCTGGAGTTTCCTGATTCAAGCGCGGGCTGTTTTTTCATTGAAATATAATTTTTTTCTGTTATTATATCTCAAATGTAAAAATTACTGCGCGTCGGTGATATCAACTAAAATTCTTATTTGATTAATCATTTTTGTTCTGAATCGTAATAAAAATTTATAAATAAATTAAATCCTTTCTATAGTAACGTAACATCAAAATTTTTATCCAAATTAGCTAGATACTTTCTATAAAATTTTTATTTCTCTTGACATAAAACTGTTTTATACTAGTATATATATATGTAAGGAAATCTTATTCACGCAATCTAAAAACAAATGAGTGGGCGTAAGATATTTAAGAGAAGAAGTCGAAAAGACGCGACACCTCATCGATCTTAGCTTCGAGCTACAATCCGGACGGTCAACTCGAGGAGTATAGCGGAAATCACAGATGTGACTTTGATTTCTCTCTTTCGTATCCCCATGAGAAACTGTCGTAGATTAAGTTCTTGCCTGTAATTTGTCGTGAATTCGATTCTCCATCTTCGACGTTGTTATACGACGTTCAAAGAAATCGACACCTGAGCTCTCGAATCTACTTCAACATGCTACAGAATTTCATATAAATAAATAAAAAAATTCCTTTCACAAAATTATAATTAATAATTACCGAAATGAAAAACGATACGACGTTAATAACACTTGTGATTTATAGTTTTCGTAAATTTAAATTTCATTCAGCAACTACAAATTTAGCCGTGTGTATTACTATAATTTATTGTGCATGTAAAACAGAGAGTATAAATGTTGATTTGTATGAAAATATACGAAGATTATCGAGTATAGTGAAAAGACGGTTGTAAAATTCGAGGGGAAGGGATGGTGTATTACATTAAACACGTACAAGCTGACACAATATGCAAGGGTATTTATACTTTTTGGAAAGTCGTATCCCGTAAAATCCGGAGAGGAGGCAAGATTTCGCGAGTACGGTATTTAATTTATACGCCGCCGCAGAAGGAATATAAGGGTACGGCGAAAGAGAGGAGGAAACTTTGGTCACGGTACGCGTACACTCGACGGTAAACCCGGAACATAAAACCGGAGAGCCGCCGCCGCTACGAGTAAGAGCCAAGAGAATAAGCGCGCTCGCGAAAACCTCGCGGCAAGCGGTATATACGAAGCAACGCGAGCTCCGGCGAAAACGAAAAGGGAGAAAGAACCGAAGCGTTCGGAGGCTCCGAGAAGAGAAACGAGCAAGAGCGAGAGCGAGAGCAAATGCGGTTACACAGGGTAGTAGACGCTAGAGCGCCGTTAGCTCGGTCCTCGCGGTCCTCGGTCCTCGGTCCTCGGTACTTCGAGAGAACTACCGGAAAAGAGAGCGCACAATCAGAGCATACCTTAGTTGTCCGCTCGTAAAGCAACCCCGTATGTCCGGAATACCAGGACCGGCGGTCTTTCTCCCCGGGAACTCTCGGGACGAGAGAGCTCGACCCGAGTCTCCGGGAATATGCATGAGACTCGAGAGTTATGCTACGCTGATCTTAATGGCGGACCCGGTAACTTAACCCCGAATATGCGACCGCGAAGGATGGACCGGAGTTCGAGTTGGAGCGCGATGATTGTTAGGAAGCGAATGACGGCTTTCGGAAAGTCAACCAAGCGCTCGCCAGATTGCCAAGCGTTTCGAGCTCCGTTCTACCACGTGTCCTGGGACACTGCCACCTTACCCACCTATATACCTACGAATCTGCGCAGCTTATATACGTATATTCGGGTGCATAATCGATCCTTTTCTCTACTGAATTTTATCTTATGCAGATACACGGATCTACGGCAAAGACGTTCAATTTTCCATACATATTTAAATCGTATATTCTTCATAAGCAAGAATCAAAGCCTGTTATGTATTTGACAATGATCGCAATGAGATTCCAAAAGTATTAAAAAATTTTATTTTACGCTCTCAATTGTGGGCGTATATGGAGATCAATCACTTAATCTACACATAAGTTATATGATCTGAAAAAGTAAAAATATACCTTTCCCTATAACAAATGTGTGCCTTTAATGTTGTTACAAATGTTCAACATGAAACTACAATGATTATACATTACAGACATATAAGTATTTCCAAAAATTATGATAATGATCGAAGAAAAAAGTAAGAAAGTATAGTCGTAGAAAATATAAAAGAGAACAAATTACTTTTCTACAAATGTCGGAGTAATTTGTGCAGCGCTCGGTCCCAAAGGACATTTTTCAGTGGTTCGTAAGAGAGATTGGAGGAGATATAGCCTACCAGATAAGGATCGCGGTTCCACGAAAGTTAAACAGGCATTTTGCGCATGGCCGAGTTATCGCGCGTAAGAGAACCACACGGGCGGTTCATCGTGTGGGGTAAAACGCGAAAATATTGCCGGTGAACTCGACGCCTTTATGCGTACGCGGGACATATGGTAGTTGGCAGAACCCTAAGGCATAGCTCGATAAAGTGAGAGACGGAACATGCAGACCCCTACGGTTCTTTCACTCTCGATCGCTTTCTCTCTCTCCTCTCTCTCTCTCTCTCTCTCTCTCACTCTCGGCCTTTCGAGCCAAGCTCGCAGCAAGTGTCCTCATAAGTTTTCAATGAGATTAGCGGCCCATCTGTGCTCAGCCTCCCCTATGGTGCACAATGTGCTAGTCAACCTGCTGATGGACGCGCCCGTATATACACTCGTATCCGAGACCGAGTCCTATAGCCACGTTTGTATACACTCGTGCACGAGCTGCCGTTTCCGCGCGTGCACTTGTTGGCTCTCTTCTCGATACCCGTCCTGCACCCGAGTTTTCCTATCCAATGCTCAGGCAATTCGTTTTCTATTCATTACTTCGGCTTGACCGTTTATCTCCTATGCATATACATTCGGCAGCTAGTCCTACGAAAACATTGCTCGTTTGCTCCGAAACCTTTTTATACCAGTGTCGCCGTCTTTCGAGTAAATCATTACTAATTTTTTATCTATACATTCGCTCTATTACTAAATGTAGAATTACAAAAAGTTTGTACAATGACATGAAAGGAGTACTCATTTTTAGAGTACCGCGTTTGAAAAATTAATTTAGTCAATAAAATACGTCTTAAAGAGTTAATAAAGGAATTTTTAATTATCGTAAACGTAATATTATGTTTGTATATGTATACAAAATGTGTAGTACATATAGGTATTTAATACTAAAATCCATTTGTTTTTAAATATAAAATTATATGTAACATTGTTAACTGTCACAAAAAATCGAAAAAATTTAGATGATCGTTCAATCCCATTAAAATGTAATAAACCAGCAATCAACATCGGTGCTAATAATATGCAATGAAAACGTTCCAATGGAAAGTATTCCAGTTTCCCCTCGAGGAGCGTAACTAAACACCCAAAGCCATGAATATTGCAGGCGTTCTTCTGAGTGATACCCAAAGCGAGTCACCAGCGTTCTGTAATCCCTGCAGCCCCTCAACACTGCCTGGAGCGTACAATACGAGAAAAAAAGTTGGCTCAGCGTAACCCGTATACTTGTTGTGCGTGATGGCGACTCGATCAACATGCCGATTCCCGTCCGTATGTATATACCTATAGCCATACGAGAGAAGAAATATATATCGATCGACGCGTACGCGTATACACGCGCGTGCAGTTGTCTAAAGTGTGGCCGGTCCCCATTCACCCGAGCAACGAGCAGTCGATGAACGAGGGGTAGAGACGACTGGATTTGGAGGATGTGATGCCCCATATGGAGGCTGCCCGCGCATATGTTACAACGTGCCACTAACGACCTGCTTTAGGCCCCCGACATGCTAAACTGCGGTTCTCCTTCCTATACTTTTTCCCCGGGAATTGTAAGTAACCATACGATTCTCATTGACGATCATCGACGTACCAAATATTCATTATTTTCAGGGAGATCCGTAATGATGGAATTGGTTATTCATTTCCTTTTTTTGTTTGAATGTACTCCAGGGTGTGCTTATATATACACGGATTCCTCGAGAGTAATTATACTCACGGTTGTGTAATGCACTATCTGTACAGTTCGTGCAGTGCACTGGTTACATTTTTTTCTATATTTTTACTATAAATAATAAAAAATTAAATTTTAGTTTTTATATAGGTAACATATTACGAAAAGTATAAAGATAGTTGGTCATTATTCAACAAGAATTACAAACTTTTTATAAATAATTCTTTCACCTTCTTTGTATTCCTCCTTAACATTCTCAAAAAATCATAAAGCGTTTTAAATTATGCAATGTTTTAAGTAATCTCCAAACGTTTATTCACATAAAATAGTGAATATATATTATTATAAAAACGCTTATTCAAATTTCTATATAAAATTCATATACACGATATCATCAGATTTATAAAAAAAAGTATTTTTACTTACCCATTTGAAGAGCTAGAAAAGAAAAGTTCTCCTATATTGTCGAAAATACTATAAAAAAGCATGAGTCTAGAGGTATAATTTTTGTACAAGTTTAAAAAATAAATTGCACAAATGTTAGAGAATGATAGCTCGCGTAGCGTGTGTACGATCGATAAAAATAAAAGTAAGACACCGCGGGTAGGAGAGGAGCGGAGAAAAGAGAATAAGAAGCTTAACGTTCTAAAATACTTAAACCTTGGAGGAAAGTAGTATATTTCTGCACAAGCGCATAAGAGGCCGGTCCGCAGTTTCTTTTTTGTCAACCTGCAGAACTAAATGAGTTACGTATTGTGTGGAGCGGGTCGACCCCCCAGCACGCAGAGAACCGAAACACCCTCCCCGCGTACCATGTTGTATTCCGGCTCCCGGCCATCTGGCAGACTATTATATCAGTATTTTAATTTAATTAACTCCACGTAAAGCGCGAATTCGATCGATATTATCGGCTCTTTCGCCCGGATTAAGCGTGTTTGCGGGGTTAGGCCGATTTCGTTTCGTCTCCCCCCCCCCCTCCCCTTCACCCATCCACCCCTCTCTCTGTCTCCCTCTCTCTCTCTCTTTCTCTCCCTCGAATTTCGAGAGCGCATAACCCGCGAGGTTTAATTACGATTTCGACTGATCGTTCGTCAAACAGATTTCCGGCATTTTGGGTCGCGGATTCGCGGTACACGCTCGCGTAACAACTGGGCTGTCACAAATCGATCTATACTAAAGCCGTATATATGTTGCTCCAAATGGATATACCGGGTGCATTTACAGATATTAATTTCTTTGTGGCGGTGAGATCAGGGATGCACTCTGACAGCCCATTCTCTTCGATACAAAAATTAATCCGCACTGCAGGATCATTTATCAATGTGTATTGTGCAGTTGAGTGAAGTTGTAGCGCTTCAGCTAGAATATTCAGACGCTCTATATCACTTTATGTAAATATTAAGGAAAATAACCAACTCCCAGTGTCAATAAATAATATTGCAATAGGTAAAATTTCCATCTGTATCGCTTTTCATGCAAATAAATAAAAGAAGGATTATCTTCGAATAAAAGATTAACTGCATTCAATTAATCATTTGTTTATGTTTATCATTGCTAGTTAGTATTAATTGTTTAAAAGTAAATTAATGTGCGTCGATAGCATCGTTTTAAATATATTTATTTTATTTAATAATATTCTTTTATCTTTATCTTATAAGACATTAAAAATTATGGGACAAATATTTTTAAGAGACAAATGCGTTTACAAAAATATTTAAAATATTAAAATATTTACAAATGTTCATTTTTGGAAAAAGTATAAGTAATCCATATGGAAAAAAATTGTATCCGAATATTTTTTTATTCATTTTTTCGAAATATAAAAAATGTTATTTCAGAGAAATATACAATATAATAAATATAAACGTGAATAATAATCGGAATCATCGCAAACAAGATTAAATGAATTTATTTTTAATGAAATACGAAACTTTTATTAATACAACGAAGAAAAGGATTTAATGCTCACATAAAAAAGAGTGCGCTCGATTATATAGTATATAAATAAAATTTACGATGATAAACGAAGCGTTTAAATATTTCATAAGTATTAATAATATAGTTAGTTATAAATAATTAACTACTGATAGAACATTAAGCGTCAGAACTTGATATATTTATAACGTGAACAATATAAAAACTGGTGGTAAAGGCATCAGTTTTGATAAACGAACATACAATATATAAAATTTCCTACAATCCTCGCAATAAATTATATTCTGAAGATTGAAACTTAAATCCATATTAAAGATCCATTTAATTTCCACGCCACTAGAATCAGTTTGACCTATCGGAGAAAATCATTTGAGCATGCCGATTAACGTGTAGCTTTGTTATTTATTGCGTATTTGCGGGAGCGCGAACAAGTCTCTTTGTCGACAAGTGAACAGATTTTCCATGGATGATGGTGTAGTGCGTTCATCCCGGAAAAAAACATTAACCTACGAGGATGGGGGGGGGGATGGAGAGGAGGGAGAGAGGCGGAAGGGAGAACGAAACAAAACATAAGACGGAGCACAAGAGCCATTGTGTGCCGTTTTCGGGGTCATATTGGACCTGCGTAGTTTCATCTCTCTCTCCCTCTTGTATGCGGCGCCTTCCCCCTTTCGAATCGTGCATCTGTCCCCAATCAGCGCTTCGCAAAAATGGTGTATACAGGTTCGTCTCGCCGGAAGAATTATAGCCTTCGATGATATTTTACAAAAGCATCGAAAAGGCACCCGCGTCATTTTTTATAAAAAGAAAAATAGCAGCGCAAGCGTTCGTGTAGTCCTTAAAGTCCCTACAATGATAAATAATAATCAGTTTCTTCATTAATTCGATATTTTTTTATTGATGTTCTATTGCGATATTATGCACATAGTATTTAATTGCACGCTAAAGACATGCACATTTTTAAGTAAAAAATCATTGTCTCACGATGATTTATATAAATATTTTGTTGCGAAAATTATTATTTTTAATTCAAAACAAAGTAGTAGTTCAATATCAGAATTTGTTTATTATACGCATATACTTCTTAAAAATTGAAAGTATATAGATTCGAGAGATTAAAATGTTCGATGCATTAGAGGAAATACGATATTAATATTAAGTAGAAAAAATCGCACATATTCGTACCACGTAGATATCGAGAATTTTCTCAAATTTCATTGAAACATATGGTTGGGGAGCTGGGAGCGGTATTGATTTTGGCCCTTCTGCCGTCCTCGATCCGTATCAAAGTCTGAAGTTAGGTAGTGTCAAAAGTGTATGCCCACCCGCTAGTTGACCGCGTCAAGGTTTTTCCGCTCGGAGAGGGTGACGATCAAACTGGGGGTCGGTTTCGCACACAATGCTTCAAGAACGGTATGCACTTAACTCTCGAGGCTTAGGCGTATGTGTCTGCCCGTCTATTCGATCGCCATTACGCATCAGCATGTGGCTGATGCCAGCGCTTATTAGAGTGTATATACGGTCGCGAGGGCCATTCATCCGGGTATTCACTGGGTCCAACCTGTTTCTCGTTTCTCCTGGATTACGGGCGTGCTCTGCAAGTTCAAGTGCGCGCGGTTCGTGCAACCGTTGCCGCGACAGGTGCATTCCTAATTGTACAAGAGGATCTTAGGACAATGCGACACGATGATCCTTCATTGTCTTCACGAGGAGGCGGTATTTATCGAAGTTTGATCAACTTAACGGTCGATCAGCGAATGGAGAAGTACTAACGAGAACGGTTGATCCTTCAATTAACATGTATACAGAAAAATACGCAACAATTAAATTCTGTTCGGTTGTTTTCCTTTACAATTCATTTACTTGACATGTAAATTATTTGTTGTACTGTCATAGAGTCATCAATTTCAGCGCAGTTAAAAGAAGAATAAATTATTTGCCATAATTCTTGGTGTAAGATTAACTGTACGAAATACGTGACAAACCTCCATTCTCGCGACACGTTAGTAATTTGTAGACAGTGCTTCGCGCATAGATTTGACAGTATCGGGTCCCGAAATACGATGCATCTTGCGCGTCTCTCATCTTGCGAGTACAGATAGATCGTTGAATCCATCCCGGGGTCGTATCAATATTCATCACCGTCCTATGTTCGGCCGACTCGAATTCGGAGGATTAGCCGGGGAGAAATTTGGCCCGTTTCGTCGACCAGCCCGCCGCTGAGATATGTACATATATATATTTAGAAAGACATATAGATATATATAGTATATATATATAGGGTAAACATGGAAGAGAAGGATCGAGAGAGGGTTGTCGAGATATTGTGCGCGTGTATCCTCCGGTTCGCAGCGAGAGCTCCTGCTGCTACGGGATTCTAATCCAGTAGGACGTGACGTCATATTGCATAACAATTAATCAACGGGCGATAACAGCTAGGCTGCTCTCTCTCTCTCTCTCTCTCTCTCTCTCTCTCTCTCTCTCTCTCTCGCGTGCGCAAGAGAGGTTCGCGCTCACAGTGCGGAGTAACGCGCGGACGCGTATACAGTGGGAAACCCCGATAATCATTTCACCGGGCAGCTTAAAGTGCCACTAGTTAACGCTAAGCCGATTTAAAAGCGGTTTAATATCCCGAACGTTATACCTGCGGGCGTTGTACACCGAGAGTTTCGTTGCAACTGGCGCGGGTGAGCTGCGACGTCATCCGCTCTCGCTAAAACTTGCGAACCTTTTTTTCGAGCACTCTCTCTCTCTTCTCTCTTCTCTTTTCTCTTTTCTCTTTTATATGCTCTCAGCTCTCGGCTTTCGCCTCTCGATTCTTTTCTCTTTATCTTTTTAACATGGTTACGCGCATTTCATTTTTGTTGCGTCATTCTTTTCTCCTTGATTCTCCCTTCTCTTTTTCTTCCTTTGACGAATATTTCTTTTTCACATCGTTCCAGATATTTATTGTTTTACAAACTCTCACTTTCCAATATATTTATTCTTATTCTTGAGATGTACAGTTATCTGCAGAAGCTTAACACATATAAAGCATATTTCACGAACCATAGTGACACGAATAGTTGTTACATCAGAGACAGAATTAATATTTAATTTTCAGATTTTATTTACGTGATCCCTGAAGAGTTCAGTAGATTAACGTTCGATAAAATAATCCGTTTAGCCTCATGCTAATAGAGGATGCAACCCCAGCACACCATCTTTTATTTCTAGTAAAAAAATACGCACGTGACCGTGCGGGATCCGAGATATATATCTAATATTAACGAGTTTGACCAAGTTTCCTACTGTAATAGCATAATCTTGAATGGCGATACTGTATTTAGAGTCGAGAACAATGGCTGGTTATCTTGTCGGATATTGTTGACGCTGAAGAATTTTAGAGTACGAAACTTTAACGGAACGAACATAGTTAAACGATTATGTTGTAATTTTGAAAGAAAAAAGTCAGTGATTACATTTCCAGAGATACTAAACTTTATCCCGATATTTCTTAATTCTACGAAGAAGCGAAGCTTCCTTATATTAGTAAATATAAATATTTTACGAATGCTTAGGACAACATTTCTTTTTAATCTATAATTTATTCTAATGTATTTCTTATACAGCGTCAATTCTCATTCCTTACTATTTATATGAACACATATGTGTATATCCCCAGAATGAAATCATTTTTTGTCCATTAATTACGGATATAAACTGTATTACAAATGCTTTACTTTTCACTAAGATATGTGAAAGAATAAAGACAAAGTATTACAAAGTTAAATTATCCATGTGAAAATTTTACATGACTTTTTTCATAAACGCGTAAGTAAATTGGTACATACGAAATGGTGATATATTGAGAGGGAATAGATATCCGAAAAGCAATTTAATTGAATAAAAGGCTATCCCGTAGAGGAGCGCGGGTGCGTCCCTTGATGACATCCATTTTAGTATATACACGTTGCTTACACGAAATATATATATATATATACACATATATTTCTACATAAATTATGCACATATTATTATATCTGAAAAATATATTTTTAAAAATAAATAAATACGCATTAACCGTATAAATAATAAGTATGTATTAATTGAAACAATGGAAATTAATTTTTCATTATGCACCAAATCCTCTTAAATCGTTCGAGCATGAATTGATAATCAATTATAATGAAAGAAACGCTTGGCGGCTTTGAAATGATTCACTTAAATAAAATATTACACGCGTCAACGATGAGGAGGTATATATATATATATATATACATATAGGTTTTAACACGTGGAGAGCTTATTTAAAAGCGATGATTTGCATCTGGCATTTCGAAGCCTCCCTTCCCTACGCAGCTTAAGTACTTTTCATCTCTCGAACTTCTGCCAATAATTTTAACACTATTCGGCGTATCCACATTTCCATGTACGATTGTATTAGGTAGGTATAGCACTTGATACATAACTAATATTGTTCGCAATTCAAAAGGCTTGGAGAAATGTATAGAAGCAATAAGATACGAGGAGCGAGTGACTCTCCAATAAATTAATAGGACAATAGTCGATGTGAAGGTAACGTTGACTTAGCCACCAACCCACCAGCGAATCGGCGTAACAACTTCCGTTCTCCGACTTATTACCATATTTCATGTTTCCGTGTAGGAGCTCGTAGATAAAATGCTTTACGGCGTCGGGGAATTAACCCTTGATTTCCTCGCATTATTCTCTTAGCGAGCCTCCTGAGATAAAGAAGGGTTGTTCCTTCCTATCTCGAATATGTAATGGCGAAGAAGGTACCAAGGGGGAAATGCCTTGCTAAATATACAAGTTACGCTACGAACCGTGACACTCCGCTCCTCTCTATACCTCTTACGGTATTTATCATTTCTTTTATTTCAAAAGCCTTTCTTGTTACGATTCGCGAGCAGGGGACTGCAGCGTCCTCGAGAAGAGAAAGAGAGAAATCTTTGGTGCTCCATTTCCGACTAATCTCTTTGAAATATAACCAAGTAAACCGAGCAAATTAATCCTTTTTTGCTCTTCTTTGTAATCACTACTATTTTTCCCATACATTTACTTCTCATGCAAGAACATGCTCTTAAACTTTCTCGAATGATATCGAATGTTGTAAGTTTTATCTTTCGATGCATTCTATAATAAACCCACTACACATAAACGAAAAAAGTATTTTCAAATGAATGACTGCAAAAATTATTGCTTTTATAAATAAAAATTTGGCTATTACTAAAACTTCTGACAAGTATAATAAATCGTGCCATATTTAAAAAAAATTTCTACGAAAAATTTAAGTAAATTTAATAAATTTATTACATTAATGTTTTAGTGTAATATTTTTTTTATGAAGCATTTTATAAATTAATCAAAGTAACTTAAATTCATTCAAGCGTAAATTATTAATTTCTTTTTCTTTTATAACGAATGTTATTGTTATCGAACAGGTCGTCGAAACAAAACGTCAGTGAACGTCTTATATGACCATCAAAATATTTCAGTAAAATGTCATAATCGTAATACAAATAGAAAATTATAATATATTTTTAGTGATTGTAATTCACATATAAATGCTTTACTTATCTATCCAAACTTGTCATTATTTTCGTAATGATCTAGTTACACTCCTTCCTTGTAATTTCATTCTTAAATTTATTTTATTTACTTACACTAAAATTCTATCCTTACCATTCGATTTCTTTGGAGCAAATAAATTCAAATGATTTCTGATGCATTATTTCTTACTAAAAATAATAACTTACATGTTATATTTTTATACATTTTATAGCATATTCAATAAATAAACTCGTAAAATATTCCGAGAAAAGTGACTATATTTTCGAATATAAAATTTTACGCAGTATACAAAGTTTTAGTACACTTTTATTCTCGGATATTACATACTTTGAGGCAATAAAATAGTTACAACTGCAAAAAATAATTTTTAATAATGTATATATAAATATACATGTAGTTATAAAATTTAAGAGTATACAAATGTTACGTACAAACGAGGATGATATTATTGGAGAGTGAAACGAATGGACGAAAAAGAAAACAATAGGTAAAATAAAATATGCCGGTAGGTCATTGATTAAAATAATACGGTACATACGACGAAATAATGGAGTAAACGAGCTCTTTATATAGACCATTGGTCTCGGTAGAATTTTCCGGTATAAAACAAGAATATAATTTCCCGGGTGGCAATTCTCAATAAGCTCTCGGGTCCCGCGAGCAAATCCACATTTACGATTCTCTCGAGTGCGCGAAACAGAGGCAAGCGATCTGTCGACAGAGGATTCCGCGATTCTCGGCAAAAAGTTATAGAGCCCCGTATTTACGAAGCTACGAAGGAGCAAGAAAACGAGCGAATGAGAGGCAGTATAGTTGCAGCTCGTAGGTAAGGGAGAAGAAAAAGGGAGGTCGAAAAGACTGAATCTTCTCCCTGTCTCTGTTTCTCTCCCGAGCACCTGATCCCTCCTAAAGATGCTATCGGGAAAATTGGATTCGCTCGCCGGGGTGACCGCTCAAACGTATAAGCAGCTCATAAAATATTTTTAGCGCCCGACCGCGCGCTCGACCGCGATAGGATTTATTTTATTTTACGGTGAGATAACGATCTATTCACCCCCTCCTCTTCTACCAACCCTCCTTGATTCTTCACTGAGAAAATCGTGGAAGTGTCACTATAAGCTCAACCGACGGGCTTATGCTCAGTAGTAACTTACGTTTAGCGAGCGCCGCGATTTTTCAGGGTAGGCTAGGAGAAAGAGCGAGAGAAGGAGCGATGAAAAAAGAGAACGTTTCTTTCCCCTCCAGTTTTTGAGTCTATAGATCACGCGTTATCTTTTCCAAGAGTAAGGCCAAGTAAGTGATAAAATATAATGGAGATGTTCTCGTTGGCTCTCATCACTTTTAAAAGCCATTCTCTCACGCGCCTTCCACTGGGTCAATTCCGGTCAGCGAATTGCCTTATTGGCTGGTAAGCCCCAGAGGGACTTTCATCTTTTCAGATGGAAGGAAAAATCAAATTTTCCGAGGACGCGTTTTCGTTCTCGTCGTCCTCGACTATAGCAGGAGACACACGTATTTGCCTCCGGCGGATTGAGACTCACCCTTAAGAAGATTTTTATTTTTCCTCCTCGTCTAAGTCATCCGTGCATCTTCCGGTTCTTATATAGTTACTTGGTAACGTAAGTGCGCACTTGGTATGTTTTAAACTTTTTACTTATTGAGAAGTGTTTTCCCGTAATGTCCATAAAAAAAGTGCTACTTACGGTTAACGATATTCTTCTAAAGAAGCTTGCAGCTAATGTTAATCAACAAAATTTAAAATGCCATTGTCACAGTGTACATTTTTTAATAGCTATTAAATCAAATTTATTTATTTCCTAGCTGTTTAATCTATAAATTCTAAACTTTTACAAAAAACCAAAACTGAGTTATTATAAATATGTTATACTTGTAGCAGTGCTTGACTTGAATAATCGTCTCGTTATTAAATAAAAGTCGCTTTAAGAACCTTTAATATTTTTGCTTGTAGATACCCTGGTAGAAATCGTATTCCATTAAATAAGTATTAAATAGACTGTTTGAATAGAATGGGCAAAAAATAGGCGAAAAATGTGCCCATTTTTCTCCTATCGATGAAACGCTTTTTCTCACATTTTATGACCATTTATTAATTTAAAATCCTATTTTTCTCCAATTTTTGAGCTTGTAAATATAGATTACAGTTGAATCTAGTTATGTCCTATTAAATATCTATTAAAAATGGACAAGTGAAAAATCTAATAAAACAGCGTTTATCTTCGTAAATACTGGAAATACAACAGAAATTAGTTGTAAATCAGACGAAAACGTTAAAAACCCATCCGAAACTATAGGAATTTTGAAGTTTACTCTTTCCGGAAAGCTGGAAACATTATTCGAATGTTTTGAGGTTGTGGTCATTCTAATAAGTGCTAATAAAATGGGAGAAAAAGCGTTTCATCACAAGGTACTTACTACCAATTTTTAATTCCTAGTTCTTAGTTTTAAATTTCTACTAGGGTAAGCAATATAATTTTTATTTAATTATGTACTTAATATAAATAAATACAAATACAAGCTTGGTTACAGTCCGTTTCATATAATAAAAGGATAGAAACTCGTTTCACCTCGTGTGCTCGTCTTTTAGGTATTCCGCACGGTACGCAAAAAATATATACATTATATTTATATCGATCGATATACTACAAATATTATATACATACATCCTCGAATTTCTGGTTTATATATTTAATTAATCCGTAAATATTATTTCACTTAATGGGCATTTTAACTTTACTGGATCATCAATTTTTCATTTTTTTACTCGTACCTGGTGTACGTACATGTCATTCTACTTGGTATTCGAGATGAAAATGAAGATTGAATTCCGAAGCTCGATACAAAGCCCTGGTTAACCATTCATCGGATATCCTTCCGATCGCGAGAATTATAGTCCCCTGAAAATCCGCGCAGAGTAATAATCACTTATAGATTTGCCGCTTCAGTCAAGCCAGAAATTACAGGAGAAAAGGAAGCGCCGTGAGAAAACCCGGTCGCAGCCTCCGAGCGAAGCTTCAGATTTTGCCAACCTCCCTCGGCTTCTGTACAGCTGTGGTTGTCGCCTCGAAGTTTTTGCGCGCTAGAGAAACGGAGAGAGAGAGACAGAGAGAGAAAGAGAGATAGTGGGAGAGAAATCGAGAGAGAGAGAGAGAGAGAGAGAGAGGGAGAGAGAGAGAGAAACAAATAATAAGGGTGGCTCGGTGTCCGGGGCTGCGCGCAGTCCGATATAATCTGCGTTTGATCAGCTTACACGTTATACAGGATGCGCTGGCCTGAAGCCGCGCGGATGTGCCCGGGGATCGGGATGAAAGAGGCTCAGGCGCACCGCGCCGTAAAATAACATTGTCCCGCGGACCGCGAAGGTGCTGGACCGTGTCGCATCGACGACAAGCCGGCTGCGCGCGCGTACTCGTCTCCTCCCTTCCTATCTCCCCCAACGCTGCTGGGGTAAAAACCTCCGAGCCGACTTACCTCGACCAACTCACATTCAATTATACCTTTTCTTTTTCTTTACAACTCCTCTTATGCTCTTTCCTTCTTTCTCCTTTGTCTCTTCGGATACCTCCTTACTTTACCACTATCGGTTGTGTAAGTCAATTTATCATTCGTCTTTTCTATACTAAATGTACAATCACCTATCACAAAAACTAAAGCATGTTCGATATATCCATAATGTCAATAAATACAAGAGAGTTACATTTTCATTTGATTTGTAATATAGATGATCGAGGAACAAAATATAATAAATATAACGTATTAACAATTATTCGGATATATTTATATAATTTTATTGTACGACATTAATTTCACGTGATACGAAATTTCTATTTTCGTTGATTCCAGCTAGATAGGAAATGTGAATGCAGAAGTATGTTTTTTGAAACTGTAAAATATTACCAAGCCGAACAAACGTTTAATGATCGGCATAAAGAAAATGTGTATAACTTTTCATTCTTATAAAAATTATAATGATCTTATATTATATAATATATTATATAAGTATAACAGTGTGTTAAGCTTAATTGTAAATAATTGTGTATGTATTGATTACATAAAAAATAAAAATGACATACACTTAATGGATGATAAGATGTAGGTATTTGTCTCTCTCTCTCTCTCTATATATATATAGTCCATCATGGAAAGCCGATTAGAGCGCGTACAATTTTCGCTTTCCTGTTACAACGCTGAGTTGTTATACAGAAACACTCACGTAATTCCTTTCTCTTTGAGTAATTTACAAATTTTCTGTATATACAAACCGTTTACAATGTTAAAACAAGAAGACAAACTTATTATCAATAATTTAAATTTTTGAATATTATTTATAGAGGAGTTTAAACAAAATAAACCAAATTTTCGATGAGTTATTAAAAATAGATTGTAGGTATAACATCGTGTGTATCGAGATTAAACATTATTTATTTAAGATTCGTCCTCCTTACTCAGCGAATATATACGATATTTCAGAAATGTTATTAAATGAAAGCATACTATTTCTATCCGTCTCCGCGAATTCAAACCATCGACCGTTTTCCATAGGACGTGAAAAATCCACGAGAATATCTCTCGGTGAGCAGTAAAAAATATGATCCATGTTTTTATGCGATTCATTCGTTAGCGTCGTAAAAATGGAGGAGCCATTTTCGAAAGGAGGAAGACGGTGTATAGTGTTAGCTTGGCATCCTTTGTCGCAAAGCCAAAGAAACCCAAGAAGAGTCTTTATTTTGATCGGGAGCCGCATATATTTTCATATTCGAACGAGCGTATACCAGGAATATTGTAATTTGCATCGGGAACGGCGGAAAGAAGTAAGTCAAACCCGGGAGGGTGAGATCCGGGTATAGGGCGAGCCATTTAAATCGGCAGAGTATGCAAATCCTTGAAGAGCACGCGGATGCGTGTCTATAGAGGTCCTACGGGTTTCGCGCGCCTCCTGCGCGATACAGCGCGAGCCCGCTGAAAAATGTAGCTGCGTTCTGGACCCGCGTTATTTATCACCCACTCTTCGGGATGGCTAATACGCCGAAAATTATTTATCCTCGGGATCGTTTATTCTCCACTCTCTACCCCTTCGAGACAACAATATTTTGCGAATGCTACTCCGGCACCGACTATTCGGTAGCATCATTACTGATACTCGTATTTTACAATAAATTGAGTATATATTAATCTTAGATTTAAAATTAGTAAACCTTTAGTATAACGTTGTGATGCATCAGGTTTTACCAAATGATTATTCGTGTATAGGTAGCTGTTACAATAATCATTTGCTATTAATACTATAAGTACTAATAGTATTAATTACAAATTCGGATCGATAATTCCTTGCATTTACGAAATGCTATTATATTAATTCAAATTGAAATTGTATGAATGATTAATTCCACTTTTTATACAAGCAAATAAGGAATATTCTGTGTCGCTTCTTTTTAATATTCTTTCTATATATGCATTATTGAATACGTTTCAACGACCGAGTTTGCGAGAAATCAACGAATTCAATAAAGGGTGAATAATGCTGTCAAATTCGCAATGACAAATAGTACCATATCTATACCTCAAAAACACTTTTGCAATAAGAAAACGATATTAACCATGATATTTGGTTTTAAAATAAAATCTTATTAAAATTTTTATTAGTGTTAAATAATTTATGTATACAAGTATAATATTAAAAACCATATGGTAGAAATATCGGATCGTGCAAAGCATGTGTACATCAAGGTCCCTAGGTTATCAGAAAAGCGGAAGAAACCCAAGAAGAGTCTTTATTTTGATCGGGAGCCGCATATATTTTCATATTCGAACGAGCGTATACCAGGAATATTGTAATTTGCATCGGGAACGGCGGAAAGAAGTAAGTCAAACCCGGGAGGGTGAGATCCGGGTATAGGGCGAGCCATTTAAATCGGCAGAGTATGCAAATCCTTGAAGAGCACGCGGATGCGTGTCTATAGCGGTCCTACGGGTTTCGCGCGCCTCCTGCGCGATACAACGCGAGCCCGCTGAAAAATGTAGCTGCGTTCTGGACCCGCGTTATTTATCACCCACTCTTCGGGATGGCTAATACGCCGAAAATTATTTATCCTCGGGATCGTTTATTCTCCACTCTCTACCCCTTCGAGACAACAATATTTTGCGAATGCTACTCCGGCACCGACTATTCGGTAGCATCATTACTGATACTCGTATTTTACAATAAATTGAGTATATATTAATCTTAGATTTAAAATTAGTAAACCTTTAGTATAACGTTGTGATGCATCAGGTTTTACCAAATGATTATTCGTGTATAGGTAGCTGTTACAATAATCATTTGCTATTAATACTATAAGTACTAATAGTATTAATTACAAATTCGGATCGATAATTCCTTGCATTTACGAAATGCTATTATATTAATTCAAATTGAAATTGTATGAATGATTAATTCCACTTTTTATACAACAAATAAGGAATATTCTGTGTCGCTTCTTTTTAATATTCTTTCTATATATGCATTATTGAATACGTTTCAACGACCGGAGTTTGCGAGAAATCAACGAATTCAATAAAGGGTGAATAATGCTGTCAAATTCGCAATGACAAATAGTACCATATCTATACCTCAAAAACACTTTTGCAATAAGAAAACGATATTAACCATGATATTTGGTTTTAAAATAAAATCTTATTAAAAATTTTTATTAGTGTTTAAATAATTTATGTATACAAGTATAATATTAAAAACCATATGGTAGAAATATCGGATCGTGCAAAGCATGTGTACATCAAGGTCCCTAGGTTATCAGAAAAGCGGAAGATAAATAAGTATACAATCTATCGAGACCCTTATGATTTCCGAGAGAACGGGTTAACGTAAACCAGTCGAGAAAGTACGAACGAGGTGGCTCGACGAGATCGCGGCACACCGACAATGCAATACATAGAAAGTAGAGATCGGGAAAAGCAGCCCTCCTCCCGCTCCAGCCCCTGCCCCTGCCACGGAATCGCGTAAACGCCCACCTCTCGAGTGGGAGAGGTAGAGGGGAAAACGAAATTCGTAATAGAGTGAAACACTCGTAGATATACGAGCGCCTTCCGGAACGAGGACGGGTTTTACTAATAACCGATACCCCTAGCGAACCGTGGAATATTATAATTGATTTATGGGAGCATCCTCGCCACGCGGGATCGGATTTATCAGTGTTCCGTGGACCGTTTTGTAAGCGCACGGTTGATCGGTTCTGTCGCGCTCGCGCGCCACCCGAGTACCACCGCGATTTCGACCGACCAAGGTATTCCAGTGTACTTGTCGCTACGTTATTTGCGATCATGGATCGTTACTGTTCGCTCCCGTTTCGGACTTATGTATGTTCACTTGTTTGTTTCCATCCCGGATTTACATAATATATTTTCCCATTGCCTTCATTTTTCTCATTCTTTGACACTATCGATTCACTTTGACTCGCGTTATTTTTTTTGTACATAATTTATCCCTACATCTTTCTAGTAAATACTTTTATTAGTGGCATTAATTATTCCGGGGGCGACAAAGACAACTTTAGTTTCAAATCAATCTTGCTACCTTATCAACCGAGTTAAACAAAGATTTGAATCATAATTTATAAAATAAGATAGTATTTTTGAAACGCATCAGAAACATTCGCACCCTAGTTTACAGACAATTAATCTCATGTTCATCATTTAATCTATGTAAAATTTCTTTTTTGAATACGTTTCAACGACCGAGTTTGCGAGAAATCAACGAATTCAATAAAGGGTGAATAATGCTGTCAAATTCGCAATGACAAATAGTACCATATCTATACCTCAAAAACACTTTTGCAATAAGAAAACGATATTAACCATGATATTTGGTTTTAAAATAAAATCTTATTAAAAATTTTTATTAGTGTTAAATAATTTATGTATACAAGTATAATATTAAAAACCATATGGTAGAAATATCGGATCGTGCAAAGCATGTGTACATCAAGGTCCCTAGGTTATCAGAAAAGCGGAAGATAAATAAGTATACAATCTATCGAGACCCTTATGATTTCCGAGAGAACGGGTTAACGTAAACCAGTCGAGAAAGTACGAACGAGGTGGCTCGACGAGATCGCGGCACACCGACAATGCAATACATAGAAAGTAGAGATCGGGAAAAGCAGCCCTCCTCCCGCTCCAGCCCCTGCCCCTGCCACGGAATCGCGTAAACGCCCACCTCTCGAGTGGGAGAGGTAGAGGGGAAAACGAAATTCGTAATAGAGTGAAACACTCGTAGATATACGAGCGCCTTCCGGAACGAGGACGGGTTTTACTAATAACCGATACCCCTAGCGAACCGTGGAATATTATAATTGATTTATGGGAGCATCCTCGCCACGCGGGATCGGATTTATCAGTGTTCCGTGGACCGTTTTGTAAGCGCACGGTTGATCGGTTCTGTCGCGCTCGCGCGCCACCCGAGTACCACCGCGATTTCGACCGACCAAGGTATTCCAGTGTACTTGTCGCTACGTTATTTGCGATCATGGATCGTTACTGTTCGCTCCCGTTTCGGACTTATGTATGTTCACTTGTTTGTTTCCATCCCGGATTTACATAATATATTTTCCCATTGCCTTCATTTTTCTCATTCTTTGACACTATCGATTCACTTTTGACTCGCGTTATTTTTTTTGTACATAATTTATCCCTACATCTTTCTAGTAAATACTTTTATTAGTGGCATTAATTATTCCGGGGGCGACAAAGACAACTTTAGTTTCAAATCAATCTTGCTACCTTATCAACCGAGTTAAACAAAGATTTGAATCATAATTTATAAAATAAGATAGTATTTTTGAAACGCATCAGAAACATTCGCACCCTAGTTTACAGACAATTAATCTCATGTTCATCATTTAATCTATGTAAAATTTCTTTTTTGTACTAAAAGACAATCAGGTTTTGGAGAAATATAATGTTACCCACTTCATATTTTTGGTGTAAATATTATTTTCGAAAACCCGATTGTATTTTAGTCTGAAATTTTGTATTATAGATATTAATTTTATTTTATTTTTCATTTATTATTTTAAGTCGCATGCCCTTTATAAGGTATTAGTGACAATATTACATTTACATGATTATTTACAATTATTATTGAAGTACATATAAATATTTATCTATAGTTTAATTATTAATTAATTGAGAATAAATGTTTGTAAGTAAAATAGCGTACGTCTTCTCCTACTTTTTTCAAACACTGTATCATACATTATATTAATTATAATTGAATTCTTTATTCAGTTCGGTTGATAAAGTATGAAGAATAAAAGTTAACTTAGAAACTCCGTTAATATCATATATTCTCGGTACATCAAATTATATTAGGGCGTAAACGTGTCCCGCGTATTATACCTAAACAGTCTGCCTGCAAAACATATTATTCTTTTAAGAACTCGCGCGTTGTAGTATTTTTGGTTGTTTCCGTTGCTGGTGAGTGTACTTAAATTAAAAGGTTAGAGGGGTAAAAAGCTTCGAGCGAATTGATGAAGCGCGCGTGCATAAGCCGACGGGTTGAGAAACGCGCGAGTTGCTTTGATGCGCCCCCACCGTTTAAAAGTACGGACGGCAAAAGGCGCGGCACTTTTCGCGCCACCCGCAAGAAAGGGTTGACGATAAATTTAAATGAAGGGGGAGTTCGCAATCTGTGATTCAGCGCCATTAAACACAGGATCTTGTAAAGACACTGGCGCGTTTACCCATGAGATAGCGCGTATCCGGGGTTCACCAGCTTGATACTGCGCAGCTTAAAACTTACCGTATTCAATGAGTTATGTACTCGTGAGAGGTTCGAACAAAAAACTATGCTGACAAGTGTGTTACTAGCAGATTGTACATCTATACTATTTTCACCATTAAAATCTTAACATCGTCGATCGTCTTTGCAAACAACAGAGGCGCATGATATAATTCATTTTATCGTTTACATCCTACTAAATTATTCATTTTAAGTAACTGCAATTGGATATAATTAGTTTAACTATGCATACTTTGCTTTATAGCATTTAGGTTCAATTTTACTCTTTGTTTTTTGTATATATTTTTGAACATTTTTTTAAATGGAGAGAAAAATTTTAGTAAATTTTACTAAAATTTAACTAACACGGTAATTGACTGTCAAAATGTGAAAAATTTCTGAGCTTTCAATAAAAATTAGTAGATTGTCAGTAAAAATTGATAGAAAGTTCAGTAAAATTTTATAAAAAGTTCAGTAATTTTTTAGGTTTTGGCAGTATGTTAACGCGTTAGTGAAAATTTAGTAAAATTTGTAGGATTTTTTTGTAAAATTTAGTGAAACTTTGCACTTCGTGTACGTAAATTATACGTACTCATTTATTTGATTTATGTATTTTTTTAAATGTGTGAATTAAATGCCTCACTTATTAATGGCCCATCACGCGTATAATAATATAAAAAAATAGTAAAACAAGTTATTAAATCATCGATATTTTGCTTTTGCATATAATCGAGCACACAGATTTACGATAATTTTCGCGTCTGAACAGCGCATCATTTATATTCATTTTCTTTTTTTTTTTGTTTGCCATTATGCTGTACACGTTTCGGAATTTCTCGTTATCCGTAACGAGACAAAAAAAGGCAAATACGTCTACTTTACCTATACAGCGATAAAAATAAGAAATCGTTGATTTATATCGCGCCGATGTTTTTCGCAGGTCTCAGTGTTTCTTAATTTGAGGTTTCTCCTGCCTGACGATAGACGGGGTAATTTCATTTCCTGGTAAATCGGTTGGAAGTAAATCAGAGTACAGTCAACGACACAAGTGTTACAACGTCTGTCTTTTCCACTAAATTTTACCACTTTAATTGCATGAATTTCCTCTAGTAATAAAATGTGTAACATTTTATTTATAATTAATTCGCGTATTTATACACACAGAAGAAATATATTGTATTGTAAAATGTAAGTGCGATTGTTGTTGTATTTCAGAATATTAGCTACAGTATAATCTTTAGGCGCGACCGCTACACGGCAGAGCCTTATATTTTCGTCATTGCAAAATGTGTGATGCATCAAAATATACCATATAATTAGTTGTAAAAAATATGTATGCGTATTAGAACTGATTTGAGGCCCTCCCTAAAATGTATGTATGGATGTATGTATGTATGCAATCATGTATCTATGATCACTCAGTCAATTTTTGACTAAGTTACCTGAGATGTACAGGGTAACTTCGTCATAATGTAATTATTATAATTAGATAATGGTCCTATTTTCAGATATGTAGCACTGAAACACTTTAAGTTATGGCATTGTTTTTAATTGCTTAGAAACGGTTATGTAGCATTACCTTGAAATGTATTAATCCTACATAAAAACTTTATACAGACGAAATGTTCCTCTCAAAATAACAAAACTTTTTGCTATTATACACTTGACGCCTAGAACAATATTTTTGAAGGTAAACATAGAAAAACGGTTAGAACCATGAAAAAGTACTAAAATTCACGTTTTTTCGTAATAAATCAAAATGTATTATTCGTACACAAGAACTTCAAAGGAATGAAATGTTAGTCTCAAAATAACAAAACTTTTTTCTATTTTATAATTTACGCCTAGAACAATATTTTCAAATATAAAAAAAAACGGTCAACATAACGAAAATCGTGCAAAAAAATCACGTTTTATCAGAATAAAATTAAATATATCGCAGTGCGTGTGAATCGTAACATGATCCGAAGGCGAAGATGATAAGCACATAATTTAAAGTCATGTTTTTATTACTATCTCTTATGGTGCACATTATATTTTATAATATTAGGCCAAAAATCCCGAGCTTTGAGAAAATTAATAAAAGTTGAATTGTTGAGTCAAGAATTTTACCCAAAACTCACAAACGGTGTGAGCGCGAAGCGAAGCGTTCCCGCGTAAAAATAGATAAAATCATATGAACTTGATGTGATGTTTAGGTTCATATAAAGTTTGTATAAATTTATCCAACGGCACAATCTTGAACTTCATTCATGATTGTGCTAAAGTTCAGCTGAAGTTTATAAATAATTTAAAAACAGCATTAGCCAAACTTTATATTAACTTTATTTAAACTTTATATTGATACATAAAAATGGGTTTTTTTAATCTGCATATAATTTATATTATATTATATATAATATACTTAATATATTATTTACAAATTGTAAATATTAATTCTGAAGATTTTAAAAAGAAAAAAGTAATGTCAAATGTTACCCAATCTATATCTAAAAAAGAGCATTCATACATGTTTTTCAAAATTTAACGTAGAGGTTAATCATCAGCATCGAAGCTGCCTTCGCAGGACCGTTCAGCTCGGCGTTGATGGTTAGACTGACGAATAACCGTTAAACAACATTTTTAGTAACTACCAGTAAACAAGAAGTCAATTGTTTACTGGTTGCTAAGAGACGTTTATAAAAATATCTTGACAACTAAAAAATAAATGATTTCTTGTTTATTGATTACTAAGAAATTGGCTATGTGTCAGTCCAACCCTCAACGCCGATTTGAACGGTCCTACGACGACAACTTCGATGCTGATGATTAACCTCTACGTCAAATTTTGAAAAATTGAATGCTTTTTTTCAGATGTGGATTGGGTAACATTTAACATTATTTTTTTCCTCAGAATTATGTATATAAAATTATATATAAAATTATATACAGATTAAAAAACCCAAATTTTATAAATCAATATAAAGTTTAAATAAAGTTAATATAAAGTTTGGCTGATGCTGTTTTCAAATTATTTATAAACTTTTGCTGAACTTCAGCACAATCATGAATGATTTATTTTTCAGGATTATGCCATTGGATAAATTTATACAAACTTTATATGAACCTAAACATCATATTAAGTTCATATGAATTTATCTATTTTTATGCGGATTTGATCTAGAGCTCCGAAGCGGCGAGCCTTAAGGCCGCACGTGACGAGCTAGTTAATATTAATATACACTTTCACGTTTAAGAAAAAATATTTTTTACGATGTATTTTTTCGTGTACCCGTTAATTGTCCAATGTAATAAGTACATTATATTTTAAATGTTTAATAATCTATCTAATTAGTGAAGTGTAGAATTTTGAAGACGCGAGCTTTTTCCAATTCACCATTGCAAACTATCAAAAGGCTATTCGTTTACAAGTACTATCGACATAAAAGTTAGATAAATAAAGAGTGAAAACGGAAAAACGCTGAAAAAACAAAATTCAAAAGACGTCGTGAAAAGTTCGAGAAAGTTTTCGCTCGCTCGTCAGTATTCCACGAGTACGTGGTAGTAGGAAGACGATTTGACCAAGTTTAACGGGTTCTCTCGCGCGTATCACGTCAACGGGCGCAGTAGCTCCTCGAAGGTGTCCAACTAAGTGAGATGGAGAGAAAGACAGAGAGAAAAAAAGAGCGAGGGAGGTTCGCGGTTACTTCGCAAATCCGTCTGGCCAGCGCCCTGAGGATGTCTGCTCGGAATACCAATTCTCAATTTGTCCCGGCATATCGACTGGGCACTCAAGAGCGTGACGCAAATGCCAGATGCAATCAACGGAGTGCGATGAGACTTACCCGCACTTTCTTTTTCTACTTGCAAGCCTGGAGAGCGAGGTTGCAATCTGGCTTAATCTCCAAAATACTGGCCATCGCGCGTTTTCTCTATTTAGCTCCTTATATACATATATATACCGTAAGGGTGGAATGATGTATATACAACTCAAAGAACGGAGAAACAATTCGTTTCGGGGAGATGAAGGATGGATCGTAGCCCTTGGCCAATATGGAGATAAATCCATGATAGTTTCACTTATTCGAGAAAACGTATTCTTCAAAGTTTATGTGTTTTCCTCGCGCTTCTTTCATTATAACCCAGAAAACTGTCGCTTTCCGTATTACTTTTGTTTTCGAGATATTTTTCTCTTTTTCATGCCCATGCACTCTACAACTTGTTATAAATTTCACATATGTAAATTTAATGTATTCCCACCATTTTATCCAAAAGAATAAAAACATTATCCATAAAATAATGACTAATGTTGTAATGTTAACGGGATGTAAGAGTCAAATTTTCTTTGATCGACCGATTAAGAAAGCCGAAAAAACTATTTTAATTAAATAAATATGGTATAATAATTATGAAAAACCAAGACACCTTTGCCCTTTATGAGGGTATCATATTGCATCAATCACTGTAAAAGAAAATTAAGTATAAAATTTCTCTCTTATGCCATTTTTGGATGCAACAATAATTTATTTTAAAATTTAGTACAGTGATATTTCATGCTCACACAAATAGAAATGATGTCTTCATTTTACATAATCTACCATATTTATCTAAATTTTTCCATATTTATCTACCATATTAAATTTTTGTAATAGTCAAAGAGAAAATATAAAAAAAAATCATGAAAATGTATTAGCCCGCGCGCAAAAAGTCATAATTTTCAAGCAGGATAGATACTCGAGGGTAGAAAAGTAAACATTATGCGTTTATGCGTCATCGCGCGCACACGGAAGAGAGAAAGTGGTTTCCACCGAGATTCACATATGACGCCTCAATCACTTACGGCCTTTAGTTACATTTATATGAAACGATCAAGGGCTCACACTTGGCGACAGAAGCGCGAAGTTTCGTGTCCCCCCTCGATTTCCCCATCAGTTGATTTGGTCAGAAGAGATGAATAAAGATAAGCTTTTGCTATGATACGACCTCCGAGGGATTGGGGCTCTGCTCTCTGCTGCGGAATTCATCAATGCATACGTGCAATTTGTATTATCCATGTAAATAATTCGAGGTCTGTTTTCGACCGTACAAGAATATGCGCTTATTGATTTATTTCGCTCCTCTTTTCTTTTGTATATTTAAATACACTTTCGATTAATTAGGAGATTAGTCGGATATATCCTTATGCTGACTGATTATCTTTCATCCTTTGATTAAAAAGTTTGGTTGACAAAATGTGTTTGTCTATCGTTACTACAGAGGGAATGAAAACATAAACTATTTAAAGGATATTTAATTACAAAAATAGAGTTTATAAAACTTTTTACTGTTTAAATTGTTGTACGTGGTTATAATGTTTCGCAATCAATACCATTTACTTACAGACCGTTGTAACAGTACTTTTAATAAAATGTCCATCAAGTTTCGCAAGAGATACGTTGGAGCTTACGTCAACGTTGCCGAAGTTTACAACCATAAAATTTTCTTTAATAAATCAGTTAGATGGTGGAATTTTGTGGGTAGGTATATATATTCCAATGACTAGTTAGAGGGGGTGTAAAAATTTCTCGAATAGCACTTAAAGTTCATGTATACTGCGCAATAACAGTTAAAAATTACATTTAATCGTCACCCCGTGCATATAAAAGGTATTCGAACCCCTCGAACCTCTCGCGGAGGTCCGCCGTTTCCGGAAATCGCTTAACGATCCCGCGCCACGAGACAATAAAAGGCCGAAGTACAACGAGGCGGCGACGAGGGTGCAAAGTGCCCCCCCCGCCCCCGCCACCGCCCCCACGGCCCCACCCCTCCACCTCCTCGATGAAATACGCGTACGCGCGCGACTGCGGCTGTTCTCTATTCGCGCGGAGAGGAAGCGAAATTCCATAAGACGGAAACCGCGTAAAAAGAATCTTTCCAAAGTTGAGCGAGGAGAGGGAAATTACGTCGAAAGT
The DNA here is from genome assembly GCA_026168455.1 of Theocolax elegans. Classification (NCBI taxonomy): domain Eukaryota; kingdom Metazoa; phylum Arthropoda; class Insecta; order Hymenoptera; family Cerocephalidae; genus Theocolax; species Theocolax elegans. The sequence goes on along the minus strand of CM047430.1, from coordinate 34,307,106 downwards.
CCCGAGAATTTATCGGTGCACTTTTAAAACTCCACCTTCTCGGGATTAGCATATTATTCTATGAAAGAGCGCCTCGGATAGAAAGGAGGGAGCCAAGACGTATACGCGAGACGGTGAACGAAGTTACCGGCGCCTCTTTTTCCATATAGGGAGCATATCAAATATGTTGATAAATGATCCCTTTGAGCGATGAATAGGCTTCGTTCGATCGCGACGTACCCGCGGATCTTTTCGATGCCCTGGCGCCGTTGGCCATTTGAATGTCAGAAGAGCGCAAAACGACTGATGCAAATCGTCAGAATCCTGCTCAAAATTACACCCACTGCCAATAATCAAAAGTGCCGACGTTTTACAACTATAGACGTTTCGACGAATCTATCTATCTATCTATTATTCATGACGATTGTTGGATTAGTACCGTTTCGCCATTTTTCTTTTACATTTATTCACAGACCACCTGCTTCGCATCCTTTCCTTTCGTATCGCATTTCTCTTTACTCTTGAACACGAGTGTACAACCTTTTCAATAGCCAAATATCTATCTAAAATAAGAATTACCGAGTATATAAACGCGTTTGTAATGTCTTGAATGAAAATTCTATTTAAATTTCTAAAATGACTGGACGATATTGATAAGTAAAACGAATTATGATTGATCAAAATATATTCTTTGCATATATGTATACTACGAATATGCTTTAATTCTGAATGAACATAAATTGCATGGTAACATTTAATGGTGACTTTTCTTTTCTACTCCGAGACAAAATCAGAAGTAATTCATTAATCCAGATGAACGACAAATCGTAAACTCTATAGAATTCGAATTTTATGATCGGTGACAAATCAATAATCGCAGAATTAACGTTGCTGCAAAATGAAAGATCCAATTTCCAGTTCACATTTGGATATGAACAATGAAAACTCCAGTTACTTTCAAAAACGCTGAAGAAACGTAGGTTTTATATAAATATTATGAAAATTATACGAAGCAAAATATTTATAATATTTTCATCCCATATAGAGAATTGAAAAAAAACTAAGGTCAAATATCTAAGTACGTTTATCTCAAATGTACTATTCGAGGCATAAGATTTTTCCACTTATTTGTAATTCTCTATACTTGAGATTTTCTCATGCCGTGAGATGAGATTTTTATCAATCTACCACACAGAATTTTTCACATTTGAATAATTTACTGAAAAATTCTAACACGTAATTGTTTGTTCTAAAAGATGTTAGAGTAAAATCGTAATATTTATAGTAATAATATCTTATCCAGTTAATGCTTTAACGTATAAGTTTTTTTCTGAATACTTACAAAAATATCACAAACAATTTTCAATATATTATCATAGAATGTTGAGTATACCGAAAGATGAAATAGACCAGCGTTTCGAGAAGAAAGTTAAATCAAGCGTACTTCCTTCAAACCAATCAGCAGTGACCTCCTGAAAGCCCTTTGAATTTCTGCTTTACGTATCTTGTCAGAATGAGTGTTACGACTGTCTTTTGATATATTATCCTACTCTAACGAATATTTTTCAGTTTTCGTAGATGATCATTCAATGTCATACAAGCATATCACATTATTTTGATGTTTAGCAAAAAAATACAAAGAAATAAACGTATTTGTTAAAAAGTATATTAAATGGATGTCGGACTCAGAAAATGGTCATTTTTTATTTTTTTTATAAACAAATGAAGAAATTTTTGAAAAATAATCCTGAATGTCAGGTCCTTAGGCATGTTTAAATAACATAACCAAATTTTTCCAGATTTTTAAATCGATATTTGAATTACGATGTTTGGGTTGATTTCTTTGACTAATAATTACCGATCAAAAATTGTTTACTCAATCATTATTTAAAAAATGATTTTTTCTTTAAAAAATCAAAATGTCAAGCCCTTTCCTGTATTTTAAGTCATCCGTATGAATTTTTTCAGGTTTTTAATTGAATATTTTCGATATAATTTTTGGGTTGAAAGGTGTAGCTTCCTATAATTTACATCCGACATCCCGTTAACGTAAATCATTATTAAGGAAGAAATCTTTTAATGATGCGGTGATTTTTCGATGGATATCCTGTATTCTTATCTGACTATACCTTTATTCATAAAATTATTTTTTTAATTTACGTCTTTTATCCATATGGGTCATGTCACGTCCACTGGTTGGATCAAAATTTTAAAATGCACCTAATTTTGGGTACAGACTGAAAATGTTATCCTGAAAGCAGAAAACAATTTTCATGTACTAAAAATAATTGTTTAAAAGTTATTCTAACCTTAAAAAGTGAGTTATTTCACGTTGTTTTCAACAATAGCTGACTTTACAACTATTTACCTTAAAATCCATCAACTTTTACTATATAAAATTATATGTAACAATGGTTGCTGGTTTTCTCTAGAATTTATCCTTTTGGGTTAGAATTATTAATCTTATTGTCGTTGACTTGTAAAGTTCAAGTCAACATTGATGTTTAAAATAAGGCGACCACGCCGCAGTCGATTTTTTATCCACAAGTCTAAAAAAAAGTTTGAGGCAATACCTTGCTAATGGTCTGTAAACCTGTCAAAAGTTATTGTATTTTAAAAAATTACAAAAAATTATCGAATAATTAAATGGAATTTAACATGTAAATTTTTGAAAATTGTTGGTAGTTTTTTCAAATACCATAACTTTTGATAGGCTTACAGGCTAATTACAAATTATAGACCATTAGGAAGATATTGCTTCAAACTTTTTTTTAGTCTTTTGGATACAAAAATCGATTGTGGCGTGATCGTCTTGTTTTAAACATCAATATTGACTTGAACTTTACAAGTCAACGACATTGAGATTAATAATTCTAACCCAAAAGGATAAATTCTAGAGAAAACCAGCAACCACTGTTACATATAATTTTATATAGTAAAAGTTGATATATTTTGAGATAAATAGCTGTAAAGTCAGCTATTGCTGAAAAAACGTGAAATAACTCACTTTTTGAGATTAGAATACCTTAAACAAATTATTTTTAGCACATAAAAATTGTTTTCTGCTTTCAGGATAACATTTCCAGTTTGTGCCCTAAATTTGGTGCATTTTAAAATTTTGATGCAACCAGTTGATGTGAAATGGCACATATATTTTTTGACTGTTTCTAAAAAATCTGTACTTGCTGTTGTCGTCAAATAAAAATCGGATGCCCGATCTTTTTGTATTGGATTTATATTTTTTTTATTCTATATCGTAGTCGACGTTTAGTTTCGCTAACAAATATGGCATCGTAATCATTACAATTAATTTTATATGTAGCATTTGTTTTTGTTAATTTTCTTCTTCATCATTGTCTCTTAAATTACTTTGATAGAATTTTAATTGCTTTTTATTTCATAGAATCTGATATTTTTAGGTGAAATTTTAATATAAGATATTTAAATGCTACGTTTAAGGTTGCTGTATAATTATTTCGTTTTCTCTTATGAACATATTCGTTTACAACTTTATATTCTATTTTTGTAAGTATTTTTCTCATATAATGTATATTTTATTGGAAATAGTCATTACTTTCTACAAACTGTTTAATAAATGTAAGATTCGTTCCATGAAACTTTTTATTTCTCAATGTAACTGCTTTATCCACCAATGTATATATCATAGCACGTATATGTTCCGTATAGTATGTGAAGAAATGAAATTTAAGAAATGTCCTGAAAATGTATCCTTCCTGTACCAAAATAGAATAATTCTTTTACTATTGGTTCTACCTAAAGATACTTCCAGAAAATATATGACATTTTATGTGTAAATTGTAGTGGTTTATGATAAATATTGCAAATTTTAATGTAGATATCATGTGTGTTTTAAGAGTCGTTACATATATTTGAAAAGGTAAGACTAATAGGGCTGCCTATTGCAGAGTCATGTAGTTGTTTGTGATATTTTTCATCCCATTGAAAATTGTGTAGTTTAACCTATATAACACAAATGTTATATACCTTCCATTAATTCATTTAAATTAATATCATATTTTTAATTATCAGATGACATCTTTTTTTGATACTCTGTAACACTGGTTCTTCTAATACAATGCGAATAGTGTATTACGTTACCACAACACATTACTTGTGCAAAGAAAAATAAAACATATATTTTCTTTCATATATTGTTTTAATTATATAAAGCAATCCACCAGAAATGTTATTAAAATGAAAAATTGCTTATGTTAATGTATTTGACGAAAATAGTAACTATCAATTTTTTAAAATAGCTAATATATATGTATATAAGGTGTAAATAAAAAAAATAAAAAATTTATGAATAATGGTATAGCCGGATGACGATAGAGGATATACATTGGTTTGTTCATTTGTATAAGCTAAAACTCACTTTAAAATAAGAACTGCTGTAAATAACAAACAAATTAATATACGTATTAATATTATAATATTGAAATTTTATAATGACTTAGAGTTGTTTAATCGTTACCGACGATAGTTAATATGTGAATATACACCCTCGGGTAAAGTTCTGATCGTTACTAGTAATAGGTATGAAAGCAGCTGATGGTACTAAAAACTGCTGTCGGTAAGTAACCGACATATGCGGGTGCTGCTGCTACTACTGCTACTGAAATTATCATGCTATTCTATTACCAACAGCTGCAACGTGCAATTTTTGTTAAACGACTATCGGCATGTACTCAGATACATCTACAGGACCATTCTGAAATTAAATTTCATATCGTATCGTTGTATATTCGACCCCATTTTTTGCGAATGCTTTTTCTTGTTGTTGTGTAAAACGATTTAAAAATTTATAAAAGCGATATACAAGTGATTGATGCTTGCTGTTGTCGTTCAATAAAAATCGGATGCCCGATCTTTTTGTATTGGATTTTATTTTTTTATTCTATATCGTAGTCGACGTTTAGTTTCGCTAACAAATATGGCATCGTAATCATTACAATTAATTTTATATGTAGCATTTGTTTTTGTTAATTTTCTTCTTCATCATTGTCTCTTAAATTACTTTGATAGAATTTTAATTGCTTTTTATTTCATAGAATCTGATATTTTTAGGTGAAATTTTAATATAAGATATTTAAATGCTACGTTTAAGGTTGCTGTATAATTATTTCGTTTTCTCTTATGAACATATTCGTTTACAACTTTATATTCTATTTTTGTAAGTATTTTTCTCATATAATGTATATTTTATTGGAAATAGTCATTACTTTCTACAAACTGTTTAATAAATGTAAGATTCGTTCCATGAAACTTTTTATTTCTCAATGTAACTGCTTTATCCACCAATGTATATATCATAGCACGTATATGTTCCGTATAGTATGTGAAGAAATGAAATTTAAGAAATGTCCTGAAAATGTATCCTTCCTGTACCAAAATAGAATAATTCTTTTACTATTGGTTCTACCTAAAGATACTTCCAGAAAATATATGACATTTTATGTGTAAATTGTAGTGGTTTATGATAAATATTGCAAATTTTAATGTAGATATCATGTGTGTTTTAAGAGTCGTTACATATATTTGAAAAGGTAAGACTAATAGGGCTGCCTATTGCAGAGTCATGTAGTTGTTTGTGATATTTTTCATCCCATTGAAAATTGTGTAGTTTAACCTATATAACACAAATGTTATACCTTCCATTAATTCATTTAAATTAATATCATATTTTTAATTATCAGATGACATCTTTTTTTGATACTCTGTAACACTGGTTCTTCTAATACAATGCGAATAGTGTATTACGTTACCACAACACATTACTTGTGCAAAGAAAAATAAAACATATATTTTCTTTCATATATTGTTTTAATTATATAAAGCAATCCACCAGAAATGTTATTAAAATGAAAAATTGCTTATGTTAATGTATTTGACGAAAATAGTAACTATCAATTTTTTAAAATAGCTAATATATATGTATATAAGGTGTAAATAAAAAAAATAAAAAATTTATGAATAATGGTATAGCCGGATGACGATAGAGGATATACATTGGTTTGTTCATTTGTATAAGCTAAAACTCACTTTAAAATAAGAACTGCTGTAAATAACAAACAAATTAATATACGTATTAATATTATAATATTGAAATTTTATAATGACTTAGAGTTGTTTAATCGTTACCGACGATAGTTAATATGTGAATATACACCCTCGGGTAAAGTTCTGATCGTTACTAGTAATAGGTATGAAAGCAGCTGATGGTACTAAAAACTGCTGTCGGTAAGTAACCGACATATGCGGGTGCTGCTGCTACTACTGCTACTGAAATATCATGCTATTCTATTACCAACAGCTGCAACGTGCAATTTTTGTTAAACGACTATCGGCATGTACTCAGATACATCTACAGGACCATTCTGAAATTAAATTTCATATCGTATCGTTGTATATTCGACCCCATTTTTTTGCGAATGCTTTTTTCTTGTTGTTGTGTAAAACGATTTAAAATTTATAAAAGCGATATACAAGTGATTGATGCCTGAGTAAGATAAAAGCATTTTTAAAAAGTATTCGACGTTTTTTATTTTTAATCGTTTTACACAAAATTCAAGAAAAGTATTCGTACAAAAAATGGGGTTGAATACTTGCTGATATCTGATTAAAGCTAATTATTGTTTTATGTTAAGTCAAATAAAATTAAACGTAAATATAAGTTTATACTAAAAATTTACAATTATAATTAAAATTGCATGTGTGCAAAGTTTAAGATCAATTAATATGCCGGACCAAATTAAAAAAAATAATTATGATTCGACAGTATAGCGAAAAATTTGCGTACGTTGATATTAATATTTGTTTATTTCATTCAAATGCTGCGACTTCGAGTTTGCAATTATAATTTTTTATATATACATTATTTTTATTATAGCCATAAATTAGAATATTAAATATATTAGTAATCTATATAATGTAGCAATAAAAATCTGTTTGGTTTGCAATGTTCCTTGGGTGCTATTTATTGGAATATAGAAGAAAATAATTTAAATAAAATTTAGCTTAAGTATTTTTGATTTTATAATGTATTCTACTTAGTTGAGTAAATCGAGGAGAAAGCAATTTTGTAAATTTAAATTGTTGATTTAAAAAAATTCTTTTAACTGTCCTGTAATTTAAACGCAGGACGCTTATTACACTATCTTTTATGAAACACCGCATTTTTTATGTCGTTAATTTACTTTATTTTATAGAAAATTTGATCGTTTTCACATACAAACGAGAGGTTAACCAAATTCACCTGAAATAAGCGTTACTCACGTGCACATTAAAGCCTTTAATCCCATCTCTTGATAATGACATACCAGGCACCGTCAATTACCGGCAATTCACCAAATTCCAGGAAGGCTTCTCCCTCGATCTTGAAAAAATTGAGGCGTTTTTTATCTCATTATCTCCCTCCGAAGCATTGTTGCCCATTATTACGGAGACCAAATCTGCGCAAGCGCCGCTAGTTATGTTTTCGAGCACGCGAACCGTTACACACATTTCGGTCAATTAAATCGTATACGCTACTATCTCTCCGGATATCGCTCTCCGTTTCGTTTCGTGATTCCCTTGTTTTTTTTTATTACACATGTCGTTTGGTCACATTCGTCCATGGTCTTCGATGCCATATGTGCAAATAGAGACTTTTTTAGCTGAGGGTAGACCGCACGTAAAACGTATAGAATTCACGTATAAAACTACGACCATTCAATCGTATCCTTTTTTGTAAGTTAATATAACGTAATTATATACGATTATTGTACAAACAAAAACTTACCGAATTTAATACAATATTTTGTTGTGTCCACCTAATAAAACATAATTGTTTGAAACTAAAAAGTATATTTAGTAGTTTGAAATTAATATTAGTTCCTCATAGAGAATTTGTTTTAGTAAAATTTTTCGACTCGCTAAAAACATGTTATAAGTATGTTTTAACATATCAAGAGTCGAAATCACGTATTTTAGAAAATGTCTGTGTGTGTGTGTGTGTGTGTGTGTGTGTGTGTGTGTGTGTGTGTGTATGAATGTGTGTATACCGTGGTATTTTCGAAACTACTCGGTCAATATGGCTCCATTTGCGGGTGTAGTTTGCTTTTTATTTTCCGAATTCCGGAAACTACTTTGGCTATTTATCTCTCCCATTGCACTAAAAAAATTTTCGATTTTTGAAAAATTAATTTTTTTAAAATTTTGATAATATTATAATTGGAAAAAATGTACTTTATAGAGAATAAAAAAATCTATCTGCTCTATTTTGGATTGATAAATTATCTCTATTAGTTTTTTTTATTAGTTAAAAAAATTATTTTTTTTAAATATTTTATATTTTGGAAATTAATCAGTCAAATACGCTGAAAAAAGTATGATGAAAGAATCATCTAATGGTCATAAACTGTAAAAATTTCAAGTAATTATATCGATTAGTTTTAATAAAAAAAATTAAAATGTGCAAAAATTGGAGTTTTTATGTAGAACGTTTTCAGGGATAAAAAGCATTTAATCCACTTGAAATTTTGGGAAAATTCGAATAGCCTGTTTGGTAGTTTCGATGCCAATTGTTTTTCAGCTCAAAATATTCATAATTACCTAAGTTGATAAGCATTATATATTTTTATACAGAATGTTTGATTGTTTATATCTTTGTAAATAATTCATCAAATATGTTAAAAAATCCTGGAAATAGAACATAATAATAGCATTATATACTGTACAAATTTTAAAATCGTTCTGGATTAGTTTTTTAGAAAAAAATTATAATCTAAAATCAAGAAAAATTCTTGGAATATTTGAAATAGAAGATTAAGAATAATGTTAATTAAGAATTGACGAAATGACCTATATTTTTCTATTTAATCATATTTTATTACATTTTTCATATCGATATAACGTTAAACTGATAATAATAGCTATATAAGTTTCAATCAGAAAAGAATAATGTTTTTAGAAATGTTGTAACGTTTTATTTTAAATAATTAAATAATATTATATTTGAGTAGTATATTACATATAGGATCAACATGTTAATTTGAGGAAGCTACGTGCCAATTAATTGGCAGCGATTTTTTATGTGGGAAGATTGAACAAAATATTTTATTAGCAGTGTAATTTCTTTTACAGTGTAATGGTAGGTAAATGTTAACAATTAATAAATGGACTCAAAATAATCATTACAATTTTCTTCATAAAAAGTTTGTTTGGTTCAAACGGATCTTACACTTAATGATAGATAATTATATAAATATTTAATGAATTCACTCATTATGAATTTGAATACATAATAAAATGATTCTTTTAAATAATTATAAAACACATTTTTCGAATATATGATTTATTTGTGCTAACCAAGCATAACATACGTATAATGTATTGTATAAATTAAAACGGCTCCTAAACCAAGTGAGTAAATTATATAATTATATCTATATATATTTTGATCTCAAAAAATATTTTTTAACGATTTTCATCACTTATTATTTCTACCCTATTTTATAAATGTATAAGTGCTAGTTATACGAAAATCAAATGCATAAATGCATCGAGGTAGTGTATAGCAGTAATATATAATTATTAAAGGTGTTGAATTCTATAACCTGTTTTATCAGAAAAATCGAAAACATAATAAGCGATAGGTATCCCGTCAGTTGAGTCTATTTCAGGTAAACTCAGGTGGTATAATCTTGCATTAGTTATGCCAGCGCTCATGTACTAAAAATGATACCCCTGTCAAGTGTAATATTTCAGAACTAACTATATTTTTACTTTCTCGGGGAGAAAGCTTTCCGACGGCTAAGCATTTTTGAAGAATTTTAAATTGACAAGTATGTTTTCTATAATGATATATTATTATATATATACTTTTAAGAAAATGCCTATTATGCAGTTCAAATGTTGGCGAGTGCTATATTTTTATAATATAGAATCATTTTATCTTTGTGGAAGCAAATAAATATTAATTACATCATATAAATTTATAAATTAATAAATTAATGGATATATATTTATAAATTGAATGGATTTGCAGGTTTATCTTTTTTTAGAATAAAACCATTTTTAATTTACATTAATTAGATACTATTTTATAAATTTGCGAATAACTAACTTAGTATAGTAATTAATTATTTGCTTGTTAGCGAGGCAAGAGTTGACATTGTGCTATTATTTATAAGGTATTTTTTTGTTATTCTATTAATTGTTACAAAATACAATCATATAATTTTCTATAATTAGTATAATCGAATTAATGTAAAGTAATTTTGTGTCTGTAAACATTCATATTATATATATATTGTAAAACAAATGTATTCGAACTATCTTAATAAGTTTGAATGCCATGGATTTCAAGTGAATTAGAAGCTTTAAAAATTGAAATATTTATTGGAAACTATTTGAAACCATTAAATGTAATTTGCAATATTATATTTATACATAAATTATAGGATATACGTGTTTCATTAGTATAAATAATATATTAATTATATTTATTTATAAAAAGTGGTATAAGGTGAATTATTTGTTTGCACCGTAGAAAACTAATGCCTAAATATTTAAATAATTGATTGTAATATTTATTTGCAGTCTACCCAATTCACAAAGGGAGACTAACTGAAAAAAAAATCCTATATAAAAAATATCAAAGTTAAAAATGGTAAAAAATGGAAATTCGTTATCTAAAGGAAAAATAGAGAGCGAAATTGTCGAGTCGAATAATCGCATAAATAAAAATATAAGGCTCTCCCGTATAACGGTCGTGCTTAAAAAATCAGTTTAGAAGAAAAAGCGTGACCAGACGGTCTCCGAGTCCAAGTTAAACACGGCGTTGGCGTCAGCTCAATCGACGTCGGGCGTCGGGAGCATTGTAGATCAATCGGATCGGATCTCAGAAGTAGCGAACCGGCAAAGAACCAAGCGTTCAGGGGCGCTATATAGGTACGGACACGCAACTCGCAAGAAAGAAGGAGAGTGAGAGTAGAGTGAGAGAGGAGAAAGGGAGGGAAGACCGAGCGCCCTCGGTCTTGAAACACACAACAACACATGCCGGTAATATGGACATTACGGTGCTCTCGTTCGGTGTGCACCCGGTCCGACGCCTTAGGCCATTGGCACCGACTTACCCCTTTTTTTGAAACCTCAAGACAGATAGCCTCGCCGCCCGTAAACTCCCCGTAATTGACGTTTACGCTTATGTCTTTGTTCCGAATAATGGGAAACAGGCACTCGCGCTTTGTAACTTTGGTTCTTGCGTTTCTAGCTGGCGCGACTAGTGTATGTATATCGCATCGCACCCGCGCCTGCTTTTCGGGACACGCCCGGGGGCTGTTTAATGACGAAAATGACTCACACGTGCTTATATGACCCGACCTCGCGTTTTACACTACGATCCTCAGTGTGTATATGGGGAACCCGTGCGTGCTAGTCGCATTATTAATTTGTACCCAATCGTCTACTCCTTCCTTTTTTTCTTTCTTCGGGGCGCACTTAATGAAATTACCCTGACGATTTTTCGTCTTTCTTTGAAATATGGCTTACCGACTATTACCGTCTTGAAAACTGTAGCGAGATTCGTTTGGTAGGTTTCGTAGGGGAGCTTCGACAGAATGGCTATTCTATAAGTTTTTAAGTACTTTTTACTCTCTGACAGATGTTGGAGTGTGTCGTATTGCTTTTATAATCATTATCAATGACAAATGGGATTTAATTATTTTACGGCGGTATAATGCCTCCAAAATTAATTTCACGCGCATTATTTAAATGTATTATAACTTGCTTATACGTATATATTAAGTGTATTACGTGATACGTTAATAATGAAAAATCAATATTTTCAATATATATTTAATTTATTTCATTATTTTCAACATATATTATTTAGATTTATATATAAAATCCAATAAAGTATATTTGCCCGTAAAGTGCGATGTGCGTATTCTATATACTCGATATACAGATAAAATTTGTGATGCAACTTATGAAAGTGGATAGATTTTTTTAAGTTGTATGTTAAATTAAATTATCAATATGCAATTTAAATTTCTTCCTGCAAGAGGAATGCGACTAATGTAACATAATAGGAAATAAATAAAAAAATCGTTCCAAATTTTCAATCTTTTCTTTTGTACATTGGTATATAACAATGATCAGAAACACTCATTTATAATTTGCACATCACATCTAGTCTGATCATTTTATAAACAGTTTAAGCTTTTTTTCATTTATTTTTTCAAGTTATATCCCTCTTATTTGAGTATTAATGATTTACAACATCCTTACATATATAAGGAAATCCACAAAAAATTTTCCAAAAGCGTTCCAAAGTCGAAAAAAAAATTTTTTTGAGGCATACCTTCACTGACCTCACTTTTCTGCATCATCTATAGTACATGTAATATGAAAAACGAAATTTGAATATGAAATAAAAGGCTTGTAACACACTTTTTTTTTAAGTTCAAACTCAAAAAATCGTAAAATACTGCTTTTTCAAAAAGCTTATATTATAATATTTTATACAACAATTATTTTGAAACAAATAATCTTTGAACTAATATTTAATTATTTAACCATAATAAAGACGTAACATATAAAACCATAAACAATTTATAATAGGATGATCGGATCGAATTGTTGAAATTGAAAAAGATAATTAATAATCAATTCTTTTGTCGATTCCTATAAATTTTAGTTACAAATCCAATTATTTCGTTCTATTTACTAAAGTAATTATTTACGTTTTGGAAAATACACAGAAAAAACGATTTAAACAACCTAAAAATACATATTTTTTCACAATTAATCAAAATATATCATTCATACATAAACACTCTAAATGTATAATATCTTCATTTCAAAATAACAAAACTGTTTTTAAATAATTACTTTATTATCCAAACAATATTTTTGAAGAAATAGTACATAAAAAAATAAAATTAAGTGCATAAAACAATTTCTTCTTTAGCACACAAATTTAAATGTATATATGTTTATCACATTTAAATTAAATTTTTTTTATTCGTCATTTTTTTATCTAATTAATTTTTTTAAAAGAGAAAATACGTAAAAGAGTTAAAACAGTCTATTATATGCTTTCGGCGATACACGGCATCCATATAAGAGAAGCTATTGTTACTTTCGCACCAAACTTCAGTTTACCTTAACCTTTTATATCGATTTTTTCATTTATTCCTCAACAACTTGAATGTGGTCACCAATGTTAGGAAAATGTTTCTCTTGTCATAGCATTGAATACTTTCGCCGTGACAAGACGTCAAAAGTTTATATAAAATTATTTATTAAAGATTAAAATAATTATGTCTACCAATAATTCGGGTAATGAAGCTGATGAATCCAGGGAGTCAAAAAGTTCTCCGCGATCTAATAATCTTAATCAAAATCGTCGACGTTCTCACGATGATGTAGACTCAGGTGATTCATCTGACTCAAGTCTTCCAAGAAAACGATTGTACTTAAACGATCAAACAAAACTTAATATAATGCAAGATCAAATTGATTTTTTAACCAATGTGTTACTGTCGGATCAAGCATCAAAAAGACAACAAATCGCCACTTCAACGTCGTCGTCTTCAATGTTAAATACTAACGATTTTTTATCTAAACCATATGAAGGAAGGATTCTAAACTTGGGTAGTCCTAAAACAAATGTTGATGAGAAACGTGTTATAAAACCTGCTATTAAGGAACGTTTGGAAGTAATTAATTGTTTACAACGTTTTGGGTTCTGAGGACTGGAAAGAGGTGAGATTTTCAAACGATTTAAGAAATTTTATAGCTTCTCCCGGTTTTGTCGAATTGAAAGTTAATGAGGAACTTTGCTATTTTGATAAAAAGAAAGATTCCTTACTTTCAACTGAAAGAGTTTTAGCCGGATTATCAAACGCGATTTTAGAACAGAAAGAGTTGGTTAAAAATAGCTTACAATCTGTTATTGATTGGGCTTATGCTGATCCTAAGGAGGTAACTCCATCTTCATTATTTGAAAAGTTCAATCTCTTTTTTGGTGCTAACAGTAAAATTGCAAAAAATTTTGACTCAATTTTACAAATTATTTGTGGAAAAAGAGCAGAAACTATTGAAATTAGAAGAGATAGAATTTTATCTGAAATTCAAAATAAAAATGTTCAAATGGCTTTAAAAAGAATTCCACCAAGTAATAATTATTTATTTAATAAAGAAATTATTTACGTTTTGGAAAATACACAGAAAAAACGATTTAAACAACCTAAAAATACATATTTTTTCACAATTAATCAAAATATATCATTCATACATAAACACTCTAAATGTATAATATCTTCATTTCAAAATAACAAAACTGTTTTTAAATAATTACTTTATTATCCAAACAATATTTTTGAAGAAATAGTACATAAAAAAATAAAATTAAGTGCATAAAACAATTTCTTCTTTAGCACACAAATTTAAATGTATATATGTTTATCACATTTAAATTAAATTTTTTTATTCGTCATTTTTTTATCTAATTAATTTTTTTAAAAGAGAAAATACGTAAAAGAGTTAAAACAGTCATATATGCTTCGGCGATACACGGCATCCATATGAAGAAGCTATTGTTACTTTCGCACCAAATTTCAGTTTACCTTAACCTTTTATATCGATTTTTCATTTATTCCTCAACAACTTGAATGTGGTCACCAATGTTAGGAAAATGTTTCTCTTGTCATAGCATTGAATACTTTCGCCGTGACAAGACGTCAAAAGTTTATATAAAATTATTTATTAAAGATTAAAATAATTATGTCTACCAATAATTCGGGTAATGAAGCTGATGAATCCAGGGAGTCAAAAAGTTCTCCGCGATCTAATAATCTTAATCAAAATCGTCGACGTTCTCACGATGATGTAGACTCAGGTGATTCATCTGACTCAAGTCTGTCCAAGAAAACGATGTACTTAAACGATCAAACAAAACTTAATATAATGCAAGATCAAATTGATTTTTAACCAAGTGTTACGTCGGATCCAGCATCAAAAGACAACAAATCGCCACTTCAACGTCGTCGTCTTCAATGTTAAATACTAACGATTTTTTATCTAAACCATATGAAGGAAGGATTCTAAACTTGGGTAGTCCTAAACCAAATTGTGATGAGAACACGGGTTATAAAACCTGCTATTAAGGAACGTTTGGAAGTATTAATTGTTTACAACGTTTTGGTTCTGAGACTGGAAAGAGGTGAGATTTTCAAACGATTTAAGAAATTTTATAGCTTCTCCCGGTTTTGTCGAATTGAAAGTTAATGAGGAACTTTGCTATTTGATAAAACGAAAGATTCCTTACTTTCAACTGAAAGAGTTTTAGCCGGATTATCAACGCGATTTTAGAACAGAAAGAGTGTGTTAAAATAGCTACCAATCTGTTATTGATTGGGCTTATGCTGATCCTAAGGAGGTAACTCCATCTTCATTATTTGAAAAGTTCAATCTCTTTTTTGGTGCTAACAGTAAAATTGCAAAAAATTTTGACTCAATTTTACAAATTATTTGTGGAAAAAGAGCAGAAACTATTGAAATTAGAAGAGATAGAATTTTATCTGAAATTCAAAATAAAAATGTTCAAATGGCTTTAAAAAGAATTCCACCAAGTAATAATTATTTATTTAATAAAGAAAATTTAGGTCCTCTCATACAATCTTTAGGTGGCCCACAGTTCTGGCTTAACACTCCTTCTTATTTAAACAAGAAACCTACACAAAAGAGTTCTACTTCTACTTCGAGTTCTACTCATTATAGATCTTCAAATCAACAATTCCATGGACAAGGACGATCTCAAAATTACAAGAATTCTCAAAATAGACATCGTGGAAATTACTACAACAAATCTAGAAAGGATCAAAATCTGAAGAAAGATCAATCTAATGGAAAATTTGAACAGGATTCCTTTTGTAAGAAAACGAAAAATGACTATATTCGCTCGTTTCAGGGGGGCAATTGATCCACTTCATAGAAAGATGGAAGTCGCTGGGAGCTCCACCTCATATTTTAAAAATAATATCAGGAGTTCGAATACCTCTAGTTTCCAAACCAAAACTGATACACGATTGGAGAAATTCAAGGTTCAAATCTCAAATTTCAAAAGATTTGTCGGATCAGATTCAAAATTAAAAAGTCAAGGCATTCTAGAATCTCCCAGTCACGCAGGAGCAAGTTTCATATCAAAAATGTTTGTTATCAAAAAGAACAACGGAAAGGTTCGCCCAATATTCGATCTTCGAGGCTTGAACAACCATGTAACGGTAAAGAAATTTCATCTTATTTCGCATTTCCAAATACCAAGGTTTTTACAGGACAGAGATTGGATGACAAAAATCGATCTATCTCAAGCATACTTCCATGTCCCGATAGCAAAGTCTCATCGTTGTCTCCTTCGTCTTGTATACGACAAGGAGTTACTTCAAATGACGAGCTTGCCCTTTGGCCTCTCATCTGCACCTCACATCTTCGCGATGATATCAAACTGGATTGCACAAATCCTTCGCGCAAAAGGTGTGAGGGTGGTCGTTTATCTAGACGACTTTCTTTGGTCTCTCAATCCAGAACCAAATTAATTTCGCAGACTACCGAAACGATACAACTCCTACAACATCTAGGGTGGATAGTAAACCAGGAGAAGTGCAGTTTAACTCCAAGTCAAGAGATAGAATTTTTAGGACTAATTTGGGACACGAGAAACAATTTAATAAGTTTACCAAAAGACAAGAGAGACGGGATTGCGAAGCTAACAAAACAGATTCTTTTACAAAATTCTTGCACCTTAAAAGAACTTCAAATTCTTTTGGGAAGAATGAATTTTGCCAATTTCGCCATCCCAAGAGGTCGTCTTCATTGCCGCCATCTACAAAGATTTTTAAAGAATTTTCGCCAAAAGAGACTAAGGCAAAGGCTAACGTTTACCTCTCAGATAAAAGACGAGTTGCTTTGGTGGCAAGGAGCGATAAACTTGACAACTTACTTACACAAGGAGAATGTAACACACTTCCTGACAACTTTCGAATGGCGGTGGTTAGATTATTGGCCAAGACCGCTGTTGTAGGTTATGCCCTAAATACATGAAAATTAGTGATTTTATGAGGTTTATGAGGCATAACTTACACCAGCGGTCTTGGCCAATAATCTAACCACCGCCATTCGAAAGCTCTCGAAAAATGTGATCTTTTGAGCGGTGTTAGATCAAAATCGATTGTGGCGTGGTCGCCTTTTTTGATATTCAATATTTCCGGGCGTTCTATCTTTTCGAGATTTTAAAATTAAGAATTGTAACCCAGCTAGATAAGTTCTAAAGATTATTTTGAACAAAAGTTGTTTGTAATGTTTTTTCAAAAAAATTAATAGATTTTGAGATAAATGGCTTTGAAAATAGTAATTTTTTTAAAAAATTGAAAAATTTCCATTTTTCATGGTGGAATAACTCTTAGGCAAATTATTTTTAACACCTAAAATTTTTTTTCTATCTTCTGGAAGATATTTCCAGCCTGTACTCAAATTTTGGAGCGATTTAAAATTTTCATCATACCACTTGACGTGAAATAGCCCATAAGCAAACTTATTACTTACCCAGTATACACCCAATACTCAGACCCATGATTTAGTAGCTCTTCACATTTCAACACTGATATACCCAACACAGTGGCGCTCATTTTCACGATTTTCGGTTGTATATGCATTACGTACAACGGTTGTCTATGCCCGAAAAATTTTTCACTATATAGAAAAATAGTAAAAGATAATTTTGAATTTGCTCACGCATGTGCCGTCACAAGTTCGAATAAAAGTGAAAACAATTGAGATTCTGTATACACATAGGTGCGATTCGTGTGATATGCACCTAAAAAGAAAAGGGCCTGAGTTTCACTGTCATCCCGCGTAAAAATGAGAAAGTTTGGGCCAAACTTCGCCCAAGTTTATGTTTGTATAAACTTGCCCCAAGTTTAGGCAATGAGACTATGCCAAACTTGACAACTCACGCATTCCAAGTTTAGGAGAAGTTTGCAAAAGTTATGCCAAACTTCCTACAAAGTTCTTATAAATTATTTTGTTATTGTCTGAAATATGGGACAAATTTGTTCAAAGTATGGCGCAAGTGTAGAATTACTTTTGCTACACTTTATTTGTAGGTTGTATTAATATAAAATTTGAAAAGAAAAGAAATTTAAAACAATTTAATATTACCCGATTTACACCTGAAAGAAAATTCATACATATTTTTCCAAAAGATTCCAAGGTACTCGGTGAATTTCATCCTCTTCATCTAAGTCGTCGCAGCACGTCATTTCATGTTGACGTTGAGGGTTAGACTGATGCATCGGCGTCAAGAAAAATTTCTTAGTAACCAGTAAACAAGAAGTCATTTGTTTGCTGATCGTCAAGCAAATTTTACAAACGTCCCTTAGTAACCAGCAATCAAATGACTTCTTGTTTACTGGTCTCTAAGAAATTTTCTTGACGCCGATGCATCAGTCTAACCCTCAACGTCGACTTGAAATGACGTGCTGCGACGACTTAGATGAAGAGGATGAAATTCACCGAGGACTTTGGAATCTTTTGGAAAAATATGTATGAATTTTCTTTCAGGTGTAAATCGGGTATAATATAAATTATTTTAATTTCTTTTCTTTTCAAATTTAATAATTAATATACACTCTAAATGCAAAAGTGTAAAATTTGGAAGTCTAAAGATTAAAACGTTCAATTTACACTTTATAAAGTGTAAAACTGGTGACGATATTTTTATCAAGATTAAATTATGAAATTTACACTTTATAAAGATTAAATTATGGAATTTATACTTTTGCAAAAGATTAAAACGTACATTTTCAACTTTATAAAGTGTAAAAGTGGTTATGATATTTGTATAAAGATTTAATTATGGAATTTACACTTTATAAAGATTAAATTATGGAATTTACGCTTTTGCAAAAGATTAAATTATGGAATTTGCGCTTTTGCAAAAGATTAAAACGTACATTTTAAACTTTATAAAGTGTAAAATAACATCTTAGCGTCTTAGCGTATGTGCGGTCTGTTCTGCTGCTTATTGGCCGAGCGCGGCTTAACGGGGTGCCAAAGTCAAGTTTTATCCTCCCTACCTTACCAACCTCAAAATCACATAAAATTAGTTATAATTAAAAAAGAGGCCAATTTACGTAAATCGAAGAGAACAGTGCCCTCTCCTTTATTCATAATCTAGCTCTGTAACCTCAAATTGTACGAAATTGTCGTAAATTTTGGTAAGGGCTT
Source organism: Theocolax elegans (assembly GCA_026168455.1). Classification (NCBI taxonomy): domain Eukaryota; kingdom Metazoa; phylum Arthropoda; class Insecta; order Hymenoptera; family Cerocephalidae; genus Theocolax; species Theocolax elegans. The sequence goes on along the minus strand of CM047430.1, from coordinate 34,287,834 downwards.
ACTCGAAAACCAATTGATATTTTCCTTCAAATTTTAAAGACAGATAGATTATGAATAAAGGAAGGGCACTGTTCTCCTCAATTTACGTAGTATCATTTTTTATTTATAATTAATTTTCGACGACTTTTCGGGCTGGTAAGGTAGGGAGGATAAAACTTGGTTTTGGTACCCCCTTAACCTTTACAGTTACATTTGCAGTTTTCAAGTACGATAAGTTCAAGTAAGTGCCAATTGTGAAAAAGAAAATGAAAATTGCTCAAAACTAGTACTTAACTATTTTCGGTATGCTCTTTCAATTGGATCAAGCCAACCTTATAAAAAACTAAAAAACCACTAGATTTTTAGATTTAGATAAATAAACAAGATTTTATTGAATTTTTTTTTCAAACGTTACTTTTACCTTTAAGCACCTATGGTTTTTGCTCAAAACCTATCAAAATCGTGCAATGGACCTCAAGCTTAAAAATTATGAACATAAGAAGAATAATTTCAGAGTACCAAATTCAAAATAGCGTCCAAAATGCAATTTTTTGATATCTATGGCTCTAATAAATCGATTTTAGCGTACTTAAAAGCGATTAAAAGCTCTTGAAAAGACAAAAGAAACGAATTTTGGTTTGCTCAAAGAGACTTACAATTTTGAAAGTTATGTTCAATTGAATATCACATTAAATTTTAGCAAATTACATTGCACTAAAATGAAAATTGCATCCAATTAGCACACGAATTTACCGGACAATTTTTTTATAGTAGTAGACGAATACCCATATATATGTCTCAATAGGGGTTTATGCAGCCCGAGAAAAAGAGAGAAGATGCGTACTTTAGTATCTTCTATATATATATATATATATATATATATTATATTGTGTGTGTGTGTGTGTATAAAATTAATTATTTTTAAAGTACCATTCAAAATAACCATTATACACTTTATAAAGTTGAGAATGTATCTTTCAATCTTTTGCAAAAGCGTAAATACCATAATTTAATCTTTATAAAGTGTAAATTCCATAATTTAATCTTTATAAAGTGTAAATTCCATAATTTAATCTTTATAAAGTGTAAATTTCATAATGTAATCTTTATAAAAATATCGTAACAAATTTTACACTTTATAAAGTTTAAAATGTACGTTTTAATCTTTTGCAAAAGCGTAAAATCCATAATTTAATCTTTATAAAGTGTAAATTTCATAATTTAATCTTTATAAAAATATCGTAATAAATTTTACACTTTATAAAGTTTAAAATGTATGTTTTAATTTTTTGCAAAAGCGTAAATTCCATTTTAATCTTTATAAAGTGTAAATTCCATAATTTAATCTTTATACAAATTTCATAACCACTTTTACACTTTATAAAGTTGAAAATGTACATTTTAATTTTTTGCAAAAGTGTAAATTCCATAATTTAATCTTTATAAAGTGTAAATTGAACGTTTTAATCTTTAGACTTCCAAATTTTACACTTTGCATTTAGAGTGTAACCTACAAATAAAGTGTAGCAAAAGTTATCCTACACTTGCGCCATACTTTGGACAAATTTGTCCCGTATTTCAGACAATAACAAAATAATTTATAAGAACTTGTAGGAAGTTTGGCATAACTTTTGCAAACTTCTCCCAAACTTGGAATGCGTGAGTTGTCAAGTTTGGCATAGTCTCATTGCCTAAACTTGCCCCAAGTTTATACAAACATAAACTTGGGCAAACTTGTGCAATGAGACTATCCCAAACTTGAAACTCACGCATTCCAAGTTTGGAAGAAGTTTGCAAAAGTTATGCCAAACTTCCTACAAAGTTCTTAAAATTATTTAGTTTTTGGCCGAATATGGGACAAATTTGTCCAAAGTATGACGCAAGTGTAGAATTACTTTTGCTACACTTTATTTGTAGGTTGTATTAATTATAAAATTTGAAAAGAAAAGAAATTTAAAACAATTTAATATTACCCGATTTACACCTGAAAGAAAATTCATACATATTTTTCCAAAAGATTCCAAGGTACTCGGTGAATTTCATCCTCTTCATCTAAGTCGTCGCAGCACGTCATTTCATGTTGACGTTGAGGGTTAGACTGATGCATCGGCGTCAAGAAAAATTTCTTAGTAACCAGTAAACAAGAAGTCATTTGTTTGCTGATCGTCAAGCAAATTTTACAAACGTCCCTTAGTAACCAGCAATCAAATGACTTCTTGTTTACTGGTCTCTAAGAAATTTTCTTGACGCCGATGCATCAGTCTAACCCTCAACGTCGACTTGAAATGACGTGCTGCGACGACTTAGATGAAGAGGATGAAATTCACCGAGGACTTTGGAATCTTTTGGAAAAATATGTGAATTTTCTTTCAGGTGTAAATCGGGTATAATATTAAATTATTTTAATTTCTTTTCTTTTCAAATTTAATAATTAATATACACTCTAAATGCAAAAGTGTAAAATTTGGAAGTCTAAAGATTAAAACGTTCAATTTACACTTTATAAAGTGTAAAACTGGTGACGATATTTTATCAAGATTAAATTATGAAATTTACACTTTATAAAGATTAAATTATGGAATTTATACTTTTGCAAAAGATTAAAACGTACATTTTCAACTTTATAAAGTGTAAAAGTGGTGTTATGATATTTGTATAAAGATTTAATTATGGAATTTACACTTTATAAAGATTAAATTATGGAATTTACGCTTTTGCAAAAGATTAAATTATGGAATTTGCGCTTTTGCAAAAGATTAAAACGTACATTTTAAACTTTATAAAGTGTAAAATAACATCTTAGCGTCTTAGCGTATGTGCGGTCTGTTCTGCTGCTTATTGGCCGAGCGCGGCTTAACGGGGTGCCAAAGTCAAGTTTTATCCTCCCTACCTTACCTAACCTCAAAATCACATAAATTAGTTATAATTAAAAAAGAGGCCAATTTACGTAAATCGAAGAGAACAGTGCCCTTCCTTTATTCATAATCTAGCTCTGTAACCTCAAATTGTACGAAATTGTCGTAAATTTTGGTAAGGGCTTACTCGAAAACCAATTGATATTTTCCTTCAAATTTTAAAGACAGAGATTATGAATAAAGGAAGGGCACTGTTCTCCTCAATTTACGTAGATTATCATCCTTTTTTATTATAATTAATTTTCGACGACTTTTCGGGCTGGTAAGGTAGGGAGGATAAAACTTGGTTTTGGTACCCCCTTAACCTTTACAGTTACATTTGCAGTTTTCAAGTACGATAAGTTCAAGTAAGTGCCAATTGTGAAAAAGAAAATGAAAATTGCTCAAAACTAGTACTTAACTATTTTCGGGTATGCTCTTTCAATTGGATCAAGCCAACCTTATAAAAAACTAAAAAACCACTAGATTTTTAGATTTAGATAAATAAACAAGATTTTATTGATAAATTTTTTTTTCAAACGTTACTTTTACCTTTAAGCACCTATGGTTTTTGCTCAAAACCTATCAAAATCGTGCAATTGGACCTCAAGCTTAAAAATTATGAACATAAGAAGAATAATTTCAGAGTACCAAATTCAAAATAGCGTCCAAAATGCAATTTTTTGATATCTATGGCTCTAATAAATCGATTTTAGCGTACTTAAAAGCGATTAAAAGCTCTTGAAAAGACAAAAGAAACGAATTTTGGTTTGCTCAAAGAGACTTACAATTTTGAAAGTTATGTTCAATTGAATATCACATTAAATTTTAGCAAATTACATTGCACTAAAATGAAAATTGCATCCAATTAGCACACGAATTATTACCGGACAATTTTTTTATAGTAGTAGACGAATACCCATATATGTCTCAATAGGGGTTTATGCAGCCCGAGAAAAAGAGAGAAGATGCGTACTTTAGTATTCTATATATATATATATATATATATATATATATATGTGTGTGTGTGTGTGTGTATAAAATTAATTATTTTTAAAGTACCATTCAAAATAACCATTATACACTTTATAAAGTTGAGAATGTATCTTTCAATCTTTTGCAAAAGCGTAATACCATTTTAATCTTTATAAAGTGTAAATTCCATAATTTAATCTTTATAAAGTGTAAATTCCATAATTTAATCTTATAAGTGTAAATTTCATAATGTAATCTTTATAAAAATATCGTAACAAATTTTACACTTTATAAAGTTTAAAATGTACGTTTTTAATCTTTTGCAAAAGCGTAAAATCCATAATTTAATCTTTATAAAGTGTAAATTTCATAATTTAATCTTTATAAAAATATCGTAATAAATTTTACACTTTATAAAGTTTAAAATGTTTTAATTTTTTGCAAAAGCGTAAATTCCATATTTTAATCTTTATAAAGTGTAAATTCCATAATTTAATCTTTATACAAATTTCATAACCACTTTTACACTTTAAAAGTTGAAAATGTACATTTTAATTTTTTGCAAAAGTGTAAATTCCATAATTTAATCTTTATAAAGTGTAAATTGAACGTTTTAATCTTTAGACTTCCAAATTTTACACTTTGCATTTAGAGTGTAACCTACAAATAAAGTGTAGCAAAAGTTATCCTACACTTGCGCCATACTTTGGACAAATTTGTCCCGTATTTCAGACAATAACAAAATAATTTATAAGAACTTTGTAGGAAGTTTGGCATAACTTTTGCAAACTTCTCCCAAACTTGGAATGCGTGAGTTGTCAAGTTTGGCATAGTCTCATTGCCTAAACTTGCCCCAAGTTTATACAAACATAAACTTGGGCAAACTTGTGCAATGAGACTATCCCAAACTTGACAACTCACGCATTCCAAGTTTGGAAGAAGTTTGCAAAAGTTATGCCAAACTTCCTACAAAGTTCTTATAAATTATTTAGTTTTTGGCCGAATATGGGACAAATTTGTCCAAAGTATGACGCTTCTCGTTTGGGTAGATTGTATAAATACGTCTATCAAATGTACAGCACAATCTATAAATATAAAATATAGATTGTACAATTGAGAGCAGTTTGCTGTAAACAATACCAAATAAAAAATATTGATATAGAGTAGAAAAAGCAGCCCGCGTAAAAATCAGAAAGTTTGGGCAAAATTTAGCCCAAGTTTATGTTTGTATAAAGTTGGCGCAAATTTATGTAATGAGACTATCCCAAACTTGACAACTCACGCATTCCAAGTTTGGGAGATGTTTGCAAAAGTTATGCCAAACTTCGTACAAAGTTCTTATAAATTTTTTAGTATTGGCCGAAATGTGGGACAAATTTTTCCAAAGTATAGCACAAGTATAGGAATAATTATGGTACACTTTATTTTAGGTTTATAATTATAAAATTTGGAAAGGAAAACAATTAAAAATAATTTAATATTACCCGATTTACACCTGAAAAAAAATGCATACATATTTTTCCAAATTAAAAAAATAAATATATTTTTTCTACCACGTGTTTACATTTTATAGTAAAACTTAGAACTAAACTTTGATAATTAATATAGTATACTATAAATTAAAATAATATACCTTCAGTGATATCTGCTATTTTAACAAAAAGAGCACCATAATTAAATTGTGCGAGTTTGAACGTGCGTTTTTCTTCATTTCGGCAAAAAATGTAACAGAAATTTGTCAAAGTAAAGCCTATAAGTCATTTACATTCCTCTCGTCTAGGTAATGAGAACCCGACCATTTCGCCGAGTCGGTCGAAAAAAATGTGTTTAACATGGAACGCAAATATTCGCTTATGTGTTCATTCGATCGTTTTTGTAAGAATGCATCAGCCTCATAGATGAATAATAGTAGACCTCGTTGTATCGTCGAGACCCAGTTGAAAAGATAATAGATTTACGATATAGAAAATTAGTAAATTAAATTTACAAATCCACACAAAAATGTGATTTACTAATTTATTTCATCTTCAAAATACATTTATATTATTATAATGAAAAAATTAATAAATATATTTTATGTATTTCTTTCCAAAAATAAGTACTACGAATACATAAGCAAACATTATTACTTACCCAGTATACATCCAATACTCAGACCCATCATTTCGTAGCTCTTCACATTTCAACACTGATATACCCAACACAGTGGCGCTCATTTTCACGATTTTCGGTTGTATATGCATTACGTACAACGGTGTCTATGCCCGAAAAATTTTTCACTATATAGAACAATAGTAAAAGATAATTTGAAGTTTGCTCACGCATGTGCCGTCACAAGTTCGAATAAAAGTGAAAACAATTGAGATTCTGTATACACATAGGTGCGATTCGTGTGATATGCACCTAAAAAGAAAAGGGCCTGAGTTTGACTGTCATCATGACCGTGTCGTTACCAGAACATCAAATATTTTTTATTATTTTATAGATTAATTACCGTTGGCCTACTTCAATCTTAAAATTAAATTTAAGATGATAAAGAACAAAATAAATTTAATTAAAGATGATAAGAAACAAAATTTTATTACTATGTAATATTCTTGTCATCCACGCAGTTGTATTTCCTAGAATAGGAATTTTTTGATCTTGGTGAATTAACCACAATTCAAAAATTATATGGCGACGTTTCGATGACTTTTTGTCATCCTCCTCAGGCTATACCTTTATTTTTAATATGACAAATACATTTGGTTAATTGGTATTATTTATAGGACTTAAAATTAACAAGTACATATTTTACTTACTACTCGTCAATTTTCAAAACTCATAACAGCTTTTTTATCGTAGTATCATTAAATCGTCGCACTAATAATGAAAATAATAATGAAAAAAAAATTTATTTCAGTACCCGCGTAAAAATCAGAAAGTTTGAGCCAAACTTCGCCCAAGTTTATGTTTGTATAAACTTGGGCAAACTTGTGCAATGAGACTATCCCAAACTTGACAACTCACGCATTCCAAGTTTGGAAGAAGTTGCAAAAGTTATGCCAAACTTCCTACAAAGTTCTTATAAATTATTTTGTTTTTGGCCGAAATATGGGACAAATTTGTCCAAAGTATGACGCTTCTCGTTTGTGTAGATTGTATAAATACGTCTATCAAATGTACAGCACAATCTATAATCTATAAAATATAGATTGTATAATTGTGAGCTGTTTGCTGTAAGCAATACCAAATAAAAAATATTGATATAGAGTAGAAAAAGCAGCCCGCGTAAAAATCAGAAAGTTTGGGCCAAATTTAGCCCAAGTTTATGTTTGTATAAAGTTGGCGCAAATTTATGTAATGAGACTATCCCAAACTTGACAATTCACGCATTCCAAGTTTGGGAGATGTTTGCAAAAGTTATGCCAAACTTCGTACAAAGTTCTTATAAATTATTTTAGTATTGGCCGAAATGTGGGACAAATTTTTCCAAAGTATAGCACAAGTATAGGAATAATTATGGTACACTTTATTTTTAGGTTATATTAATTATAAAATTTGGAAAGGAAAACAGTTAAAAATAATTTAATATTACCCGATTTACACCTGAAAAAAAATGCATACATATTTTTCCAAAAGATTCCAAGGTCCACGGTAAATTTCATCCTCTTCATCAAAGTCGTCGCAGCACGTTATTACAAATCGACATTGAGCGTTAGACTGACGCATCGGCGTCAAGAACAATTTCTTAGTGATCAGTAAACAAGAAGTTATTTGATTGCTGGTTACTAAGGGATGTTTGTAAAATTTACTTGGAGATATTTTATATTTTTTTTATCTTTTGTAACTCCTTATCTCTTTTATATTGTTTTTTATATTTTGTAAGATTTTATCTCTTCTATGCTAACTCTTCGTGACTTCTCTTTTTATGAATTCTTAAATTGCCCTTTGTTAGTACTATACCTATGCATAGTTATCAGTACGTTACAAGTACAACATTCTTTTTTGTTAAAATGCAATAATGAGTGACGTTGTAAGTTTCTAACTTCTTTACAGCAAGTTGGACACGGATGAAGATCTAGCGTATTTGTGACATGAATTTCGTGGTTATGTTTTAAACTCGTAATGCTTGAAAAGTTTGTGTCATAGACAAGGCACAAATACAATTCATTTCTCTTATAATTATTTTTAATATGTTTCTTCATTTTACTTTTGGTTGTAAATCTTTGATTGCAATTAATTTCCTTACATAAATGCTACTTGACATTTGAGGAAACTTGTACAGCGTAATGAGATCTGTCTTGATCAACATCTACGCTTTGCGATTCGTTACAACTCCATTCCACTTATCTCTGCCATAAATTATAGCTTAAATTTATAACTAAATGATAGACACCTCTTGTTACATAAATTAAATCACCGGCCTCTTGTTTTATTAAATAGTAATTAATATAATATTTTTAGTTGGCCAACAATTAATAAATTAATGCTTATCAAGCTGCTGTCTTCGTCATGTAATGCAGTATTGCTCATGGGGGTATTGATTCCCAGCATATCTTCTCGTGAAGTAATCATCGAAGAGACATCCTTCGAATACGAAGTCAATCCTTCCGGTATAACTCAGTTGTCGCGCGCATGAATACTTACATTTACCAGGTTGTTGTAAAAAAAATTATCAATCAATTTTTTTTGCAATTTATCGTCATTATTTATTTTTATTATTTCTGCTCCTAGCATTTTATAATAATTGTATCCTGCTGTTCAGACTGTACTCTTGCCGATTCTTTAATGTATACGTTACTTCCTTTCAAACTCACAAATCTATAGCTGGTTATTACATGACATAATACCTTGTTTAATACTATTCACATTTCCACATTGATCACTGCTGCTTAATAATAACGACAACTTAAGCTTTAATTATTTGTATTAATTGCAATCAGATGTATATTCACTGGAAATTTTTACTTATGCAAACAAGTGTCAAGAGTGCAATGAAACTTGGGCCGTGAGGTTTATCAAAATGAAAGCATGTGCGGAGACACGTATATATTTCTTCGCCTGAAATTACTCCGTCGTACGCATTTTCGCCACCAACGTATTACGAGTAATTGTACAGTAAGCGTATGTAGGGAGCGAAAGAGAAAAAAATCTGAAACTTTCGTGCGAAAGGAAAATTTGTATTTTGTTCTTGGAAGCAGTTTGAAGGCTTATCTTTCAAGAAGTAATCGTGCGACTGTTGAAAACACTACGTTTTATCGTTACCCTAAAGAAAGGTTGCAAATAAATTGCACACATTTGAGCTACGCATTTCCGAACGGTGAATCATCGTTCTCGGAAACCTGAAACTGATTAGCATACGTGATGATCGTTTAGTGGCCGCTTCTCTTTTTATCACAGGGGCTCAAAATTTTGCTTCAGCAATGCCTTATGGTTTTACATACTAATGTATTCAAAATGTTTTAAGATACACTTCTCGATTTACAATTATTTTATAATAATCTGATTGATACAAATAATAATAGTAGTTAAGAACGCTTTCACCTTACGTATATATATATATATTTTTGTTTATCATTTATATACAAAAATATGTTGTACTATGTACGTTAGTCTTAATTTAACGCTTTCGTTATTTACATAAGAATACAATATACTTTTTCTCGCGTTGTCTTTTTACGCCGTTAATTTCATTCGATTTAACAGAAACCTTTCGGTTTATCTTAGTCAGTACCATAAAAATGCTTCTTAATGTGAAAAAAATGGAAAGCTTTTAGTAATCTACGGTGCTTTATCTGGAGACGACAACATTTGAATAAAGAAACAAAAGGCCAAGCCTGTGAACATACGACGTGCTCTACTATCACACAAACATTTTTTGTTGTTTAAAATTATGTAACTTACTATGCATTTGGCAAAGATATTATGTGTATCAAAGAAGAAATAACAATGTAATCGTTATCGTTCGAATCTTGTTATTAAATATTATTTAAAATTTATAATATTTAAAATGTTTATTTTAACAAACTTTTTAATTTAACATTAGAAATTTATTTACGCGTATAATTAATTATATTTCGAAACGTTCTAAAAAGAGATGTAAAACTTACATTTTTTAAGAATTAATTCATAGAGATATAATTATTAATTTGCAAGTCTGGATTTACATTATATCATTTAATCAGCTGGCGCTGGAACATTTGCAATTTATAAAATTACTGCGATCAGTTAAATATATAATAAAGATTAAATCAACTATTTTGTATTACAATCGTCCAATATATAATTCTAACATATAAAATGTATTATTGAAAAATGAGATTAGCTCAAAGTAATTTGTAAATTGAATAGGTACGTAAGAATGGAATGAGTGAATAAAATAAAGGGGTATAATAATGAAGAACAAATGTTGGTAATAATCGTTTGGAAAAGTAAACCCTAAAGAAAGTAGTATAAATGAAATTAGCTTAATTTTAATCAAAGGTAAAATTCATTGACCCTAGAGTTTGAGCCGCAAGTGGGAATAACAAAATAGTAGTACTGCGCCCGAGGTACCTCTAATCCCGGGTCTATAGAACCGAGGTGTCTCTTATCCTAGAAGTGGGTTAAACTTGAGGCCACTAGCGCAGAATATCGTTAAAGCGTAGTCTTGGAAAATAAGAGCTCGGCCATTCGGGTTAAAGCTCGGGCGCGCTCATAAACCAGCATAAAACGCGAAATCTCAGTCGGTCTCCGTGCGCCACTCGACCAGTTATTTATCCGTGTATTATCGCGGCGTAACCCTCGCGCAGTCCTCTTTCCTTCGGGCGTCTCTCGCACGTAATTGCTGTGCCATTCGCTCGAGTGGCTTCTCTGCGAAGTCGCAAGCTATTTTACTTTCCTCTTAAAAAAGCGCTTAGAACCTCGCACTCGCGTACCTATCTGTACCTATATAGATGCATACCGTGGGACAGAGAGAGAGAGAGAGACAAGAGGGAGGGGGAAGGGAGGGAGAAAGAGAGTTCTACTTTTGTTATACATTAGGTTCAGAAAGCCTTGGAAGGAAGTAGACTGTCTGCCGCAGGCACGCACACACATGCCCGAGCGCAACTATACATTACGTCCCGACGAGTCTCCGGTTACCCTGTCCGTGGCAGGATATTCCGAGGGTGTGCTTAAATCGCGAGCAGAAGTACGTCGCCTATATACGAAGAATGCATAAATTCGGTTGGACTGCAATTGGCGCGCGAATACTTTTACAATTCAAATTATGGAAATCGCCCGCGGGACCGTCTCTCTTTCTCTCTCACTCTCTCCCTCTCTCCCTCTTTCCCTCTCTGCCTCACTTTGCCTCTTTTGCACGGCCTAGCTTGACTGCTCTATCCCCTGGAATTTTTTTGTCGAGTCCCGCACAGTTTTCTTCCGAGCTTATCGCGTTCGCGCACGAGCGAGTACCTGCCACGCGAATTTCGAGAATGTATCGGACGATTTGAAAAGGCAATCGAGCTAGGGGGAGAGGCCGCGGATGCAACCTCTCCGGATGCGGGCTGCGATTAAACCTTTTTTTTCCTTTTATTCCTGGGAGAGAGGGAACTCTATACATCCAAGCTAGGTTCGGTAATGCTCTCTTCCCTACACGGACGCGTGCGCTTGCTCGTGGACCGATTTTGAACGTGCGCGCATTTGTTTGTGTTATTACGTAGGAGGGGAGAGTCACTTGTCGCTCGAAAGCTGCTTTTCACGTGGCACGAGAGAACCTTTGTTTTACGAATTTCGGAGGTGGACTCTTGTGTTCATACGAGCTTTATATAACGTTTCGTAAATTAGAGGTTTCTTCAACAAAGATTTACGTTGGACTTTCCTTTTCTGCTTCACATTTTCATTTTATTACTTTTGACATTGCCGGTCAAAACGTGCAACTCCATTTCCTTATTTTATATAAAACTTCTTCTAAATATTTTGTGCTAATTACATCTTAGTTGTTAATAACTGGGTAAATACTACTACTCTATAACACTATGAATATTCTACCTAATTTTCGAATTTCACTGAGCACAACAAAAGAACCTTCCTATGAAAAAGTAAAAACTAGATTCTCTAAGAATACAAATAATGAGTATTATAAACTTTGTAGAGGTAACTTTATTAATATCAATATTTTTCAATTTGCTAAAAGCGTGTTAGAAGTATCTTATGACATGCTTAAAGTCAAATCACGTGTTTTATCGGTTCTTAAAAAAAAATATAATATAAAAGGATTTGTTTTTTTAATTTTTATTCAGTAATAAGGTATGCTTCTAAATAGAAATAATATATACCTTTATTAAAACTAGTTAAAAATATGTTTAATAAATTTAAAATTACTATACTAACAAAGAGAGGTCACGGCCTTTGGATCACTGATCTTATCCAAACTTTAGAATTTGTTTTGTAATATAGAAATACAAAAAAATTCAGAGTTTTATAATCCCGTGGCCATTTTTACCGAAGTTATACGCAATTACGGGAAAATATTGAAAAATAAATGCTTTAATTTAATCGCTTATAACTCCTAAACGACTAAATAGATATACTCGAACCTAAGTTTAAAAGAAAGTTGGGATCAAGTGGTTTGGATTTTTAAAAAAGTAGCTCAAAACCATGTATTAGATCAAGAATTATAAAAAAAACAAGAAATAAAACAAATTTTAGCTTATAATGGAATTATTATTTTTGTAGCTAAAATTTGATGCTTTTTAAGAGACCTTTTAAGAGTATGTATGCGATGGTAATTGGCTTCTCTATATCCTTTACAACATTACTAATTACTTTTTGTATTGTTTTTGTTGAAATCGTGATTTCTTCCGGTTTAATCATTTAACCGTTTTCTTGATATAAAGCAAATTATTTTTCATACGCATTTTAATTTAAGTAAAATAACAAAATTACCATTATAATAAATATTATTAAATTAATTAAATTTTATTTTTAATTAAATATAAATAACTTCAAAATGAAAAGTAAACTTTTAACTAATATATTATTAAGCAAAGAAAATTGCATCGATGTAACTTTTATAGGTAACCTGTTTTTTCTTCTCTATATGACTATTTTTTATCTGCTATTGTTTAGAGTAAACTGTTCGTAATGAACTATTTATGCAATTTACATAAACGAGAATAATAAAAATAAATTTTGGTGTTTGAACAACTTAATTTTAACTTTACGATTAAAATAGGCAATCAAAGGAAATTAATTAAGAAATTAATAAAAAATATTTGTTGTCATTTTTCTAGTAACGAAACGGTCACTATTTCGGTCATGCTCAGAGATTTTTCTCTCAATAGTTTGCACTTTCACTCAAACTTGCAAAGGTACATGCGTAAACAAATTCAAAATTATCTTTTACTATTTTTCAATATACTGAAAATTTTACGGGCTTCAACACCCGATATACATAACGCATATACAACCGAAAATCGTCAAAATGTGGCGCCACTGTGTTGCGTATATCAGTATTGAAACTTGAAGAGCTGCTACTGAGCTATCGTGTAAACATAACGTAAAGTTCAACTGGTTTTATAGTTACACACATGGATAAGTATTGCATGTTTTACAACATAGGGTAAGTGTAGGTATTACTGTGGCGGTGGGTATTACTGTACTATTTGTAAGAATTGCTATGTAAAAAAAATCGCACTGTTACTGCATTAAGTTTTATAAACTATCACGAATTGCAATATATTTCAAAATTATTATAAATATTAAAAATGATTATTAACTTGACGTCTATCTCTAGTTGTACATTTTTGTACACAAGTGACCACTTAAGTCGTGATTAAAAATTATTTTTATAAGAATTATTATATCAAATAATATTATTTTTTTATTAAGTCAAATATTGATTTTTATATAAATTACAACAAAACCGACATAAAACTTTTTTTATTTAAGCTAACGAATATTCAAAGTATTTAAATATATTAAATACGTTTATAAGTCTGCTCTCATAACTTGAAGTATTAACGATTTTTTGAGGGACAATCCGGGTAGGTAAAAAACTATCTTTCTTTACTCAACCATATATACTTAAAAAACGTACGACGTTTCGTCTGCCAGGTTTTGCAGACCTCTAAAGGTACTATATTTGTTAAACACACCAATCAGAATTACAAACACAATAAAGGAGATTTTGTAAAAATTAACACAAAAATATAAAGGTTATTACCAAGCTTATAGGAAGCAAACAAATTATACGTTACTCATCGACTAGAGTAGAGTCCAATGATAATCATACATTGTTAGCATATATATATATATATATATATTACACAGTTTCGCCGAGCTACAAATTTCGAAGAAAAAACAACAGACTTTTAAAAACCAGATTGAGCGATATTCGTAGAAACGTATAATCAGTTATAAAATGCCTTTATAAATACTGCTTAACATGAGCGTATCTTCTTTTCTATTAATCGTATTTTTGGTACTATTAATATAGAGCATCTCAGAGATTAATCGTTTTTTATAATTTGTTTCAAAATCTAAAATTTTAACATTATCAAAATCGAATTCATGCTCATTCTCATCCATATGCAATTTTACTACAGACTCTGGATTTCCAGATTTTTTGTGTTCATAAATATGTTTTTTGAGAGCTCTTTTTGTTTCGCCTACATACGCTGCTGAACAATTTTTACAATCGAATTTATAAACTACACCACAATACTCCATTTTTTTCCCCGCATCTTTACCCAATTTTATCACATTCGACAATTTATTACTAATAATTGGAATTGTTGATATATTATATTTTTCAGCATAACAGAACTTTTTTTAAAAAAGTTTTTATAAAACGGTAAAGACCTTTATATTTTTGTGTTAATTTTTATAAAATCTCCTTTATTGTGTTTGTATTTCTGATTGGTGTGTTTAATAAATATAGTACCTGAAGGGGTATGCAAAACCTGGCAGACGAAACATCGTACGTTTTTTAAGTACCCGCGTAAAAAAAATTACATGTAATACACATATAAAAAATATGTGTACGACATGTTGTTTAAAACATGTATCATGCATGTATCTTGTGACCGAATCCCATATTAGAAATACACGTACATTCGTGTTTGGTTCGTGTGGGGTTGATGTTTTATACATGTGATATCTGCCAAATGTATAACGAATATGTATATTATAAGCGTGTGGTCACTTTCTTTTTTCTGTTTATGTAACTTCGCATCGATGCAACTTCAGTGTGACGGACTTTGAGAATTTGTTTGCGCTGCCGCTGCGGATGTTAATAAAATCTCTTCGACGGAGTTAACGCACCAGGTCTAAATTATGAAGATGATCAATATCAGATTACTCAGATAAGTCTTTAAAAATATAAAAGTCTTTCAGTGTTAATAATACGACTTGGTTATAGGTCTGATAACCTATTAACCTTAAATTTTCTGTATCGAAAATTTTCTTGCTGCCATAAATTCTTTTCCGTTATCTTATACATTTTCTTACTTTTTTAAATATAAAAAAAAATATTTCGATACTTTGTGTTTTGCTTTTTTATTTTTTCAGATACGCGCAATCGGACTGTCCTAAAAAAAGAGATACATAGCGAAAAAGAGAAACGGAGACAGCGAAAGAGAGAGAGAAGGAACGAATTTTTTAAGTAGGGGCTGTGCAAGAAAATGTTGCAGTGTATGAGATCAAAAGACGCAGCGATCTATCAATTCCCGTAAAAAAATGATTTCATGTGTCACACATGTAATAAACATGTACACTATATGTTTCAGGTACACGTAGCCTACATGTACCTTATGAAAATTTTTACATTTTGTACGTGTCGCCTGTGTGTACCTTCCATGTGGATATTGTAAATATATTTAGTGTACCTGAGATATTTATGGAGTGCACTCTATAAACATCTCAGATACACTAAATATTTATAATATCTACACATAAGCTACACGAGTGTTAAGGTTGAAAAAAGAAAGTGACCACACGCTTATAATATACATATTCGTTATACATTTGGCAGATATCACATGTATAAAACATCAACCCCACACGAACCAAACACGAATGTACGTGTATTTCTAATATGGGATTCGGTCACAAGATACATGCATGATACATGTTTTAAACAACATGTCGTACACATGTTTTTTATATGTGTATTACATGTAATTTTTTTTTCGCGGGTATATATGGTTGAGTAAAGAAAGAAAGTTTTTTACCTACCCGGATTATCCTTCAAAAAATCGTTAATACTTCAAGATGTACAAACTATGAAGGGAATACATTCTCAAAAAAATCTGCTCTCATAATTTTGCAAAACGTAATTTTCCATTCGTGTCCAGCATCTGGGACTTGTCCAGTCATTGGTATTTTTACCTTATGTCTGGTAGAGAGCTTGCAAAAATCAGTGTTGTCTGGGAAGCTTCTGCTTACGTTTCGAATGACGATGTATATAATCGTTATCTAAAAGAGCACCAATGCTCTTAAACAACACAGGCAGAAGGTATCAAACTAAACACTATATTCTATCCCAAACTATTTAAATTTATTTTCAATTATATGAATCAAGAATGTCAATAAGTTTAAATTTTGGAAAAGACAAAAAATTTACAAAAAATAACATGGTAATTCCCATTTAAATTTTTAAAAAAATTTTGTTTCTTTAAATTATCATAAATTTTTACAGAATTGAAGACCATAAAAATGCTACGGACCATTTGAAAGGTATTGCTCCAAGCTTTCTTCTAGACTTTTAGATAAAAAATCAATTGTGGCGTACTTACACTTTTTTCAAGTTGAATATTGACATGTAGTTTATGTAACATTGACCTTAAGATTAGAAATTCTAACCCAGAAGGATAAATGCTAGACAGAATTAGCAACGAATGTTACATGTAATGTTCTATAGTAAAAGTTGATAGATTTTGAGTTAAATAGCGGTAAACTCAGCTGGTGTTGAAAAAAAACTTGAAAAAATTCACTTTTTAAGGTTAGAATAACTTTTAAGCAAATAGATTCCAGTATTTAATAGAAAATTTTTTTCTGCATTCTAAAAAACATTTTCAATGTGTACCCAAAATTTGGTGCATTTTAAAATTTTGATCGGACCACTTCACGTGGAATATCCCATATATTTTTATGTGAAAAACAGTCTATAAGCAAATAAAATAAATCCATTTTCAATTATTTTAATCTGATCTTAATTTCATGAAACTATTATTGTTAAATCAAAATATTTAATATAATACTAGCTAAAATCCTCACTCGCTCACGCTCGCTCGCTGAAAAATCATTATCTAATAGATAATATTAAATTAAACTAAAAAATATTTTATTATTTAACTACATTCAATTATTATTTATTAAATTGTACCCATATAGATTTATTATCATATGTATAATAATTAATGAATTTATTATTATTATACGATGAATTAAAATGATAATATTAAAAAAATAGAAATTATCTATAAAAATAATAATTTTTGTATGAAATAGAGTTTAATTATTATTGCAATAGCACTTTTCATAAAGGAATTATTATTGATTTTTTATTGTCATGTGATATGTATACATCCTTTGCAAATAATTATTTTATTTATTTGGCAGTACTTATTAATTTGTGTGTTATTGGTAATTTGGTAATAGCACTTTTTATACACTGAGTAAAATATTATAAACTATATTACAAAAAATCTATATAAAATAATCTATATTAAAAATTACTATATTGTATAGGAAAAGTGTGACATCTCAGCAATATAATAATTTTTGCTATGTTATATAGTAAAATTTAGATATACTATCTTTTAATATCCAATATCGTAATTTTTGATATTCAATATAGTAATTTTTATTATATAAGTCAGCAAATTTTAATATTCAATCTGGTATTTTTTAAATGCGAATGTAAGGAAGTAAAAATGAATTATATTTTGTTTTTAATTAATTCGAAATAGAATGTATATATTGGGGGAATTCCATTTGTCTATTGAGTACTACAGAAGCATTTAATATTTGGAGATTTAATTATATACTATTCTTACGCAGTTGATCGCAATTTTTATTCACTCGCATATATTTATTCATTACACTTATTAGTCACTAACTTAAATATTGTTTCAATCGCTATCATTGAAATACGCTGAACGGAAGATACATTTTCGCATAATAACTAAATATCTTGTTGTTTTTTATATACTAGTTGACACATATTTGAGCATTTGCGAGAAGAACTGGAAAAATAGAAAATTTTATACACGCCACCTATTGGACGAATGGAGTAATTAGAATATAGCGTTAAATTTTTAATAGCCTTAAATTAAAAAGTCGTCTCAAAACAATTGAGGAGCTGGATGCAAGAACACGCCGAGCGCGGCGAATGGATAGAGGAGGCGGAGAGAAATTAAGAAATTGACGTCACCGTGACCAAATTTTTTAATTTGACGAAATTAATTTAAAAAAAATACTGTCGTATGCAGAATTAAATGACGCAACTTTTTTCTATTTAATGTTTTTCTGTACGATGTGCAGATCAGATGAAAAAAATTAAGAACTGGAAATTTAGAAAACGGATTTTTAATCCATTTTTCAAAATTGAATCGCTGTAACTTTGACAAATCTTAATGAAATTCTCTGATTTTTCGTTGTTTATATTGATTAGTGTGCGCGAAATTTTTTATCCAAATAAGCTGAAATTATTAAAAAATTATCTTCAAATATTAAGTATCTGTACGAATAATCAGGGAATTTCATTAAGATTTGTCAAAGTTACAGCGATTCAATTTTGGAAAATGGATTAAAAATCCGTTTTCTAAATTTCCAGTTCTTAATTTTTTTCATCTGATCTGCACATCGTACAGAAAAACATTAAATAGAAAAAAGTTGCGTCATTTAATTCTGCATACGACAGTATTTTTTTTAAATTAAATTCGTCAAATTAAAAAATTTGGTCACGGTGACGTCAATTTCTTAATTTCTCTCCGCCTCCTCTATCCATTCGCCGCGCTCGGCGTGTTCTTGCATCCAGCTCCTCAATTGAATACTGAAAAAGAAATGAACGTATACGCGTATATAAAATATTTCTACAAAACATATTATACAAATTTTAATATATGTAGTATATATATTTCACTATACATATATGATGTAAGAACTTTTGTTATTTTGATATTAAAATTTGCTATTTACGTAAGATTAATTATAACGTTACATATTAAATATTGTAAAACTTTATTTTATAAATTTTATAAAATAACAAAATATAGTATAAAAATTTTAATAATTTTTGTCTATATATATAACTAATTTATATAAAAACTCAACCAAATAATTAAATATTGATCATACATATATAATTATAATCTATTTATATATTAGGTAGTTTATGTTATTATGTATTATGGTACTTAAAGTATTTATGGTATTTATGTTATTTATATTATTTTATTACTATTTATTATTATTTTTATTATTATCTACTGGAACGCACATTACGAAATTAAAAAAAATCATTTCTTTCTGAAGATGATTTCCAGGTCCCTAATGTTACCTCCAGATCATCGCGGCATCATCTACTGTAACGCACATTACGAAATTAAAAAAAGAATTAATTTCTTCCTGTAGATGATGTCCAGGTCCCTTATGTTACCTCCAGATCATCGCAACATCATCTATTGGAACGCACATTACGAAATTTAAAAAAAAATTAATTTCTTCCTGTAGATGATATTCAGGTCTCTTATGTTGCCTCTAGATCATCGCGACATCATCTACTGGAACAAACATTACGAAATTAAAAAAAAAATATTCCCTTCCTGTTGATGATATCCAGTCCTTCATGTTACCTTTAGTTATAACTGATCGATATAAGCAAATACATAATCGAGATAAATAATCGAGGTTTTTTTATAAAAAAGTTAAGCATTATTTCTAATTAATCCGTGTGGTTTCGCGATACTTTCATTAAAAAAAATTCATTTTTTCGAAAATTCAAGAGAGATAAGAAGAGTTAAAAAATAAAAAGTCTGTCTGTACGGACATACGAACGTACGCTCAGACTTAAACTTTTAAACCATTAAAAAATTACTTAAATACCTATAAAAAATTCAAACACTAAGTCAAATTATTCCTTTGGGTGCCGCGATCATATTGAATTAAAAAAAATTAATTTTTATAAACTATTTAAAATATATAACATAATTTATACTTAAATCGTCATTTAGACAGTATAAAATTTTAATATAATGTGGATGGATGTGGATGTGGATAATATCATTTAATATCTACTTAATGAACTGTATTTTTCTGAATTTCTGAGAATTGATCTACTACGTACATCCTACATTCTAGTAACGTTGTTAATATCTCTTAGTCTATTAACAAAATTATCATAAATTTATAATAATACTATATATATTGGAAGGTCCATTACGAAATTAAAAAAAATCATTTCTTTCTGGAGATGATTTCCAGGTCCCTAATGTTACCTCAAGGTTAACGGGGCAACATTTACTGAAAGGCCTATTACGGAATCAAAAAAAAATATTTTCTGCCTGTAGTGGATGTCCAGGTCCATAATGTTACCTACAGGTCATCGGGACATCATCTACTGGAAGGTTCATTATAAAAATAAAAAAAATTTTCTTCCTGTAGATGATGTCCAGGTCCCTAATGTTACCTCCAGGTTAACGGGATAACATCTACTGGAAAGCCTATTACGAAACCAAAAAAAATTTTTCCTGAAGATGATATCCAGGTCACTAATGTTACCTCCAGGTTAACGAGGCAACATTTACTGAAAGGCCTATTACGGAATCAAAAAAAAATATTTTCTGCCTGTAGTGGATGTCCAGGTCCATAATGTTACCTACAGGTCATCGGGACATCATTTACTGGAAGGTTCATTATAAAAATAAAAAAAAATTTTCTTCCTGTAGATGATGTCCAGGTCCCTAATGTTACCTCCAGGTTAACGGGATAACATCTACTGGAAAGCCTATTACGAAACCAAAAAAAAAATTTTTCCTAGATAGTAGATGATGTTCAGGTCCCTTATGTTACCTCTAGATCATCGCGGCATCATCTACTGGAACGCACATTACGAAATTTAAAAAAAAATTTTCTTCCTGTAGAAAATGTCCAGGTCCCTACTGTTACCTCCAGGTCGACGGGGCATAATCTACTGGCAGGCATATTACGAAATTAAAAAAAAATATTCCCTTCCTGCTGATGATGTCCAGTCCTTAATGTTAACTTCAGTTGTAACAGATCGAGATAAACAAATAAATAATCATTTTAAATAATCGAGGTTAAACCATTTAAAAAAGTAATTAAGCACCTATAAAAAAGTTAAACACTATTACTAATTAATCTGTATAAAAAATGTGTATTATGCGAAAATGTATCTTCCGTTCAGCGTATTTCAATGATAGCGATTGATACAATATTTAAGTTAGTGACTAATAAGTGTAATGAATAAATATATGCGAGTGAATAAAAATTGCGATCAACTGCGTAAGAATAGTATATAATTAAATCTCCAAATATTAAATGCTTCTGTAGTACTTAATTGACAAATGGAATTCCCCCAATATATACTTTCTATTTCGAATTAATTAAAAACAAAATATAATTCATTTTTACTTCCTTACATTCGCATTTAAAAAATATCAGATTGAATAATAAAATTTGCTGACTTATATAATAAAAATTACTATATTGAATATCAAAAATTACGATATTGGATATTAAAAGATAGTATATCTAAATTTTACTATATAACATAGCAAAAATTATTATATTGCTGAGATGTCACACTTTTCCTATACAATATAGTAATTTTTAATATAGATTATTTTATATAGATTTTTTGTAATATAGTTTATAATATTTTACTAAGTGTATAAAAAGTGCTATTACCAAATTACCAATAACACACAAATTAATAAGTACTGCTAAATAAATAAATAAATTATTTGCAAAGGATGTATACATATCACATGACAATAAAAATCAATAATAATTCCTTTATGAAAATTGCTATTGCAATAATAATTTAACTCTATTTCATACAAAAGTAATTATTTTTATATTTTTATAGATAATTTCTATTTTTTTAATATTATCATTTTAATTCATCGTATAATAATAATAAACATTAATTATTATACATATGATAATAATTCTATATGGGTACATTTTAATAAATAATAATTGAATGTAGTTAAATAATAAAATATTTTTTAGGTTCATTTAATATTATCTATTATAAAATAATTTTTCATCGAGCGATCGTGAGCGAGGGAGGATTTAGCTAGGTCATCCAGGTCATCGCAGCATCATCTACTTGATAGCTTATATAAAATTAAAAAAAATTAATTTCTTCCTGTAGATGATGGCCAGGTCGGTAATGTTACCTCCAGGTCATCGGGGAAATATCAACTAAAAGACCTATTACGTAAAAAAAAAAAAAAATTTTTCTTCATGTAGAAGATGTCTAGGTCCCTACTGTTACCCATAGGTCGACGGGGCATCATCTACTGGAAGGCATATTACGAAACCAAAAAAAAAAAAAATTTTTCTTCCTGTAAAAGATGTCCAGGTCGGTAATGTTACCTCCAGGTCATTGGGGCAACATTTAGAGAAAGACTTATTACGGAATAAAAAAAAATAAAGAAAAAAAAAAAATTTTCTTCCTGTAGAAGGATGGCCAGGTCGGTAATGTTACCGGCTCCAGGTCCATCGGGGAAATAGCAACTGAAAGACCTATTACGTAAAAAAAAAAAAAAAAAATTTTTCTTCATGTAGAAGATGTCTAGGTCCCTACTGTTACCCATAAGGTCGACGGGGGCAATCATCTACTGGAAGGCATATTACGAAACCAAAAAAAAAAAAATTTTTCCTTCCTGTAGAAGATGTCCAGGTCGGTAATGTGTTACCTCCAGTCATCGGGGCAACATTTAGAGAAAGACTTATTACGAAATAAGAAAAAAATTATTCTTCCTGTAGAAGATGTCCAGGTCGGTAATGTTACCTCCAGGTTATCGGGGAAATATCTACAGAAAGACCTATTACGTAAAAAAAAAATTTTCTTCCTGTAGAAGATGTCTAGGTCCCTACTGTTACCTCCAGGTCGACGGGGCATCATCTACTGGATGGCATATTACGAAATAAAAAAAAAACTTTTTCTTCCTGTAGAAGATGTCCAGGTCGATAATGTTACCTCCAGGTCATCGGGGAAATATCTACTGAAAGACCTATTACGTAAAAAAAAAAAAAATTTTTCTTCATGTAGAAGATGTCTAGGTCCCTACTGTTACCCATAGGTCGACGGGGCATCATCTACTGGAAGGCATATTACGAAACCAAAAAAAAAAAATTTTTCCTTCCTGTAGAAGATGTCCAGGTCGGTAATGTTACCTCCAGGTCATCGGGGCAACATTTAGAGAAAGACTTATTACGAAATAAGAAAAAAATTTTTCTTCCTGTAGAAGATGTCCAGGTCGGTAATGTTACCTCCAGGTCATCGGGGAAATATCAACTGAAAGACCTATTACGTAAAAAAAAAAAAAAAATTTTTTCTTCCTGTAGAAGATGTCTAGGTCCCTACTGTTACCTCCAGGTCGACGGGGCATCATCTACTGGAACAAACATTACGAAATTAAAAAAAAAATATTCCCTTCCTGTTGATGATATCCAGTCCTTCATGTTACCTTTAGTTATAACTGATCGATATAAGCAAATACATAATCGAGATAAATAATCGAGGTTTTTTTATAAAAAAGTTAAGCATTATTTCTAATTAATCCGTGTGGTTTCGCGATACTTCATTAAAAAAAATTCATTTTTTCGAAAATTCAAGAGAGATAAGAAGAGTTAAAAAATAAAAAGTCTGCCTGTACGGACGTACGGACGTACGTACGTACGCTCAGAATTAAACTTTAAAACCATTAAAAAATTAATTAAATACCTATAAAAAAGTCAAACACTATGTCTAATTATTCCTTTGGGTGCCGCGATCCTATTGAAGAAAAAAAATTAATTTTTACAAACTATTTAAAAAAATATAACATAATTTATACTTAAATCGTCATTTTGACAGTATAAAATTTTAATATAATGTGGATATGTATGATCAATATTTAATTATTTGGTTGATTTTTTTTAAATATATATACTACATATATTAAAATTTGTATAAGATGTATTGTAGAAATATTTTATATACGCGTATACGTTCATTTCTTTTTCAGTATTCAATTGTTTTGAGACGACTTTTTAATTTAAGGCTATTCTAATTATTCCGTTCGTCCAATAGGTGGCGTGTATAAAATTTGCTATTTTTCCAGTTCTTCTCGCAAATGCTCAAAAATGTGTATTATGCGAAAATGTATCTTCCGTTCAGCGTATTTCAATGATAGCGATTGATACAATATTTAAGTTAGTGACTAATAAGTGTAATGAATAAATATATGCGAGTGAATAAAAATTGCGATCAACTGCGTAAGAATAGTATATAATTAAATCTCCAAATATTAAATGCTTCTGTAGTACTTAATTGACAAATGGAATTCCCCCAATATATACTTTCTATTTCGAATTAATTAAAAACAAAATATAATTCATTTTTACTTCCTTACATTCGCATTTAAAAAATATCAGATTGAATAATAAAAAAAATTTTTCCTTCCTGTAGAAGATGTCCAGGTCGGTAATGTTACCTCCAGGTCATCGGGGCAACATTTAGAGAAAGACTTATTACGAAATAAGAAAAAAATTTTTCTTCCTGTAGAAGATGTCCAGGTCGGTAATGTTACCTCCAGGTCATCGGGGAAATATCAACTGAAAGACCTATTACGTAAAAAAAAAAAAAAAATTTTTTCTTCCTGTAGAAGATGTCTAGGTCCCTACTGTTACCTCCAGGTCGACGGGGCATCATCTACTGGAACCCATATTTCGAAATTAAAAAAAAAATATTCCCTTATATTTTAAATATTCACATATATTTGTTGATGATGTCCAGTCCTTAATGTTATCTTCAGTTATAACTAATCGACTATAAAAAATTAAAAAAAGTAAATAAAAAAGTAATTAAACACCCATAAAAAAGTTAAACACTATTTCTAATTAATCCGTGTGGTTCCGCGATCACTTTCATTAAAAAAAAATTCATTTTTTCGAAAATCCAAGAGAGTTATAAGAAGAGTTAAAAAATAAAAAGCCGCCTGTACGGATGTACGGACGTACGGACGTATGGACGTACGGACGTACGGACGTACGCTCAGACTTAAACTTTAAAACCAATAAAAAATTAATTAAATACCTATAAAAAAGTCAAACACTATGTCTAATTATTCCTTTGGGTGCCGCGATCATATTGAATTTAAAAAAATAAATTTTACAAACTATTTAAAAAAATATAACATAATTTATACTTAAATCGTCATTTTGACAGTATAAAATTTTAATATAATGTGGATATGCATCCATAGATACTTTAAATTTACTGATGGGTAGTATTCCTTTGTTGAAATTTCCCTAAACTAGTGTACGCATAGCCAGAAACTGTATTTTAGTTAAAATATAGTATATTCATCATTTACAATTTACATTACAACATTTACAATAAAAAAACATAAATTAAAGATCTTATTAAAAGCATTGAAATTGAATTTATTTTATTTAACACGTTCGTAGGCATCAATAGTATATCCTTTAATAACACTGAAATGACTGACATTATATGTATTAGTATGATTGAAATGAAGAAAATAGTTAATGCACTGAGAGAAAAAAAAGGTTAATTTTACTATAAAATTACCAGAAAATATAGTGCAATAACTATACTGCAATATTTTATGGTAAAAATATTTCTGAAAATTGTAAGTACCATTTACAAAAAAGAAATTGTAATTTAACTATATATTTAAAAATATTTATTTATTAAAAATTACTATATTATATTTTTATTAAACACTACTATAAATTATAATAGAAATTAATAGAAAATTAATATTACAAATGCATCATAATTTTTAGTTTTACTATAATTTATAATAAGTTAGACTTTAAGATACGGTTTTGCAAATAAAAAGATAGTTAAAATTTTGTTTTTAAAAATTTATTTTTATTTATAAAACAAGTTATACATATAAGATTATAAAATGTACATAGTTTTATTTTTACACATATGTATATAATACTCTTTATTTAAGTCTAATTCATTTAGACAATACTATTTTGTTTCATCTGTTTGAATGACTTCCGGTTGCTGCATATGTTCACTGATACAAATTGTTTTAAAAATTTGTACCCGAACACCAACATCTTCTACTTTTTCCAATTTACGTCGGTGCAATGATAAAATCTTTCCAAATATGGGCAAATCTGTATTGGCTATATTTAAAATTGTACCTTTCAGTATCTTAATATTATTAATTAATTTATTTACTAATTTCTAATCTTAATATTTCTAAAGGTAATGGTTTATCTTTATTTTACAAACTAAGTACCGTCACATACCCAATTGTTGATCATGAACCAATTTCTGATCAGTGTATTATTTCAATAAAATAATAAGATTTACATAAATCTAAACGTTGCTACGCACAATTTGAAGGTTAAACAATCAATAATTGGTTAGTAGACTTAAATAGAAAGTGGTATATGTACCGAAAATTTACTGATCAGAAATTGGTACTTCCCGCTTTTTTTTCTTAGATTGTTGCTTACTTTAAAAATAGCTGTTATTTTATTTTTCTGAGATGGCTAAAAGGAAGTTTAATACTTATACTTTCTGTATCCATCTAAATATATACAATTATTAGCTTTTTTAACATAAAATTATTCTATGAACGTACAGATTTACCTTAATTGATCAACAATTGGGTATGTGACGGTATATTTTATATACTTTAAATGAATGGACTTACTTTGAAATGGCAGTATAAAATGGGATAATTCCCACTCAGTAAGTAACTTTTCTACACTTTGCTGTACGTCCATGTCCTTCGACGACAAACACTAAACTGACGAACTTATTTCGAAATACGTATCAAGGAATTCAGTTATTGTATACATGGGTAATAATATTTGTAGAAATAGTACCTATATTTACCATTGAATCCGTCAATTCTCTTTTAATATATAGTTCATTGTACCATATATTAATTAGTATCAATAAAAATTTTTATTTAAACATACTTTAAAAACATAGTATATTTAACAATATTGCATTGTGTAATAATGATACTGCAATAATATATTGTAAAAGTAACAAAATTTTAATTGTAAATATTTTAAAGAAATTAGGGTTGTATTAAGTATTTCTAAATACTAAATTTAACTAAGCGAATTATAGTAAAAAATACAATCGAATATCAATAAGTTAACTGGACCCATTGTTCAAAAAATGTTGGTTGATTTAAGTATACGTTTATAAGTAATTCAGCCATAGTATAGTGAAATCAATAAAATAATCAGGTTGTATTACTTATATTGTACTTTACTAAATTTTTTAGTAAATATTGCTATGCAGTTTTTTCTCAGTGTGCTTCAATGAATAGTATTATAAATACATGTAACTTAATTTAAAGTTTTTTTCTGAAAAATTCATAATCTTACTTTCAAACCTGTCGACCAAAATGTTCGAAGCTCTATGCTCATTATATGTTTGTATTTATATATATATATATATATTAAATAGTAATACTGTGTGATAATAGTAGTTTTCGTGCCAAGGCCGTAAAGAAGAACTTTTTTGGCCGAGTGTGGAAAGTAGAGTCCGAGGACCTGCGAAGCAGGTCCAAGGATCGCTACTTTACACGCGAAGCTGAAAAAGTTTACGGACAAGGCGCAAACATTACTTTTCGAGAGAGTATCCGTAAAGTTCTTAACAATTTCAGTACAATATTTTTTTCGTACACGTATCGGTAAAGATTGTACACGTGTTCGTAAAGTCGCACTTTACGTCCGCAAAACAGTACGTAAAGTCGTACTTTACGGATGTGCTATCGAAAAATATATTGCGACGTTTGCTTTAATTACCAATTTCTTCTGCGTATTTCGCGGTGTAGGGATAGTCAAAATTCATCTTACGTAATCGTCAATTTTACCGAGAGTTCGGTTAAATCTACGGTGTTAAAGCAGAAAATTAATCAGAGCTTTGATTAATTGAAAATACCAGGAAATACTTGGTAAATACAACGGAGTTTTTTTTCTCTGTATAACAATATTCTGTATGAGCGTACGTTGACAAATTTTAATAATTGATTTTCTATCGCAGTTAAAATAAATTTTAATTGAAAGGAGCAGCATTTTGTACTGCACGTATAAAATATTATTGTTACGTTAACTATTATTTGAGAATAAAATTGACTGTCACCACGCGACTGTTTTGTCCAAAAAATCAATTCGTCCTCTCACTTGAATACCGAAATTACCTTGTTTGAATTGCAAAATACCTTTTGCAGTTACATCGTTATACGCGTTATAGCGCTACATAATTAAAAGAAATAAGAATAACGTAGTAATGACAAAAAAAGTGACATAAATATTAATTTACATTATATAAATATTAATCAATGCAACATTATAATATATACATTCAGAATATATGCAGTATTTACATTATTTCGATCCATTTACCTTTAAATATTTGTTATTTTAAATTCTTTTTATACAAAAATCCAAGTATAAGATTGTCAAAGTGATGTTATGCTATGTGTAGTTTTAATCAAAATCAGATCATGATTTTTTCAGTTGCGTATTTTAGTAAAATTCATTTATTATATCGAGAAAAGTTTTTTGAATTTTTAGATGATAATATAATCACATTGAAAGTTTATAGAATGAAGATTCTATTATTAGTACATATCGCTCTTGCATTTTTAATTACAAATTAAACGAATATTAAGATATAAATGATAAGGACTGATAAATCTCAATAATAAATCTTAGTCGGTAATTTGCTGGTATGGTAAATTTTCACTTTGTCGTACAGTCTAGACGATTTTTAATAAATTGTCATTAGTGTTTTTTGAGTGCGTAAACTTGCATTTATATATATTTAATGAGATGTCAAGTGTATTAATGTGTGTGCAGTTGCTTAGTTACAGCCAATAGCACGTATTGCGAAAGAAATACCTAAGTGGCCTAAATGTCATTCTTTCGCCATCGAAAACAGTGGCGAAACTACGTACTTTCGACCAGGTTTTCGGCATCAAGAAAATATATTGCGGCGTTTGCTTTAGTTACCACTTTTTTCCGCGTATTTCGCGGTGTATAGGGATAGTCAAAATTCATCTACGTGATCGTCAATTTTACCGAGAGTTCGGTTAAATCTACGGTGTTAAAGCAGAAAATTAATCAGAGCTTTCGATTAATTGAAAATACCAGGGAATACTTGGTAAATTCAACGGAGTTTTTTTTCTCTGTATAACAATATTCTGTATGAGCGTACGTTGACAAATTTTAATAATTGATTTTCTATCGCAGTTAAAATAAATTTTAATTGAAAGGAGCAGCATTTTGTACTGCACGTATAAAATATTATTGTTACGTTAACTATTATTTGAGAATAAAATTGACTGTCACCACGCGACTGTTTTGTCCAAAAAATCAATTCGTCCTCTCACTTGAATACCGAAATTACCTTGTTTGAATTGCAAAATACCTTTTGCAGTTACATCGTTATACGCGTTATAGCGCTACATAATTAAAAGAAATAAGAATAACGTAGTAATGACAAAAAAAGTGACATAAATATTAATTTACATTATATAAATATTAATCAATGCAACATTATAATATATACATTCAGAATATATGCAGTATTTACATTATTTCGATCCATTTACCTTTAAATATTTGTTATTTTAAATTCTTTTTATACAAAAATCCATTAATATTTTCAGTGGTACAATTTAATGAAAGCGTTAAATTTTGTAACAAAAGATTTTGTCTTTATTTATTTTTTCTTTATGTCAATCTTAATATTCTGAAAAATAATTTAAAATAGTCGTACCTAAAATCAAAATCGTTACTTAAATTCCCTTTATTTTAGATTATAATCTATAATGTATAAAAGTTTAAAATTCACCCATATATATTTAGGTCTTCCTTTTCTGTTATTTAATGAATGCGAAAAAAGACAATCCAATTTTTTAATCCTATCCCCCAAAAATGTCGTATAGGTCGTGATCAATAAATTAGATTTATTTAAATTATTGTGATGTATTAACAACGAAATTTATATAAGTATTTAGGTACGTTATAACAATAGAAAAAACAGTCCTCTGATTGTAGAAGTATTCCATGTTGACCATATTCCATATAATATAGACATTTAGGTACGAATGTTACACCAGACTAACTCGTAAATGATGCTTTATAATTTCAAAACCGATACATATTGAATTTATAGCTCAAACAAGACTCTCCCGAACATGTTTGTAATCATGCTAATAAAATAGCTCGACTAATTTTCGACCGATTTGTACGAAATTTATAAAATATTGGAAATTTGCAGGAACAAATGTGATTTTATTTTAAGCCGCTACATCAGTAATATATTTTGTGCACACTGTCTCAAAAAGTATTGTTCCTATACGTACACAGTGTTTTTAGACAAAATAGGATATAATTGCCGTACAAAGGATAAAACTGACAGTGAGAGAACGAAGCACGAAACACGAAACTATATAACCATCGTACCTAATATGTAAAAGCGAAGCTTTATTTTTACATAAAGAGAAGAAAAATGTGAGCAGAGGTGTTCAATCTTCTAAAGTTTTTTAGTACAATTAAAAGCCGCTGATACCTTTCTATTAGTAAAAAACCTCTTACAATAGTTACAGTTATTTATTAATATGAAATCAAACAAATGACTATGCAAAAAAACTGGGTATTTGCAAAATCATCTGGAGTATCAATATTGAATCAACGTTGGATATAACTAAAATTTTTTTTATAATTGAGTATAAGATTTAAAGTACACGATGACGCATGATTTACACATTCCTGGACGTTCCGATATATATGGACATCCTTTCATTGCTTTAACGTTTTACAATCATTCTCGTTTTCCTATAAACAGTCCATTTGTTTCAAATGTCGGTTAAAACAGAATATTTACTAAAGATTAATCCTTTATTTTTTCCGATTATTTTATCCAATAACTGAAAGCGCAACTGCTCTTAATATTTTAATTTCTACCATAGGCATAATTATTGATATAAATAATTAATAATTGATTATTAAAAGGGTTTAAATGCATTTGACATTGAAAATACATTTGACTGAACGATTATATTGAGTTAAATTTAATTAGAAAGTGCAGTTTAAGACGTACATGATTATGCGAAATGACAACTCGTTGATAAATAAAAAGAAGATCAAGGAACACGCAACTTTTCAACAACATTTTCATTGCAACGGCTTAAAATTTATATTATATTATATTATATTTTGATTGCTTTTTTATAATTCTAGCACAACAACACGGTTATAGTTTGTGTAGTTGTGTTCGACCGGAAAACCGTAAATGTATTAGAATAAAATGGCATAATTAAGAAAATTCGAATAAAGTTAAAAGTGTTTAACACATATTGATCAATAATTATAATAAAACGCGTTTATTAGAGTTAAAAAGGATCTGCCCATCTTAAAGTGAACTCGACGGAGAAAAAGGGTGAAACAATAGCCCTCTCCACCCAGATATTTTCCATCTAAAATCTTATCGAAACGAAGCAATGCAAATAAATACCTCTTGGACAATGTCCCTGTAGTGTATAACGAATTAAACGACCCAGGGGCGATATACCGCTTTAAGGCAACGGATTCCAAGGGATACAAAATAGATTTATACGTACACAGATAGATTTCCTGCAGCAGCAGCAGCAGCAGCAGCAGCAGCACGCTCAGCTATCCTCGTGTATCCGCAGATATATCTGCGACCCGAACGCGCTGGATTCGTGTGCATGTCAGCGATAAAAGGATAGTCCTTGTGGAGTCGCGTTATGGCCCCCAGTGCAATCGGATCGAATGGGATCGGGACCTGTGGGTACTCGCGAGTGAGGGAGATAAAGAGCGAGAGAGGGAGAGAGACTCTAATTCTGCAATTTCACGAGTTAACCCACGGCCTATAGTAGTTGAACCAAACGGCCGGTTTATATTGTGCGCCCGATCTCCGGATTCGGCGTCATACGACGTGTCCGGTGGCTCGCGTGTCGAGGCCGATCCTCCGATACCTACCTATCGCGGTACAGACTGTCGCGCGCGCCAGGTAACTTAAGGAGGCTGCAACGTTATGCTTTCGGAGACTCTCACTTATACCCTTCCTCTTTCTTTATAACATCGTGTCAACGGCTTGACTCTCTGTACTTCTTATATAGAGATACGCTTGCGAAAAATTCCTCCTGCTTCGATCTCCCGTGCACTTCTTCGAAGTCTCTTCGTTGCGATCTACGAGAGTGCAAAGAAAATTTCGTGAGCTGCTTTGCATGAGTCATGAATAACTATGTACAAAGGCTTTGGAGAGAGAGAGAGAGAGAGGGAGGAATGTGCCAGTCTTTGATTTCCTACGAGCCTTTGCTATTCAAATATTTATAATGCAATCAAGTTACCTGTATCGCACTAAATATATGAGACTTCGAGAAACTTGATTCTTGATCAACTGTTAATCATAAATGATTCAAGTATGCGAAAAAACATTTTAATTATTCAATTCACAATACGAAGACAAAATACACATTTAATAGGGTATCGTTGATAATTAAGGGGATGTCATTATCGTTATATTATCATCCGTCAGTAATTTACCGACTGATAAGAATTCCGTTTGCAAAAATAAATATTTTAGTTTAAATTTTAAGAAATGCCACGACTAAATCTACAATTCTGAAAAGTTTCAAATCGATTGGTGGAGTGGTTTATAAAATTGATTGTTTTGAAAATACGAGCCACAGCTATGTATTGAATTTTAAAAATGTTTAAAACGAATAATCTCGTTAATCACCAATCATCTTGAAACTTTGTACAATTATAAATACTGCATCTCGTAGCAAAGGTCAGTGTTATCGTAATTTTAATTACCGCTTAATATAAAATATTACTCTTTTAAATGACGCAGATAGTAACATAACAAATTTTACATTCCCGCATCTGTAAAATTAAAATATTTCTTATTTATTGTTACAATATTTTATACAATATGTTAAAAGGATAAAGGATATAAAAAATATAAGATCTTTCTATAGTTCGATTTATGTCAATATTTCAGAAGAATTTTACAAATATATTTTTCTCGAAAATTCCAAGTACAAGAATGCCTGGATTCTTCTTTCTGTTCACTAATAAATCCCCTAGCGTCTCTACAAAGCTTGTTTACTGGAAGAGGACATATTGCGCAGGGTCAGACAAATTGTCTCTATATTATTTAACTCTTGAATTTTCTACTCGAAATTCACACTATATTTAGAAAAATATTTGTAAGTAACTAATTTTAAATTAATCTAATATTGATAAAGTGAATCAATTTAATGTTTTTATAAATAATGCGTAAAGCGAGTTGAACTTTTATGTTCGTACTTTTATGAAATAAACTGCTGTGTAGTTTTACAAGCGGTATACAACTTACACATCTTATATGTTACATTCGAATTTAAATGTTTTAATTTTCGTGTTTAAATTCATGTTAAACAAATTTACAAGATGCACATTCTTTTGTAGCTATTTTAGGTACACATTCAGTGGAATGAGAAGTATACACGTTATGCTTCTGAAGCTTTACATTCACGTGTATGCCATAACATCGTACTAAAATTGTCATTTACTTATGAATTCGATCGGATCGCATTTTTTTCAAACCGGTTGATTTCGCAGACAGGTACGTATTTCTTTTTTTTACGCACAACTTAAGAACTTGACAGTCTTGTGTTTCACTTTTTAATTAATGCATACGACGAGCTGCAACCGAGAAATGCCAAAATGATTCGATAAAATCTTTGATTTCGAATCAAGTTTTTTTTACATTTGGTTAAGTGTTTAAAAACATGCATTTTTCGTTTTCGTAAGTAATCATTCCCAACGACAATTTCTTTCCTTTCCTTATAGTCAATTATTATTTTATTCGCTTATCTTTTCATTAATTACCTTTCGTATAGCAGTCTAAAATTACAAATTTATTTATTTTCTTTTGATTTCGAAAACTCGTGTTAATGTTGAAGTAAGAAACTTCTTTAATAATACATATATATAATACAAGTATATATGGACAAAACCCTCTTTTTTATGTATTGAGTACTACAAATTAGTTCGGAAATGCCGATTAATATATACTTTCTAATAAACACATGCACGGGCGATTTAGAGTCAAAATTTAAAATATTTAGTAGTGTTATTCAGTTTTGGCTGTTATGTGTTAAGAACTATACAAGAAATTTATTCTGGATATTTATTACCACGCCATATATACACGAATTAATAATTTCAATCACGAGCTAACTCATTATATAACTATTTATATATATTTGCAATTTAAAATAATAACTTTTTCAAAGTCATATTTTTTAAAATATTTAAATGATTCGTAAAAAGCTATACAAACGCATGGGAGTTATTCAAACTATAATATTTTTTATATTATAATGTCAAATTAAATTGTTGGACAGAGATATTCAACTTTATTGTCAAAAACGGCCGAATAGTTAAAAAAATTTAGATATAAAAAATTTAAGAAATTATTTTTATAAAATAGCTGAATCTCTCTTCTGTGTACAATGATTGTTAAAAATTATACAGTTTTCTTAACATCTTGCAAGACTTAATTAAATTATATCAATATTGTATAGTTTTTGTATTGAATATTTAACATTTATGCAACTTAATTTCAATGAATTATTTATGCATTTATATGGTATAACTATGGAAGAAAATTTATAAATCATAATTCATGTTAATATATTTTTAGAGAAGCAGAATTACTTTAAAAAAAATTTTTTTGTGATTATACTACTTTAAATATTACGTAAAATATTAGCAAGATTAAGTAAGCGTTATGTACCACATCATTATCTAATTCATCTATATCGATTCCGATATTTGTTATCTATTATAAATATTAAAAGTGTTTGCACTTCATATTTTAATGGTATAGTATATCTCGGTCTAATAGTTATAAGAAAGCTTTACGTGATTACTTCAAGATATGTTTGTATTATATCTTTTAATTTTCTTAATTCTTCGTCTTTCATTAAATTAAAAATATATTCATTAATTTCTTTTTCCAATATAATGTGGTCTTATATTTGTCAATTTAATCATTGTAATCTTTCTATATCTTCTAAATTTTCAATTTTAGCAAACAAACTTCTAGTTGGGTCCCTTTTTCGTTTATAAATATTTTAATTGAATTTTTATATTATAATTAATGTTAACTTTGCTTTGCTGTATTTTAGAAAGAGTATATTAAAAATAATTTTTATACGTCAAAATCTTCATTCCACACAATATTGTCAACTTCACAATTATTTAATAAAATTTGAATAAAATTTTATGTGCATTTATTGATTGTTATGACAAAAGCTAATAGAATAGGAAATAGTTTTCGATATAAAATGAATGGTAATGATGAAAAATCGCTTGTATTTGTGTCATTGTTGGAATAAACAATTTTTGTCCTATTTTTCATCAGCAACTATTGCTGCGTCAATGTTGTACTTAAATGATTTCATTATTTTTCATCTTGTTCCATTACACAACCTGTCAGATATACATTTATTATACATTTAATTTGTGTGGTGGAAGAACTTCTCTAATATTATCTAACATTTCTATTAGATAATTCAAATAAATATTTTCAGTTGTTTGATATATACTACTTTATGAGTAGCATAATCTAACTAACTACAATAAATTTTTTTTCACTATTACCAATTTGAAAAACGTATTATTTATAAACATTACATTTTCATTATGAAGAGCAAGTAATATGAGATTGATAATATAAACAGTTTCACACTTGTATCGAAAGCTGCGCCGTTGCTCCTGCGATCCTCCTCAATGTGGTTTTCAGGAGGGATGGAAGAGGAACGGAAGAGAGAAAGGATAAAGAAATGACAAGAACGTATAAATAATGGGTGAGATTTTTTAAAATTTGTGAAGGAGCGATGAGAAAGATCGGAGGAAGTGCAGAGGAGGGTGGATGCGGAGGGATTTGGAAAAACTATATAATTTTAAATTTGAAACATTTTTATCTTACTTTAAAGAGGGATGAGGATGGCTCGGAGGAGAGATGGAAGGGGTATATGCATGAGTAAATGAGTTTTATTTTCCTTACTACTACATACGTATATACGTGTGTGCGTGTGTGTACATACATATATATCGCATCATAAAATACGTAGAAAGTCGTAACATCTATAAGAAAATATTTGCATAGAGAGAGCTCAGATTATCGAGCGTGTGATTAGCATTCATTAAATTCCAACTAAATTCTCATTATCGTCACTTTAATTCCCTAACAAGTGCATACCTAGGTTTATAGTCATCTTTACTATCAACGCATAGATCCTTAATTTTCGCCTATAAGCATTCGATTTAACGAGTTGCAAAATATTACAGTTTTCACCCATAGTCGTTAATAACTTTCCCGTATAATTTAC
Source organism: Theocolax elegans (assembly GCA_026168455.1). NCBI lineage: Eukaryota > Metazoa > Arthropoda > Insecta > Hymenoptera > Cerocephalidae > Theocolax > Theocolax elegans. Next base: position 34,251,368 of record CM047430.1, on the reverse strand, counting down.
AGACATCACTATTATCATTTATCGTGTACATACACTTATTGACTCGTATCGTTGCAACCTTCTTAAAGCAGCGCATACGCTTCGATATTCTAGAAGGATGTCGCGTTGTATATCCTTTACCACCATAGAACTTTTTTACCTTTGCACACTTCCTCTGTGTGTATGTGTCTGCGTGTATTTTCGAGGCCGAAGGACTTGGCCGATGGGTATCCCGTTCCGTTTAACTTTTTGCTTTCACTACCGAACCGTAGAACGAAAGAGTGAAAGAGAAAGAGATACGCTATACCCAGAGTCGTTAAACTTTAACAAGCTCGCGTATATAAAGATCGGCAATTTCGATTTATTTATTTTTTTTATACTAATTTTTTTTGTTTTTTTTTTTTTTAACTAGCACCCCCCTGACGTTTGAAGTGTCGCTTCATTTTTGTCGCTAGAGAGTTATGGAAATAACGAGGTCGCGCGCGCTCGCGTTTTGTGGAATGACTTTTAATAAACCCCGTACATTTTTGCCCCTTTCGCATATATAGTTGCAATAACGCAACGTTGCTGCGGAAATTCCACGTCCATTACAATTGTAAAATTGGAGTTAGAAATTGATTGGACACTGATATATACATATACCAATGCCCTCGTTCAGAATGTAGTATTGGAATCGTTTTCCCATGCTTCTGATCAGCAAGATTATGTTTACCCTAGATTATGTATATATAAAATAAAAACAAAATCTTCAAGTGTTTCAGGGTAAATGAATTAATTTAATAAAAACACTCGTGCGTTCAAAGAATATTTTTTTATAGTATACTCTGTTTACTTTTTTAATTTAAACTTTGTATATAAAGTATATATTGTGGTAAATACACAATTTATTCTAAAACTTTTTCAAAGTTTCTCTTTATTTTAACTTTATAAAGTTTTTCACGCAGTACTTTTTTAATTACACACATGCGTAAAATATAACGAACCTAATCATTATATATTTCTTCGAATTTATTATATACTTTTTATATCTACTTAATTAACGTAAACATCATGTCTTGGAATGCATTTTTTCTAAACTTACTAAATTCTATTCTAATCGCTGCATAAGAAAATTGAATATTTTGTATTGGATTCGCAATACGTCGAAACTTTTTAAACCCCGTTGCACTTCACTGATTACGCTTAACATTTAGTTAGCTCAAGTATTATTATTATCTGAAATTTTATAATCGACGCAGAACTACTTAAATGCATTTTGACAATAGTCTCATGAAAACTTTTTGAAGTAACTGCTGCATAATTTGTTAGTAAAGTAGTTACAATTGTTGTACCTATCAAATGCAATCTACTCGAAAGCTCCAGCGTGATTACTATGTTAATGAGACAAGTAACAACTGTTTTAGCTTATTTCTTACATAACTTTCAACGCTACTGTTCCAACAGCATTTATCATAAGTAATGCATTTCTAATTAAGATTTTACATAATTTACATTTATTGCATTATCACTTTTATATCCTATTCAATTAATCGGTCGTTTGAACTAAAATAGTACAGTATATGTAAGTATACCGTTATAATACAGACGCGTATAATTTAAGTTGGGTAATAAGACTATCAATTAAATTTTAATGACGTACACATAGAGAACCAATAAACTTCTTCTTTTATCCGATATGCAATTATTTTACGGTCTCGTCAATACAAATTGCATTCATTTTTGAGATTAAACATCGCGCGTACAAGCAGATGTGCCTTCGTTAAAATTGACGCAAACCAAATATATCGATGGGTCGAGCGAGAATATTTTTCTGTTAATCGACTTAATTGAAAGCTATAGTCAATTATCTCGTAAACCTCGATCGGAACGGAACTTTTCTTGAATCATCCTCTTTCGCACGATCGTTTTGCGGAAAAGTACGCTGACTTGGTAAAACTTGATAAAAAGAAATTACGAGGATAAATCAGCTCTTCCTCGCATATAATCGGGATAATCTATCGAGTTACATTTGTAAGGGTCTCTCGCTGGTTAAAGCGTCCGCTTAAACTATACCATCCGTTAAATCAATATGTCCTATCCTACTGGAGTTCCGGCGAGTCTCCCTCTCTCTCTCTCTCTCTCTCCATCTCTCTCCATCTCTCTTTCACTCTCGTCGTGCTTACAGAGGTACTACAAAGCGAGGATATATTCGATTACTCGAGCAGAATTAATAATTCCAAGGCGAAAAGCGAGGCCATTAATGAATCGGGTGTGCCTCCAACAAAATGTACATTATAATGACATCAAAAACCACCGGATTGTTTCGCGGCAGCTTCGTTCCGCAACGTCGGCATTAAATGCATTTTCCCATCGGGTCTCGAGGTGACTTCAAGGAACTGAGTCTCTCGGTCTCCCTCGACCGAAATCTGAATGCGCTTACAGTTCTTTTTAAACAAGATTTGGTCAGCGTTACGACAAATTTTTCACATTTTTGCTGACCTACGTTTTCTTCTAACCGATTCACCTTTCATAGTTGGTTTACAGTATTTTTAAGATGAAATTGAATTTATACTTCTTTATTAATATGTAATACCATTTACTTTTATATTGCACTTCATAGCAGTTATATTCAAGTAACGTTTATTTAAAATAAATAAATAAATAAATAAGATACATTTTAAATAAAGTTAAATAAATGCATAATATAACGTGTGATAATAATATTTTCAATAAACTATTTAATTTATCGTTAACGTTTGATTTTAATATTTTACATTGCCCGATTTAAAAAGAGTTAAAATACGTTTTTGCATTTAATCGGCCTTTCCGATTCGAGAAAATATATAAAGAACGATATTACGCCACCTTTGAAGATGCAATTATTTTAATTTGTGATTAATCTAGAATCTATACCACGAAATGTATGAAAGACATTTTTTTAAATTTAAATTTCGTGGATTTAAAATAGAATCGGAATGACATTAATTATTAAATCTACATAAATTGTTAATGAGCCGAATAATAAAATGCAGTTTGAAATTGAATATTTAAACGTTACAATAAATCAAGTATACGTAAATTAGGTCAGTATCCCCTGGACTGTGAGTAATGGATTTCCTCTTTCACATCCGTATCTTTTAAAAATCTTACTTTATTCATAAAGATACGATATATGCAGATGATAACCAATGCATGTTTTAGTATGCTGAAAGTATCAGCGTCCGCTACACGAGAACCTACGAGTTCTATCTCTGTATCTGCATAAAACTTGGACAGTCTAAAAAAACAGGCGCGCAGGCTATCTTTGGTGGGTACATATCTCAAAAAGAAGATAATAAACCAACGTAACGTAGCCCGAAAATTCATGCCACGTGTTAGTGTAATATATGTATATATAATATATATAATATATACACATATACCATACGTCTATTTAAACTCATAAACGACAAATATTTCAACATAAGTAAAAAATAATAGTACTAAAGTACGCGAGACCATCCTGTGAAATCCTCGATATTATTAACGTCAATCGATTTCGCGAACTCACATTCTACGTATTATATATGGTCGATTAAAAAATTGCTTGACGTTAGGAATTGAAAAACGTTTCTTGGGAAAGCGAATTTTCGTAACGGCGGTATGCATATATACACATACGTATATACAGGTATATAGATGTATAACGAAGCATGGTATTTCTCAACGATCTCGACAATTCGTTCTCGCGGTCGATTATTTCCGGGAGAGCGGCACGATATCGGTGAGCCGCGATCGTCACGCGTCCGCTCGATATAAATAAAACGACGCGGACGTTTAATTAAAAGATAATCTGGCGGATTACGCTCACGAAGCGCGCCGCTAATGTCACCCCGAGCTCGTACACCGGGGAGCTTAGATTGCGGGTAGACCGAGACGCGGACGGTTATATACGGCCCCGCGCGGGAGAGACAACGAGACGTACAGGTATATGTGCAGTACGTATATATAGGTATATACACTCGTGGTGCACCCACAGGTATAAAGGGGAAACGCCGGGGAGTGTGTGACAACCGCGTGAGAGAAAGAGACAGGGAGAGGGACGGAGACAGGTAGGACAGATACAGTTTCAGATAGATTTATTTATGCGCTACAGGGGAGACCGGGGAGACCGGGAGAACGGTGTGGGTTATATACTTCTACGGTAATGTGATTATTACGACATTATGTAATGCTTTTTGATTTACACCACCAGTCTCGTTAACGGCAAAAAAAAAACATTGGTAATTCTTAATCGCGTTTGTGTACCTGTGTGGGAGACAATGTCGATTTGATTTTATTGATCCATAAAAATGTGGAAATTGACACGTGACACCCAGGAGAAAGGACCGAGAGTACCCGACTCCGATTTTTTTACGAATCGAGGAAACGTGACGGTGGCTCACCCGAGTTTTACATTACCTATATTATATATCTCAAAAATTCTTTGTTTGATAAATAATATTGTTCTAGTACACAAACTTTATATATGGACACGCGAACAAAACAACGCCTATAGCTGTTTGTTTTGTTTTTATGCGAAATAAAGCGTTTAAACGGTAAAAAAGCAGTTTAACGGAGAAAATAATAGATCGATTTATTTATAAATTTTACGTCAACAATTTTTTGTGCGACTTGTTTGCTTAAGCGAATTTTATCTGGCATATTGAATATGAGATATTCTTCATCGTACATTGTCAAAATTGATGAGTTACTCTAATAAAGTATTATACTACACGTAAACTGTATTTGTCACTTTATTAAAAATTTAGAGTTTACTATTAATTAACAAGTTTTTAATTAATCGAACAAAGTAAACCCAAAAGTTTAGATAACCCTAATGCGAGTAAAGTGTTTTGTCGATGCAATTGATATTATCGTACATTTACGAGATTTACTTTTTGACGCACTTAACATTGTAAATAAAGCTTTTGAAAGGTCCATAAAAGTGTGCAAAGAGAGGTGTAATTATAATTAAAAATATCCGCGTCCGCAACATTTGACGTAAAAAAAGAAAGATGAATGTATATGCACGCAAGGCAAAAAACCATACAAATGATTATTTACGTATATACAAAATGAATCGGTTGGTATAACTTTAAAACTAAAGTAAAAGAACGGTGACACATGAATTATTTATTTCGAGAGCCGGTCACATACATTACAAATTAGACGCGCGAGCGCCAGGTAGGATTAACGACTTAATTATAACAAGGGAAACTCGAATGGAAAAAATGCATTTCCTGAGCAGAGGATGATAGTAGGCTACAGCCAATGCACAATCGGTTAGTTGTATCTACCATCTGTACATGGTAAATAATACACACCGATACACACACACGAATACTCGAATATTCGAGAGCTAGGGTAATAAAACGGTCAAGCAACGCCCCTCCAATTATCCAAAAGATCTCGAAGAACGACAAACGAGATCCTTTCCCGAAATAAAGTTGGGCGAGTAGCCAAGGAAAACCTGTACCGGGTGTACCTCGAGTGTCTCTTTGGTTAATTAATAAAAAATTTTGGACAGCTCGTACACGTGGGAGGGACACGGGTCTGTAGATCGGAAGATAAAGGGCAAGAGATACGAAAGACAATCGAGGTGCAGTGCACATGTACGTATAAAGGTGGCTTTTACTGCACGCGTGTCATTTCGCTTTAACACCGGGCACACATAAATTCCCAGCGTATATAGCTCTCGCACAGTTCTCGGTCGCATTATATTATATACGCGAACGCGATGCATCTTTCCCGTGGAGTTGCGTTATAATCAATCTATCTCTTTCCCTCGGTATAAGGGGAAGGACCGAGGAGCGGCGCGTATATCGGTCTCGAGCGTCATCGATCACTCATCTTTTCCTGGAGATTCTCTCGCCCACTAATTAACCGTGAAACTGGTGCGCCGTTGCCTCGTCGCACTTCTCTCTCAGGAGATGCATTTGTATTAATTACGCGGATAATGAACGTGTCACACGCGGCCCTCCGCTCCTTTTTTTATCGGCTAAAGGCCACGTGCTGTCGGCGAAATAAAGGGATGAGTTACCGCAATCGCGTCGATGATTCGTATATATGCTGGTAACGAATTGACACTTGGTACAACTTTACAACGGTCCATCCCCCCCACCCCTCTCTCTCTCTCTCGCTCTCTCTCCCTCTCCCTCTTCGTCTCTCTTATCGAATTACATCGTATATACGAGATAACGGATGTAATCGACTGGCCGGCATCAACCGTTAATAAAACTATCATTAATCTATATTTAATCGAACAATTTTATTCTATATATTTATATAGATATAGTTTATCGGTCGCCAGGGTGTATAAGTTAATTATAACGTATTTCTCCGAGTTGTTAGCCATTCATCGTTTCTGACGATAAAGCCCTTTATTAATTTTTATTTTTATCTAATTGGACGTAAGAGGACCACGGGGCTATGTAATTTCAGTAATAGTAGGAGGTTAATTCGTTCGTTTGAACTAAGCGCTCTTGCAAATTACACGTTAATTCATTTAACGTGCACTAACTATATGCAATGATTGTCTTTTCATTCGTTTCATTTAATACTAGATAAAATGCATACAATATTCGAGTCACTTTATTTGATAGAAATCGCAAAGAATTATATGTAAAGCAAATTAAATACAAATTCATAACGAGAGTGTTTTTTAACTTATTACTAAGAAGAAGTGCGCGAGCATCTCTAATTAAATTATCTCGAAGCCCTCCAAGTGAGAGAAACTAATTTAAAACTGACAAAAGACAATTGTACATACATCACCCTAATTCCGAGATTAAAAGCGCCCTCGTTTCCAAATCCAGTGCAAACTGACGTCACTTCCCCTCGGTCTGATCCTGGCGCGCAATTACGTACAATCGAATCAAAATTCGATTATCGAGAATGAGGGAAAAAAAAACGAAGAAGAAGCGAGGTGAATTTGACCCGCAACCCCACAGACGTACGTAGTCGTCGTATATCACCTATATATACCGAGGAAGTCGCGCGAGAAAAAAAAATGTAAAAAGCGCATTCAATTCCTGGTATATTAGATGAGAAAGAGAAGAAAGCGCCATTCCTTTCATCGGTCGTCCAATGTAAATAAGGATTAGATTCTTAAAATTGCATTACCACTCGAAGTAATCCGAGAGGACGACAATTCCGATAATACATATACATAATGTATAGTGTTCGTGTACGTATAGAAGAATCCTCCCTATTGTGAATGGAGCGTAAAACTATATCATCTCGTCCGGCATTAAAAGACGAGGAGGACGCGAATTCCTGGGGTACACAAAGAGGAGTAACAGTGCGGGACGTATATGAATGGTTGATTGTTCGGCATCCGCTGACGTGGATGGAAACACGACCGAGAAACGTTCGGCACGTTCCCAAACGTCTCGAGTTACTTACATGCGGGCGCATCAAAACTTCTTTTCCGTTCCGTCCTTCCAAGACCGCAACGAGTTGTCGTAAACTTCGCGGACGAATTAATTAACCTTGATCGATTAGACTGCGACCCCCGCGATGACGTATGTCTCACGGAAATCGAAAATCGCAGAGTCCGACTCGCGCGAGCAGGTTCTCGGTTTGAATTACTGCGAGGGCGATGTATGCCTTGTGTGCGAGGGTCGCCTATCGATTTTCTATTATTCAAACGCAAGGGGGATGGGCAGTCGTGAAAAAAAAGAAGAAGAACTAGAGGGAAAAGAAAAGTTGCGGTATATCCATTAAAGATGCATCCCTTTTGACCCTCTATTCTCTTACTCGCTTATGGCTTTTCTCTCTCTCACTCTCTCCCTCTCTCTCGCTCTCTCACCCTCCCGCATCCGCCTCCGTAATGATACGGTCTTGCTGATTCACGCGCGAAAGTTTGTGAGCTTCCCATTCGTTTGTTGGGTCGCATGAGCAAAACTGTTTTCGATCCACGCTCGTATTCATTCGCATGATGTACATATTTTTCTAGTTAGCGAGTTTCGTGCGTCGACAGGATGTAATTTTCAATATCGTTGGCTATAGACTTAAGTTCGTAGTGTTTTGTCCTATGCTCACCGCGTACGTGTACGTGCACGTGCTTTTTATTTCGCCGATCGATATTCGTAATGGTATATATATACAATAAATTATTAAAATATACACATTTATGCATGGGATTATGTAATGTTCCAGTATAACGCGCACCTTCGAGGTAATCAATTATAGTTATTAAAGGGATTTTGAAATTTATAAATTATCTACATAATTTATGCTTCGGGTTTACAGTTTTTATAGTCCGGCTCTTACGGTTGAGATTCAAATAAAATAATTATTTAATTAATTTTACCCTCGACGCGAGTATAGGATAATTTTCAATATTTAAAACAATTTATTTATTTTATTGTTATCGATTATTGATCTAATGGGTATTATAGGGTAATACTTTATTCAAAATGGCAATGACGACTACCTAGATAATGCATTTTAAATATCAAACGTGTTATAGGTAAAATTTAAAATAATTCGTATCAATTATTTGAGGAAAAATAAGGAACAAGTTAAATCTTTCGCGGCAAAAGTGTAAGGTTACATTTTTAGAATGTCTAATATAAAATTAAATCGATAAATTTTATATAGGAGTTTGAAAAAGGTCGTATACCTATACTGCGTGACGTTAACCATTTTACGATCTGACGTATTTCCTTTTGCTGTAACCTAATAACATAAATAAAAAATTATATTCATTAAAGACATCGGTAACTGAAAGGATCGCGATCACCGAAGGATACGAACTGACATTCCACTGATCAATCATTCTATTCTAATGAATTTTGCAATAGGTTATAAAAGCTTAACTTTTGTCGATTCTTAACCAATTAAAATGCATACTTAATTAACGTCGAACGAAAAGGCTTAAATATCTAAAATGAATATTTTTGTGTTCAATATAATTGAATAAAATTCTTTTAGTGGAAAAGCTATATTTTCATTGTCGAACAAATACTTTTGTATCCTTTAATCGTTAATTATACAACAGCTGCACCTGAACCATAAAGAATTATTTTTTTATGGCAATTTTATTCGATAAACGTGGAAAAATAAATGAAATATAAATTCGATAAATCTGCAGTGTAAGTACAATTTTACATCTGGAGTAATGTAAAATTCTTATAATATTCGATCAGTCGAATTTCAATTTTTAATAGTGAATGACAATCAACGTCAGTAACCGATTTATTGCACCTGTACGTATTTGATTAATGAATACTCGTTGTAAATCTCTCGAGGAATTGCGTACTAATTAATAAATACTAATTTTAAAAATAACATTGTCTTTATTTTTGTAGGGCTTGTTGTAAAACAAGGTATTATTTTTATAAAATCAATTAAGAAGTTGTTTACTTTGAAGTTTCTTTGTCCTTATCAATTTTTCTAATAAAGTTCTAAAGAACTTTGGTTGAACTGTCTCCTGAAAGCCGAGACAACTTGTTTAATCGAATTTCGTCAAGCGAATTCAGCTATATTACGTTGTTTTCTTCTCTCTTGTAATTATTTAATTATAGTACAAATTTGAAGGAACTCGAGTTCTAAAATTAAGTTTCTATTTTATTTATATATGCGGTATAGCATTTACCGCACACCCGTGCGCGTGCAAATATTAATGTACGATTTTTTTACTGATTGGAATGATTTAGCTTATTTGTTTGCAAAAAATATTATCTCTTCCGGCGTATATACCGACTGCCTTTCATTGCCTATTGTAAATCGAAGGTGTACCATCTTCCCTGAATAATGCGCTTCCACGGAGAGTATACGCAACTGCATTCTAGTTTCGACTTCTTTGTCCTAGTCATTGTCATCGACACAGTCCTCTAGCTCATCATCATATTTACTTGTCATATTATGTATAATACGTTCGTGACAATTACAACGAAGATTGTGATACACTTGGTTATGCGCCGTGAAAATGCATTATACCAGAGGAAGATAGCGCATCGCAAATTTGCTTTAAACCGATCGAAGAATACTTATGGAGTAAAAAATAAGAGGATCTTGTACGATGCTCCTATTGACAGAATTATAATTTATATAACGAATAATTACCTGAAATTGTTTTCCACAACGTTCTCCACATTTTAAAATTTCCAGTATATAATACCAAATTTTTACAAAGTAACGAATATATACACAAATTACAAAGCACCTAGATAATAAATATAAGAAGCGAGAAAAAATATAGTTAAATAGCAATCCAAGTTGGAATTAATCCGGTTCGCAAAAAGAGGTCGTCGTCTCGCCTAGAGCCCCAGCTGGTTCGAGTTTCCTAAAAGTATAAAAAAGATCTAAATTGCTCAATAAATCATAATGTGATTATTAAATCGAGTTAAAATTAGTCGTCGAAAATATTTTGGTTGGGCAGCGCGGTCTTTCGGTAATTGGTATTGACTCACGTAAATTGCATTCCTCCATTTAAACTTGGGTCTTCAAAGTACCGCCTAGAGGCAACGCTTGCGTCAGCGCGACTCATCTTCCCTTTCCACGTTGGATCGCACAAGAAAAGCCCAAGACTTAGGATCCATCGGGCGGTGAATCAAACGGCCCTCCCCTCGCGGGCCAAACTCTATTCCCGCAATATGAGGATTCTCCGGACATAATGTGGCTATATATTCGCGAGTGCCGGTTATGGGCCGTACGGACTTTATGCGGTATTATCACCCCGCGGGGAGAGAGAGAGAGAGAGAGAGAGAGAGAGAGAGAGAGAGAGAGAGAGTAATACGACCGAGAGGGAGAGGGTAGGGGAGGGAGAGAGAGAGAGAGAGAGAGACGGAAAGAAGGGAGACCCGGTCGATAAAAGCCTTTCGGTCCTCCCCGACGATGAGACGGTTGGTCGATCCTCCGACGAGTTAGGTTTGCGACGTATATCGCGGAGGTCCCGTCGGAATGGTTTGCGAGAATGCCTCTTAAAACGTCGAAATTAAATTCCGACGGTGCGTCGATTTAGAGTCCCCTTGCACCGGTTCCGCGCTACTTACTTCCCACGATTCTTATTACTTAGTCTTCCTGGCTCTGTCTTTCTTTCTCTCTCACTCGCTCGCTCGCTCGCTCGCTCTCTTTTACTTTTTTTCACTTTCCACTCGGCACCACCTACTTTGCAACCCCTAACGTCGTAATGACAGCTGGCTCGTATACCATTATGTCCATCCCCCCCGCGGATCGCCAGACGAAAATACGCCCTTGGGATGGACCTACCTCGGTTTATCCCTTTTTTTTTCTTTCAACGATTGAACCGATCGGAATCATATCTGCGAGCGGCGTAAAAAACACTTCCCGTCGCCACAGCAGCGGTGAGATTCTCTCGAGTGCGCGGACTCGGCAAGATTTGTATACGAACAGGGAGAGGAAGAATAAGGGGACGCTTCGATTTTGATTTGCCGACAGGGGAGAAGCATTGACGTGTCCTTTAAATGGGCATTTTCCGCGCTGACGCACGATAATACTTCTTTCCGCTCTCTCGTCTCCCTTACCCTCTGCTATTATCTGTCCCTTGCTCTCCTCCTCCTATTCTTTTTCATGGCTTTATCAATTGTTGTCTTTGGCTTGGTTTCAATTAGATGCTTCTTACGCTCCCATTTTATCCTACGCTTTTTACTTTCATTGTTATTATTATCAACATTATCATTATTATCATTATCATTATTATTATTATTATTTTTATTATTATTATTACTATCATTATTATTCGTCTATATCGCGAAGGTGAGTAGTTTTAATTGATTCGAAATTCAAGGCAATTGACGTTGGCGGTATTGAATAGCTTTCGGATAATGAGAGCTGAATAGTTCCGTGTCCTCGCGCGAAGATTATTGTTGAGCTTTGACAAACCATTCACCCGCATATTCATTATTCCAATTATGTGCTTAATTATAATAAAACTCGTTTGCTGCTTTTTACGAGAATCAAACCAAATAAATAACTCAACGAAATTTTATAATATAAGAAAATAAAGTATAGATGTAATAAAAATTGTGTACGACGCAAGTATTTCAACAATGTCAATTTCAATTTAGAATAGTGTGAATTTTAATTAGTTCCTTTGTTTACAATTTTAATTATTTTCAATCTGCATAATTAAAGTTTCAAATGTAAAGTCAGTGCATAAATTAACTACACGTTATATTAGATATCTTACACAGTTGATAACTAAGAATATTATAATCCTCTTCTATACTGAATGTGTAGTTATTCAATTTCTTATTTCTTTTAGTATTACTCTGGTAGAATGTCGCGTGTATTCAGAACAATATAATTATTAGGTATTAGAAATGAACATTTTATAAAATATAATGGGTTCGAAGAAGAAACAAAAAATATATATCGATACTAGTCTTTTGTTGCTATAAAAACAAAATCTGGTTAATTCACTATGGCAAATCAATAAAGTTAAATTTTGAAACAAATGTACTCTCACAGACGTGCAATGTTGCAAGTGTATGATTAAAATTAATTAAAGATGTCAAATAAAAAAAGCACTTCATTTGATTCTGAATGCATTGGAGATAAAAATAAACAAGGTAGTAACTTTGTAAAGCAGAAAAGCGCCGAAAACGAGTGTTCACGCGGTTTTTATCCGACGCCGCTATATATTAAGTATTAAACGATTCTAATATAACACAATCGCATAAGCACGGAAAAGCCAATAGGGTAGTAAAGCACACATTACACTCGGAAGTGTTCGCATCAACGAACCTCATGGATAAAAACTCGTCGGCAAAACAATCGGAGGCGATTAACATTAATTTTTCGTCAATAGCCACAGCATTTTCGCACCTCCCCGGTCCTCGATTCCGCAATTTCCCGCATTAATAAAATTTCGGAACGAATGCACCGCTCGCTTGCACGCGTCTCGATCGAAAATTGAAAATAGAGTGGCCGCGCACTCGCCGATACTTGATGGGACGATAAATTTGGTCGGAAAACCCGCGGAATAAAAAGCTCTCGACGTAAATTTGAGCGAAACGCGTCAAGTGAGTCGCCTCGCGATCTAATAACGTGAAAACGCGGACGACTACTCGCTGGCAGAGCCCCTCCCCCCTCCTCCCTCCTCCCCCCCGCATCGCTCCCCTTTCCCACTGTTCGTTCCTTCCTCTCCATCTCGTTCAATTTGCGTTGTATACAGCAAACAACGGTCGAGATGATAAACGAACCGGCCACCCCCGCTAAATATTCATCGATGATGAAAGAGAGGCGCGCCGATCATGTGTTTATAATTACCTGTCACTCGGTGTAAAATCATTTCGGAATTTCATTAGCTCGGGGTTTATAATAGCCAGTGGAGAAGAAGAGAGGAAGAAGAGTCGAGGACTCGCGGAAACGAAGCGCGACGCTCGGACCACTTGGACAGCTGCCTCTTTGACCGGCTAGTGGCGCGGAATCTCACGCTTCCCGGAGACGCAGACCGAGGCTACCTATATATTGTACGTCGATTTCGGAAACGCCCAGGCGCGGGATGAATGTCGCGCGTCAATGAGCATGCCCGGCACACACAGTACAAAGCACCGACGCTCGCTCGCTCGCTCGCTTCCGTCCCCCTTTTCGCGTTTCGTCGAGAGGGATAAGGGACGTATATGATTTTAATTGACTGCTCTTTGATTTTATGCGACCGTGATTCTCACGGGTTCTCGGTTCTCGTTCGCCTCGATGAAAGAAAACGTTCTACAAAAGACCGAGGTGATTGCGTGTTCGGATTAACCTTTTCATTATCTTTATTTTACATCTCCGTCTCATTGTTCGTTACACTGCTACATTCACCTAATTTATCTCGCACTGATATTTCAAACCTCCCGACTAGCCGGTTTATCGATATTTATGTATGCGTATCTTCCGAATAATGTGATTGAAACATCTTCTTTATAAATGCAATAAGATTTTTCGAAATAAAAATTATACGATTTTCCATCGTTTGACAATGATCAAAATTGAGTTTCAAAAATATCGTTATAATTGGACAAATTATTTAAACTCGTACGAGAATCATTGAATTTTAAATATCCCTCAACAAATTGACAGACGTTATGGATATTAAATTAACTTAAAATATCACAACAGTATAAATTAAATGTTACTTGTACACGATATCAATAATTTTATCTCGCGCCCAAACCAAAACCAGGAAAATCCATTTCTCACTCCCCCTTGTATTTCAATAATCAGGAAAGCTTTACAGCCTCGACAGAAATCAAACGCAAAACCGGAGATAAAACGATCGGACCAACAAGCAATTTGTCTACGCGTTCGTTCGCCATGGAAAAGAAAGAACCTCCCTTTCTCTCTTCCTCTTCCCTTCCGCCCCTCTCACTCATTTTTTTTCTCCTTCGGGAAGGCAGTCAAATTTTTCAGCACCCCAATATTATTCGCGCAACCCTCCCGTGAAGATCAAAATCTTGTTCCCACATACAGTCGTCTCGTCTCGTCTCGGATGAATTATCGTACTTTTTATATTTTGTACCCGGCGTCTCTTGCCTTTGGTGGTAAGGTAACACGTCGTTACGCCGGTACAAAATACCCACCTTGATAATTTGATGAGGGAGTAATGCAGAGAGAAACCGAGAATACATTGAAAACGTACGCCGAGGTATAGAGAGAGCTGTTTGAAGCGAAAGGTTCAATCTATCGGTAGATCTATAGGTCGTATAATACAAAAGTAACTGAAATGGCCAGAGCTATTCAATCATGGAAATTCCGCGGGCGTGTGTAAGCATATAATAGGTGAAAAAGAACGGACGTTCTCATGGTTACCTATATGAATACCGAATGAATGAAGTACTCAACGCTACTTCGCGCATTTTTTATTTCAAATGGGGAATATATATATCTGTTACCTTTTGTGGGCATTTACACCTAATGAATCGTGCGACTGTTGATGGGGAAAATTGGAGTGATCAGTCATATTCTACTTTGATTAGAAAATCCTCTCTTCAAAGTTTTTCAATTATCACGAATACTTAACTGTACTGCCAGTCAATTTCGTGTGTGCTATTTTTATTTATACAAGTGTATGAAGTGAACAACTTGCATGAGAGTTGTATTCAAATAAATACAAATTTCATTCTAAGTGAAGTTAGATAAAAATATATAAACTTAAGTTAATTAAGAAACATAATTACAGCAGTACGAAAGCTACTATACAGCTGGATAAGATATATCTACTTCTTATCTCAAGATCTCGTTAATTTGAAGTTCGAAACGACAAGTACTTGATTCAAACACAAAACAACATAATTTTTATGCTTCCTATAATCTTATAAACTAATATTATAATATACAATTTGATTAATAATTTGTGTAATCTTTCTCATATTAATGTTCGCACGTTGTATAAACATTTTATTTAACTTTTTTATATAAACTTTCTCCTATTGACTTATATCTATAATTTATCGATAAACAAATAGAATGAATATTGCGAAACATTTGAAGTAATTTAAACGTTGATTGCAATCAGAAGATAAGATAATGATAGGTAATAATTAATTGACATATATAAAATATACACGATAAATATAATGTAAAATTAAAAAGAAAAACATATTTTAATTATTGAAATAACTATAATAAAATAATTGTTCATTCGAAAAAATCGTTTGAACCCGTCGTTTAATCTGGTTGCGTATAATCGAGAAGAATGATAATCGGTAAATCGTGTGGGAGAGAGGAGTTCCATTGCATAGTCAACGACGCGTGGTTAAAAGAATGCGCGTAACACCAGATAAATCCTCTCGTAGCGTAGGAAAAAGTAAACGCTTCGAGCGGTGTAAACATTTATCCCTCGGACAGCAGTAGCAGTAACACCCCCGAATATTTAGACTGAAATCGTAGAGAGTATAATCGTTTTATCCGCGAAAACAGCTGGTCGCCGCAAAACCCGAACTAGGCGAGCCCATATAGGTATATAATATACACACCCACCAACTCGCGAGTTTGGTATAACGTACTTTTATTTTTTTTTTTTTTTACACGGCGAGCTGTCAAACGCTACAAACTCCCCGACGCTGGAGCTAACTCGATTAAACGAGCCAAATGAATATTGAAAAGGTCGACTCGCAGTCTCGTCATTATAGGTTATTCGTATACCTATATGGACGTATGTATACATGGACGTACGTAAGTATATGTGTGTATATAAACAAATAGGCGTCCCACGATTTTCACCGCGTCGGTTTAAGTGGAAACCTCTGCTATTGACACGTGCGCGGCGCCGTGAATGCTTCGTGATATTTAATAAATAACGGCGGGTCTATTGCTCTCTCGCGCGATCCTAACGAGTTCGAATCTCTCTTGGTTGAAGACAAAGCCGACATTGGCTGGGATGAGCGCCCGGGGGGCCATCGACACGTGATGGATCTTCGGGAATTCGGAATCTCCGCGATACAATGGAGGAGAGAGAGAGGGAGAGAGAGGGAAGAGAGAGAAGAGAGAAACACTGCATAGCGGACCGATGCACCCGAGGCATGCTCGGGACACCGGCGAGGGTTAGGGTAATGGGTATGCGTGTATATGCATAACAGGGAACGGCTCTTCGCTTTCTTGGTGAGTGTGGGAGAGACTCGGAGAGTTCGATATATCCGCGATGCAGCGAGCCCGCCCGAGTTTGGAATGTATCTATACACGTGCGCACTGATACCTCCGATGCAAAATGCAACGGGTGGGTTGGATTTTTCATCGACTCGGTGAACCGACCACTCGTAAAGATATTCTCTTTCAGTAATACCCAAGTTTACCAATCGCTTGTACGAAGAGAGGGAGAGGGGAAGAGCGTCTCCGAATATCTCGGATGCTGAGAAGAACCTCTTCTCGCTCGGGTAACGGAGCAGTGTCTCGGCAATCCTATGAGAAATAACGCTGAGCATGCATTCTCTGCATTAGTCGATCCACGTTATCAGGTATGTACGGCTCGCTTTCTCATTTAGCCAAACATTTACCTGTATTTACCTCTTATCCTGCACCGATATACTCATTGTTAATACGGAATTTAAACCACTCTTACTCTTACTCTCTTCCTTGTGATAACCCTCGTGCAGCTATTGTCTTTTCCAAACCTTTAAATTACCATTAACATTTTATTTTCACCACATTCGTGTACATTTTATTATTTAAAAGTTACACGAAAGATAAGTAACGCGAAAAATATTATTATTTCAATAAATTACTGAAATGCAATTCAGTACCGAGTTTCTATATAATTCGGATTACAAAAAATGCTAAATAAAAAAAAGATCTTTCGTTGTCGTAATAGTACAGAGCGACAAATATAGTAGATAAATAAAGATTCGAATAAAAGTAATCGAGTTGAAAAAGAAAGACGAGTTAGTATAAAATAATGTCCGGTGGAGAATGTCGAATCGGTATGAAAAAGGATCATCGTCGCAGATGTGGAGGTGCGCGCAGTGACGCGTGTGCGAAAGCGTGTTATTAAGTAAAGCAGAGACTGTTGCTCAGTTTTTAGCGTGTGGGGTAGATCTAAATGGAACTGCGACGCACTCGGTGTAACTCGTTTAATAAACGGTAAGCGTAAGCTCCCTCGGAGTGTGCGAACGCATAAAAGCACCTTCGAGTGCATAGTTGATGTGCGTGTATATATATATATATATGGGGTATTCCACGTGAAGTGGTCCGATCAAAATTTTAAAATGCCCCAAATTTTGGGTACACATTGCAAATGTTTTTCAGAATACAGAAAAAAATTTTTAGGTTCTGGAATTTATTAGTCCAAAAGTTATTCTAACCTCAAAAAGTGAACTTTTTCCAGTTTTTTTCAACACCAGCTGGGTTCATCGCTATTTAACTCAAAATCTATCAACTTTTACTATAGAACATTATATGTAACATTCGTTGCTAATTATGTCTAGAATTTATCCTTCTGGGTTAGAATTTCTAATTTCAAGGTAAATGTTAGATAAACTACATGTCAATATTCAACTTAAAAAAAATCTAACTTCGCCACAATTGATTTTTTTATCCAAAAGTCCAAAAGAAAGCTTGGAGCAATACCTTTCAAATGGTCTGTAGCATTTTTATGGCCTTCAATTCTGCAAAAAGTTATGATAATTTAAAGAAAGACAAAAAATTCACAAAAATTAACATGGTATTTCCCATTTAAATTTTTAAAAAAATTTCGTGTTTCTTTAAATTATCATAACTTTTTACAGAATTGAAGGCCATAAAAATGCTACAGATCATTTGAAAGGTATTGCTCCAAGCTTTCTTTTGGACTTTTGGATAAAAAAATCAATTGTGGCGAAGTTAGATTTTTTTTAAGTTGAATATTGACATGTAGTTTATCTAACATATACCTTGAAATTAGAAATTCTAACCCAGAAGGATAAATTCTAGACATAATTAGCAACGAATGTTACATATAATGTTCTATAGTAAAAGTTGATAGATTTTGAGTTAAATAGCGGTTAACCCAGCTGGTGTTGAAAAAAACTGGAAAAAGTTCACTTTTTGAGGTTAGAATAACTTTTGAACTAATAAATTCCAGTACCTAAAAATTTTTTTCTATATTCTGAAAAACATTTGCAATGTGTACCCAAAATTTGGCGCATTTTAAAATTTTGATCGGACCACTTCACGTGGAATACCCCATATGTATATATATGTATACGGGCTGGTGTGTGCTCGTGTATTACGAATCGGGAATGTGTGTGTGTGGGAGCTAGCAGACGTCACGATTGCCATTGCGTAGTCGTCGGTGGCTCTCGAATGCGCAGTACTTCAGACGAGATGGAGGAGGCAGAGCGCACTAGGAAGGGATAACCCTTCGAGCGGACGGGGGAACAATGGATTCGCGATACGCGTCTGCCAAAGCGATAGAGGGACGGAGGCAAGATCGGCACGGTATATATATACATATACCTATATATACCTACGTACCTATACGTACAGATATATAGATATCGAGAGAGAGGGAGGAGGGAGGGAGGGAGAAGCGCAAGAGAATCCAAAGCGCGCTCTCGAGAGCGCGTCAAAGTGCGACGCCATTGTCGCTTAGTAATGGAAAGGATCGTTCGGTTCCTCGATCGTCCATACGCGAGAAAGACAGATAACGAGGCTGTACCTATACACACAAACCAAAAGACAGATGTATAGACAGAGAAAGGAAGAGATAGATAGAGAGAGAGAGAGAGAGAGAGAGAGAGAGAGAGAGAGAGGGAGCGAGAGAGGAAGTTTACCTTTTCGCGCGAGGTAAATCGAAATTCGATTGTTTCGCTCGTAGCGGAGCTTTGGGCATCGATCGCATGCAAATCGGTGCTTTTCGGCTACCTCCGATATACGCTATGTAAATAGACCGGGCGAATCCCTTGCGAGACTTTCCGCAGTCCTCGTCCTCTCTCTCTCTTTATCCCCTTGTCTCTCCGTCTCACTCCGTCGCGAGTTCGTTGCCTAATGTACCATGGCCCGGCGAAAAGTGGGTCATAAATTTTCAATTTTAACGCGGTACCGCGATTTTCTGGGTTAGGCGACTTGGCCGTCCGCTTATCGGTCGCCAGTGTTTTTGGCCGCCGCCGCCGCCGCGCGCGGGATTTACACGGATTTAC
Organism: Theocolax elegans; assembly: GCA_026168455.1. NCBI lineage: Eukaryota > Metazoa > Arthropoda > Insecta > Hymenoptera > Cerocephalidae > Theocolax > Theocolax elegans. Next base: position 34,231,824 of record CM047430.1, on the reverse strand, counting down.
TAATGCTCGCGAGCGCGCCCGTGCGCCCGCGCGCACTCTCGGCTCTTATCGCAATTTCACCTCGGTGTGTAATTTATGGACCCAGGAACGGCGACGTCTTTTTTTCCCTCGGTCTCTCGCAATTTTGAAATTTATACTTTGAACGGATAATGCGATCATTACCCTCGCGTGTTTGCACGTGTATCGCAACCGGTAAACAAAATTCGGGCGCAATTTATGAGATTATATGATTAAGCACATATATGTATATATACCCACTCGTTCAAGAGTTATGTGTAGATTATAATAACAGTTAAATTTCTATTGATTTATCTATTTTTCCGAGTTCAATATGTATATAAACCGCCGCTGAATCATTAGCCGTACAATTGTATAGCGTTTGATTGTCCTATGTAAATAGATATGTTTATTTTAATTTATGGTTATTACACACGCGTGCATATGTAAAAAATATTTAGCACTAAATAATTTATCGCTGGAACCCGGGATGTGTCAACGTTTCGTTAAAAACACGTATACGAAACAAGATATACCAAACGTCGAGCAATTATTTTACACCGTTTTGAGCAATACGTGTAGTGAGATAGTGAGATATAATACAACTTTTTTCCTGTAGAAATTTTTAAATAATCTTTCCAGTTAATTGTTTTATTACACCAAAAAATTTAAGTTGATTTAGTACTCGGGATATTTTAATAATATTACTTGCTATTTGTTATTCTAACCAAATATTTTCTAATAGATTATTTTTACAAATGTGTAAAGTACATGTATATTGCAACAATTTTACTAATAATAATAATAATTCGGCAAAAAATATTGGGTACATATTTACAAAACTTAAAGACGTCAGAGATAATTCTTGATTAATTATATTCATGTAACTTTGGAATATATTTCTTGGGATATCATTATAATAATAATATAACGCGAGATATTAAAATCTATCGCTTCAGTATAAAAACATTTATTTTTAAATCCGATACAAAAGAACGTACGGGTATATCTGTATATTAAAGATGTAGCATATCTATACACTAGAGATTATTATTTTCATCTAAATAACAGTGAGAGGAGGATTGTCTTTTCAAGTTTGGAATAAATCCATCCTGGAGAAAAGTCGGGAACACGCTGAGTAATCAAAGCTGACTTTCATAATCTCGTGCGCCGATATATTTTCTGTCCTGTAAATCTGGCCTCTTCCTCGACGATCTCGCGAGTCAGAGAGAGAGAGAGAGAGAGAGAGAGAGAGTTACATGGAGCGAAACGCGGGGGCGCGCGCGCCGTGTCAATCGATTTAAATTAAGCGAAGTTTCCGGTTGGCTGGGGCCAGAAATGTTAGTAAAGCAAACGCAATCCGCAGGAAGATCTTGTCAGTCTCAGGCTCGAACTATTTACTGCTCTGATTCTACACGGTCCTCTCATCACGCGCACGTGCTCCATATAAGCCCCATATGCCACTCGCAATGCCGTGGCTCACCGTATACCGAGTAGTTTTGACTTATATACCTGCGGTTATATTATGCTTAGACACGAGAGAACCCCCCGCCATCCAACACCCCTTCCTACCCTTCCGTTACTTTCGTCGTTGTTAATTTTGGGTAGCCTAGTTTTTAACTTCGACATAAATATATATATTTGTGAAAAATTAAGCATAAATGAAAGTTTCATCGCTTTTGATGTATATGCAACTATTCTGTGTAATATATCTTGATATTGATTTATTTTCGTGAATGCATTACAGGTACTGAGCGAGATGTCTAGTAAACTTTTTAAATACTATATTGTTTGCTGATACATCACGAATACTTTCATTTTTATAATTAATTTTTTTTAATATTAATATACTTATACTTATCCGTTCTCTAAACAAAAGAGAATTTGTTTTAAATTTTTAAAAATTCCATCGGTTTTTTTCTAGCCGTATTTTATAATAGACTGTGTTTAATATACTCCCGTTGGAATTTTTACAAAATTGTGTATAAAATTTATTATAAAAAATCGCAGCAATTTTTTTAAAAATTAATAATTTAAAAATTGTATACTGAACTAAATATTTGGTTATATAATTATATAATATTTTAAACAACTGTATGCAAATTAAAATCATACTTTGTGAAATTTTACTTTAAATTATAAAATTAATTAATAAAAACTTACGTTTATATAGTTTTGTAACTTGTTGTTATCCATTAGATTTTAGCATTAAACTTTATCTAATCGACATCTCTTAGATCAATGTATTTCTAATTGTTAAATATGTAATATACAATAAAAATCAATAAATATTATGTATAGCTTAATTATTAATTGTAAAAGTAAACTGTAATATATTGTAATATTAATTAAGTGTAAGTAATAAGTGTAATTATTACAAATAAAAATTATATCAATGTTATACTGTACCACAATTAATAAGATAAATTAATAACGTGATTCTTTGATATTAACTTATCTTTGCGTAGTCAATATTTTACCACCCAATCTACATAGCTTTTTGTCAGCTTAACAGCATTAACCAAGACCAAAAGAGAGAAACCAGAAGCAATACAAAGCAACGGTAAGTGGGCGGTTCTGATTTCACCTCGTCTCCCGTTCGCGCGTGTGGATAATTGCATTTATCGTTCGAACACTCGATATATACGCGATCCGTTCTCTCTCTCTCTCTCTCTCTCTCTTTCTCTCTCTCTCTCGGCTTCGTTCTTTTCTGAAAAAGTTGCCGAAAAAGAAAGCGGGAAAGAAAAGATAAATAACCGCGAAAAAAAGAAACCACCAGAGGTACGAGACGGCCGAGTCACTTCGCGCGCTTGCTCCGCAAAAAAGGTTAAAATCCGTTGAATACACGAAAAGGAAAGAGCAAAATATCGAAATTCGATGCATCTCATACCCTGTATGCGCGGCGTTTCAAGCCCGAGAACAGCTTTTTCAATCCTATAATGCCGTGAAGGAGTCGCTTCGGAAAGGGAGGCCAGTCGCGCGGGATGATTCGGCTTTGGGGAGACTTTATGGTAAGCGAGTTCGATTCCCCGTTATGGCGATGCGCTTCTATATCTCTCTTTCTCGTTGACTTGACTCACTCTGCGTCTCGATGTTGTATATACCGGCGAAGATGCGTACAACCGACTACGAGGGTGAAAGGGGGGGGGGAGAGGGGGGTACGGCAAAAAAGAAAACCCGGAATTTCGCTCGAGCTCTACGGATTTTCGAGGAATATGTCCTTCGCGACTTCTTACATAGTTAAGGCGGACTCTTTAGCCCAGCCTCGTCCAAGCTTTTTTCTTTATTAGTCATACTTTATCACTCGGCTTCTATACGGCTTCTCCGCTCTACTTGTTTATTTTACCCTCTATTTTTCGCCGAGGCTTTTCAACTTTTCCTATGAAACTGCAATTTGAAACTTTAATTACATTTCCTCTTTAATGGAAAAGGAAGGACCCTAGTAGAAATTTAAAACTAAGAACTAGGAATTAAAAATTGGTAGTTAATACCTTGTGATGAAACGCTTTTTCTCCCATTTTACTAGCATTTAATAGAATGACCATAACCTCAAAATATTTAAATATTCTTTCCAGCTTTCCGGAAAGAGTAAACTTCAAAATTCCTATAGTTTCGGATGGGTTTTTAACGTTTTCGTCTGATTAACAACTAATTTCTGTTGTATTCCCAGTATTTACGAAGATAAACGCTGTTTTATTCGATTTTTCACTTGTCCATTTTTAATAGATATTTAATAGGACATAACTAGACTCAACTGTAATCTATATTTACAAGCTCAAAAATGGGAGAAAAATAGGATTTTACTTTAATAAATGGTCATAAAATGTGAGAAAAAGCGTTTCATCGATAGGAGAAAAATGGGCACATTTTTCGCCTATTTTTTGCCCATTCTATTCAAACAGTCTATTTAATACTTATTTAATGGAATATGATTTCTACCAGGGGAGACATCGCGAAAATTTATCAACTCTCCGACCCTTGTTTATTATGAATAAAATCAGTGGTTTATGTAAGCGCGGGTAAAATTTCAACTAATTATCCTTTTCATCTCTAGAAAAAAAAAGTTCTATGTTATTGTATGGTATACATAGTATATACATAGTCTATGTGGTTCATTTAGAAATACGATATACCCTATACAAGAGTAAAACATTGATCAAGTTATAAAATTCAATGTTGAGCACGAATTGTATACGTAGTTATTTTTGGATGTCGTAGAAAATTTTGCTGTCAATCACCGGTCTTGACACCAACTTTGGTACTCTTAACGAAATTAACTCCCATCCGAGGGCTGGTGAGTCGAAAACGTATACGCTCGCCGACGGTTTTCCGATACGAAAACTGCCACGTGATTCCCTGTATGAAACGAAACGCGTAAAAACTCTATCCCCTTAAGGTTTTATCAGCAAACGAATAATGAGACGCGTAATTAACTATTATATAAATATTTGGGGTTCACTTTTTCAAGCAGTTTATTTATCCACTATTATTACGCGGTATGAGTTGAGTATATTATATATGTTGCTTATTATTAAACTGTTATTATTGTCCTTTGCCTGACGAAAAAAATATATATTTCATAATTTTAAAATATGATTTAATTAAATTCTTGGAAGTTCAGAAAATGAAGTTTTTCGTTTAATTTTCTTATTTAACGTAATTTAGATTGGCGGAAATTATTAATTAAAATGGAAAATGAGTGGACGTGTTACGCGATTGAAAATCTTAATAAGCATTATTTCATCATAATTCGCGATATTATTGGAAATATTTCGTAATAGATATATTCTTTATTTTTTTATATAGTTCATCAAGAACGTAAGTTCATCATTAACAAAAATATCTATATTACATTTGTTCGAATAAATTACAAGTTACGCAATTTTCAATTAGAAATTTGTGCTATAATTAAATTCATTATTATAAATTACAAGAATATTATATTTAAACTGCTATATTCTAAATATAATATGAGTAATACTAATTAATGTATAAATTTGAAAATAATGTAAGAATTTCTCTGTAAAGATATAAAATCGGTTTCAAAATGATAAACAATTATTTATTCGATCAGTTCGGTTATTATATCGCGAAATTTTGTCGTCTACGTTATAACTGCTAGAAAAAGATGCTCCACTTTAATGGCAAAACCCAGCAGACACGCCAGACAGGCGTCGATAAAGATCAACGACTATTTAAAATATAATCCTCGGTTCCCACATTTTCCGAAAAAGCAAAGTAAGGAGACCTGCTAGATCTAAAAAAAGTCGTTTGTTTATAACGCGCTAATGCAAGTAAAAAATGATTGAGGTAAATAAATTTGATAAAATTCAAAAAACGGTTTTCTCAAAAGACAAAAAATATGAAAAGATAAAAGTAAGTAAGAAAATACATACGAGTACAATAAATCTTAATTAGAAAAAACTTGTCATTGCAGTAATTTGGAACTGATCATTTGTATATGATTAATGAATGCGTGAAAAACATTCACAACTGAAATTCAAAAGAAGTAGATGAACGTGACAAAGCATTTTTTTAACACTCACTTAATCTTTTTTACAAGGACAGCTTTTTAAATAGGCTTAAAGTGAATTTGAACTAATGGCTCGTAGAATTTTGTCATTAAAATTACGTATATACTTGAAATTTGAAAGCTAAATGAACAAAAGTTGAAATAAAAGTAAAAATAAAGATAGTTGGAAATAAAATATAGAAATAACTGAGGTATTCTTTCGTAATAAGCATAGAGTTGTAAACACATGTAAAATCGAGTAAGCGCGAATTTACGAGAAAAGTAGATAAAAGATATCTCGTGTTCAAAGTATCGACATCTCATACCAGACGCAGTTTCCGGCGGCATTGTAAGTGGCGCCTACACCGCGAACATTCCCTTGCGCAGCGAAGCGAAGGTCGTGTAGCGGCTTAGCAAGAATGCGAATCCTCCTTACGTATCGATGATTTAGTTTAAGCGCTAACTAGGTAACGCCTGCTCCGCGAGTACGTAAATCTTGGGGGCCCGGAGCGGAACTCGGTTTCTCTCTCTCTCACTCTCTCTATCTCGCTGTCTCTCGCCGTCTCTCGCCGTCTCTCGTTCTCTCGTTCGCTGGGAGTACACGGGGTGTCTGTACGGGAAACAGCGCGAGATAGAGAACAAGAGCGACCGACCGAGCGGTAGATTTAGTGTATGAGGCGTCGACTCCGCCCAGAAACCGCGGAGTTCGAGTTAAATGGTTTATGCAAGAACGAACGAAGCGGTAATGAAGTTCTCCATACCGGCATTACAAAGAGAAAGAGACCTTTATACCAAGGGGGTAAAGGAGAAATAGAAGGGAATAATCGACGCGCCGATTTATCGTGGTCGCGAGGGTTAATACAGTTACATACGGGACCGAGGGAACTCGCCCGTATGTAACCTCGAAATTTACGACGATGTGATATTCCATAGGAGAAAGAAACGAGCGAGAAACCGTATACCGTGTGCGCGCGCGTGTGTGTGAGAGTGGTGTTTGCGACCCACCCACGCACCGCGCGGAGGAAGGAGAGAAGGGAAATTGCCCGCGTATTATCCTGGATTACCTTGACCAATAAATACACGACAATGAGTTTAAGCAGACCGTCGATGGAGTTGTACATCATCGTCCAGACGATTTTTCATTCTGCGGCGAACGGGCCTGATAATTGCACCCAGCCAAGACAATATTCGGTGGAACGATGAGACGCCTCGTACGTTTGACGGCACGCTGGGTAATAAAACAAGTTTGAGAATGCTCGCCCGAGCACAATTGCCACGGCTCTTGCCGCGCGTTTAATTAGTTTTGGCGATGCCTGCGACGGCGATCAATTATTTTCCGTTAATTTAAGGGTGACTGGCGTTGTTTAATTACTCAACGAGTACGATAAAAAAAAACACATACGCGCTCGCGCGAGACCCTGAACATTGTTTATTTAACTGAAGTCCAGTATATCGTCAATTGATTTGTTTCACTTGAATTTAAACTAGTTTCGATTATTTATTTTGTGTCAAACGTTACTTTATCGAACTCGTGTTGTTCGTTATTTATTTTTGAGTGTGACTTCTATTATTTGTAACTGAAGTTAATACTTGTATAGTTTTCGTTTAAACCATAATAATTTATTCTTCTTTTACAATACATCTTTGCCGTACGAATACGTGATCATTACTGATCATGAGAGAGAAAAGAAACAAATTAATCGAATACGATATAATTATTGCTCGTAACAATACCAAAATTCTTACGCTGTATACTCGTCGTTGATACCTACTATTAAATACGGTTTGACATGTGACTTTTACACTTAACTTGGTATAAAATAGCATTACCAAATTTCGTTCCGTGTTACGACTTTACAAAGTTACGCATATCGAAATCAAAATTATAAAATGTTAATAAGATACGAGAGAAAAGATGTTATTAATCGACGATTGGTAATACAAATACCTAAATTTGTCTGAACCTCAACTACTCTAGTTACATTATCTTTACTCGGATAAAGTTTAACTACGCATTCCAATGGATACTGCATAAGTGGTTGGTTCTCTTCACATACAATAACTATGGTTCCTACCTTGAGGTTAACGTTCATTAATTTCATAACCTGAATTTGATACTTTGAAATAAACAATAAAAATAGCTCAGTTATGGTAGAGCGAAATTTCGAAGTAGAAGATGGGAGGTTCAAATCTCCAGAGGAATATAATTTTATTTTTTAAATTCAAATAAATTAAATGCCATAAATTTGCAATGAAATCGACAATCTTTTAATCAAATTTAAATAATTATTATGGATTAAACCTAGCAAAACCATGGATTTTGCTCATTAGCCACTTTTTACACGCTTTTGCCATGATTATGCAAATAAATTTTTCGCCATGATTTTCCAATGAAATTTTTTCTACGCTGGCGAGTATGATATTTTATATCTGAAGTACTAACTCTGAATGTGTCTAATGGTGTAATTGGTAAGTCCTCCGTTTTTTCATCAATAATTAGACAATTTGATGAAGCTTTACGTTTATTTATTCTTGATACGATTTTAACTCTAGTTCTGTACATCGAATTAGAAGTAGTCATATTAATGCCGCCGATTATGTTGTAGGTATTTTAAATATCGGTGTCTGCAATATTTTGTGCATTTTGTTAATAATTATATTAGATTGGGATCCAATATCAAGCTATGCAAGGTATTCATAAGGTTGCTCTCGATTGTCGTATATGTTAATCTTGACTGCCGATAAAAGTGTCTCACTAATTGTTATTAGAATTTTATATGCGACAGTCTTGCTTAAAGTCTCCGTTTGTGTCAATTCCTTTGTGGGACGGGGGGGGGGGGGGGAGAGGGATTTTTTTTGTATTATGTTTTTTTCCGTAAACTCTACACGCACGACTTAAGCAACTTTTGACTGTATGACCATAATCTTTAAATTTTAATATTTCATCATGTCTTGACATAAAGGCAGTTTTAAAAATGTTTCGCAAGCGTAAATCGCGTGATTTTGTTGACAAATCGGATATACCAATCCTGATGTACCTGTATGAGTACGGATAAATGTTTCTTCTTTAGTTGATCTATATTCACTACTATCAGATGCAGCTTCTTCCCCTTCCTTTCTTAATTAATGATCAAGTTTTGTGTAAATAAATAAATAACGTATCCTATTGAGAAGTGGGTTCGTGTAAGCTCTCCAATGCATTTAAATACCTTCCGATTTTGTCAATCATTTGTCGTAGATTAATTTCCGATTCTTTGGGCAAATATTGCAAATCAAATAATGCAATTACGTGTTAAATAATAATTTATTTTCAAACCTAAGGGGAGGTACTATACTCAGTGAAGGTTATACAAAACCTCGCGCATCCTCTAATGTTTATCGCCGTGTAGATGGTTGCCATCTTGTCGCAAAGATTTGTGCAGCCGTTGACCGTTGAACACAGTTGCTGAAACCACGAGAGAGTCGATGCGCTGCGCAGCTGAATTTGCTCAATTCATCTTGTCGATGGTTGACTTTAGAAATCCGAAAATTTGTTATTAATTTCGCCGTATTTGAAAATACGAAAATACGAATGTTTTAACACTATCACTATTTGCTTGTGTTGTTTTTTCAAGTATTTTTGAACACCAGCTGTGTTTACCGTTATTTACTTCAAAATCTATCAACTTTTACTATAGAACATTACATGTAACATTCGTTGCTAATTGTCTCTAAAACTTATCATTCTGGGTTAGAATTTTTAATCTCAAGGTCAATGTCACAAACTATACATGTCAATATTCTACTTAAAAAAAGTGTAAGTACGCCCCAATTGATTTTTTCATTCAAAAGTCTAAAAAAAAGCTTGAAGCAATACCTTTTAAACGGTCTGTAGCTTATTAATGGCCTTAAATTTTGTGCAAAGTAATGATGAAAAAAAACGAAATTTTTTTAAAAATTCAAATGGAAATTACCATGTTATTTTTTAAAAATTTTTTGTCTTCTTGATTCTATCCAGCTTGAAGGACCATATTCGTTATTTATTATTGAGTGTGACTTTTCTATTATTTGTGACTGAAATAAATACTCGTATTATTTACGTTTAAACAATAATGTTTTATTCTTCTTTTATAATACGTATTTGCTGTACGAATGCGTGATCGTTACTGATCACGAGAGAGAAAAGGTACAAATTATAAAAAAAGAAACATAGGTGGCGCATTTAGCGTGCGCAAATTCAATTCTTATAACGACATGAACAAACTAAAATAATACGCGTAGATCTGTCTAGTTAGTGTGCTCTGCAGAATATTCATTACAACTTGAGCGTTACCGTCTATCTAAAAAATACATATTCAAACTTAAATATAACTATGATACGTTGTTACAAATCGTTTAATAACATACAATTTGCATTTATTTTTACTTAACTTTTCATTTATTAAAATATGTTCCCATCTCCTCCCGCCTTACTAAGCTTTTGATTCGCCGATATTCGTATAGAATGGTTATTTAATATCCTCCCTTATCGTGTCTCCAACATAAATTCTATTTCTATTTCAAAGTTATTCAATACCGATGATTCGTATAGATTTTGTGCAAATATTATGAAAATATAATCATTCGGTGATGTTTGTATATAAAATTATGAGTATATTGGTATTTCCAAAGTAAAATGTAATTTTAAATCGCAGACAGTGAGAAACTGGAAATCATACGTCAGAGCATGTCGCAAGATGACCCTGCACGCGACGCCAGCGTGATATTCTGTGTCTGTGTATAATAAGAATGAACGACCATCTCTCTAGCGAGTTCACTCTAACCGGAGATCTAGTCGGTTCACTCTAGCGGTGGGAAAAATCGCCATCCAGAATGCGACGTACTTTCAAGTTTCAACAGTCACGAATTTATGCACATGAAAGTTTAATCGTCTGGTAATATACATACATATATATATATATATATATACACCTGTGCATTTATTGGGTTTTCCACATGTTTTTCGAACTTTTATTAAAAAACATTATTATCATATAAAACTTACAACTTATAAATACGCACACACACACAAACGCGCGCGCGCACGCACACATATGGAGCATTCCACGACAAGTGAACGGATAAAATTTTAGGTACAGACTAGAAATGTATTTAAAAAAAAACAGAAATAATTTTTAGGTACTGCAATTAATATGTTCAAAATTTATTCTATCCTCAAACGTTAAATTTTTCAATTATTTTTCAACACCAACTGTATGTTTACCGCTATTTATCACAAAATCTATCAATTTTTACTATCGAACATTACATGTAACATTGGGTGCTGATTGTCTCTAGAAATTTCCCTTCTGGGTTAGAATTCCTAATTTCAAGATCAATGTCTCATAAAATATATGTCAACATTGATCTTGAAAAAAATAGTAGCCTCGCCACAACTGGCATTTATGTATATATATGTGTGTGTGTGTGTGTAAAATGTGTAATACTGAAAGTATAACAAATAAGATAATATTTTAAAATAAGTAACAGTGTTTAATCAGAATACTTTTTTAATAAAATACAAAATAAAGACAAAATAATGATCAAACATTCGAGACTTATTATTAGTTTATAAGAATATTAGTAAATAATGAATAGATGTGTAAAATAAATATCATATTCTAATAGAGCAATATGATCAAATTTAATTTGATACACTTAATCCAGAAATATTTATTTGCATACGAAACTGCGAGCAAACGCATCGTATAGCATACAACTGCAGCGCCGGAAAGTAAGTTATTAATAATTCGTTTAAAACAACTCATCGACCAAGTTAAATAATAAACTAAAAAGAAAAATTTTATTATCATACAGATTGAATCTAAAAGAGTCTTACTTTTATTTGATCCCTTTAGCAGAGAAACGCAGAAGTTGTCGCTAAATCGAATCGTTAAATCAAACGGATATCTAACACGCGCTGATTGGGCTTGTTTCCTCTCCGAGAGATGCATTTCTTAATCCACTCTCGGGAGGGAGGTACGCGCGATTTCTGTTTTAATTGACGAGGGGTATAATTTATGTTCGCTCTGACGAAAAGTTGTATACGTATGCATTATCTCGGGGTGTGGATCTTGGAAAACCGACGTCTCTTTCAGAGGAAGAAAAAAAGGAAGAAAAAATGGAAGGAAAGGAGAAGGCCGCGACTTGTCGAACATAACGTTTAATGGCCGAACAATTTAGCCCTTAATCCAATTTCCACGGAGCTTCTTAAGAGCGTAGTTTATTGCAATTAGTTACCATGAGAGGAAGAAGAGCGAGAGGAAGAGAGCGATAGAGAAAGTTATAAACGACACGAGCCTACTACGACGCCGCGAGCTCGTAAATTGATTATTTGATTTGTCCTTTTTCTCTTAATTTCGCGCCCCCCGGCTGCTCGTCCGCTCATCGATTCTCATACGCGTCCCCTGGCAATCTTCTCCGGTGCTTCTTAAAGAGGAGAAGGGAAGAGAGAAAGAGGAGAGAAAGAGGAGAGAAAGAGGAGAAGAGGAAAAAGCGAGCTGGACTGTACGTAATCACGTAATTAGACGCATTAAAAGGGACCTCGTAAGGGGTTACCTACCACTTTAATTCCCAAATTTCTCGGGCGGTATATTAGTTGGTTTGACCGCGCAGAGAAAGAGATCGAAGCTTGCGAGGCCACCTAGGGGGATCGAGAATAACGTGACCGTACGAGGGAGAAAGAGATGAAGTGGGACTGAGAGAGAGAGAGAGAGAGAGAGAGAGTAAGCGATGCCACGAAGCTGATGCCGAGCCCGTGCAATTCAGAACCATTAGCGAAATTGCGCTCGGGAAACACAGTCCTTCCGTTTCGAGGCCCGTGTTCGTCCGCATAGTAAAAAACTTATTCTGTCTTATTTTTTGTCTCTCGTTTCGGCGCAAAGTTGAGTTTTTTATATTTGTTTTGAGCCGCGCTTTGTTTTATCTGGCGTGTACGCTTCCTTTCCCAGCTCGGTCACTCGTTAGGGCCAACTTGTTCACGATTGTTTATGCGCACTGTTTTCCTGCGGCTAGGATTTCATACGCTAATTAATTCGTTAAAACTTCATTCAAATTTATCATAAATTAATTTACATATAATACTACATTCTTTATACATAAACTGTGCAATAATCATAGTCATTTTAAATTAATATAATTCGTTTAAATAAACAAATAAAAATAATTGTAATAATTGAAAAAATTAAATATATTTGTTTAAAACTGTGAACGATATTAAGTAATATAATTTTATGTTTAATCATTTTAGTTAATAATAAAATGATTGAAAAAAAAAATATATATATATATATATTGTAATGGGTGTTGGGTTCCTAAGTTTATAAATTGGGGAACACAATTAAGAATAACTGAAAAGCTAATGAAAGTAATTTATGAAAAGTAATTAAAATAGCATTTTTTCCATGGTAATAATATCAAACAGTTCTCATCGCATTAATATGTTATTACGGTAGCTCATTTCAAATTCGATATGGAAAAACATATTTTTTAAATTTATCAGTTTTGCATATATCAGTAGCAAATAGGGGTTTTAGGGTCGCCAATAACAAATCTTTTGACAGAGTTGGTACATTAAAAGGGCAATTTTAATATGCGTACGTGTTTGAAAATATGTCGATTTTTCACAAAAAACATTATGCAGAAATTTTTAAGGTCGTTAACAACGATTCCTTACTTTGACAATTGCGAAAATATAAATTTAAGGAAATCATTTATATCAAATGATTATTGATTGAAAAATATATACACAATATATACTATGTGATTTTATATACAATTATTATGTAAAAAAATTATGCAAAGGATAATTTTAAATAGTGATAATTTGGTCTACGTCACATTAATATATTAAATTGTATTCCCCAATATAATTTTAAGATGAGCTCAAATTCAGTTTCTACCGACAAAAATATATGTTCAGAATGTCTTACACAGCAGGCGTAGACTTGTCCCTTGCAGGAATTTACCGAGAAATAGACGATGTTGGATACGAAGTACCTTCAGTGTCCGCGAAATACGACTGCTTATTCGTTAACTTGTAGGACAGTAGGAATGTCAGGAGTCTGGTACTCCTCTTCATTTAAGTGCATACCAATAAATTAGCTCAAATTAAATGCATTCTGTTGCTCTTGCTGTTAGTTTCCCATAACTTCTAACATTACTGTGTTCTCATTCAGAAATTCTCATATATATTAAATCTTTCCTTTCTTCATTTAATTTTTAGCCCTCATAGATATCATTCATTTTTAAATATTTTAACAACGTTTCTATGTATTTACTGAAAATTTCAATAAAATGTAAAAAATGAAAAATGTCTGAAGTGTAAGAAATCAGGAATTAAACGATAGTTTTAAACTATGCTGAGATATTAATACTAATCAAAAGTTCGAATTTCTTGAATTTGAAAGTATTTAATTCTTATAATAAGAAAAAAATGTATAAACTTTTATCAAAACAAATAGAACAGTACCCTTGAATTCTGATGAATCTGTCATTTTTTAATTGGATACATTCGTTGAATAATAGATAATTTTTTCGTAAATTTCTAGCCAATACAACTGTACAACATAATTTTCAAAGGTATAATAATCTAACGAATATAAATTCAAACTTTTGTGGAGTGATAAATTACATCGATATATGTAGAGCAGTTTTCTTCTTGTTTCATCATAAATGTCTATATTTTTTTATTATAATTAAACATTAAAAGGTTTAAACGCCGGTATTTTGATGTATTTAATAGTTGACAATCTTACGAATCTGCAGGAAAGTTTGTATAAGTTTTATATTAGTTCTTTTAAAGTAAGCCGTAAATTTGATATTTGTGAATATACCAGACGAATGTTCAAAATGAATTTGCAAGTACAGACCAAGACGGCGAGACATGAAGTACATATTTAGCGAAAGATGTACGTTTTTCCGACGACTCAAATTGTGAAATGTAATTACAGTATTTTTCCTGCTTCATATGAGTACAAAATAAGTTTACCAAACCTGGCACTGGCGTGCATGTATATAATTATTAAAAAAAAATGGCCGTTCAAAAAAATTGTTTGGTTGTAATTATGTTTGATTGTTGAAATTTTCTTACGTACGCCAGAATTATAATAGTTTAAAAAAAATTGAATTATATAAAAAATAACATTTATTTATAAAGTGACTCGGTAAACCTAAAATTAAATGCGAATAAAAATAGTAAATCGGTACACGATGAAAAAAACCGCTGCCAATTAATTGGCACGTAGCTTTCTCACATTCACATGTCATTCAAAGGTAATACATTACTCCAATATAGTATTATTTAATTATTTAAAACAAAATGTTATATAACATTTCTAAAAATATTATACTTTTCTGATTGAAACTTATATAGCTAGTAATTTGCGTTATTAATTCTAAATTACATTGAACAAAATTTTCATCAATTGGCATAGAAAATTTTAGGTGGCATTAATTAAAAATATAGAAAATTATTTTTTTTACTTTTTTTAAAATTGTTTAAAAATATTTTCTTCCAAAAATACTATGAAGTTATTATGTTAAACATATAATTATCAATAATTTGACAACTGGTTTTGTTCATAATAAGAAAATTCTGTTTAAATACATTGAATTTTTGCAATTGATATAAAAAACTTTTGATGATATCAATAATTAAATAGTACTGCTTTAGCAATTGTAAATAAAATACCATGTCAATAAATTGTAGATATATTATTTGTTAAAGGTATACACAGAATTATTATTTACGTATATGTAACAACAAATACGTTTGTAAAATGCACCATTAATAAACACAAGTATATAAATTCACAAACATATAAACACATATACTTACTAAAAAATGCACTATCGGTATTTCATCTACTGGGTTGAATTATCGCTTGTCAATAAAGTAATATAAAATGCGTCCATTGAAATATATCAAAAACAATAATTGATATATAGGACCGGAATAGATAGCGGAAACACAAAATTTACGTCAGATTGCTCGCACATAAGCCAGAAAATGATAGTGCGTGTCCATATATACAATAATGTTCATAAATAGTATATTAATTTCAAACAAAGTATAAAGTTAAATAATTTTAAAATTTAGTATAACATTCGAATTTATGATATTAAAATGATGTCGGTGATTGATCACGTTGAAAGCAATAAATAGTGTTTTAAAATGTTCCACCGCTTTGTCACGCGCTCCACTTCCGGTTTTCACGTTATTTTTATAAAATATCCAGGTTTATGTGTGTGGATGTATATATATACATATTCGTGTATAGTTCATCGGACCGACGAAGGTGAAAGCTGTCTCCTGCATCGGGCGTACGTAAAACATGCATCTGACACTATGAAACCCTTGGACACGGATAAGGCAACCGTGCCTTGCTGTCAATATTTCACGGTAGATAAGCCTTATTGCAATAAAGAAGGTATACCCGTACTCGACATTTCCTCACTAGACCTCGTTAAATAGGGTGGAAGTACACTGGTTTACCTTTCCCCTTATGTATACATATATGAAAATGCTTTTCCTATGCGATTTCGAATAAAACCACGA
Source organism: Theocolax elegans (assembly GCA_026168455.1). Lineage (NCBI taxonomy): Eukaryota > Metazoa > Arthropoda > Insecta > Hymenoptera > Cerocephalidae > Theocolax > Theocolax elegans. Next base: position 34,215,739 of record CM047430.1, on the reverse strand, counting down.
GGTTACCTTGAAAAAATATACACGGGTTCTTCCTTAGTCGAGGTTACACGTCCCCACGGCTGGAAATTTGTTTGAGCGATTGCGTTTTCTAGGATGCGACGGGGGCTACGATACTGACAAGATGGAAAATGAAATGCTTGCACGTGGCTTATCGTATACAAACTGATTTACGTATACTGATTTGTTAAATCCTCGTCGGAAGTACGCGTCGATCAGATTAGATCGCATCTACGGAGGATTTAGATTACAACTTTCTTTATTTACAGTTCAAAATAGATAGATTAGACTCTTTAACGTACATACGTCCTCGGGTTGACGATATATTCCACTTTGATATTTATATTATGATATAATTATTCTTTATGTTTTGTATATTAAAAAAATAACTATTTTTTATTTTACGAATGGAATTTAATGCCCATTCGATGAATAAAACGATAATCTTATATTACACTGGTGACATATTTTTACTACGTATTGTACAGTTACAAATGTTTCCACCAAGTCATTATTAAACAAGAATAATTTAATCCAGACATCGCTAGAAGTAATGTTCGTTTTGAAATAGAAAATTAATGTCTGATGAATATTTAGAAACCGAAATACAAAGAAGATACGTACGACGGATGAAAATTTTATAGCGAAATGTCTCTCTCATTATTTTGTAACAACTTAGGTTTGAATCGACTTTCATTTTATATTACGTAGTTATAGTTCCCATATTCCCATAATACTGGGGTTCATCCGGCGCTGTCTCGACGATAATCAAAAAGCGGAGGAGCGAGAAAGAGAGAGAGAGTTGCCTCGTGATTTTTGGGAGGCGGCTCGCAACCTGTTATTACTGAGAGGAAAAATGCTACTCTTCACCTCCCCTGAAGAAGCCATTACAGCCTCGTAGTTGACGCGTATAAAATATCCATGTCGCGAGACACGGCTAACGAAATAACCGAGGTTTTATGGAAATATAAATCTTGTAAATTTAGCGTATTAGGAAAACTCGTGAAAACACGGCCGTACATCACAGTACCTCGTACCGGTAAAAACCTGAGATAACAATCTACACGTACTAAAAATCGTCGTCCGGTGCGGCCATTAAACGGCCGGTAGACGATGAAAAAAGCGAGGAAAAGGTATAGTTGTATAGGTGTGTTTGTGTGTGTATATATAGACTGAGACACGATGATGGAAAGAGAAAAGTCACCAGCGGGCGTTTACCGCGGTACTCGCGCGCGCGCGACAATAAAACCTATCGCCGATGTATATACCTATATATAGTGCGTGTATACAAGCGGAAGGAAAGTGACGAGGGGCATCGGGAAGCCGGCCACGTAGGGCAATAAAATATCGTAACATACAATCATAGCATCACAATAGATTTAGCAATTCGAGCCGTGAGCCCAGGAAATTATTATCATCGTCGAGTGTACTGTCGTCGTCCAGTTGGTCGGCCGCGTGTTTACGAAAGAAGAAGAGTCGTCGTCGTCGTAGGTGTCCCGCCGCTGTTTCACGCCACCCACATCCCTCGACCTCCCTCCCTCCCTCCCTCCCTCTCCTCGCACAGCTCGTCGCGGGACTGTCACGTACAGGCTACGACACGACTTCATCCCCGTCAGCGCGAGCAGCGCCCGCTCGCACACGCGAGATGCAATTTCCGCTATTTTTACCCGAAAAGCTTCTTAGGATGTCCTCGCAGCACGTTCCTCAAATAAACCCCTCGGCTATGCTACTTCGGCTCTTTGTATACATGTATATGTCGCGTGTGTGGTACTTCCCTCTGTTTTTTCTGGATATCCCTGAATCTCTCTCTTTCTCTGGTTCTCCCCCTCACTCTGTACACCAGTGTAACTCTTTTTTCCGGCCACTGGCGCCTTCTTTCCTCCACGAAATTTGACACTCTTTCTCCTTCATTTTACCTATTTACGGAACTTTGTAACATTCGGTATGCTAAATATCTTGCCTTTCATTGACGGTATGCACTAAAAACTGCGAATTCCAGTAAATCCCATATTCGGCAATATGCCTATAGACATTTTCTTATAACGATCTCCTTACGTATTTTCCATTTTAATTTACAGTATAGACATATAGTCTTACCGATTTTATCTTGGTTATACTAAGGTATTTCTCTCATTTCACAAAATTTATTGCAATATTAAGAACTGAACGATTATATACTCTTGAGCTATTTTAATTAATTTCTTCGTTACGTTTAATTTTTCATTAAACAAAATTTATTTTAAATTACAAATATACCAGTGTTTCCGTAAACATGATTCGAAATTGGTCTGAAATAAAAAGCATAAAATAAGAATATAATAAATAATACATACTTCTTGATGTATACAAAAATGAACAGTATTTTGAAGATTGTTATGTGTAATAAACTGAAACTTATTACTATTACACATACACGTTAAAAACTTGTCTATGAATCTTTAATATATTCTTAATTACATTCAAATATCGAGCAGTGAAATCGAAAGTATAAATATTGATGCATTAAATTGTACGATACGATATACACAGTCGAACAAAATATTAAATGGATAGTTCGAAGTTGAAAAATTTCAATTTTCATATATTGTTTGTGTCATTCCATTACTTCGTATTCCATATGGGATACAATGGGAATTACGGGATTGCAGAGTGACGTGAAAGACACGTAAAATATCGAAAAATATATGTACAAAATAAATCGACATCTGTCGGAATTCACATTTTTCAACACTCCGAATTATAAATTGACAATATTTATATATTGATGCATCGCAATTGACAAACTTAATTGAATTAATATACATTAAGATTTTATATAATATTAATCAGAATAAATTATTTATCCAATTAATATCATTTTATTATTTATATCTTATAATTATTTTGTTTCGTTCAATAATAAAGACTTGTTTTGTATTTGTAAATTATTTTTTTACATTAGTGATTAAGAATACTAACAAGGAGAGCATCATATACATGGGAAACAGATTGTGTCCAGCTTGTAGGATATGTTTTCTAATATAAAAATATAAAAAAAGCCAGAGCGGCAGAGCCTAACAATCGTTTTTTCAAAAATTATACGCTATGTTAGAGCAAAATTTACAAAAGAGAAGCTCTACTTTAAACGCTTGTAACTTATAAACAATTAGATATTAATTTTCAGACCAAATTTTAATGAAAAGCTGAGATAAAATAGATATCATTTTTCAAAAAAAAGGCTCAAATCCGTTGAAATGGAGCAAAGTAATAGCCGAATTAAAAATTTGCAGAAATTTTAAACAAAAATTGGGCACTACAAATTTTATCGATTTTTAAGAAGATTTTTTAAGCTAAATTTCTTCAAATTCTTAATTCGGCTATAACTTCGCTCTATTCTAACGAATTTAAGCATCTTTCAATTTTTTAAATTATATCTATTTTATCTCAGCTTTTCATTAAACTTTGATTTGATTATTAATATTCAATAGTTTAGAAGTTACAAGCGTTTAAAGTAGAGCCTCTTTTTTGTAAATTTTGCTTTAATAGCGTACAACGTTTAAAAAACGGATTGTCAGGGTCTACGACTCTGGCTTTCTTTATTTTTTTATATTAGAAAACATACTACAAGCTAGGCACCACCTGTTTTCCAAACATATTGATGTTTTTCAAAAAAATAACATAAAAAATAAAAAAAAATAATGTTCTCGTATTTATTGTGTATAAAAAAAGGAGACATGTAATTAGTATAATAACGTGTTTGATCACGTGATAGCTATGACTGAATACATATAAAACATATTTAAATCTTGATGTAAACGTTAAAGAAATTAGTGTAATAATGTTAACTTTTAAATAGAATAATTTCCATATTACATATATTTTTGAGGGCGATATAAGCAGTTGTATGCAAATTAGCAAAAGTGTATCAGGTTAACTGTATACGTATCATGACAATATCTGTAATGGAAATCTCCACTTGTAGAAAACCACCTCCGCATCGGTTAAAATAAATTTCAATATAGCTCATGTGTCATCGAGCCGGTTAAAAATGCAGCAATTGAAAATACTTAAGCTCCCCGAGACGAAAGCTAATCAACATCGTACAAGGAGACTAGATACACATCAATCAAACCACTCGTAGTTGTCTATTTCGAGAAACTCTGCGTGTGTTACGTATATATGTATATACAACTGCGTGTACACGCGATCAACGAAAAAACGTGAACGTCGCGTACATCCGTAGAAAGTCTCTCTCACCCTCTCTAAGTGCAGGTCTCATAAGGCATGCACACTACGCCGTCGCCGTGTTATCATTAAGCGTATGCGCGCCCTGTGTATATATATACATGTTTTACACACGTAACGCGCGGCTATTACTCGGTGTACGGTATCACCTTGGCGGGGCATTTCATGCTTGCGATACGATATATATATATATATAATGACGCGCAGTCAGCCACTCCGGGAGTCCGATCGAGGGGGCATATATACCACATATATATATACATATAAATTTTTTTCATCGGTAAGTCCTTTCAATCGAGTGCGTTGAGTTCGCGAGTTTTGCTGATGCATGTAATGACCGCACGCGCGAAATTATACCGCGCGGGATGTGTATTACGTGTCCACGGGCGGCCTCGGAACTTAGCGCAGGGAACCGGTGCATCGACTTTTTAGCGCGATCTATACGCACGGTTATGTGTAATTGCGTCTTTGTGGCTTTACGTATTGTGACATGGAAGACGCGGACGTTTGTTACGAGGGGAGTTATGTCTTCTCCGTTCCATTTCTGCTTTTCTCTTTTATCTTTACGCTCTCGGGTTTATTGCTTCCTTCTCTCTCTCTCTCTCTCTCTCTCTCTCTCTCTCTCTCTCTCTCTCTCTCTCTCTCTCTCTCTCTATTTCTCTCTTTCTTTTTTATTCTTTACACGACGTTATCGATCACGCGTTGATCTCACCGAATAATTTTAATTTCTTGCTCCAGTCTGACGTAACATTCGGGAATATATTTTTAAAGCATTCGTATTTCTTTTAATGATACATCTGTTAATAATAGATTTTACGCTTAACGAAGCATATTTAGTATAATTGGATTTTATGATTGTATACGGACAAAATTAGCTGCAAAAAAAATGAAATGATTTTACGATAACGATAAACTTACAAGAGTTAAACATTTATTACGATTTCTTAATATTTCATTGTAAATCTGGATTTTACTCGAGACTGTCACATAAAATCAGATTAAAAAGGATTCATTGACAAGTTAATGTTACCTCTAGTGGCATATGAAATATGTACATACTTAACTCTGTAAACCCATAACATATACTGGTACCGTGTTACTCTATTAAATTATATTCTTGTTCCTTTATTTCAATAAAAAGGACATCGTGTCCAAATAATTTAGCAAATACTTGGTTAAAAATGTATATATTTAAAATATACATCTTATCCTGGCAGTAAGCGATATTTAAAACTTTAGCAGCTTCGAAATTCGATACCACATAAAACACGTTAGTCATGGTACAATTTGTACAGTTTAAATCACACTTTACACTCACGACCACAACTTTCCAATTACGGAATCTAGAAAAATTATTCGATAAATAAGTTTAACGCGGTAGCACTAATAAACCATGTAAGTTTTATATGGATTAAGAGTCGTAGTGAGAAGGAGGCGATTCTCGATACATTAAGACCCTGCACTCGTGAAATCCACTACGAAAATTCCGATAAGTCAAAGTGAGTTTCGCGTGTGATCGCATTTGCCACCGCGAGGTGTCACGTTCCGTGTCATCTTGTCCCCGCGAAACGTGATATAAAAAAAAAAGAAAAGAAAAGAGAAGACAGTTAATCCGTGGAGTCGCGCGGCTCCCTGTACGGCTACTGTGTCTAATCGCATTATTACAAGCACTTAAGCGGCCGTCCAGTCGCGGATCATTACGTTAAACGCGTATGTATATCTACCATCACCGATCGCGTACTACACTTTTATCTTTCGATACCCGGTTATTTTTTCTGTTTCACTCCACGCCGCAAGAATATTAAAAGGATTTTCGCGCTTTTATTGCATGGGTTATTCCGTATCCCCGTCCTTTTTCTCACCCTTCATATACCTTCATTCTTTCGTTCGCCACTGTTTAACCGAGATTACTTTGAAGTGCCAAAGAGAAAAAGAAATAACGAAGGAAGGAACGAGCGAAGCGATCATTAAGCGGCGTGGCTCTCGCACGAATGAGAATAGCTGGAACTAATTACAGGGTGAAAGGTGGATATGCCGAGAATGTTCCTCGTTGGTCTACGCGGCCTCCTCTTTAAAAATAGAGTCTTGGGTTAGAGTTGTTAATGGTAAAAAATATACGCGTCTCGAGGAACATCGTTGTAGCTTAAAAATTTTGAGTCAAATGTATCAAGTGCAACCGAGTGCTCCGTGGGAGGCTATACGCGTTGCGTAAATCCGATGCTTAAAGTGTATTAAGTCTTAATCTTCGTAAGTCCGGCTCGTAAAACATTTTTGGCCCTCCCTCTATATTATTGATACAATAATCTAAGTTTATTAGCCTCCCATAAATAAAGTCTCGTTAAATTTAAAATTAATTTTCGTCGGTGCGTTTTTTAGACGATCTATTTAAAAAGGACAATATCCATGTAGAATCGTAAACATTTTCAAAGTCCCTATATACGTCTTTTGCCTGAAACTTTAGAAAAAGCTAATCGCAAGCTAAGCTTAGTATATTTAAAATACGACGAGTCCAATAAATTTCTAATATCTGTATTTCGTTAGTTTCTTCTTCCATCTTCTTATGACTATAAATTAAGACAAATGTTTCATTTTTTAAGCGTTAATATCTCAATAAGAAACTTATTCCACGTACTTTATTTACAAAAAAATGTGCACAAGAATATCACAAATTTATGTACGTAAAGAGTAAAACATTTAAACAGATTTATTACAAGTTAATAAAAATTGCTTATCGAGTTTACAAGCGTATGATGAGTTTGAAGATGTTTAAAATATATATTTCTCTTTATATTGGTTAATATACATTGCCAATAACTTTAATTTTAGCTAATGAAGGCGCCAGCTATAAAGACCCGATATATGTCTGTTGATAGATGTAATGTAGTTTCGAGAATGATTTTTGTTGTCAAACCAAGTATTGGCATTTGAAAATATTTTTTCTTTTTAGTCTTGCTTCGATTTAGGATTAGTTAAAGAGTACTTTGTAAGGAGCCTTTTTTAAAGTGTTCCAAATAATCTTTGTAAGGTGTTTCGCAGTCAACAACTTTGAAGAAGAATTTTGGGACCAGAACCCAATTTGACACCGCATAAGAACTTGATAATAATTATTTTACCTGCACACTTTTTTAGGGTGTTTATGTGCGGTATAAAAGACAATGGAATCAAAAGACGTTCCAAAAAATTTAGCTGTTCCACTAGATTTAATGATGTGATTATCGATTTTAATATCGGTTTTTCTGGGAACAGTGTATTTATTATTAAAATGTACAAAATTATTTGTTAATTTCGTATTAAAATTATTCTAATCTGATTTATAAGATTTATTTTTAAAACTTTTTTTTAGTAAAAGAGATTAGTATCTCTGAAGTGTAACGGATACTAATTTATCAGAGCCCGAACTAATATCAGAACTATAAAAGTTAATTAAATGAGCAATATTTATGGTGTAAAGTAATAAATTAATATTTAAATGAATATTTCGTTGTTTTGTTATTATTACGAAAAAATAAAGAATACTTCTCAATGTTACTTACAAAATTTTTACCATTAACATCTGGCTCAAGGCAATACCATTCAACATTATGAGCGTTGAAATCGCGAACTAAAATATTCAAGTATGTGATGTATATTACATTGGTAAGGCATGTCCCACAGTTTTCAATAAGGTGATTGAGAAATGTGGATGTTAATTTCTTAGATTGTCATGTTCTTCCGAACCATGACTAAGATACCGTCCTTTCTTGATTAGGTGCGATGTTTCTTGCGTTGATAGAAAGCAGGAGCAAAAATGTAATTTCATAAAAATGATTTTTTTGTCCTTGTGTAACCAAGTGGATTTAACACATTAAAATGTGTAAATAACTTTACAAATGTCTGGGAATCCTGATTTTCGTTGATTGACACTTTTGCCACGAATATCGGGAAAAGCTACTTAAAAAGGTTTATTTAAGAAAACAAGGAAGAATTATTTGTTTATTAAAAATAATGTATTAGTCTTCTGTCAGATCCAGCTTTTTAACATCCTATAACAATGCGGTGTTTTAAGGGGATGTTGGACTCAGAAAATTATTAGACCAATAATTACCGACCAAAATAAAATTTATTGAATTATTATTAACAAATTTATTTCTTCTTAAAAAAATCAAAACGTTATGTCCTCGCTTTTGTTTTAAACTACCCATATGATTTTTCACAGATTTTTGATTCAATATTTCCAATATAATTCTTGTGTTGAAAGGTGTAGATCCCTGTAACTTGAGTCCGACATCCGGTTGATGTTTATTCTGAATACTTGTATATACTATTTAGCATATTAATTAGCGCATCAATATTGAGTTCATACAATGATTTTATGCAGAAAGTTTTTTTTATTATTATTATTGTAATGTCGCTCGAAGATCATGCGCGATGTCTTTGTTAAGAAAGCTCTTGTTGAATATACATTCCCCAGTGGTGGTTGTGTCAATCGGCAGAGACCGGCAATCGAACCCGGGACACCTCCGAGTACGAGTCCACCACCCTACCGACCGAGCCATCACAGGCCTCAAGAAAGTTTGTGTGAGAAAGTCAATATCTAAAACGAGGCCGTTTTCTGTAAAGAAGTCGACTACAGGTTATAGATGAGTATGATTGTTCAGATTAACTGTCTCTGTAAGATTCTTAAGAAGAAAATACCGAATTTGTTACATTACCTTCTGCAGTTGTTTGATCAGATACGTTATAGACATGTAGAAGAGGGAAGAGCTCACTTACTGTTGAAGATAGCGACATCTTGTTGAGTGTTATTTTCAGCTAAGTATGTGTCAATAAAATGGTCCTTTTCATTACAAGCATTGTTTTGGTTGGCAGGAGGACTGGAGGGGGGGTCGAATAATAGAAGGAGACTGTGAAGAAATGTGATCAGCTTTGGTGCTAGCAACGTCGTTGATCACAGCACTCTTACAGCTTTTAGCTGTGCGACCCTCCTTCTTACATAAAAAGCATATAGATTATTTGGTAGAACGTAGATAAGCAATTCCCTAATGTCAGTCAAGCCGATTTTCAAACGATTTGTGACTTCGGTACAACGTTCAATTTAGTTAATAGTTCAGATTTTGTGTCGGATCTAGAAACTTGAATGTTTGAAATGAATAAGCGCTTTACTTTTGAATTTAGTGGTCTGATTAAGAGATTCTGATTAGAGTTAAGGTACACACATACACGATTTTAAGAATTTCTAGATATGACAGTCTAATATCATCTTTTGCGGAAAAAACAAACGTCTTTCGGCGCAGCTGAAGAATATGAGGCTGGTGAAAACGAAATATTGTTTAAATTTGTAAACGCTGAATTTATGAGAGTGCCTCTCTTTTGACACTAGAAACACACGTGATTCAATTTGTAAAGCAACGGGAGTGAAATTCCCGTACTATAGACGCTATAGCTTATGTTTACGAATACGTCTTGTCTCTACACGCACGATCGAACGATATTCACTAATATTTAATATTAATACATCCTGTATGATTTGTAACAGCGTTAAAAATTAATGAGTTGAGACAAATTCAAATAAATTCCACATAAAAATATATACATTTTTTTCTTTATTATTATTTTAACGTTGCTCTTTTATGCCTCCAACTTGGTGTGCGCTAATCAGCGACGAAATATATACATGGAATAGTCTTTTGAGTTCACGTTGTTTTTAACCAAGTAGAACCGTATTTTCAAAATTACATTTTAAAGAGATATTAAAAAACCAATAATTCAATCTTTCGGTGCACAAGATAACACGCGTACTAAAAATAACGATTATTTTATGTGCACCGCTTTAATACGTCGAATAGTTAATTTTAATTTAAACATAATCCATTTAAGCTAGATATAAATTTTGACGGATACCTGTAATTAAAACATTGAGCATGTAAATTTACCGTATAAATACTGGAAGAGTTTAAAATCTAAGTGTAAAATTAGTTATCTAATCATAGAATACTTGAATTAACGAAAATTCTTCATTATTTCGAGAAATATAGTTTTTCGATAAGTATTGTTCTTCGAAAAATGCAATAACCCGATAACCCAAAATAGAAATATTACAAAGTAATTAAAAAATTAAATTACAAATTAATAGTAATTATAAAGAAAATACATTTATTGTTTTGATTACAATATATAGTTTTAATAATAATAATTACTAACAAACATTTTAAAAAGCGTATTCCTTCAAAAATTATTATTGCTCTTAAATGTTACTTTCGCACAATTGTTTTTTTAATTGAATATTGAAAGATTGCACTTTTTGAAAAACGAATCTTTCATTTATTGTACTTATGAAAACACTATTCCAATAATAATTTTGAAAGACCTCCTTTCAAATATCTGTTTTCGAAGATATTTCCGTCTAGCAACATTTGATCGCGCCCATATAAATTTTGCATGGCTATCACGATGTGAGCAGGATGTATACTAAAAGAATTGCACTTAAATAATTTGTAAAGATATTATTCTACAGTTAATAAATGTGTGCAATCAAAATGTATAAGCAGTCGTGCCTTATTCGTATTTGAAGCCATAAAAATCTCGTCGCAATTAAACTGGTCGTCGTTTGCCACAGCCGAATAATTCGAAAAGGCATCAATAACCCGAACATTCCTACGCTCGGTCGAGTTCTTCGGCATTCCATCATCGCTCGAATCCGCGCGACAATAATAACTCAAGCGCCGCGTGTAGTTGCGCGTCGCCCTCAACGACGAGGACGGCGGCAGCTACGATGGTGGTGGTGGCGGCGACGGTGGTGGCGAGAACGACGACAACGACGACAGACTCGTAATCGATGTATACATTCGTGCAGAAGGAAATCCAGTCGAGCGCAGCTCAAGACTGAACGCCATACGATATTAGCGCGCAACGGTTGATTTATCTCGCCTTAAGCCGATAAATTGAGGAGAGCTTAATTGCGATCCCCAAGTTGTTTGTTACCTGCGGTAGTTTCGTAATTAGAAAATCAATTCGCGGCAGAGAGAGAGAGAGAGAGAGAGAGAGAGAGAGAGAGAGAGAGAGAGAGAGAGAGAGAGGCGTCTCGAGAAACGTCGGGAAGCGTCGAAAGCTCCGGTGCACGAGCTTCCTGTCTATAGATCGGACCCTCGTACATAGGCGCCGTAGGTGGCGAGCAGATAATGTCGATAACGCGGGCCACAGGGCTATAACATAAATCGAGCGGGCTTTGTTCAACTGCAAACTTAGCTCGAACGGTTCGTCGACCTTCGGCTTTCTCTCTGTATCTCTATCTCCATCTCTCTTCGCCATTAGAGATCCGAGAAACCGGCGAACCGGGAGAAACGCCGTAGTTCCACAATACAGAGCATCGCCGTCGCGTCTCCATCGTCGTTGTCGTCGTAGTCTTCGTCGTCGTCGTCGTCGTCGTCGTCGTGGTCGTCGTCGTAAGCGTCTTCCTTTCCCTTTTCTTTTCTCTTCTTCGAGGCGCAGCGAGAGCCCACTATGAGTGCAGTTATTCCTTAGATTCGCGAGTGTTGTCTTATATTAGGCTCGATCTACAATCTCTGGGTTTACACTACCCCGTTGACAGTAACGCATTTCTTCTGCGCACTATTGTTTCGTACTGCACTTTTATTTTACTCGATTCCTGAAATATAGGGCTGAGAAAGTTGTATTTGTTCTGTGTTTGCGGAAAACTTCTTATAATTATTTACTTGCTTTCTTTGGAGCCAGTCCAAATCGATCTTTTCTTTTGTCTTATCAAATTAATGCATTTTACTTCATAAAATGTGTACTGTTAAGCTTTAATTTAAAGGTACAGGTAACGAATTGAGAAATTGTTAATCTTATAATTTACAAAAGATAATTAATGGCGTAATAATTTTCTCATAATACGAATTTTTCTGATTTTTGGGATTAGTACATTGTTTATACGACAAGTGTAAGTTCGTTCAATTTTATCACTATAATCAATAACCCCTAGAACTTTAAAATTAGTTCATTTTTTTAAATTTTTTATTAATAATATAATTTTCTATATAATTTTACATTTATTTACTGTGGTATACATATTTTACATGCATATTGTAATACGCTAGTCTCTGGAGAAAAATTCGGAGAATTTTTAACTTTGACTAGGATGCAGACATAAACCGATGAACCAATTTGCATCTGATAAAGCTCATTTTCTTTCAAAATTACGTCGTTACAAACTTAATATTACTTAAATTAAAATATTTGGAAGATAATATTTTTCGACTTTCATAAAGTTGCATTTTTTTTAAATATATTTGAATATATTAAATAAAGATGAAGTTTCTTTTCCAAAGAAGAATATTCGCCCAGATAGATGAACTATATTTTACAATGTACAATACACGTTCTTGTAATAATCTGCGAAGGAGAGGGGTATTATAGTTGCTGGTAACATTTGCAACGTTATCGTATCCGGTTAATTCAAGATAAGAAGGTGAAACCGTGTCTCGGAAATTAAAAAAGGTCCTTTGTTATAAGTACGAAGATTCTGACAGGAACGAAAACCTCTTGCGGGGCCAAAAACATTTCCTAGCCCCATTTACTTTTATCCGGTACAAGTGCGCATCAAAAAAAACGTAGTAGTAGCGGATATAAAGTAAGAAAGGAAGAAAGAATGAAAGCAACAAATAGACAAAAGACAAAGGGGACACGTCAGCAGCAACACTAGAAGAAGTAGAAGCGTTCCACAAGAAACTTACCCATTGTAGACTGACCCTTACCTTCGCAAAGAGTCTCTCCTCGTTTGTTTTACGTTTTAGTCGTGCAGAGCGCAACTCTCTATCTCTCATTTTTCCTCTTCGTCTTTTTCTCTCGGTTCCCGTCTCTTTCTCGGCACTCACTCGAGAGACGCGCACTCGAGAAGTTGCTCCAGCCGAATGGCCGCGAGCCTCCCGTATATATACCGAAGAAACACAGAGCCGAGAGACTGGAAACTGGAAAAGGGACCCGAGGACTTAAACCTTCGACTTTTCGCGGTACAGGATGAAGTTAGACCGGAACCTACCAAGTATCATGTATATGTATTACGGTAGAAAAAAAAAACGACACTTCGATCGAATATAAGAGCTCCCGAGGGACCCTACGGAATATTAATGAAAATATCAAAATGACATTCGGAAACGCTTAAGAGAACCCTGCTGGAGCTTTTGCGCGTATATATCCCTCGACCTTCTTTATCTTCTTTTACCTTTTTTTTCTCTCTCGTCCTCTACTTTTCTTTATGTGTATACCTATATACCCAACGGAATGAGAGTGAACGGAATTTCTTGCATTTTTTTCGGAAGCCTATTCGGTCTCTCCTTTCAGGAATGTCATTCTTGAAGGGGAAAAGAAGAAATTCGCTCTTTCTCCAATTGTCAAATCTCCGACGTCTCGGTTGACTCAGTTTGATATTGCGAATTTCTGATTACGCGGCCGGGTTTGAAATCGCGCATCTGCGTATCAACGCGAAATATCGACGAAAAGTTTGTGTATCGGGTGAAAATGTTGATCCTCGATGAATGCTGATGGTAGATAAAGTATCAACTTTTATTAATACACAAACTCTCGTTAAAATTATTTTTTACCCTTTATATATACTGTTAGATAATTGAGGAAACTTTTTAATTGACAAAGTTTCACTTATTGTTTCGTAATATACATTGCGAATATACCGTATATTTTATTACGATGCGCGACTATTTCTTGTAAAAACCAATGAGAGTACGTATACCGTGTAAATTATTCTGTGCGTTTGTTTTTTAATAACCGACTCTGGCATAAATTTCAATCACACACACACACACACACACACACACACAAAAGTACATAAGATGTAATAAATTCGAAAGAACTAAAATCAACAATTTCTGTTTAACGACGTACATTAAATACCTTACACCACGTATTTATTACACCAATAACAATCAACTCAACCGTATTCCCATATCGCTCCGAGTATAATTGTCGAAACTTCATCATTTTCATTACGCGTAATTTTTCGAAAGGGAGAGAGAAAGAGAGAGAGAGCGAGAGAGAGAGAGAGAGCGTCGGCTTTAATTCCAAAAAGAGTATTCGGATATACTTTATAACAAATGACGAAACATATAACCAAAAAGCGCCTACGTAAAGTTGTTAGTTATGCGGCGCAGTCCGTGTGTCGTAAATTTCAAGTCTGACGGATCCAAACTTTATCGCAAACGCGGGGTGAGCGGAACATTTTGTGCCATACCGCGCAAAACCGCACTTTTACTCTGATTACCGAGAGGCCACGAGCTTGCGTCCAGTGATTTAAAATTCGAGATAAAACCCAGCCGCTCGTGTTTTCGTGAAAAATTTCAATTATTCGTGGATATTATATATCTATATATCCTATACGAATCATATACGCGGCGGAACTGAATTACAATCCGGATAAACAATTACCATTGAGTACGTTTCGCAGTTGTATTGTTTGTAGAACTTTCGCGTACGTATTTCAATTAACTTGATCGTCGTCGTTGGATATCGTTTGGACACTCATCGTTAGCCGTATAGGAATGAGTTAATTGCTGTAATGCGATGTTTCTCAATAGTTGCAAATAATTGTACAGGTTGGTTCGTGAATACCCTTTGTACCGCGATGGGACTATTCATACGCAGGAGAACGTCCTACACGAGCCTCTCCCTCGTTCAATGCAGCGATTCCAGTTATTCACTGTAAGAAACTCCACGGTACATCAATGTACCTACCTGTAAATGTATGTAATTTGATCGAAGTATGTCCATGCCAGCGGACACGCACTTCGATAATTGCTTGCTATTTACGTGAGTTTATTAAACAAACACTGTCAACCGGTACTTTGTTGTAATGCTCTTTTCGTTTATTCACTATTTGTTGACTGGCATGAAATGAAATATGATTATTAATTTCCTTTGCACATCGACGTAAATCTTGTTAATTTGTCTAATTTTTTCAAGAAAAAGCTACATTCTGTGTAAAAAGTGTAAATCCTTGTTAATAGTTACCGTCTAAATTGAATACGCATATTGTAATTTAAATGCACAAAAATTGGAAAAACAATGTACTGTAATTAATTTTAGAAATGTAAATTCATCGATGTAGCGAAGAAGCGTGGCTTTTAAAACGTTTAAGCTTGGCGGATTTGAGTTTCACTTGTTGACCATAACGGGCATTCGTGAAGTGCATTCCTTTGTTGAGAGGGTAGCTCGTCAGAAGCCGTCGAGTACACCTAATATACATTAAATCTCGCAAGTCACCGGTACTCGATTAACGAGAATTTCCTTATGATTTTGAAGAAAATCAGTTTTAATGATAATCGAGCTCGGTCCCTCGGTCTTTAACTTCATTAATTAAATTGCTGGTACAATCGAAACAATAACAAGCACAACAATAATTTTAATTCGTGACTCACGATTTTTCGCTACGGTGCAACACTTTATTGAGTTTATGAATGTAGGTATATAGGTACATATACATCTACAACTAACTTGCAAAGTTTAAGTAAATTTGATAAATAACGTTGATAATAAATCTATTCGACAAATTGAACAATGAATTTATGGTGCACGTCTTATTTTCTTGGCGATTAATGAATTGCCGCGAAGGTTCGAAGAAAGCGTTATACCTCATCCTTCATCATAGCTACGAATCCATCTGTTTGTACTTTTTCAAAAATATTACCGAAATGCATAAATCTCAGGAATATCGCACAACGATATTAATGAGATAACTATCTCGCATTCGTTCAACGCAGTTATTTACATACTAAAAAGCCTGGCGGAGAGAGAGAGAGAGAGAGAGAGAGAGGAGAGAGAGAAGAGAAAAAAACAGATAAGTAAGAGGGGGATGGAGCCGCGCAATTAATTATTTCCAGTCATATTTCACGGGATGTGCCGGTGAAAATTCGCGCAGTTATCGAGACCTCGCGGAAGATTCAATCGATTTCGCTGGCTCGGTACCAATGCCAATCCTAGCCGAGCCGTTAAACCCGGAAATCAGATTTCTTTATTCCGATACAGTAAATTGACGATAAATCAACGTCCCTCTCCCTTTCTCTCTCTCTCTTTCTCTTTCTCTAACTCTTCTCCCGAGCCCTCTTCCCCACCCTCGCCCCCTCCTCCCTCCCTCCCTCCTCTCTCTCTCTCTCTCTGTCTCTGTGTTTCTGGGAGCGTCACGGCGGTCTTAAATAAGAGTGTATAGGTGTGTAGGTCTTTCTTCCGAGTACTAATGCAACCCCCTTCATCTCTTCTTCGCGCGTCCCCTTGGCTGGAGCCCCTCATTTACTGTCGCAGTTACAAGGAGAGGTGCTATACACTTTTTTAAATTATTGAAACTTTTGAGAAGATAAATTTTCTTGAAAAGGAGGCTTTATGAATATTTCAGTGAAAACTGTTTGCATGATTGTTTTCAAGATTTGTGATACTACGACCAGGCAATTTGACTTGCTCGTATATACTCGTAAAATAATGTTTCATTCCTGGTGGAGGGACTTGAGAGATTTGTCGCTTAGAGAGAGAATCTTCGTGCTGCGGAATATGAATAATTATTCATTTGGAAAAATGCTTTACTAAACGTTTGTAAATATAGTTTAAACGTCGCTCGATTTGTAAATGCACTCGCTTATTCTCATCGTCATGTGCAAATGTAAGCTGGTTAATTCGAATTTGATGAGCATTGATCAGAGTCACAGATTACACGATATTGCGTATAAAATAATAAACAACAATTCAATTCAATTTAATTTAATTTCCTCTCTGAAATCTTGGGGATAGGGAGTGTACACTATTTGTGTACAATAAATCTATTCAATATATAGAATTCGTTATGCGAAGGGCTTCTAAAGAAATTGAAATTCAATCGAAAAAGATGACTTTGCAATTCTCTTGCTATTCGAGTCTTCGTAAAACAGAATCCGCGAAACCCGGTAATATAATTGGTTAACTCTTATGTTTAATATTTCGCAATACAGATATTTTCAATCAATGAAAGATAATAGTCATATAATATGTATGTTTATATATTTTAGTGATCAAGCATTATAATTCTGTGTTTAGGTAGAACTAACAATAATATATTATATAATAATGTAAAAATGTGGTATCATTTTTAAAATCCAAAAAAGTTATTTCCATCAACGTCCATTCTATCTAATTTGAATGATTACAAGCAAACTTTCTCGAGTAGAAACGCAAACGCATTGCGATGAAATAAAAGTTTCTTTTGAATATTTTATCGATCACGGAATTAAAAATCACGGCATGTCCAGTAAGCTCATCTCTCTTTCGATTCGCGGGCACTTTATTTCGCTTTCCGAGACGTCCTTTTTCCCGAGGCTCTGGAATAGTATACGTTTTCAGCGACGTTATCCAACCGTGGCATCTGAACTCGGAAACGCACACCTATATACAAACGTGATTCACCGTTCACTCGGCGCCGGCCTCCTTCGCTCGCCCGGTCGCTCGCTCGGTGGGTCGGTCGTGCGCGAGCGCGTGCGACGATAAAGCGCCTTGGATTAATTTGTCAGGGAGCAAAGAAGGGCCGGCAAAGTGGCACTTGTCTGTTTATAGGCGGGCGCACAAGCGCGCGCAGCGCACGTTCGGTGCAATCGGTTTGTCGTACACGCTCGCACTATTTGTAAAACGAATCCATTGTCGCTGACTGATAGCTCCGAAAAGAAGAGCCGGGGTAAGGAGCAAAAAGAAGAGGAGTAAGAGTCACGAAACGAGGTCGCGCGACAAGCAAAACATCACGGCACGCGCGTCTTTTCTACAAGAACCGAAGGGGGAAAATAGGGTGATGGGCGAGGGGAGAGGGAGGGGTGGGGAGGGGAGAGCAGGGAGAGAGATAGAGGAAAAAAAGGAGAAGCAACCGTTGTTTCCGGCAACGTCGGATCCGCCTTCGATAAGGCTTGCCGCCCATGCAGCTGCCGGATTGTCACGCCTAAGCTACAGCGGCGCGATCGAGCGAAGAAGGGAGCGCGACTCTCGGTATTCCGCGGGGCTAGGCCCATTTGTCACCGAGCGAAGCGAAGGGAAAGAGAGACTTGATATAAATAGGCCCAACGCTGACAAACGACCGGCTTCGCATGCACCGCGACAAAATAAGCAAACGCATACTCGCGAGCAAAGCAAGAGCAAGAGCAAGAGCAAGAGCACCAGACTATCTACCTCGAGCATATATAGCCCGTAGAGAGCTTAAGGAAAATCGTCGTACGAT
This sequence comes from Theocolax elegans, assembly GCA_026168455.1. NCBI lineage: Eukaryota > Metazoa > Arthropoda > Insecta > Hymenoptera > Cerocephalidae > Theocolax > Theocolax elegans. Next base: position 34,197,309 of record CM047430.1, on the reverse strand, counting down.
ACCACTCCTCTTACTCGCGTTACGCTGTCAATCTGAACGTGCGCACTCTCTCCCTACCCCATCCCCCCATCCTCCCCATCCCCCCCTCTCTATCTCTCTATCGCTCTGTCTCACTCTCTTCTCGTACCTATGATGGGCCGAGGAAACCTTTACCTTAGAGCGAGATCCTCTTGTGACGCTTCGCTAACTCGCCTCGGGGAAGAGGATTACGCGAGCCCGCGCGCGCTTCGACGATGCTGATGGGCTTTTTTCCCGAGGAATTGTTGTATCTCCCAGGAGAGGACCAATTTTTTTTCTACATTCCATAGTTTGTTTGCGGATTTTTCCGGGTTTTGACTAGATTCGTTTCTAACCCTCTATTCAATTCGGAAATTAGAGGATTTTAGGAGAGTTTGGTCATCGGATGTTTTACGTTTCCTTTTATGCGCCTTTTTCAGAGACGAGATTAGGAAAGTTATATGGTTTGATCGAAGTTTATAGAGCTAATTCCGCCAAGATTGCTATTGCGTACGTTCCCTCGTACCCTGTGAACTTGCCGCTCAGCAAATTTCGAAAAGCTTCGTTTTCCTCGTTGTAATCTGTAATTCTTATACTGCTGTAATTGAAAGAAAAGCAAAAACCATTACGAAACTCTTGGATTGACATTCGTTGATCCGGTTTTCGTGTATCATTGATAATTTCATTCGACTATAATATTATTTATCACGTTGCTAGATTTAAATGAAAATGTTTACACACAATTTTTATTGCTTTAATGTCAGTAACATTTTTTATTGCTCACGACTATTCCCTCAAACTAACAATTATCTTATGGTTACTTGCCAAAACTATACATGATGTATGATTCTGTTTTCTTTTGCTGCTGCTGGTCATATACTTACACGCAGGTAGTAATTTCATTCAAAAGAAAAAGTCTATAATTCTCATACCCGCATTAAAAACGGAGCACTTAATTCCGATGATTACGTGTACACTCTATGATTATATTCGAACTATTGAAAAAAAATGATTAGTAAATATTATTAGATCGTGATGCATATTAAACTTTAAAGGCAATCTATACAAATTATTCCAATTTAAACTTATTTTTATTACTTTTAAGATAATTTTACGTAATTTTTATGTATGATTATTTATGATACTTAATATTTTTATAAATAAAAAATGTTTAATTTGCACGTTGTTATTAATATTAAAATATACTTTGTATTATTTTGTTCGTCTTTTAGAATATCGAATGGTCTTGTATAACATTAACATCTTAGAAATATTAATCGAGTACTAATTTGTAATTAGTAAAAATCTTTTTTTGGAATATACTTATTCTAATACTAACTATTTTTATGAAAAAATTACTGAACTTTATAAAAGTTAAATAAATACCATAATATTTATACACATTCCTAATAGGTTTGTTGACGATATTAATTCCTTTTAATTACAAAGTATTGTTTTTATACATCATATTATATCAATTTGTTGAAACGTCATGTGAATGCTGCCCCAAAAAGAATTTTAGTTAATTCAATGAACCGTATTTGAAGAGATAATATTTGATTACTTTAAATAAATATACTCTTATTTAAAATAAATATAATTTATATAAATTATTCACTTGAAATGAACATTTGATATGCATATAGACGTATTAATATTAAAACTGGGTGGCAGCGTCGTTGTTATGCAAAAAAATTGCTATTAATATTACTAATTTTTATTCTGCGCTAGTTTTTATTTTCATAATAATTATGGACTGTAACACATCATCGTATTCTCTAGTATAGTTCTATTCATGCTCTCATTTGAGTATACTAATCGATGTAATTCATGGAGGCACGAGATACGTTTGTAAACAAAGCACTTGCGAAATAAATGCTTCGGTAGCATTCGTATCAATTGTCAGTGATAGCCTAATGATCAAATCCAGGACGTCGAATTACGAAGACCCATCAACTGCTTTCATTAGGTTTTCATCTGCAACAAAGTAAAAAAAATATACACAAGAATTGTTTTTACAGAAAAAAATTATGATTACGCTATAACTATGTGAAAAGAAAAAATTTAGAGCATCATTTTGTACATTATTAATTACGAAAATAATTGTTTGATTGCTTATATAAATTAATATTTAATAACCAAGTGAATAAAAAATAAAATAAAATAGTAAAAAACTGGATTTTAATCGATTTTTCTGATGCCTATTATTTCCCCAAGTCAGAGTTATACATATAGAGCATATAATTTTCATGATTTAACATGTGCATCTAATATATTAGGTAATAAATTTTCGATACTTTCTTGAGTTTAGAAAATAAAATATTACTATACGAAAAGCATGATTATTTTAAAAAACAATGGCAATAATATTTTGTACGTGTTCTGTCAGTTTATTCAGTCGCACGTTCCAAGTAGTATCTCATTCGAGGAGCACAATACAAGTATTACAAAAAAGTAAAACTTTGCTTCTAAATACCCAATGGTGGCGAAGTCTTGGATCATATAAGCTCCGTCGCATCAGACGTGGGTGGAAATAGTGAAGGGAGAAGGAGAGTAGACACAAAAACTTTTGTCACCCGGTTTATATATTCCAAGAGCTCTCTCGGTCCTTCTTCTCTCTTCCGGGGCTCATCTTTGTTTTGCGTCACATCCCTCCTCGGGTTCTTCCGGAAGGGAGGATTTTTCAACAACGAGACGGGCGCACAGGCATGCTTTATTGACGCATTATCATAAAACTTTCCTCGCGACGTAATCTACTTAGGCGGCGGGGCCCAGGATGTTATGGCATCGTCACACTGACTATCGGCCCAAGAAAGTAGCAAGGGAGAGAGAGAGAGCGAGAGAGAGGAAGAGAGTAGGATGGGTAAGAAGCAACTTTTACGAGCCGCATTAAAACTAAGGACGATTGAGAGCAAAATTTTTTTAAATGCCCGACACACTGACGATTGTTCCACTTGTCGACGCGAAATGCGCCGATTTGCGATTACAACGGGTCTCTTTGAGCAATTACGGTTTTTTTCCCGAGGATTCGACGTAAATTGTTTCTGCGAAGGATCACTCGCGCGTGGAATGCATTCGCCCCTGTGAAATCTAGTTACTCACTGAATCCTGCATTTCCAATTGAATTTACTATGAGCCAATTAACGAAATGACGATCGATAATACCACTTGATTCAGATATTCCATCCTATCCTGAAGTAAAGGAACTGGAAATTATTATGGCAATCATTTAATTTTAATGAGATTTTAATTATTATTTGCTAATTTCACATTACGCTTTCAATTGGTTACAGATAATCTAACTGCGAATTATAATTAAACGATTATCGACAACCTAATGTCATTTTATACACCGTCGTATGATCCATAAGTAAAATGAAATATTTATTTTCTTTTTTTAGTATTTAATCTTTCAAGACTTCTACATTGTAATATTCGCGTCGTAAATGTAACGACATAGCCATTTCATTTAACACAATTTTAAAACATATAGAACCGCATTGTCATTTATGAATATGTCTATATACAGTAAGTGTTAACTCAATTTAAGCAATACGACATTGTAACGCAAAATAATTTAAACAGTGTACTTTGAAATGATTGTAGTTTTGTACATTTTACAAAAAACCTTAACAATTAATCAGTATAAATATGTTTCGCTAATAACATTTCGAATGAATGAATTATGCAAAACTACTGTACAACAGAATTATAATGTTTAGGTTGACTGTATATAGCTATGGCTATCAATTGAAGCAATTATCTTATAAAAATAACTTAGTCGTTAAGGCGTCTAATGTTTGTTAAATCAAATAAAATGTAAAAGTAATTGTCAGGTTCTCGTAGAGACTGTTAACGCATCGATTATGCATATAGATTGTAAGGTTCTATTCCCAAGTTTACATTATTCAGCGTAGTATCGGCGCGCGAGGTTTACCCATATAGATTTCGCTTATTTATTCAACGAATGTAAGCACTTTTACGAAATGGTGAAGCCTCGCGCACGCAGTTGTCGAGGACTTAAACAATTTAAAAACGTCGCGCGTAAGATTTTTTATGGCGGTACGTGGTTATTTTTCGAGCACACCGTTTTCCGATGCTTTAACAGAATTCCGGTACGTGAGGTTGTACGTTTTCGTTACGGTGTAACGTTTATGCCTATTGTAAACTCAGGTTTACCCTCGTGTTGTATTATTTGTCGCTCACGGAATGAAAATACGACACACACATTGTCCGCCCTACTATTTTTATATTTTGCAGCTATTCTTACTACTTGACTATCTCTCGCGATCACGCGAGATTTTTAAAAAATCCGCCCTGCTATATACTCTCGACAACCTCGACTATTTTTAGCCATAAATTTTGATGCTGCGACGCGTCACCGCGCAACCTGTCAAAATTACACGTTGACGTGTGCCTCTGTCACTTTTTCTTTTGCAATAACAAACTACTCAGCGCACTATGATTATCTTTATTAGTTTTATTTATGTTAATTCATTACCACATTTCGCGATCGCGAATTACACGAATAAAATAAAAATGCGCAACCTCAAAACTTTTGCACATAAATCTTGAAAAGTTGACAACGAAACTCAAGAACTCGAGTGTCGGCGCTTAGTATCTCTCCAGTTGACATCCTATCAAAACCAGAGATGTGATTGATTGAATGAGATTTTATCTTTTATACACGTGTTTTTTTTTTCTTTTTTCTCCAAAGAATATAATTTCTAAAATCTTACTCGAGTATAGGAAACTAACTCGATTAAAATTCAATAGTAATAAACAACACACGGGATATTAAATAACAATAAAATGTAATGAGATTTTAATTCTAAATTTTTTGCTACGTTTCGACAGTTCTTTTATATCGTTTGCTTCAACAATTAAAATACCACAATTCACTCGTAAAAATGACATTTATCGTACTTTCATTACAGAGCACCATAAAATCTGAATCATGCAGACACTAATACAAGGATTCGCAAATGCATCTTGAATAATGTTCCTCCATATATAACGTAGCCATAAAATTCTACTACTGTATTCATCACGTCAAGCAGTCATCTTCGACTCGATGACTCGGACTCCCCCTCTAATGGTTCTCTTAGCATTGCATAGAGTGACATTCTATACTTTAAAGCATGGTTAATATTGACTTTTTACCAAAGAGAAAACTTTTCAACAAGATTTATCAATGTATAATATTAGCTTATTTCTTACTACATCATTAGAAATATTTGTTATTTATTACGGACGATTAATTTTCTCTTGTTGCGATTTAAAATACTGATTACGGTGTTTGCCTTTACAATTTAAAAAATATTGACTGAAAGATTATAAGTGCATATTACATTTATTATTCGAGGTAATAATTTGAGCAACAATTTAAATTTCTCACGATCGTCATATACTCTATTTTAGTATGTTTTAGGAAAAATGTAAACTTTTCTCATATCACATATTCATCGTTATGAATTAATAATTCATTTAATACTTAGCAGTAATCATTTATTTATTTTATCATGCTTAGTAGATATTCGATGTATTTACACAGATAAACTATTTAAAACTTTCAATAAGAAATAAATAAACATTATATATACATAATGTTATATTGGTAAATTACAAACCGACTTTATAAAATTACAACTTTATTGATTTGAACGCAAGTATAGTTTCTATTGCGATACTATGTCACCTGCATAAAATAAACAAATTAAAAATAGTCTATCAGTTGAAATAATCTAAAATATAAATTATATTTATCCGACAGAAATAAAAGTAGATTGTTATTCGCAATGCTAATTTTAACGAGGTGCAATTTAAATGTAGAGGGTTAACGATCTCCGAAATGTTCGGCTGTATCGAATGAATTTGCATTCGAAGAAACCGAGGAGAAAAGAGATTAGAGTGCAGATGAGAGGGAAAAGCTCATTTTTGGAGTATATATACTGCCTATATAGATATAGATATAGATATATACAGAGGGAGTCGCGGATGTGTTTCGATGTCGGTTCGCGCCTCGGCCTGGGTGTCAGTCATTACGTTTCTATTAGACACTCCGATATTATAGGCTCCCGGTTGTCCCTTTTGAAGTCTGCATAAAAGTCACACTTCCTTCCCTCGAGAAAGGTGCTTGTCTCCTCGGAGCACGTCGCGCGCGCAGGAAGCGCTTTGTTTTCATACAAATACGAAGCACGGCGCCTTTATCTCCTTCCCCCCACCGCCTCCCACCGCCTCGTAGCCCATCTACCTTCGTTCTCTCGCTCGAGAACCGAGAAGAAACGGACAAGACAGGCTTGTCAAGTTGCCAGGGCTCTCTATATATCTCCCTGTAGTGCGCAACGCGACTTCGGAAAACGAGGGAGCGAGCGAGAACGAGAGATGAGATGCCCCCGAGCTTACTCATCGTACCGCGTCGCATTCCCGAAAACTCAGAAAGCTGCGGCTTCTGGTGCTATGTTTCTACTCGTGCCGCTCTTGTCTCTTGTTTTCCTTTTTGCGTGTAAAAAATCGTAATATGCCGCGACTCTTCGTCTCCGCTCCTTTTTTTCTCTTTTTTTTCTTCTTTCTTTCGTTTCTTTTTTCCTTCTTTCTTTCTCTCCTTTCTTTTTTTTCGGCGCATTGTTTTCCAATTTCACATTCATTCCACGCAATCACGTTTGAGGTACTGTTATCAGGCTACCGCGGGACTCTCTCATACTCTCCTTTTACCCGGTTGAGAAAAAGAAGTATGGCCACAAAGGAATGTCTAGCTTCGAAATGCTCTCTTGGGACTTTTCGAGAATCTTCTCTTCTTTGCGTGGGAAAGAGTAATTATCTCTCTCCCACTCTTATTCTTTTCCACTTCGTACAACTTCTATCGTTTACTCTATCTTACCACTTCCTCAGAAATCACGATATTATTAATGTTCCTTTGCCCTATTAATTTACTATTGCGACTTTTCATTAATTTTCTCGACAAGCCCAACAAAAAATTAGTAAACTTGAAAGATTTATGTATACCGCTAATATACTAGAACTTTTACTATTACTACTTTGATTATAGTGATCGAAGCATTATAACATGCATCTTCCTTTTTGTATTACTTCAGTAATCGCCATACAGAAATATACATTATTATTAATTCTTAAAATCATATTTTTTCTTCCTATTTTAATACTATTAATTATTTGTTGCTCGATATGGAAAAATAGATACGTAAATTCGTATATAATATATAATTTCAAGAAAATGTTTGTGACGTCCAAAAATTTGTGTCTACAATCGTAAAACTAAAGAATGCGAACTTTGAATTCACATAAATTCGTCGGCAGTCTTCGTTTTAGAAATGCGCGATGATGAGCAGTGGGTTATTTTGAGAGGTTTAAGCTTATTTAAGTCAACGTTTATACACACATATGACTTTCTCCACACTTTTGTGACAACCGCTGTAACATTTTATGTGTATCGTGTCAAATATTCATGAAAGCAGTTTCCAAAATCCATTTATGAATTGTTTGTTTAGAAAATCGTAAATGATGTTAATAACCGTCTTTATTTTTCGGCTCGTAGAACCTTCGTTGCATGCATGATCTCTAAACATTTTTCTTTGTGTGTTTAACAAAATTTGCTTAAAAATTATTTAATATCATCAATCTGTGACATAAAGAAAAATTACTTTTACAAATTAAAAAAGTAAGAGACAAGAATAAGTGAAGACGATAAAAAAGGATTATACAATCGAAATTCGTCAAATATTTTATAACCTACTATAGTCGTCTCATTCAGTGAGAGACCGAGAGAGTGAGAGAGCAAGAGAGAGAAAGAGAGAGTAAAATTAGAGTGGAATAATCAAATTGATAATTTTTCACGCGGTACGAGTAAATCGGAACAAAGTGTATAAATAGATATTAATGTACGAAGGAGAGGTGTATAGTCGTGATATTTGCAAGGCTCACGTCGCACGTCATTACCGGCATGCTGTGTTGCATTAAACGTCATTCACGACAGGGCAAATCTATTTTGAATTCGCGACTGCCACGGGATGTTATATTCGTTATGTTTGTAAGTGTGGGGGATCGCAAGTGACGTACACAAGTTTATATTGAATGCCAAAGTATAGGGTTTCCAGTCGTTTGTAGATTAATTAATATCCATCCAAACCGCAATAGTAATTCGATTGTCGGGTGCAAATAGTTTGGTGAACAATTTCCATTCCGCTGGTTTATTTTCAATATAGCGCAATGTACACTCGCATCTGCACAGGGTTTACTAATTTTCTTGAACACGATGAGCCCCGGCAGTTGGTAAAAATTAATACGGTCAATTACCTAAACGTAAAAAAGGCTGGTCCACCTCGAGAATCGTTTATGAGGTTTAAGTGATTCTAATGACACTCTTTAACGGAGAATCCCTGGCATTCTGATTTAAATTAATTCCGTGTACGAGGCCACCCAAATTGAAGTTACTGGAATTACAGGAAGATGACGCACTATTGCGCGGACAATTCACGATAGAAATACACATTTAAATATTACAAGAGGCGCGAGAATACTACTTAATGTCAATGAACCATGGAAAACGACAATTGCACTGTCAATATTGATTCAAGTATTTTAAAAGGGGTAGACCCACTCCTTTAATTATTCCAAATTTATCAATCATCGTCTGTCTATGAATTTCTCGGTAACAATTATTTTAAACAACTTTTTTTTTTATATATTAATACTCGAAAGACATATAGATTATTTCTAATATTCAACGATATACTGATAATAATATTTTCGCCATTGATTTACTTGCGCTTCGAGAGTATATATTATTTATAGCTGGTACACGGCATACGTTATCATACATTATAATAAAACCGTTGCCAATGAATCGGCATTTTATTTCCTCGTGCTTTTGCTGTAATCATTTGAATAGAACTTTATCATTCAGCTTGAATTAAAACTTTCTATGTGTATAGAAAATCCTCTCATTTTTTTTAAATCATTTGTGTGTTAATACTAAAGTAAATTTATGACGTGAAAATGTTATTCTCTCCGTAGTTACAGTTTTTCATTAATTAATTAGAAAATTCATTTTTAAATTTTAATAAGGTATTATAACTACGGAGAGAATAACATGTCTTTAAGGCCACAGATCAATGGCAATTTGATGAGTGAAGATCTGCAGAATTACTAACCGATTGATGTACAATTAAAACGAATTGTGCAAAATTGTTTTTAACTGTCACACTCTTTTGTTAGGTACCAATAACAACTCATACCGACGAACATTTACAAGAACAACCACAGCGTTATAAACATCAAGCAATATAATTATCAACTTTAATTTTCAAGGGATAAAAATGAATATGTCCATCTTCGCCGAATCGTACAGATAACTGTCAGTGCGTTTGCATTATTTGCCGAGAATAAAAAAAAAGTAAAATCAATCGGGATTGCAAATAAAAATTCATGACGTGCATGGGAGAAGGAGGAGGGGGGGGGGGGCTGGGTGATGCCGACGAAGCGGGATCGCGCGAGCGTTGTCGTAACGCGTGTCAATACGAGATATAGAAAAGCTCCATAATCCAGTGCTCGAAATGGCATTCGCAGTATCTCTCTAGAACACGGATTTATCGGGGGAAAAATCGTTAGCATTGTGTAACGTAGCGCACGTAATGGTTGGGCACGCACGCGCATTATCATAATACCATTGTAACGCTTATGCTTTCTTTATTCCCCGCTCGAGTGTATGAATCTACGTATGAATCTACGTATGTATGTATGTATGTATGTATGTATTATACAACCAACTCACCGAGGATCGCGACAAACTACCCTGCGCCTTCACGCTTCGAGAAAATTATACCTCCTCATCGAGATCATCATTTGGATTCTTTATGTATCGACACTTAACTTTTCATTAATAACTCACTTTTCAAATTATGTACTCGAGAGCTTTATTCTAATATATATAGATATATATATATGGTGTATCGAGGTAAATCGATACGGTATATACTATCCGCGATACAAGTAAATTTAGGCAATTTGTCCTAGCCAAGGGACCTGTCTCCCCTATCCAATACCTGATGTAAGGTATTATCTTACGAGAACTAGTCTCCCTCTCTCTCTCTCTCTCTCAGATGCCACAATATATATATATATAGATAGAGGGAGAGGGAGAGAGATAGAGAGAGAGAGAGAGAGTCAGGTCAGGATACGACCTCGTATATACAAAGGGGGTGTGGGAGGCTTGATTTACATGCGTCATCGTCTTCTACAGCGGTATTAAGTTCTAACGGGCGAACTCATTGTTCCCCGGTATAGAGGAAGACTAATGGAAAAGCGGTCGGAGCTTCTTTCACCCTAGTTTTCGGGGATTGCCGAACATCATCCATGGCCACATCGAGAATCGCAGTTTAATGGCTCGTCGGAGGGTGGTGAGGGGGGGGGGGGGGAGCGAACGGCCAAGTTTCTTTAACTCGAGCGGAACTGGCACGGATGAGTCACATTCCATCCGGAGATTTATGCGCTTCATGTTCACGTATGTACGAGTCAACGAGGTTTCTATTCGTTTCCACCCTTCTCTCCTTCTCTCCTTCTCTCTCTCTCTCTCTCTGTCCCGCGTAACGAGTCATCTTCCGGCGACCCCTCCTTGCTGTATTCGCTATACGTCTCTTCTCGAAAGAGGGTCCGCGGCGCACCCGAATGATTAATCAGTATGCGCGTGGTATCAGTTACGGTTTCGCAGAGACGCGGCCAATGTAAACAAGCATTGCTCGCTCTTACGCGTATGTGTGTCAACGGGATAACAACGAGGATGGAAAAACGTTTAGATGGCTTCGTACACTGTCGACTCTGATAAACACGGGGTATATCGTAATATTTGAGTCGCGTGCCTGCCACCTCGGCTGACACATCGGGTTGTTCCGCACTTCACACTTACCTCTTCGGCATACCGATGAAACACTGAGAGAGAAAATCAAATACAGAGACACTGAGAAAGAGAGAGAGAGAGAGAGAGAGAAAGAACCAAAGTCCACAAAGTACAACCTTCTCTGTCGTAGAGTTTCTGTTTGGTTTCCTTTCCAAATTATATTTTTTTAGGATACGTATAACTATTCTATTTATTAACTACACATATGTGTATAACTGTTGATTAATTTATGAATGCAGTAGGAGGTATCGGGTTGTCAATTAAATTATTTATACATTCGAGCTGCGTATGTTTGTCAGTGTAAACCAACGAGTACCGATGATGTCTATAAAATATTTATACATATTATGATTAATATTAATTTTACTGTACTTTAGTTATTTTAAATCCAATCTTGTTGTAAACTAATTCAAATGCAATCGTATGATTTTTTATATCTTTTACATGCTGAGTGTGTACATGATTTGTAGACTAGGTTTACATATACAGTGTCTCTAATTTAAAGTAAATAACCACTCAATTCACGAGGACTTCAAAATTAAGCTAAGGAAATTACATTTAATTCGACTTACTTTAAATACTAACAAAAAATACTCATCGATTTGATTAATTTAATGCTTGCTAGGTTTGTGTATATTAAAAGAAATGTTGAATAAAGCGTATATAAGAGATATTTTTCCTCAATTTAACAAAGTGCAGTTGATTACCGATAAACAAATCGTAGTGTACGCATAACACTTTGTTATGTATTTTTTAAATGTAATCGCAGTATATTTTTGTATTATTTTATAAACTTTATTGCTTATGTTTCTCTAGCTTTATTCTTTTGATTTTCAGTAATTTTAGGTGTATATTTTGGTAGATATCTTTAACACTTTAAATCATATTATGATAAAATTTATGATAAATCATCAATATTTGACAAAGTTTACGATGATATACGTTACACTTTTCACAAATTCATATAATTACGATAGTATATATGTATATATTAATATCTGCACAAATAAGATATGATGATCATTTACTAAAATACATTTAGCTTTTCTAACAGCAATTTGCAGATGCTATTATACTATGTGAATCTCCTTGTCTTTGTTGTCTTTACTATCTGCCTTTTTTTTTAACTGAAGACATGTTTTTAATTTTTTAATTGCTATAATTCATATACAATTTTTTAATAAATAAATAATGTTGTACAAATAATAAATAATACACACAATAAACACATTGATTTATGGAAACAAACTTCAGTTAGATCTTGAATATATAAAATTTAATTAACAATGAAAACGGTTTTAAATCACTTTTAAAAATATTAATGTTATCAATCCTTTTTTAGTGTTATATAATTATAATTATATAACACGGATATATTATAATTCATTTTAAGTAAATTTATCAATATTTGTCCAGCATGTTTCCATATTGTTTCCTCATAGAGGAAGCTTTGTAATAGTAAAATTGTTGGACCCGCTAAAAACGTATTATAAGTATGTTTTAACATCTCAGGAGTCGAAATCACGCGTTTTTAGAAAAAGTCTGTATATAAGTGTGTGCGAAAAGACTTTGCATATTTATCTGCTCAATTTGGATTGACAAATTATCTTTATTATTTTTATTGTTATTTAAAAAAAATGATTTTTTTTTAAATATTTTATATTTTGGAAATTACTTAGTCAAATGTGCTGAAAAAATTTGTGATGAAAGAACAATCTAATGTTCATAAACTGTAAAAATTTCGAGTAATTATATTGATTAGTTTTGATTTAAAAAATTAAAATGTGAAAAAATTGGAATTTTTATGTCAAACGTTTTTAGGAATAACAAGCATTTAATATACTTGAAATTTTGGGAAAAAATAGTTATTTTGATAGTTTCGATCCCTATTATTTTTCAGCACAAAATATTCATAATTACCTAAGTTATTAAGCATTATATATTTTTATGCAAAATGTTTGATTGCTTCTATCTCCGAAAATAATTGATCTGGTATGTTGAAAAGATCGTGAAAATAAAACATAATAATAGCATAATGCTGTAAAAATTTCAAGATCGTTGACGTATTAGTTTTTTAGAAAAAAATTATAATCTAAAATGTAATTTTTAATACAATTTTGTTTACTTATATAGTAGTCAAATGTCGAACTAACCATATTTTTGAAAAAAAATATTTTTACGAAAATCCAAAGAAAAGCAAAAAAAGATAATTTTTTATATTTTTAATTGATATCATTAAAACTTTTTTGGTAGTTGCAAAAAAATTCAATCTAATTGAACAGAATTTTCTTATTATGAACAAAAACCTTTGTCAAATCATTGATATTTATATGTTCAATATAATAACTTTATAGTATTTTTGGAAGAAAATGTTTTTAAAACATGATCTTTATTTTTCTATTTTAATAATTTATGTATTACATTTATCATATAGATGTGTATTTTTTTATTATACACAAATACATTAATTTTTCTTAGCTAACTATAATTATCTATATAATTTCAATCAGAAAATAATAATATTTTTCGAAATTTTATAACATTTTGTTTTAAATAATTAAATAATACTATATTTGAGTAATATATTACATATAGGATCGGCATGTTAATTTGAGGAAGCTACGTGCCAATTAATTGGCACCGATTTTTTTTTTCGTAAATCAATGGTGTTCTATTTGGGTCGAATTAAATTGTTTGAAGCAATTAGATCCACTTAAATAGAAAACTTTTCTTAAATAAACAAACTTAATACTAAGGTCAAAGGAAACTTTTATCCTCCCTACCTTATCAATCGAGCTAACAAAGAATTCAAATTTAATTAAAAAAATTTGATAGTATTTGAAAAAAATTCAAATACTTTTTTAATCTTATATGTTTAAAGTAACGCTAGTCGCATTATGCGTTGTTTTAAAACGGTAAGTGATGGGGATAAAATGAATTTGTTTCCGCCCGGGCCCGTGAATTTGCAGTATTGGAAGGGCTTTCATGTTGGAAATATGGCACATGTTCATTACGTAACGTTTAGAATCGATAAACTAATTAATTTGCACGTGTAATCTCAATACGATCAGAATCCCTGTGAATCTTTGATCAATAAAATAATACAATCAAGATCTTATTAAACCTTCGATTAAGACTCTTGATTCATTAAGACGTTCAGGGTATATAGCATTTTAATGACCTACAAATTATACACGCGTTATATGTATACATACAATAATGAATATTTCAATCCCGCATGCGTGTGTCCGAATCAATCCACACACACACACACACACACACACATTCTACCAAATTTTATTCTCATTCTACTCTATCTTCTTTTTACTTTATTTTTAGTTATCTTTTTCTATTGTAAATTTTTTATCTTTCCTTGCGGTTTTTTATGCCAATTGGATGTGTTGTATTCCCTAGTAGAATTTTGAGCATAATTGAAACGGTTTTTAAGCCAGAAAATGACGAATTAGCATAAAATGCTCAAAATATGATCCTAATATGATCAAATTACAAATTTTGTCTAACCTTAAAATGCTCAATTTCTACTAGGGATTAACATTGACTAAACAGTATTTGATTATGTATAAAAGAAAATTGTTTAGTATACGATGAGATTATTCTTAGATGAATAACAGCCTGTAGAGGAAGGTGAATTTTGCCAACGAAACGCAACATACAGCGTAAAAATGGACTTTTTATTTATTAAAACTAAAAAAATCTACCTGGTTCTTGTGAAATTGAAAAATAATTACGTTTATGTGTTTAAATCATTTATGGAAAGTAAAAAATAAGTATTGTCATCTACAGTATTGATATTGTTATTACACCAGCTTCATATTTTTGGTACGAGATTTCTCGAAAACGCGATTATATTTGAATCTGAAATTATAAACATCGCACCTTTCCATACTTTTTCCAATATTCATATTTTATAAATTATAACGCAGTTCTTTGTTTAGCTCGGTTGATAAGGTACGGAGGATAAAAGTTTAGATAAAAATTTGGCTCTCATTAGTTTTGCATAGATATCTTACATTATTAAGATATTTTTTAAAGAATTTTGTATATCATAGCTGGAATCTTTTTTTTTATTCTGTCTGCTTTGTTTATTTAAGTGGATATATCAGAAAATGTATCATCAAAAGTTCTTTTAATTGAAGTGGAGATTTTAAAAATATATCTACGAGAAATGATTTAATAGAAATAAAAGTAACATTTTAATTAAATCAATTATAATATTTAAGAATTTTTTTAAATTTCTTAAATGCTTATATATGCAATATACCTAAAGATCTATATAATTTTAATTAGTCAAATCCCAGTGTAAGTATGCACTCATCTCTATACCAATGCACCAAAGTTCTGTCCGATAATCAATGTGTCCCCATTTTGCCTTCTTGCTCAACTCAGTTCTAAGATCTGATATTGTTGCTAGTTCTTGCTCCATCGTATGCGTATTGTTCAGTAAAGCAATTAAAATATAATTTTAGTAAAAGTTTGCATGAGTCGCTGTATGTACTTTCATGGTTGTTCTGGGTGTATTTTCAAAATATTTCTATAGCAGTTGTGGAGTGGTTAAACTCTAGTACGTCGGGTTCTATTTCCATTATAGTTGATGCTGAGTTGTTCTTGTGTAAAAACTCTTTCTCAAGGGCCTTTTTTTTCTTTGCCTTCTGTCATTGGCATCAGCTTTTTCCCTGATAGGATACAAGTGATGTTGCGGCTTATCATCAATGGAAATTTTATGATAATGCATAGCGTATATATTTATAATTTTTTCAATGAAGGCACTATTGGCTCGCATGACATAACCTTAATAAATTGTCAACTAATCTATGACTTGTAATGTTAGACATTCTTGGCCTCCAATTCTTTTTTCGTTGGACAACTTTTGGCCAACTAAACTCTTCTGAAGATATCTTAAACGTGTTATATTTCCATCCTGTATTAAACGTATCCAATTTTTTTCTATTAATATTTTTCTAAAAGGTATAAAGTTCGGAGTCACCGACACAATTGCACTAACAAAAATAACTCCACGATACCATCCACCTACATATTTTAACATACTGTGAGTTTTATGCACTTTACATCATTCTTTTTATTCAGTAAAATCAGTTTTTTCCTTCCAAAAAGTCTTTTTTATCGAGTTGAGCTTCTGAACTTCCAGGCTATCTACTTTCTGATACTATTGTCTAATGCACTATATAGTTAGATCTAAACTCCACTACATTACTCTTTTTTTAAATTCACTGAATATATATATATAGTACAGCGACTGAAAACGTACGTGTTCCGTCGAAACCTAATAATATTATTTAGTAGAGTTATATGTTTGAAATTAACAAAAATTTAATATAGCAAAAATTCGGAATATTTAAGAAATACAAATTTAGCTGCATAACTCCGAAAAACTTGAAAAATTAAATGTCCGCCGGACCCGCTGGTTCGCTCTGAATACAAAAATCCGATTGTAATGTATTTTTCGATCGTCTCTGCGTTTTGTCTATGCACACGTCGGGAAAATCTGAATTTCATATAAAATCTCCGCTGTTAGCGCTTATGTCATTGTGTCTATACTTAAAAATCAGTTGATTGTTTTCTCTCTCTTTGCCGAAAAATGTTTAAAAATCTCGTACGAGCAACTAATCTTTCCGAATCTTATTTTAAATTCATGCAGTGAGTAACAATCAAATTCGTGCTTTTTGTCGGTTAACAGTAAGTTCCTAACGGTTGTGAATTTACTGTTTATTAGGTTCTTTAGCTGATTAATTCAATTAATCGGGCAGAAAAGTGATTTGTATATGTGTCTGATGACCACATGCATAGAGAAATCTTGCTTTTCAGCTGAGCATCCTCCTTATATATTTTTTACATTCGTAATCAGGCAATTTGGTATCATCTGGCAGGTTCGGAGAGTCGAGCGAATCTTTTCCTGAACATAATAATTACGACTATACATTAGTATACAACAATCTGACTCGTTCGTACACATTCAATACAGAATGTTGTATATAAATATTAAAAATTTGTAAAGTTCATGCCACAAAGTTTTTCTCCTAAGAGACAGTAGATTCAATCATTTTTTGGGCTTAATTGTTTATTACTTCCTTTTTGTTTTCCTTAAATTAAATTTTAATGAACTATTAGTTATTTATGATATACCTACATTACTACGTTCTTAGAAGAATTCACTTTATCAATTTGAAATTAGGATGTGTAAACTTATAATGTAAAATTAAACTAATAAATTGAATTTTTAAATAGTATAATATTTCGCCATAAATCTTGCAAAGATCTTAATTACTATAATGGATTGACTATCATACCTCATAATAAGTGTACAATGTATAATATTGAAAATGATAAATTTTAATAGATTTAATAAATTCTTATAAGTTGATAATGTTGATTATTCTAAAAGAATAAAATAAATTACTTGATTAGATTATGCATATCTTCGTTGACAAAACATAAAATAATTGTATTGGAATGATCACATTGAATATTGTTTAGTATAAAAATTACTCTACTAAAGTAAAGTACTTGATCTAAAATAAATTATTTTTTGCGCAAAAGCCAATCCATCTAATTTGAAATAAAATGTTCACTCTGAGAGAGTGTATATCTTAATTAGAAAACTATTAAAATTTGCCGTAACAGTTAGGGGGCCACCCTTTAATATCATTTAAAAGTGCACATCTACATATTTTAATAAAATGTCTTATTCACCTCCAGTTGCAGTAGATGTCATCCACTTTAACCTCTATTATAAATAATTCAACTGGAGTGTGCGGCCTGTAATCTAAATAAATGAAGCCGAACGATTAAGTTAGAAGAAATTGTCCAACCGGTCTTAGTCAAGTTAATGCATAATTCTCGAAACGCCACTCGTTTGATAATAACCGTCGTTGAACAAAGGCCCACATCACTCAACGACTCTAAAACGATTCCGTCTAAGCGGAGGCGCTCGTGCGAGGAAATGGTCGGCGGTACACGAGCTCCTTGACCACGCGCTTAAAGTGAAACGCTGTTATAGGTATACTTCTCTTCTCAAGGCGCGGAATGAGGGTCAATTAAACGACACGTCGACTCTTCTTTTTCCGGAACTTTTTCCGCGGAAGATTAACAACTATTTTATTGACTTTGAGTTGCGTGTGAGGCTAATTAGGCCACATCACGCCTATATACGACTTTGTAACTTCCTCACGCGGGTACGTTGCCTTAGAAAACTGCGTTCGCGACGTGAATTATTCGCGCGACGAATATTACACGATGTTTCTCAGGCGAATTCGCATATCCTCCGAGGCGATCTTCGCTCTACTTTCCTCTTTGTGTCTTCGGGCGTCGCGTCGGTGATGTACGTTTTTTCATCTCTCTCTCTCTCTCTCTCTTTCTCTCTTTCTTCATTTCTTGCGTTCTTTCTTTCTCTTTCATCTGCCTCTTTGTCGCGGACCGACGCATTTATCACTGAATTCGCGAAAGTCATGCGAGATTATGAATGATGGTAATTACACGGAGGTGGCGGGATGTCCAGGGGAATACGTGGGAAGGGCCTCCACGCTTCTTTTGGAATTTCAAAATGTTTGTTTAACAAGCGTGAATGCGAGATGGCCCATCATGCCGCGTGCGGGAGGATCTTTTTTATAGTTTGTAAATTGCCTGTGAACGATGCTTTCTTTCCTTTCCTTTCCTTTCCTTTCCTTCTTATTTTCGTTTTTTCGAAGAATTGATACACAGACTCAAACGTCTCGTTTACCAATCATAATTGATTTAACGGAGTTTTGCAAACAAATTTGGATTTCACCTAGTCGATTAAATTTATATTCTTTCGTGGAACAATAAAATTTTAATTATTTCCATCAAAGTTCAATACTTTGACTTTTCCTTTGTTATACCTTGCTTTTCCGATATTCTCTAACTTATTAGAAAATATCGGGAAACTGAGAAAGGAATATTATACGAAAATATCGACGGTTCTCATCTACTTTTTCTGGATTATTTAAACTTAAATTATTTTTTCTTAATAGAAATCAATTATAAAGTTTTTCCGAAGTATCTTAAGTTACATGGTGAATAATTAATGACATTTTGTACTTAACTATTGTTCTTTAAATATTAAAATTACAAACTGGAATGTAAAATGTTAACTTTAACGTGCAAAAGTGAAAATATTTAAAATAAAAAATGAACTATTGAACACGATGTCGTAAAATGATTCCGCAAAATAGAATATAATAGTTTACCTTAAATAACGTGTAATTGCGGCGTTAAAACGATTCTAGGGTAACAACGAAATGAGAGAATTGCATTAATATGCTTAACGACTGTATTATTCGTTTGATTGTCACCAAGAGACACGGAAGACTCAATTGAATGACATAATAAACGCGGGCTTTTAAACCTTACTGTTTCACTTATTCCCGTTTGACTCTAAAGGCCCCGTTTAACCGTTTCACGTAACAAATCAAGAGCACGAAAGCGCCCCGACCAAAGCGAAAAAAACGAGGAAACGGATAGAAGGGAAGGAAAAAAAAGAAACATACACACAGTGGGCGTAGGAGAGAAAGAAGAAATTCAATTTCGATCTTTTTGCAAAGTCGCGCGCACTCACAAGAACGAACGTCCAATTTACTCAAGTATTTCAGGGAACTCGAGCCTCCTCGCACTTCTCCCCGTTCTCGACAGTCGACAGCCACTTTTTACAAAAGTCGTAAGTGCGGCGAGTATACATTCGTGCCCGGTGCTTATTAAAGAATCAAATTTACCAACTATACGTGTGCGTGTGTTTTCATCGCGTATAACCTTTCTCGGATTTTTCGAAGATTCATCGATATAATTGAAGAAACTTGACTGAATCGTCTCCGAGTCACGTATTATGTTTCAATTACGGTTGAACACGCGAAACTCCCGTTTAAACCTCGCGCGTATAAACTGCTACAAGTAGATATACCGCGTATATATATATATATATATATATATATATATCAATACTGCAGACGCGAATATTATTCAATGAGTCGAAATGCAAACGAAATCCTTTGGGCTGGTTGCCCATCCCTATATGCAGAGCGCGTTATCGCGCTTTTTTCTTTCTATCTGGTGTAGCCGAGTCGAGCCGCTAGTGCCGGTGCGCCATTATATGCGAAACGAGGGAGAAAAAACAAAAGGTAAAACCTGGAGATGCGAAATCCCGAGAGAATTGTGTACCCGCTAATGAAATCGGTTTGCCAGGGCTCGGCTTTCGGAATTGATTTCACCGAGACATTCGCGTGCAGTGCGCGGTCCCCGCAAAATAAAAGGAAGAGCTAATGGTGTAAATGACCAACCGACCTGGCTATAAAAGGATCGTACGATGAGACACTTTGATTTCTATTTCACCCTGGTATATTGATTTAACGCGCTCAAAATAACGTGAGTCATCGGCGATCGATGCAGCTACTTCGACTTTGCGACGTTAAGGGGCTTCTCCAAGAAAAATGACTTTTACCTTCACTCGAGCAATTTTAACACCCTAGGAATCGTCTTCTTCTTTCATTAAAATCGATGGATTCTAAAGAAAGTTGAGTTTAATCTTAAATAATGCACGCTTATGTATCTATATTTACATTTGATTGTTTCTATAAATCTGAGCTGACCGAATCTCCAACTAGTGGATGAAATAAAAAGTACAATGTGAATAAATAATTGAAGAACGCCGACGAGCTCGATGAAGCTTACCTCGTAGTTTACGAGGGAGATCCTTATCTTCGGCATCGTCTTTTGGATGTCGGAGGTTTTTATCGAGTTAATCCGAAACTCAGTGAAACCCACCTCGAGATTTAAGCTCGAGGAAAAAACGTTTACAATTTCAAAGCACATAATTAAAATCCTCGTTCGAGGCATACAGCCGAAACTAAATACCACCGTGAAGCGGTAATGCGATACCGAAAAATCGTTCAACCGCGGGTTTTCACTCTAAAGTATAACAGCGCGCAGCAGCAGCAGCAGCAACAGCAACGCACTCCCGAGAAAGGAGAAAGAGAAGCTGCACTCGTTGCACTGCCTGGAATAATACCGCGAATTTATGCCCTCGGGACGCGCGATAACGCTCGAGACTGGAGGCCTTCAATCTCTCGTAAATCGCTTCGGCGCGTGCAGCCAACGGCGCCGAGAGGAACGAGAAATATTCGCGCATCGAGCGAAATTTACGATTTTCGCGATAATCGCTTGACAAAACACGGGAAGCGGCGTGTATATATACAGAGAGGCAGAGGAACGGAGGGAGAGAGAGTGGTGGCACATATACCTGGCGATAACTGAGGGGACAGCTCGACCGATAATTTCCGGGCTCGTGGGCCAAAACAAAGTTGTCGCCCACAACGAGCACGCTGAGAGGCTAATGAAACTCGAGGAAAAAACTTAAGGGCCGAGCTTTTAAACCGAGGGCCTCTCTGCCCAACGTTTTATGCGAATTTACCTGCACATGCCATCTCGCCATCATTTTACGGTCGTCCGTGTATACTGCGAATCGCGCGGCTAACTTTTCGCTCTCGCTACCACACTGAATGAAGGTGTGAAGGTACGTTGTTAATTATACTCGCGTGACTTTTCAATACATTGATCATACCCGTGCCCGATGATGCGACGATGATGTCTCTATGCACTTCCAATTTTATTTCGATTTTGCCGACGTAAATTTACTGGCATTGCGATCATGAATAAAGTTTCGAACTTAATTATACAGCAACTTTCTGCAATAGAACTGTATCAAACTACTGCAATAGCAAATAGTTTATAATATAATATTCTGCAATAGTTTAGTATAACTCAAATTTTATCAATATATAAATTAAACTTAATAATTTTTTAACCTCTTAATAAAGGTATAAATTTTTTAATTTGAACTTTTCAATAAAAAATAAAAATGTTCGAATTTGAAATATTACAATATTTATCATTTTTTTCTATTTAGATTTTAAACGTAATTAAAGAAACATAAGAAGTTTTACAATTTAAAAATGTCCTTCTAATTCGTATTAAAGTTATAAAATTATGATTATCGTAAAATCATTTTCATCTACGACAATATTAATATGCATAAAATCACTGACTAGTCTAACGTAATATTTTTAAAAAAGAATCGTATACTCTAAAATGAAATCGTATTAGATCCGTAAGCATAAATTTAATTAACCGACCAAAACTAATATAACATTGTATTCTGTTAAGCAAAAGTATATCATTCCCGGTTTCAAAATTTATCAAAATATAATAGCAAGTGTTTAAAAGATAAGTTATCTCTAAAAACTGTATAGCAGTATAGACTAGAACTGTTGAAATAAATTGTAGCTCGAGTTACAACAAATAGTCCGCAACCGAGAAAACAAGCCGCACAATGAAACATTTTATGCTCAAGCCATTAAAAGGTAACATATCACGAAGTTGCTTCTAAATAAACCGATCAGTACTAAACCGCACGATCTCCTACAACTATCCAGTATCTAAACCCATTAAATGTCGGGCAGAAAAAATAATCCTCCATAAAATTTCAGCCCGAAAAGTACCGACCCACGCAACTAATTCGAATCAATTTCCCGAAGTTCCATTACGTTTCACTTAGTCTCGGCAAACTCCCAGTAAATCCGCGTGGCTGTAAGTTCCTCTAAATTTTTCAATGCAGCTAATCTTTCTCTTTCTCTCTTCTCGCACATACACGCGCACACACGCCCAGTCACACGAATATACGTGTACACCCCGAAGGCAACCCACGCACACTCGTATCCTTCCCTATATACTTCGAGAGCGAACCTTCGCTAACGAGAATTAAGAAAACCGGTTTGCAGCTTCTGCCCCGCGAGGTTGAAACGCGAGCGAACTTTACGTTCGATTCTCCTGCGTGCGCCTTTGCTTTGTTTATCGAGTACTGAATTTATATAAATGAGTGCGCACGCAGGGGACTAATGAAGGCGTATCGATGACCGCGCAATATCGTCACCGATCTACAATTAATATCTATTTACAGCCAGGGAGTAACGTCGCGACAGGAAAAAGGATGTTTAAATGATTTCCCATAGACACGACTTCCTTTTCCGCTCTTTCCTTTTGCCTTCGGTTTTCTTCTCGACTCTCTATTTCCTTTTTTTCGTAACGACGCCATTAACATTGTAAAGGGTAATTAGAAAAAAAAGGGACTTTGATCCTGTGTTATACGTTACCTGCATGGAAATAGAAGGGGAGACGTAGTCTTTGACGAGCTTTCAGTGCCTCTTGCCGTAATTGTTTACTTGGCCAAGAAAATTTGCTTTTTTTTCTTTCAAGAACCGAAAGTAATAGAAAGTACGTATTTAACTTTGCGCGAGATAAATATATATGTATATATCGATCGAGGTAAAAATCGTGGCATAAACCGTGTAAAATATTATCGACTGTAAATAGTAGAAGAATTATTACGCATCTCTTTAATCAAATTCGACGTTTTTATTGCATTAAATAAAGTCAATTTAATTGAGCTACTTTGGGTTATATCAGCGCTAATTCTCTGTTATCTGTATATAAATTGTGCTATGCATGCCAATGAACCATCCATGTGATATAACAAAATTGATTAATGTTTCACATACTGTAAAACAGCAATATTTTATTTTAAAAAAATATTTATTTCTTACTATTTACTAACTATATATCACGTGTGAATGTACATATTTACATTTTAATCCAAATACTAATTTTGTCAAACTTGAATCCGTTAGCTACAATAACGCACGGTTTTAGAGCGCGCATAATTTTAGTTTATTATTAATTCAGTAATTTACTTTATTAAAAAAATTTGATTAGATTTTCGGTAATAGGGATTATTATAATGATTATAATATTCTTCAATAAAACTAAATATACGTACCATTGAAAAAGACATCATTTATGATAGCAACAAAATTCAGAATGAAAGATGAATGTTGACATTAAAATATTTAAGGATAATTTATTTTCGAAAATCGTCGATATTTCGAAAAGAAAGTCGCTTAAAAAAGATTTGATATAGATTTACCGTTGAAAAGAATATATAAAAGCATCATCAAAATTTGCCGTCGAAACTCCTTGGGGAGTGTGACAAGAACAGAAAAATCTTAAATCACACGAGTTGAAATTCACCATTCAGCGGATATGAAAAGAGTAAATCAATATTTCCGCAGAAGAGATCGAATTGGATCTAACCATTTTTCAACGGGGTCTCTAACTTTGGTTGAAAATACCGCTGTCTGTCTGGCCATTACACTATCCGTCTCTCTCTCTCTCTCCCTCTTTCTCTGTCGGTGTCCGTCTCTCAGTCTGTCTCTCGCCTCTCTAATCCGCCCACTGTGTCCGAGCGAATCGTAATGGAGATAGCGGCGGGATTGACAAACGACGCGAAAGAAACCGCGGGAGGGAGAGCTGGTGAAACGAGGGGGGCCACGGGAGATAGGCGTCATGAAAGTACGAGGGGTGGACTCGCGATTCCAGAAGCAACCGGGCCAAACTGCAGAGAGCGGAAACGCACGCTGTCTCTACGCGTACACGTATACGCAAAAACACACACGCGCGCGCGCGCGCACACAGACATGGCCGTAGAGATGCGCGCACGTGCGTAAGGGCAGTCGCGCGATTCGAGTGGCAGAAAGGGCTATGCACTGGCAAATCGATGAGAAATCCAAACCTCGCGTACCACCGGTCTCTGGGTTTGAATATTGCGAGAAGCGCGAGACTGACAGGCACGCGACTTCTACCTGCGTAGGATATGGCCTCGGTATGTCCTCGGTCCTATAGCTGTTAGAGCTGTTCGACTCGCTAACCGAGTGCTGCACCCGGCACGTCGAATCAAAAATTTACGACCTATGGAAATTTCGATTCTCTTGAGGGGGCTGCGGCTGTAATAGTCGTACGTTCAATATCGGTGTGAGACTGCTTCCTGGAAAAATCTATCGGCGCTTCAAACGCTATTTCTGATTTGTTGATAAGTTATATATCCATACCTACACCTTTGCCATTCGCCAACTGCTTTTTAACGTTCCAGTAAATATTGCAATCTACAAGAACGTAGTTTTAAAAGTATCATTTTTATAATTTTTATAGTTTCAATATGTAATATTTTGTAATAACCTTTTAACATATTTCTGGTACCATTCTCTCACTTCTATAATAAAAATTCTATAATAAAATCTATAATAAATAAATTCTACAATTAAATACTAAAGTTTCCCACGCATCGTTCTGACCGTTATAAAATTTTTTATGACAATTTTGTTTGTGTATAGGAGAAAGCATTGGAAATAGAATGCCGTTA
Organism: Theocolax elegans; assembly: GCA_026168455.1. NCBI lineage: Eukaryota > Metazoa > Arthropoda > Insecta > Hymenoptera > Cerocephalidae > Theocolax > Theocolax elegans. Next base: position 34,172,104 of record CM047430.1, on the reverse strand, counting down.
TGCGACATTTATACGACAATAATGACAAAGTAATGCGATATCAGATGACAAAATATCTGATAAGATGTTAATCATAAGATTTAAATGTTACACAGACACCCATTGATGCAACTCTTTTTAATTCTTTAGCACAAAAATTTTTAATAATTTTTTAAATAATTTCATGTGGAACAAATTTGATAATTCCTTCGCTATTACAAAGATCTTTTGTGTGGCATAAACATAAAAATTATTAAAAATATTTGGAATTCTTTTGTTTTAAAGTTGTTCTAAATTTCTCGTATGTTTTGCTACAGAGAAATATATTTAACACGTTATAGGTACAATATGTACCTATGCACGCGCAGAGACATCCATAAGACCGACTACGAAATGCTTTTTGCCTATTTCGTTGAGCGACGAAAAGTCGATTTGTGGAATTGACGCGATTGGTGAGCGATAGCGAGAGAAAGACTGAAGTGTAGCGTCGCCGTGGTGGCCTGTACATAGCACGCGAAAAATTTCAGGTTCGAAGGGTTACTTTTGATTCGTTTTGGCTGTCGATGTACGTGTCGTTTTTCTTTTTCATTTTATTTTTTTTTATTTGTTCACTCTTCGTTTTTGAAGTAGTTTTATCGCGTGCGCGGTATAATAGCGCAGGGAGCTCGTATTTTTTTGTGATTATACTGCAGAGTCGTGCGAAACTGTTGTGTCAATTTCGATCAGAAATGGTTGTTCGTAATAAAACCCATGATGCTTGAAAAACATTGGGAATGGGATTTATGATTACGTTACGCCGATCCCTTTAAATTGCTGCGTAGACAAAATTTTCAGTGATCTATTTCTTTTTTTTTCATCTCTGTCGTTGCTGACTTGTGATGACCATTAGTCTAACTGTAAATACGCGAGCGACCTGCAAACTAAAATTTTACTACCGCGCGTATTAATTAATTTTATTTGATATTTGATTATCTGCACAAAATAAATTGTATTTAAAATAAATTATATAAAAATTTAAAATTTACAGGATGTAATTATTAAAATATCTTTTTTACTTTTTATTCTCGTGTTTCGTAGGGTATACGTTTTGATTTTGCTCGCGCGAGTATTCATACGATTTGATAGTCATACAATAAATCACGAGTAAATGTTTATATTTTTCACACGTAAAGAAAAAAAAAGGTACACAGATATTAGAAGCGGACAATATTATTATGTAAATAAACACGTTCTATATCTTTCATACTTGAAAATAGGAGAGTTCACATATCTTGTGATTATATAGAGTTTTACAGCGCTTTAAAGTTGAAAAGTGACCCAAGAGACTTCACTTTACGATACGCCCTTTCTCTTCTCTACCGTAGAATCACGATAACGAGAAAAGAGAAAAAGATGAAAGAATACTTATTATAAAAGTGTAGTCAAACAACATTTCATACTTTTAATACTTCCTCCCATTTAACGTTTATAATCAGTTACAATTAGTGGAACGAGATTACCCAAACGGCACAGTATGATAAAGACGTTCATCGTGAATGGCTTTTGTAATACTATTAAATCCCTGGGTATTAATTACAGAATTTTCTTAAATATTGAATTAGAATCGAGTAAATTTGTTAAAAATTAAAACTTAAATATCGAAACAACGTAAGTCTATTTTGGAGCACCGTACAAAACGAACCAACGCCTCAAGGGTTAACGGAAAAATTCTATATTCCTTATACCTATTGCAAAATAATGTATTGTAATATCAGTCTAAAATATTGCGCAATATATCAGGTTTAAAAGACAACGAGTTCTTACGTTCAGTAATTATTTCACTTGAATTATTACATTCGATATTCAACTTTTACATCGGCATTTTTAATCTACTAGGACGTGCGTATATAGATTTCAATGTATTACTCATAACAACACTTAATACTCTGAAATATATTTTAATGAGTTATAATTGCGATGCACAATTTTATTTTCATAGTATACACTGCCGCTCATAATTTGATGCTACCTTGTGAAAAAATTGTGTAAACTTTAAAGTTTTATATCTCTGCGAAAAATGAACGTACAGAAATTGGCGACAGGTTTTTGGAAAGGTATTAGTAAGCCCTTTAAAGTTCCGTTGGTTTCATTACAAAATATATATTTTTTAGTTTTTTATAAGAACATAAAACAAAAAAAATATTTAAAAAGGTTTACTTATATTTAATGACACGTCAGTTTTAAAGACAAAAATTTTTTGTATGTAAACCTGTAGAAGTAAAGGTATTTTATTTCTTTTTTGAATGCAGCTGGGTTTATCTACCTACGTTTTTTTTTGGTTATAAACAAATTCATATAAAAATGACCATTTTTTTCGATCTAAAATATCTCAGCCATTTTTTGATTTAGAAAAAAATGCAAATGAGAAAAAGCGAGCGTTTTTTAATGTAGAATACGTCTACAAAGTTTGGTACATGATATAAAAAAATTTTTCTTTTAAAGTTTCTATACAATAATAATGAAAAAACTTTTTTTTAATCCAAACTTTGACGTATTCTACATTAAAAAACGCACTTATTCTCTTTATAATTTTCTTCTAAATCAAAAAATGGCGGAGATATTTTACATCGAAAAAAATTGTCAATTTTTTACAAATTTATTTATAACTAAAAAAAATGTAGGTAGATAAACTCAACGGAATTCGAAAGAGAGATAAAGTACCTTTATTTCGACAGGTTTCCATTAAAAAAAATTTCTTTAAAAGTAACGTGTCATTAAATATAAGTAAAAATTTAAACTCCGTCGCCAATTTCTGTACGTTAATTTTTCGCGAAGATATAAAGCTTTAAAGTTTACACAATTTTTTTCACAAGGGTCAAAAAATTATGAGCGGCAGTGTAAGTTAATCTATTTTTGAAGTTTTTATACAATGTAAAAGACGTTATTAACATGTTATTATGAAACTTAGGTGTATGTATATAAATAGTGGAATTATTTCGTAATACAATATATAATACTAAATGAATACCAGTATAGGTTAATACTTTATAGATTGCTATATCAATTGGATGTGTCTGAAAGAGTTTAAGATCTTCAATACTTACTGAAACGGTTAGTAAAGCTTCCACTATCCAGTACAAGAATCTAGTGTTACGATAGCATGGTTCGTTTGAATTTTCTCATATTACAAGGAAACTTACTCAAGACATTGTGAAATATCTTTAGTATCTCGGTAGAACTGGTGGAAAAGGTAGGCAACTATAGTTTTGTAATAAAATGGTGATGCGCAGACGCAAACTAGGAAATAACAATGAACCTAACATTTACCGCGGCACTATATCTCGAACTAAAAATTCAAATGAAATTCTGAAAAGGTTAGCGCGAAAATCGTAGCCAGTCGTGCTAAAAATGCGATTTATTGAAATGTTTGGAATTGTATGTACTTATATACCTATATACACAGGTATATATATAACCATTAAAATCCGTCTGGAAGGTATTAGTTTGATTTCCGATAATCCAAAAGCGGACTTCTCAGCTGGTTATACAGCAGTTGAATTTTTTAAAACTAGCTATATACGAGTTGAAAAAGGACTTGCGCGACGAATCGATATCGAATTACTGTCCATATTTCAAAAGCACTCCTCCAGACGCTTGCCATTCTGCACAGTGTACGATATGAATAACGAGCGTGGACCGAGTTAAAAAAAAAGGAAAAAGGAAAGAGCTCTGGTTAAGAATGACAAGCGGTAAGTTATCGCTACTTTTGAAAGAAATCAGTCGCTCTACGTTCGGTACAAGAACAGCCGCCTCCACCGCCACCGCCGCCGAGGAAGTAATAATTAATAACCCTTATCGAGTTAGAGCCGATATTTTCCATGCACTCCTTCCGGCCTCGAGTCTTCGCTATAGATACTACAAATCATCTCGAATACAAAACCAGAAGTCTCCTTGTATTTTTAGCCTAGTCGACCCAGGGCTCCGAGGCTATTCTCCTTTCGCCTCGTCTCGGAATGAATTTTATTCATGCTTCTAACGACGCGTTATACGCTGGTCCTTCTCGCAAAATGAAAACCAAAGAAAATTCTTTGAATGCGATGTATTTATTTGGTGGAGTACGTTGCTTTCGCTCCTTTCGACCATTTGCCCACATTTTCGAGTAACTCCGAGGTAAGACACAATACTCGCACAGTGTTATTATTATACCGTATTATGTCTTAAATGTGTAAACTTTCTTACCTTTAAATTTTACTGTTATTGTGACTTGGTTAAGGAAGCGTCCAGTGCTTTACAAAAGTTTAATTTAATTGCACCAACTGAAAACCATAGTTGTATTGTTTTTCCCTTACTGAACTTTAAGTACATTAGTAATTGTTTACTCAAGATTTACGTTACGGTAAAAATTTTAACTAAATTTTTAAAATACTTCCATAAATTTTACTTTTAATTTTTATTAATTTATCTTTTTAAATATTTCCTAGCTAAAGTGCCGTAGATGCTATTTAGTTCAAAAGTTTCTTTGTTACGATATATTATTAATTTTCCATTTATAATTATTTACTGCAGTAATTTAAAAAAAATATTTATTTTTAATATCATTATCCAAAATAAATTATATTTCCGTTATACGTACAGTATAAAATTATTGATTTACACGCCAAAAACATTCTGCTATATCTCTTGCGCGAGGACAAATTAATGTAACATTCACTTCGTGTCATCGTATTTACTGCAAATTTACAATTTAATTCTATTACGAATTATTCAACGGGTTATTTATTTAAATTTGTAGAAAAATCTTTAATAAATCTAAGTATAATGGTACAAAATAAATGGCTTTTAATAATTATACGTATTGTCGTAGAATTAACTTTTAAACTCAATAATACTTCAAATATTTTATACAATAATATATTATGTAAGTTAAAAAACTTAAGTTTTATCAATATTTACTATTTCTCTCACTACCTATATTGAATTCACACTTTACAGAAAAAGGAAAAAAATTTTAGACAACGAGATACTATTGTATCAGAGTTGATGAAATCTTTACTAATTACAATTAACGTTACATAGCTGAATAAGAATATAAAAAACGTGCTCATACTAAAAAATACAAATTTTTACTGTAGCTTTTATCATAATTAATAACCTTTCCATAAAAGATATATATTAAATAGTGCATGTCAAAAATGCACTTAAAACCACAACAGTTCCATAACACGCACACATAGTCCATTGTATCTATACGTATAGAAGAGATTGATGCATAGACGTGGGTATTGAAAGGCATGCATTAATGGTGAAAAATGTGAATAGTACAAAGTGCATTCCACGCATTCTTTGGAGAAAAGATGGAACAAATGATAAATTTCAATTATTTAATAAAAATATATGTAAATATTTGTATGTGTACAATGTCTCTTTGTACATATAAAATCAACTAATAATGCACGAAAAAGGAACAGGTATATTATTAACTGCGTGTGCTGAAATTTTTAATGAAACAATGAGAATATAATTATTCTAAATTATACGTACTATAATTTTAGTTAAATATCAAGCCCACCCAAGGTGTACAATGAATTCTCTTTTTTAAACCGTCCGCAGCATCAGCGAGATATATGCACAGGAAATGAAAAGAAACGAAGTTTCTCCGGCAACAATGTCGCAAAAAAATTTAGGTTCCCGTACGTGAATGGTAAATACAAAAGAAATTCGTCGACGCGCAGCATTAATTTTTACCACTTAATGCGCTAAAAAGCGAATTTTTCGATAAAGCAAACTTTTTGTTGAAACGAGAGGTCTTTTTAACGGGACGTCGGACCCAAATTATAGGGATATATATACAAGTGCTTTCGACTTAAAAATTATACTTATAATATTGAATTAAAAATCTGAAAAAAATCATACGAATAGTTAAAAAATAAGGGAAGTCGTGAAGATTGATTAAAAAAAATTATTGCTGAATAATTTTAAGTAAAAAATGGAATAAACTTTGAATCCAAAGATTAAACGTTAATTAGCGATTTAAAAATCTGAAAGTATTTATGTGCAGAACCTGACTAAATGATTTATCTAAAAATAAATTTTTAGGCACTACAGATTTACGAAAGTGACTTATTTTATATATAAATATAGGTATAAGAAATGCCTATTTTCTGTGTCCGGCATCTCCTCATTTCTTCATTCAGGTATAACGATAAAAGGTGTCAAAAGGTGTGAATGTTTAATGTAAATTATTTTATGTATTACTTTTTCATAAATTATGCGTTTATTTTAGCACTGTAACCTTACTACCAACCTAATATGTAGACATACTTTCTCTGAATAATTAAAACATGATATTTCAATTTACACGGGATATTTTTTTATAACAGATTCATTTACTTCTCTACTTCCTACATAAGAGAACTGTACAACTATTTTTATAAAAATGTAATTTAATATTTCCATCAGTTTTGATAAATATAGAAATCCTACTTGAGAGAAAAGATTGAAATATTTTCTTGACGTCCTCGACTGCACATTCTGGTAACAGTATAGAAACAAATTCTTTAGAATTTACAAGATAAAATTAAAAAATTTAAACATAGTAAATGAACAACAAATTTGATAGCTTATGATTATATAGGCATATTTTAATAAGCAATTTTAACGGATTAAGATTATTTACATAATGCAAAAATAGTATCAGATGACGCGACCTATCAAGTTACCTATTAAATGGTAAATATATTTTTTAATTAAAATTCTGTTATGTAATTTTTTTTCAAACAAAATTATACGCCATTTATAATAATGTTTTATCAATATTCACATTTTTCACTGCAATATTGCATCTAATAGATATAAAAAAATAATATATACGACAGTAGAATAATAAAAACTATAATTTACGAAACATTTAGAATATCAAAGAATATTAAGCCCGTAAATTGAAAATTCAATACAAGCTGTTTGGCATGGTATGTGTATATAGCGAGAGACAGAGGAAGAGAGTGAAAGAGCGAGAAGGGGGGATACTATAACCCATTAACTAGCTTGGGGAAATTATCGGCTGACCCTCGGTGAAAGTAAACCCTTGGTAAAATTCGCGAGGTACCAGAGTGTAAAAACGTCAGAGTCGCGAACGTAATGCTCAGGATCGAATCGAAGGTATTGAGGAAGGGGAGTCAGTACGCGCAGGAACGCGACGGCAAAGCGACAGCCGGAGAGAGGCGTTCGATACTCGAATTAATTGGGCCACGGGACTAACGCGCGCAATAGGGCTGCGCGGCCGATACCAATCAGGGAGGTCCGATAACCCTAGCATCCCTCTCTCCCTCTCTCCCTCTCTCTCTGTCGATTCTCCAGCGCTCTCTGGCTCTTCGGATGACAAACTCCTTTAATTACGGAAACGGAGCTTCGAGCAATTTTGGCCCTCCGGGTGCACGTGCATCATCGGTCAAGCCCGGGCCGATTGGCTGTATACATCGAGGGTGGGCCAATGATGACCGTTTGTCGAGATTCCGGTGGCGCGATGTATGAAATTATCGCGAGCGCGGCTTTTCGGTACTCTCCGCGCCCCGAAATCACACGCTTTGATAGGGGACTAGCCTTGTATGCCAACGTATACACACGTACAAGCATAACCATCCCTGATAGGAAATTGCCGAGCGTCATGGTTTTCATCGTATGGACACGCGACCGACCTTTCCAAGCTTTTCGTTTTTCCGGATAGTGTGGCAAGGGTGCTCGGAACTCGGGGCTTGGGGACAGAGAAGGGGATGCGCGCGAGCAATCATTTTTGCCCCGCGACTACTCAGAGAGGAAATGACGACGGGGAAATTGTTTATTGCTTCTTGGGATTTACGAGGAGTTCGCTTCTCTCTTGTGATGGATGAGCTGGAATTAGAAAGTATAATGGTAATGGTATTGTGAGTCGTTGTTGGTAAGAGGAGCTTTGCAAGAGCCCATTATGCGATATGACAATGTTGATGCATGCACCTCTTTATGATCCAAGGAATTTCGAATTTCATGCGATGGTTTATACTCCTAAAACAGGTCAATGATGGCATTATTCTCGTTAATAATTCATCGCGCATCAGGTATTGTAGAAACTATTTCTCGCTCACATCAAATCTGGCTTTTTTATTCGGTTCTATAATAATAATAATCTAGACTTAATATATATATATATGTCCATAATTATTTAATTTTCATAATTTACATTGTTAGAAAAATAGAAAGCGCTAGAAATAACCGATCTCTTCCTATTTCATTTTTACGAAAATCATACATTCTCACTTTTTAGTTCCTTGACCGGATAGCACACCTACCAACCGTACAAAATTAGTTAAATGTTATACTTATTTAACTAAATTGTAAATATAATGAAATATATATATATACACTTTTGGTTCAAATATTTTTAAAGGTGCTGTTAAAATATACATTTGAAACTTAATGGATGACTAAATTGTTCATTAATTTAGTACTTCTGTTTTATTATTTTTGATAAATACTATATGATGTGCCACCCTCATAATAGCTAGATTTTTTCATAGAACGGCCTTTTTAAAAACTTGTAGGCGTTACGACGTCTATCTCCAGTTTGGAGTCCCCAGTAAGGAATTGAAGATCTTATCTTGGATGCCTTTTGCAAGATGAGCTACCACGCCAGCATGATGTTCCGCGGCTGTGTATAATAAGAAAACTGGGCCAGCCCTATAGTGAACGAAGAGTATATACAATAAGTCTTCTCTAATTTAAAACCAGAATTTATATAAATTATCATATACATTATACATATTATAATACGAATTAATTTTTATTTCTAAAAATAGATTCAGAAATTTGTTTGTAAAGTTACGTATTATTATTAGAAAATAATTCAAATCATTGAAAACATAATAAAATTAAATAGACTTGGCTGAGATTTCATTTCAAGAATAAACTGAACTCTTAACTTGTTAAATTGCGCGTGTATGGGATAAAGCATACGACACACCTATCTATCGATTAAAGTTAATATATAAACAATATAAATGTTAAAAACAATAAAATTTTTGTTCAATCTTTTTTCCTATCAATAAAATTTTAATTAATTCGTTAATTAATAAAAAAAAATAATAAAGTATTTTCCTAAAAAAAAACAAATTGTGTATGATATACGAATGAATCCTTTTGACGGTATGAATACTTTATCTTTCCTGTATAATCCAGTAATCTTTTTTGCGCGTTTTGATCATAAGGCCGCAAAATAGTGCACCGGTGCGAGACGTATATATATATATAAAGCACCTATATCAGAGGCATCTATCTATCTATATATACTTACGAAGTCGTTCGCTTGGGGATATTGATTACTAATGGCTCGGTAATTCTATTTAGCTGGCCGTGATGTCGTGGTCCACTGGGGAAGGGAATTTTGCCAGAGCATCGCCGTCACGCGTCACCGACGCGCTCGAGTTCACTCTCCTGCATGTCACTGTCCCTCTCCGACTCGCGTATACGTATGTTTCTCTTCTATCTTCTCTTCTTTTTCTGTATAGTTTTCTCTCCTTGTTCATCTCGCCATCTCCTTTCATGTTATTATTTTCTATATACTTTTAATTCGCATGAATATTGTACCCCGGTTTTGTTAACGTGTACACTTTGAAATATTGCTATTGTATCTCCTGTATTTAAAAAAAAATAACGCTTGCACCGACGCATGGAAAACGAAATTTTATTTTGCATTAAAAGGAAATAGGTATAGTCCATGATGGTTTCATTAAATTTAATTCATTATTTAAAAACGAACGCAAAATAATGCTCGTATACGATATTGTTAAATATAGTTAATTTATATTTTTACAAATTATGTAAATAAATTATTATCTAAGAAAAAACTGTCAATAACAATTTAAAATAATATTTAAAATAATGTACACAATTGAAATACTAGTTGACCAATTTTAGTTTCTTTCTTTTAACTAAATTGAAAAAAAAGACGATAGATAACTTGTTCATGATAGGTTCAAAGGATACATATTTCAGATAAATAAATATATATACAGTTAACTTAAAGAAAGTTACGTTTCCGGATTGCATATTTTAAACTAACTGTATGATTTTTTCATTTAGCATAAAAAGAAACGACTTAATTAAAATTAATTGGTTTTTATATCATTATTGTACGTTCAATGCAATTATTAAATGTCAATGTATTTATTTAGCAATTGATTACTAATAGATCATAACAAAAAGTAGTAGATTCTAAATTCCATCGTATCTTATGGTAATGTATACCATCCCTTCCGAAAAATATAAAATGACCTGTGTCAGTTCGAATGAATAGGACTTATTTCAAAAGAAATAAAACTATAATTAATTTATTATGTATACGCTTTTATACATTAATATTTAAACAAAAGCTGGTATAAAGTTGATATAGTTTAAAAAAAGTGAGTGTAAATCCCTAAATTGGTCCACATCTTAGTGGTAAAATAACACTTGGAAGAAAATGTGGCCTAAAAATTATTAATATAATTCATTTGTTGGCCAAATTTTCTCTCAAATATTATTTTATCACACTGGTGAATCATCTCCTTCTAAATTTAGGTATATTATTTATAAAGAATATACATATTTTATTAAATGCAAATTGTTATAAAGGTAAATTTTAAATTTTATATTAATCATAAAGTACCGAATTTAAATTTAAGAAGTTATTATCAAATTAAAAATTGCAGCCCATTGAGTAAGTAAAAGAAATTCCACAAAGAAATATATCCCCGTTACGTAATCAGCAAATTTGTTCGAATCCTAGCTTATCCTGATAGCATCGACATCAGCAAGGTTGGTATCACCGTTATCTACCCACTTCCCGTGTTCGCCCCCCTCATTCGGTCTCTCTCGTCAGCTCGTCCAAGTCCGCCAGCCGCGGGCGTCGGAAGTCAGGGACAAAACGACACAAAACTAGAGAATGAGCGAACGAAAAGAGAGATAGTGAGAGAGAGGGGAGGGAGAGAAACCGAGAGTTACGCTCTATATATCCCACAGCCTCAGGGGAGAAGGAACGCATTCTCTCGCTCTCTTTCTCTCTCACTCTCTCTCTCTGTCTCTCTCTCTCTCTCTCACTATCTCTGACTCTCTCTCTTCCCCTCGAGCTGTCAATCAGCCGTTAAACAATGACGAAGCACCCTCGCCGCGGCAAACTGATTTTGGCGCCGACGCCACCACCGCATAGGTTTTGAACGCAGTCTCACTTTACGCGGGCACATTTGACGGTAAGTAGAGAGTCTATTTACACCTAGCCGAGTGTATCTCTTGCCGAGTATTGTGTTGTCCCTGGCCCTGATCAAATCGTACTGAGAGGAAGAAGAAGGGTGGATACTTACCCAAAACTAAAGGGGGGACTCTATATATCGCGACTTTTGTTTCTCTCGGGGGGGTAATGACGTTCAGGCCATTGATACGGACTTCGCGGGATTATTTTCCCGTTCGTTGGGTCGAGGATATTTGTTTTAGATCGAGGTTTCACTTTCACGCATTGTACACGCCGGGCGTCGATTCGGAGATGGGAAACAACCTACATATATATATATATATCTTGCATACGTATACGTACACGAACGATGAAAAGACGGCTTTGGGGGTGCAACGATACGCCGATTACGATTTTACATTATTGAGGATTATTGTATCGTTAGTGAGCTAGTCGAGAAAGTGTACATTTTATAGGGCCTGTGGAGAATGTCGCTAAGACTTTATATTCAATTACCTCTGTCGAGTGCAACAATACGACTGGGGTGAGATTGTTGTGCTTACGATTCAATTTACTTCTGTTCGTCACAATTAAAATCAAATATTTTTTAAGTAATTTAATAATACCATTTTAATTCTATTTACATTTTTAATAATAACTACTTTTTTAGATACCGACTTGTCCATAGTTTTCTTTAATTATCATTAATTACAACTACTACTATTTGTCTCATTTATATTACTATTCACCAGGTTACGCGTTGAAAGTTAATTATTTTTTTATTTCACAGAAAATCGTGTTTTACAATTGAAGATTTAAATTATTACCGTGCAACTGTTATTTTCTTAAGTATAATACAAGGAGTTACTAATTCAGACAGGGATTTATTTAAACTTCAAATGCAGTCTTCTTGATCGTAGAATTTACGAATTTAATTGCAATACAAAGTGTTAACTCTCGTATATACATATCACGGAAAGGGCCATTGTCCGCAGCATCACAATACTACATTTTAATCAAGATTTTTAATATTGCTAGCAGTGAGAAGATATATTTATTCGTGCTTTAATTTTAACTTTTTCTCGGTTTCTTTTTTAGGGAAAACGGGAAGCGCTTTTTTCACGTCAACCGGACGAAAAATGGGTGAGTTCCTTTGACCACAAATACTGTGCACGAAGCCATATTTCACATCAAAAAATGTTGAAATTCAGCTGGTTGGGGTAACTAGTTTAAAAAAAATGTCTCGCCAAGAGCGAGCTCTATGAGGATGAACAATTTTAACACCACGCCTTTTTGTAACTTAATTAAGATTAGTTTTACATATAGTGTAAATAAAATATCATTGCCAAAACTTTAATGCGCTCGAAGCTCGACTCGACTGAAATCGAAACTGAAAACTACTTATCTACTCACAAATTTAATGAATTAATAAGTAAATTATTATTAATGATCTAAATTAGTTTAGAAATAATTATGATATTTGTTAAATTATGTACACTGCCAGTCACTTACTTTACCCCCCCTGGAGCAAAATAGGATAAAGTTTAAAGTTTTGTATCTTTGAAAGAGATCATCGTACAAAAACCAGTGGGAGACCATTTGAAAGCTTATTTTAATACCTTTCGATTGGCCTAAGTCACTTATAAAAAATACTATTTTTTGAAACTATTAAATGGCAATAAACTAGTTTCAAAAAAAAAAATTTTGGACACCTTTTTGAATTCAATGCAGTTTTCAAAAGATTGACGAAACCAAAAAGTTATCCAGATAGATGTTTAGCTTTTTTCAACAGCTTTCGACTGGTTTTTTTTTCATTTTGTAACTTTATTTTAAACAAAGTTACGGTAGTTTTTGCTCGAAAATAGCCTTTTTTTTTAAAATCTAAATATATTAAAAACTTTTATAGATACAATAAAATGATAAAGAGAAAAAATGTCACATTTATATCGTAGAATACGAAAATGTTTAAGTAAGAGCAAACAAAAAAATTTTTTATTACCTGTATTTTTTTAAGTACAATCATCTTTGAAAAAAATCAACCTGCAGAGGTAAAATATACAGTTAATAAAAAATTTTTTTGTTTGCTCTTACTTAAAACATTTTCGTATTCTACGATATAAAAGTGACATTTTTTCTCTTTATCATTTTTTTGTATCTATAAAAGTTTTTAATATATTTAGATTTAAAAAAAAGGCTATTTTCGAGCAAAAACTACCGTAACTTTGTTTAAAATAAAGTTACAAAAATGAAAAAAAAACCAGTCGAAAGCTGTTGAAAAAAGCTAAAAATCTATCTGGATAACTTTTTGGTTTCGTCAATCTTTTGAAAACTGCATTGAATTCAAAAAGGTGTCCAAAAATTTTTTTTTTGAAACTAGTTTATTGCCATTTAATAGTTTCAAAAAATAGTATTTTTTATAAGTGACTTAGGCCAGTCGAAAGGTATTAAAATAAGCTTTCAAATGGTCTCCGACTGGTTTTTGTACGATGATCTCTTTCAAAGATACAAAACTTTAAACTTTATCCTATTTTGCTCCAGGGGGGGTAATGACGTTCAGGCCGTTGATACGGACTTCGCGGGATTATTTTCCCGTTCGTTGGGTCGAGGATATTTGTTTTAGATCGAGGTTTCACTTTCACGCATTGTACACGCCGGGCGTCGATTCGGAGATGGGAAACACCTACATATATATATCTTGCATACGTATACGTACACGAACGATGAAAAGACGGCTTTGGGGGTGCAACGATACGCCGATTACGATTTTACATTATTGAGGATTATTGTATCGTTAGTGAGCTAGTCGAGAAAGTGTACATTTTATAGGGCCTGTGGAGAATGTCGCTAAGACTTTATATTCAATTACCTCTGTCGAGTGCAACAATACGACTGGGGTGAGATTGTTGTGCTTACGATTCAATTTACTTCTGTTCGTCACAATTAAAATCAAATATTTTTTAAGTAATTTAATAATACCATTTTAATTCTATTTACATTTTTAATAATAACTACTTTTTTAGATACCGACTTGTCCATAGTTTTCTTTAATTATCATTAATTACAACTACTACTATTTGTCTCATTTATATTACTATTCACCAGGTTACGCGTTGAAAGTTAATTATTTTTTTATTTCACAGAAAATCGTGTTTTACAATTGAAGATTTAAATTATTACCGTGCAACTGTTATTTTCTTAAGTATAATACAAGGAGTTACTAATTCAGACAGGGATTTATTTAAACTTCAAATGCAGTCTTCTTGATCGTAGAATTTACGAATTTAATTGCAATACAAAGTGTTAACTCTCGTATATACATATCACGGAAAGGGCCATTGTCCGCAGCATCACAATACTACATTTTAATCAAGATTTTTAATATTGCTAGCAGTGAGAAGATATATTTATTCGTGCTTTAATTTTAACTTTTTCTCGGTTTCTTTTTTAGGGAAAACGGGAAGCGCTTTTTTCACGTCAACCGGACGAAAAATGGGTGAGTTCCTTTGACCACAAATACTGTGCACGAAGCCATATTTCACATCAAAAAATGTTGAAATTCAGCTGGTTGGGGTAACTAGTTTAAAAAAATGTCTCGCCAAGAGCGAGCTCTATGAGGATGAACAATTTTAACACCACGCCTTTTTTGTAACTTAATTAAGATTAGTTTTACATATAGTGTAAATAAAATATCATTGCCAAAACTTTAATGCGCTCGAAGCTCGACTCGACTGAAATCGAAACTGAAAACTACTTATCTACTCACAAATTTAATGAATTAATAAGTAAATTATTATTAATGATCTAAATTAGTTTAGAAATAATTATGATATTTGTTAAATTATGTACACTGCCAGTCACTTACTTTTACCCCCCCTGGAGCAAAATAGGATAAAGTTTAAAGTTTTGTATCTTTGAAAGAGATCATCGTACAAAAACCAGTGGGAGACCATTTGAAAGCTTATTTTAATACCTTTCGATTGGCCTAAGTCACTTATAAAAAATACTATTTTTTGAAACTATTAAATGGCAATAAACTAGTTTCAAAAAAAAAATTTTGGACACCTTTTTGAATTCAATGCAGTTTTCAAAAGATTGACGAAACCAAAAAGTTATCCAGATAGATGTTTAGCTTTTTTTCAACAGCTTTCGACTGGTTTTTTTTTCATTTTTGTAACTTTATTTTAAACAAAGTTACGGTAGTTTTTGCTCGAAAATAGCCTTTTTTTTTAAAATCTAAATATATTAAAAACTTTTATAGATACAATAAAATGATAAAGAGAAAAAATGTCACATTTATATCGTAGAATACGAAAATGTTTTAAGTAAGAGCAAACAAAAAAATTTTTTATTACCTGTATTTTTTTAAGTACAATCATCTTTGAAAAAAATCAACCTGCAGAGGTAAAATATACAGTTAATAAAAATTTTTTTGTTTGCTCTTACTTAAAACATTTTCGTATTCTACGATATAAAAGTGACATTTTTTCTCTTTATCATTTTTTTGTATCTATAAAAGTTTTTAATATATTTAGATTTAAAAAAAGGCTATTTTCGAGCAAAAACTACCGTAACTTTGTTTAAAATAAAGTTACAAAAATGAAAAAAAAACCAGTCGAAAGCTGTTGAAAAAAGCTAAAAATCTATCTGGATAACTTTTTGGTTTCGTCAATCTTTTGAAAACTGCATTGAATTCAAAAAGGTGTCCAAAAATTTTTTTTTTGAAACTAGTTTATTGCCATTTAATAGTTTCAAAAATAGTATTTTTTATAAGTGACTTAGGCCAGTCGAAAGGTATTAAAATAAGCTTTCAAATGGTCTCCGACTGGTTTTTGTACGATGATCTCTTTCAAAGATACAAAACTTTAAACTTTATCCTATTTTGCTCCAGGGGGGGTAAAAGTAAGTGACTGGCAGTGTATATTATAGTTAAAAATTTATACGGAATGTTTGACCGTAATACTTTTATTTACGTTTTTGTACATTTTATTTTAGGTTTAAAAATGATAACACGATTTATAAGAGTTTATTTATACGATGGTACAACTTTGTACCATTTAATATGAGTTGACCATTTATAAATTTTTTATAACCTAGTCGGTCAATGTATTGATACAAACGAGGATCCAAATCAAAGTAAAAGGATTATCTACACTATTGTTAATAATGTTCTATAATAATCTTTGTTGACATCGTGTGTTATAGATACTTCATTTCACTTTGTTCATTTTATCCAAAATAAACTATCATAATTAAATATCTACAAAATATAAGCTATTTACAAACTATTTAACAAATATTTGATTTAAATGATCGTTTAGGTAAAAGCTTTTACACGCCGAATTATTTATTCATAAAAAATTAGATATTTTAAATAATATTATTTATTTGTACAATTTAAAATTGTATATGTATAAGTATGTCCAAGTGAGAGTAAGACAAGTGTGTGCGTCGGTCGGCAATCCATTGTCTCGCTAATTTTCGCGTCATTTCTTTGAAATGAAAAGTGCGTGAAACCTTTTCGCAAACGCAAAGATAAAACGGTCCGCCGCGTAAATCAAAGGACGCATTTATCCGTTCTTCTCTAACAGCGATGGGAAAAATGTTTATAAATAATTACTTGTCTGACAATAGCCGGCGCACCCCGAGCTCCGAGAAAGAACTCGGTCGCAATGCGTGCATGCAACCATCCAAGACAAACGATCTGCGGAAAGCCGTTTATTTTTCGCGTCCTTTCTCTCTCTCTCTCTCTCTCTCTCTCTCTCTCTCTCTACCTCTCCTACTCTCTCCGGGTCTTTCCATACGTTATCTTCGAAAAATATCTTCCAAAACGTGTCCCTCCGTTTTTTTGTCCCGCATATATTCACCTTTCTCTCCTCTCTTCACCGTTTTTATCTGATCATTGGAAGCTTCCTCCGTCAAGCACTTAAAGACGTTTGCGCGCGGGCGTCACGTTTAAAAACCGGGCAAAAAAACCCAGCTGGCTGTTGCGTACGCACGTACGAATATGAGAGGAAGACAGAGACGGAGAGAGAGAGAGAGAGAGAGAGAGAGAGGGTGGTCGGGCATCGAATGCCCGTCGTCGCATGCGACGTCGGCAGGCGCACGACTCCGAGGGGGAAGTAAGCGCTCGAGCTATTTTTATGGCACTTAGCCTTTCGACCAGCGCAACATGCTGGAGCACTCGAAAAACACTTGGACGCATTCCCCTGCGCTTACGTTCGAGCATCGAAGCTGTCGCTGCTTTAGTGGAACTCGTCTCTCTCCCTCTCCCTCTCTCTCTCGTTCTTAATCGGTTTCTTAATACCCATCGGCTCATCTCTCTCGCACACCACTCGCTCTTGATTCGTCGTTTTTGCGATGGCTTTTGATTTTCTGTCCTCCTTCTGTAGAATAGTACATGCTATTTATTTTTCTAGTCTTTTTATTTCTTACCTTCCTCGTTTGAATTAATTTATACGTCTTTTCAAACCTTTTTTCTTTACTCCCCGTACATCGCATCCTTGTGTTGGATAGGAGAACATTGTAGCAATTTACCTTGAATGATGAAATCTCTTTCAAGTCTGTAGATTATTCTATTTACTTTATTTTACAATCATATTTCAAAATATTATCACCTTTAACTCACTCAAATATTTTACTATTATTTTAATAATTAGATAATATATTATTTAATTTATTCTACGTTTATTGTACTGCCAAGATGAATTATGCATCTTTTAAACCGTGAAATAAAAAAAATTCAATGATTAAAATTTGCTTAATGAGCTTAACTACGAATGAATTCACTCGTTCATTTGACTCGTTGAACGATTCATTGTATTTAAATGAAAGTAACAATTAAACCTGATTAATAGCTACAATTACTATTATTATAAAAAATTTATTATATCCATTTCAAAAATACGATCAGTTACAATTGGATGTGCAATGTAGTAATATCTATAAACAATGTGCAAATATCGCAATAAATTGTTATTATTACTGTATTCACGTGTCAAGCAACTATTCATTAATATTTACGTAGAAATTTGTTAAAATTGATTTGAAGATTCCACGAGTAATGTCTCAAGTTTCTGTACAATATAGTTAATAAATTCTGGGAAACCATAATGGTTTACAGATATTTTTTTTTCTTTAAAGTCAATTTGTCAAAGTGAAAAATGTTGAGTTATTGCTGCATTGCGCTATGCGATATTCCGACTCCCTTCGTTTGTGCTCTCCCTTCCCTTTTCTTCTTTTCTTCTTTTTTTTCCTTGTTCTCTATTATTTGCGCTTTTATCTTGCCCTCTTCGTCCATGACTTTCTCTCTCCTCGACTCCTATTTGTCCAATACCTTTTTTTCCATTTTACCCTTCTCATTGTTTGTTTTGTGCATTTTTACTAAAACCTTTTTAATGCTAAATTATCGTAATAAATTAAGGAGTAGTAATTAATTATTCCTAAATTATTTATTTTTACGCCTATACTAACTTTCGTATATTTCCTAATATAAATTTAAATTGCAGTAACGGTTAAATATTTTTTGTGAATTAATTTCATATAATGCAGTTTTTCATTTGATGTAATTTAACGTATTAAAGTTGATATACCGTAAGAGAAAAATGCTCGAGAGAAATATTTAATTGATATATTGCGTAAAGTCAAAAGAGAGTAAAGAATTGCTGCGATTTATAAACCTTAAATGTTCTTCGTATATAAAAGTTATAAATGTACTTCAAATATTAAAGTTAATAACGTAACTTTTTAAAATAATAATAAAAAATATTAGTTCAAATTGAATATCGCTTAATATCACTATAATATTACGCCACAAACATTTAATATTTAAATTCTCTATCGGAGGTTTAATAAATTGACGAAAATAATCGAGGAAACGAGATTTTTATACAAATGAAGGTTTTTATCCAGCACACTTGTGGGAATCTGTAGGAATATCTTGAGATAAAAGAGGACTTTTTTTCTAAATGGAGGCTCATCTCATCCAAGTCAATGAAACGATTTTATTGAATTATCAGCACTATTGCAATGACAATATCTATTGTAATTTCCCGATTTGCCTCCTTTAATCTCCATCTTTCCGTTTCTCGTGTACTCCCCTCCTTCCGTTAGCCCATCAAGGGACTACCCTCTCAATCTTCGACATCTCTTGCACACAGTCTTTCCCTCGCCCGCAGATTTTCCGCGTTTCTGGTATACACGTATATATCCGAACGCGTCTTCGTCGGTCTTTCTATACGCGTTAACGTCGCAGGGGACGAGAAAAAACGCCGTGGTGTGCATTTATGTGCGTAGGTACGCAGGAGGGTGCACAGACGATAAGACGAATGCGAAAACGACAAGAGGGATGAAACAGACGAGGGTGAAAGGGAGGGGAGCTCCTAGAGAGAAAATCGGAAGTTGCGATCGACGTAGACTCCGCGCACCGTGGAACCTGATGTGTCAAGGACATCGAGAACAATGCTGCTTCGAATACTACATACTCACTCTCTCCCTCTCTCTCTCCCTCTCTCTCTCTCTCTTTCTCTCTCGACCCTCGGTGATACTTGCGAGTTTGTCTTCGACGCAACATTAATTTTGCTATCTTCATTTTTATGCAGAGAGGGGAGGGGGGATTGACACGTCTCGTCCACGCGTTCCTAATTTTTTATTCTCAATCTGGACCCTTTGAAGAGGGTCTCGCGATCGCTGCGGTAACCCTTGGGAAGAAGGAAGAAAAAATCTAGGGCAACGTTCATACATCACTGGTCGCCCAGTAATAACACCATTCTTACATCTAACTTTTTTTTCCTTCTTCATTCTCATCTCTCTCTCTCTCTCTCTCCCTCTGTCTTTCTCTCGCTCGTACAAACAAACACACGAGCCTTCGAAAAATAACTAATCTGTTTATTTTACGAGAGCCCTCACGGGACTATAAAGAACGCGACGCGTGAATACCGGCTTTGTTCGAAATTCTTCGAGTCGCGGGTGGCGGACGTATATCGCATCGAACTTTATTTTTTCTTTTCTCCTCGCTTTCCACTCGAAATATGGAAAGATAATTATCATGACCATCTTGCCTCTTTTTCTCCCATCCGCAACAATGGACGACGCGCCTCTTTTCTTTTTATGACGGATTTTTTTACGGTTCTTCAAAATTACTAGCAGATTCGATCATAAATTACTTTTACGCGACTATGAATTTATTCTGTATACACACCGCTCACCGTTTTTTAATACCCTTCCTTGAAATCAAAAGCTTGTTATGCTAAGATTTTTTAAATGTCCTTCCTGTCCGATAAATATCAATGAATTCACGGGACGTACGGGAATTAATTTTTTGGTATAATTTTATTTACAAACTCACTCAAACGCGGATTAATAAAAATAATATTTTTATGCTTTATGCGCTTGTAGGTTACCGTTTAAGTGACGACCAAACCGTTTTCCGAGGCATCAAAACCTGTCGCTCGTAACGTTTCGGTTTATATGCATTTCGCGTATACGTCAATTAATTTTTTTGTGTTAATGCATAAACGATTAGATTAAAAGTGGAAATTTTAAGTAGGTCTTGTTGCGCGTTTGGCAATTGTTAAATAATAAATTTATATTACATACACACACACACACACATGCAGATACCGTTAAAACTCTTGTAAAAATATGTAAATATATATATATGTGCATGTAAATTTTCCATAATAATAAAATATATCCGTGCGAGGTAATGCAATATTTAATACCACTGGTAATGTAATTTTTAAATTTAATAAAGCATCCATTTTGTTGAAATCGTGTTGAGTATATGAATACGTACATGTAGGTGCCCGTAAAATGCATTTGTCGAAGCAAATCATCGAAGCTGTAAAAAAGGGAATGGTTTAACCAGCTGAACATCGAAACGTTCTCTCTTTTTTTTTCAAAAATAAAAGTTTTTCCCATTGTCCGTAGAAATAAAATTTCACTACAAATTGCATCCTAATACAAATTGGCAATTAAAAATTATTCGCGCAATCGCAAACTCGATAATTTCATTTCGAAACCGCTCTGTCGATCACCAAAAAAAGCGATCCTCCGAAAAATCCATCTAGGAACGGTTAAAAATCCATTCGGATCTCAATAAAAGTTCATCCCCCCGAGTCCTAGGTCGAATTAAACAATTTTCCAAGCGAACGTCGAGCGGCATATATAACAAAAAGGAATTAGTGCAATCAGAGAACAATCGTGCAGCAACCCTCCTCGAGGGAACAATTAACCGTCGTCCACGTCAAGTCACTCAAAGAATCCCAATAAAACGGCTACCGGCCATGTAGTAAAAAAAAAGCTCGCGATAAAGCCCCATTCGGAAACGAATTTCCTGGTAAAGAAAGAAAGAGATGCTTGAAAAAAAAGAAGTAAAGTGAAAGTGAGCAAGGGAGAGCGAAACAGTGTAATAATCGTGCGCGTCCTGTGTGGTGCGTTCAAAACTTTCATCGTATACGACTTTAAACTCATTCGGAACTCATTCCACGTTTATTACGCAATGTGCAGGTATAGAGAGAGGAATAGAGAAGGGGAGGGGGGGGGAGAGAGAGAGACAGGGAGACAGAGAGAAACAGACAGAAAGAGCGTTAATCGAGCGACACGCGCGAACACGAAAAATGCGGGCGCCACGTTCATGGTATCGACACTTGAAAATTGCTACGCGAACCATTGTTACCCTCCGTACGATATATCCTTTCCGTCGACCGCCCTACGTCTTGCGAGAAAGGAAACGGGCGTAAGTGTGCAAAGAGAGAGAGAGGAAGGGAGAGAAAAAAAGGGAGCGAAATGTGCGTGTGAATGAGAGCGCAGGGGCCGAAAAATGGGAGGAGGATGTCTCATCTCTTATTGCGAACTCAGAAAATATAAGGGAGAGTCGGAAGCAAAACTTTTTTCTTTCTACCGCGTATTCGTTGTATTCCCTTTTGAGACTAAAAAATATGCTAATTGCCTGTCTTTTCAATCGTAATCTTATTCGATGATAATGAACAAAAAAGCTTTTTAAGCATCGAGTTGCAAAGAACAAGAAAAATTGGCACAGCTCCGTTGTATTTGCGAGATTGTAACGAAAAATGAGAAATACAGTAAATGGGATGAAAAATGCAGTAATCTATATTTCATTATAATTTGAACCGTAATATTTCTATTATTAAATCTCTATTTCTATTATTAAATCGACATTTAGTTTAGCCATTACTGTAGGTAGTTGCAATCAGTACATTTAAAATATTTGTATAGTAATTCGATATTTAATACGTTGGTATCAACTAAAAATTAACGTCGGACACCGGACGCCGAACGCCGAACGGGGGGTTGACGAACTATTGACGATACACTTTAATTAATAAAAAGTTACTTCATTTTAAAAATAAATGTACTAAAGTGTTAAATAAACTTTTTTAGTATAAATTATATAAATTATATATATATATATATATATATAGATTATAAATTAGAGAAATAATAATCTATATTGATCAAAATTAAATCTATAGTGTCCTAATACATTAAACTCATCTTGGAAGCTTGTCCTTGCTTTGTATTTATGTATTATATATATATATATATATATATATTATATACATATATATATATATAATACATAAATACAAAGCAAGGACAAGCTTCCAAGATGAGTTTAATGTATTAGGACACTATAGATTTAATTTTGATCAATATAGATTATTATTTCTCTAATTTATTTTATTATTATTGTTTCTTGGTAACTTAAAACTAGTATTTATTAAAGTTATTATTTAATGTTTAATAATAAAAAGTAACAATAAAAAATCTAATTTATACAAAAAGTTTAAAACTTTAGTACATTTATTTTATAATCATATAAAATTTATTTAAAAATAAAGCTAACTAAAGATAGTAATTTTATAATATTAAAAATTATTTTGGGCGTGACATAGTAACATTTTTTCTACTACTTTTGAGATAGGTCGTTTTATCCTGACAAAATGAGATTGGTCGTTGTACATAGGAGCCATTGAAGTGAGTTCCAGGATTGAAAAGTGTCTAACTGGAAAATAAAAAGTACTTTTACTCCCTAGGGTATAATATATAATTTCACTCCTTCGTTTGAAGTCAAATAGTGAACTTTCTAAATGATTTGAATGAAAAAATGTTTTACTTTCAAATTTATACAATAACAAAAAATAAGATTTATAATTTCGTTGCAATTAATATATTATTGTAATTGGTAATTAAAAAATTTTTCGTCAAAATTATGCTTGTTTATACAGTATATTATATTACAGAACATGAATAAATTTAATTTTCAATTAAAAGTGTTTAAATACATATAATTTGTGATCCACTGTAGAATTACGTAGAAGAATGTCTGGTTAATTTCTTACCTTATTTATTACATCCAGCTAAATATCGTAATAAACTTGAGTGGCAAATCACAAAATTAAAACTCGAAAATGTAATTAAATATATAATTGACCTAGATTATACCGGTAATATAAATGTTAGAAACGATGTGAAAGAAAACCTACTGACGAAGTATACAGTGATTGAGACACTCTTAAAAATAAACGACATTAAACGCACACAAACAGAATAACGTTCCCCACATTTCATTCTCTGGAAAAGAAATAATTCATAAAGAAAAAACGCGGAGCAGCTATTAATTCGCCGTGAAATAGAAGAATAGACTGCACTCGAGAATAACGTTAATAGATCAAGAATCCTAAAAGTTTTCGGAGGCAAGTTGGTGTGCATTCACAGAGCTCCATCGAATGAATTCAACGATCGTAAAAAAGAGCCTTAGAAAAATCCAACAAATAAAGAAACTTTGACAACGTATACGAAAAGTGTCAAGTAGCCGCACCGAGCGTGAAAAGAGGGAAAGGGTGAGAGAGAGAGAGAGAGAGAGAGAGAGAGAGAGAGAAGAGCGCCCGCCGCGAATTGTGCGCGTGAACGCGCGCGCACGGCCGAAAAATAGGAGGAGCAGTCGCGCGACGGGTGCGACTAAAGGGAGCTACAAAGCGAGAAAAAAGGAGGAATATACCGTGGAAGGAGAGTGTATATAGGGGAAAAGAATTGTACACGAGCGAGCAACCGGTATATACGACTAGCCGGTCTGTGACTGCTTTAAGCGGCTTTTCCGCCGAATCCGGGTGCACGTGTGTGAGTGCGTGAATCAATTCGCTTATCCCCTCGCCCACGTCGTGCTCGCGCGCACCCACCACACAGGCGCGTATATATATATACGCTGCACCTATTGTACCTCGTGGACCTCTGTGTGAGTGTGTGCTCGCGATTGTCCGTGTACACACGTACACCAAGTGCTCATGAGAACGAGACTCTTCGGGAGTTACCGCGCGCTCTCGATTCCTTTTTCTCTTTCTCTCCCTCCGTTCCTCCCACCCTCCTCGCTTTTCGGGCGCGAAAAATTCGCAGACGAAGGTACATACTCTCGAGAAATCGCGTATACGCGTAAGAATATTTTATTCGTTCGAGATAACAAATATGCAAATTTCTCGAGTTTCTGGTTATTCGTTGAAAAGGGGCCGCCACCACCACCACCTTCGCTCGGCTCCTGCCAAAAGAGAATCACCTCTATTCGTGAATAAGAAAAGCCCCGTGGATTATACACGCGAACCCTCTAATGTTATATTGAATTCGAGCAGATTTTCTAAATTCTCAAATATATTTCATCTTCCTTTTATCCTCTTTGGGGAAACACCGACCTCCCGATATCTTATTAGAATTTGTAAGGGCTCCAACATTCTATTCCACTAAATTACCTCTTTTATTATGCCAATTTAAACAACGTTCCAACAACGTCAAATAGTAAACTGGTATCATCGTTCTACGTCGGCAACGGCAATTAACATAATGGACTTGTAATTTGAAAGCGTAGTTATTATTTACGTCAAAGTTTGATGATTACTTGGAATGGAAGATCTTTTTTTTTAGATGAACGTACACGTACTATATTTCCTTTTCAAAAGAATGTTAAAAAGCTGCCTAGAAAAACACCTCCTTACAGGCTACGATCTTTTGAATACAAATCATACGTGTACGTTGGCCTTTTCATGCAATATTGATACGGATCGCTTTACGCAGCTTAAAAAGGAGTTTAAATTATGTGAACTGCCCATTGAACTGTAGTAGCCAAACAGTTTTCAATATCTGAATAACGTACGAACGAACGCATCGATAGAAAATATAATTTTTAAACTATAAATAACTGCACGTTAATAGGGCATTGCGAACCTCGCGTTATATTTTTACTATTTACAATTATACAGATGAATAAATAAACGAGGCTTTGAATGCAACTCTTCTCACTTGTAATGCTAATATATAAATGTAAAATGAAGCAAAACGATCGTTGACGTTAAACGTAATGGTAAAATGTAATTATACAAACCTGATAGCCTCGATAAGTATATATATACACGCCAGGTTGAGAGACACGAGCCTCTAAAATTTCTCTGTAAGTATGAAAAGGTATGGTAATGTACATCGAGTGACAGTGGAAAGGAATGTGGAAGTG
Source organism: Theocolax elegans (assembly GCA_026168455.1). NCBI lineage: Eukaryota > Metazoa > Arthropoda > Insecta > Hymenoptera > Cerocephalidae > Theocolax > Theocolax elegans. The sequence goes on along the minus strand of CM047430.1, from coordinate 34,146,398 downwards.
AATATGTAATAAGCGGGGTCACCAAATTTCCACAAAGTTTCAGGTATACAAGAATATTTTATTCGTCTAAGATAACAAATATACAAATTTCAAGTATCTTTCTTTCAACTAAACAAAGATCTCAAATAATAAAAATGAAAGAAGACGATAAAAAGGACGCTCGTATTTTATTTTCGCGGAGCGCCGTCACCGCCACTTACCGCGGATCTTTCGTAGTTCGCCTCGCTGCGCGTATATTTATATCTATGCGTGCACATACATATAAACACATTTCTTCGTCCGCGAGCGAGCGCGCATTTTAAATTGTATGTAATAGGCGGTGCGTTGAACGCCTGCGCTGCTTTAAAAGCCTCGGGCGTATTAGTAATGTACGAAATGCGCGAGGCACGAAACAAGGGTATTAGGTACAACCAGAATTTTCAATAGATATACGAACATTCAGGCGGATTTTGCCGATCTAATGTTGCGTGTAAAAAAATATAATGCGAGCGTTGTATAAACAATAGTTTTTTTTTTCTTTCGTATTGGTGATCGAATTAAATAATACAAGTATGATAAGACGCAATCGGTTACTTGGGGTAAATTAATATACGGGACCAATGTTCTCGTAAGCGTATTATTGAACATTTAATGTTACTTAGTGTTACCTAACTCTACTGTACAAAATAATAAATAAATTTACTTTAATTGTCCAATGAAAAGACGAGTTAAACATTTTCGTACATACATAACCGATATACGTATCTATGTAAATCAGTCGATAAATTGAGTGCGAGCATTATTTTTGTACAATATAACGGACATAGTAGTATCTCGTTGTTTTCGTCGTCGGTGTTACTCGTATTTTTTACCCCAAGAAACCAAAAAGTCCGAAATACACGAGACAATTATAGTTATCGGTTACCGGGGAAATTGGCACAAACGGATCAATGAACGACTGGCGAAGACATTAACTTTTAAGTTAGATCTTGGATATCGCTGTACACTTACATAAGCTTAGTAACAAATTCTTATAAGAATTTATTTTTATTTATTTTCATTGGCACCGATCGCTTCAAATAATATTCGTAATATAGTAAGTTTTGCGTTACGTCGATCAGCGTACGTGATCCGCATCGTGATAATACTAGATAAATTATGCCAGTCTTAATCAACAAAAAATGTTTACTCTATGTAAGACCATTTTCGTCATCGTTATCCATATCACGTATTTCTTTTTTTATATTTTCAAGGGTAAAACATTACGTTTACAATAACTTTCTCCTATATAAATATTCATAGAGTTTAAAATTTTATACGGATTCGTATGATTCTCTCTTTGTTCTGGGATACCACTTACATAGAGCCATCATTTTTCCTCTCGATCAACCGGATTAATCCAATAGGTTCGTAGAGCGCATCTAGTGCGAAACCACTCGAATATCTTTACTCCTCGCACTCGTTGCGTTTATATATATCGAACGAAACAGTTTTTATTTATCCATTTTTCCCCCCTCCTTTATTTATATTCAAAATAGTCAAAAATATCGTATTCTCGTAAACGTATTATATTGATTAATCAACTAGGCACTGATGCAGATTCTACAAACGCGATTATTCGTTTAATTTTTTTATGTTTATTATTTCTTGTTCTTCGTTTTTTTTTGTACAAATTTCCAAAGATACGTATGAGAAAATGTCTTTCCTACGAAACGACTATAATAACAGAGCGATTGGGTCCCTTATTAAGGAAATAAAGTAAATTTCATATCGGGTCAGTGCGATGTGTGGCAGTGAAACAATCGGATTTCGGTGGGTGGTTCACGATTTGCATCTCGAAAGATATCCCTGTGGTTTCCTCGCGAGCTTCAACACGATACGTTGCATCTCTGCATCTGATTTTTTAGGCGCACCTTGTAAATCCTATCTCTTTTTCTTTTATATATGTATAATACATTAAATCCATATTTAAATGCATAATACGCCTCTTCTTGTCTATACATACATATACAATTGCATATATATATAAACTCTTATTAGTGTCGATATTATCTTTTATCATCACGTGTATACATAATCTAAAAAATCGATTTGACGATCGTTGTGTGATTATTTTTATGAGCATCAGTTCGTTTCCATTTAATTCTCGCGTAACTCGGTGTGCGCGATATGTGTTTTAGGTTAAAAACAACAATGAAAATTCAATCTCCGAATTACAAAGCCGCATTTTCGTTTATCTGTGAAAAAAATCGTAGGAAAAAAATCGTGGTGACGACCTAACGAAACGTCACCCATTTTTAATTAATTCGATATTTCGCGAACCAAAGTATAATAAGCTGAACAAGATGTATATATATATAGAAAAGTATTAAACGCAACAACGATTAATTGGCACCTGCAATGACTCCCGAATGCGTAGCTAAACTTTCGGACACTTGGATCGATCTGGCGCCATTACACGTATAATATAAATATTTGAAATTTTTGTCAATACTTTTTTTTCCTCGCTCCTAGTGCCAGGAGTGGGACGAAAAACGAAATATCATCACTCGAGTCGATTGTACGGAACGCGTCAGTAAAACTATATATCGTGCACATCTCGTCGGCACTTTATCACGTTCGACATGGTCTGTGCTCTCTGTTTAATCTTTCATTTCTCATTTAACTTCATTGACAAGGAATCGTTTAAAAATTGGCAGTAGTAGTTGCTCGTTTTAGACCTGAGTATCATATACACTACATTCATGTAGATATAATTTTATTTTATTTTATTTTCATTGGCTTATACATTTTACGTTATCGATAACAAGTGTGGAAAGGTGGACAGTAAAAATTTAATTATACGTCGTAATGTAAAAGCATTCTAATTAAAAAATTCTAATTTTCTCATTAAATCATGCTCATATGGTTATCAACGTTTCTGCGATCCCGATCCCTTAATGCTCACCGAAATTCAATATTCATTCACATATATTTTCATATGTGGATAAATCAAATGCAATAAAATTTTCATTTTAATTTATCGTTTTGCAATAAAATATAATAATAAATAAATTATATATACGTGATATATACAAATTGATTTAACGTATAGGTAGGAAGATTTAAAAGAATCATCGGCATTCTAATCAATTTTGGAACATTAAAAGATTGGTAATAAAATTATATCGTAACTAAATAGCGCGTTATCTATATTAATAAAAAAAATCACAGTACTGTACATGTGAAGCTGATCGTAAACATTAATTGTTGAATAAAATGTAACTATAATAAAAATAAAAATTATAGAAAAAAATTCATAACGTACTGGTTTTGCTTTTTAAAAAGATGAATTGAAATTCGCACGTTTAAAAAAATTCGGCGCCACTGCCAATAGTTAATAAATCTCCTTGAATCGCGAGTACCACTTTTGTGTTTGTGTGTGTGTGTGTGTATGCAAGTAACTGTGTGTATGTATTTGTGTGTGTGTGTGTGTGCGTGTGCGAGTTGATGCGGTTGCGTACGCAAAACTACATAATTTTTATAAAATAAATAATATCTTATCAGAGTAACGGCTCGCAGCCCGGGAAGAGAAAACATAAAATATTAAAGAGAAGTGTCTGTACGAAATTAACAAACGACTCTTCACATATGTATATATAACGACCGGCTCGACCCCACCTTTTCTCTTTCCGTGTTAATTTATTTTTTAATCGCCTCGCGCGCGGCGATCGACACGTACAAGTCAACACAGTTAACAGTCTCACTATATATTTACAAGTTTCCCGCTCTTATTCGCCTGCGTTCCGGCATCTCTCTATCCCTCCCCTTTCATTATATTCGATGCGGTTTTTAAAGACGTGCAACGTAAGGCCATATTTCGTTATTCCGATGAATCATACCTCGTGCTGTTCGCCTTCTCTTCTACTCTTTCGTTCTCTCTTTTGCTCCTCGCGACACGTTGCAGATTTTATCTTAGGAATAGTATGAAGGAATTTACATACGCAGATTGGCGCCTCGCGTATCTGCAGATTCAGCGCGAAGTTTCTCCTCCGTCTTCGCGCGTCTCTACCTCTCTCCCTCGCTCTCTTCCTCTCTCTCTCTCCCCTCTACGGTGCTCTCTACGGTGAACGTTTCCTTCTTCACTCGCGTTTTAACCTCGAACATGGCACACGGAACACACTATGCTTACGTATCAGTGTATCTGTATATGCGCGATGTATACGAACCGAAAACCCAAGATAAATCTCGGGCTTCAAAGTCTTCCACACGCGAACTTTCACGTTTACGAAGAGGTGCTTCAGAGCCAAGGTCCAAGTTGGGCTTCTAGGATGGTCGCCGCGTCCGTTCGTCCCATGACCCTCAAGTGGTTCAGGAGATCGGTCACGGCTGTGGGTTCGCGATGCCTTGCCTCCCATAGGTCCAAAATGTGTTCGGTTGGGCTTGACTTCGTCGCGAAGTAATTGATGTATCTGTGGACACACAACCATACGGGTTTCGCTATTTTTCCGTTTCTATTTACATCCCTACATGTACATAATACTTTCTCACAGTATACTTTTTTCATCGTAAAAATTGAATAAATTAACGGATTAATTATTTAATACGTTAACTATAATTTTATTACATTCCTAGATAATTACTTTATTTAAGGCTTTGCGATGTACGAGAAAACGCGTATAAAAGTTACAAAGTTAAAATACACAAGACGCATGTATATAATACGCATTTTACGCGAGGAGTATATTTCATCACGGTATATGCAATTTAGAGAAGATGGTTTTAATCGCGCGTTTCCTCTGAAGATGAGTGGTTTTTAAAGAAGCAAAGTACGCGATCAAAAGAGCAGCTTATCCTCTTAGTTTTTCAATGTTTCCCGAAACGCCTTGGGTTTTGTTTATACGTAAATTTCCTTTGCGTTTGTTATCGTTCACCGCGTAGTTTAAGGGCTCGGCTGTTTACTCGGTTTGTTGTTCGATGGGAAATTATGAAATATTGAAGGTAACGCGTTTGGCGCGAGTTATGCGCCTTTGCAAAGTCGAATTTTATGAGGTAAATTATTCATCGGTGAGTGCTTGAAAATGGGTATACATCCACTCTTCTTTAATTTATGCGTATAATAATTTACTTTGATTTATTAAGATGTAGAATTATAAATAATTATCCATTTGTCGAGGTAATTATTGCATTACTCTTGCAACTTATTTATAGATTTAACGCACTGTTTCTTTATACGCGTATCTGTGTAGTCGCGTGACCGCTAGCCACGTAGAATTTTATTAATTTACTTGGACGCATTAAATATTACTATATATTCGCGATATTTTCTTTTTTTCCAAATGATAAAATATTTTAATGCTTCAACGTATTTCTCAACTGAAAAGGTATTTAATAAATCTCAATAATGGAAACATGTTTTGTGCAATAAAAGAAATTCCATGCCGCGAAATTGAAAGAAACTTTAATTTCTTAGTTGTATACGATTTTTATGGAATGACGTTAAATACCTAATTCAAATACCGGTGGATTAACATGCGCGCTTTAAATTTTTCTCAAATCCTAAAACGGGTTTAAATGGAATAAAACCATAAATTACGCACGAATGAACTATTAGCACACGCGATAACGATAGCATTTTGCTAATCGCGAAATTTTAATATACGTGTCCACGAGAATTATACTGTGCATGCTTAGAAGGTGATTAACTCGAATGTCTCTATTTTTTCTTCTTGTTGCTTTAATATTTATTATATTCCCAAAGTAAATATCTTACTTAAGACTCGAGTGAAAATTGGCCAGTTATTTATATACAAGTCCAAAATGAAACATTTGAAGGCACAAATATTTGTTTATCTATAAGCGTTTATATATACATATATATACTTTACTTGGAATACTTAGAAGGTAGTATTAAAATCGGTTGTAAAATTTTGTCACTCCCGCATTGCAGGAAATCTAATATCATTTTGTAACATGATTAACACTTGTAATTTTAAATTTATGCGCTGATACAAATTCAAAAACAAGAAAAACGGCGTGGATATCGATAAGTAGCCAATTATAGTGGCTATTTTCTTACTAGTGATGATGTAACTTTTTATCGCGCATTTGAGCCTCGTTTAATAAAATTAACACAACCAATATAAATATTGCGATTGAATTTCTATTAGCCTCTTATAGTGAAATGGGAGAATCTTGTAATACGTATGATTCAAAAGTTTTAAAACTTTTAATAGGCGTTACGTGAAATTGACTACAAAAGCTTTTAATACTATTTATGTACTGTAAGTAGTAATAATGTGCATATATTGACAAACGATGTAATAATATTAAAAAGAAGTATTCCGCAACAAAGCAAAAAGTTGAATTTATTTTTAGACGTTGTTCATTTCTATATTTATAGTAACATATCAAAATAATTTTACACGCGAATAAGATAAACTGTGATTATTGAACAAAATAAATAAATGATTGAAACAAATTTAATAAATTACGTTAACACAATTATATCATAAAATGCAAAAAAAGCCATGCGCTTGCTATTTTCTTTAGAAATGCCGAGATAATCTATTAATGTACTGCTTTCGAAACGAATAGTTTCAACGTAGCATATTCCGCGACATCACCTGTAAGTACTTAACGGCGAGGTCATTACAATGCAGTACGATTTACACGCAGGAATAAACGTTAAGCGCAAGGGTTTTCTTCAATGCTACAGCGTACGCTTTCTCGGAAACAAATGGATTTTCTAAAAATAATAAAAAAATGATTTCACGGTTTTAAAACTATTTGCAAAAGAATGGAAATATGATGAATAACCGTTGATGGAACAATTTATCACCGATGACGAAATAATGTTTATCCGATGCAAATCCAGTTGGTTGGGCCGCGCATATATTAATAAGCATCGAGGGAAGAAAAGTTAGTAGGGATAAATTGAAGTTAAATTTGAATAAAAAGAGAAAAGTGTAAAGTTGAAGGGACTTGTTGAACGGAAGAAACTCAAGCTCGGAAAGATGAAACCTCAGTTTAATAGTTTCGAGAGATCCCGGGCGGGTGAGTGCGAAGCAACTCCCAGACGAAACAAAGCCCCTTTTCCCCTCGAGAAAGCGCGTGTACTCGTAAAGTGCAGTGTTACTCACCTATCGACGCGCAGCATCTGGGCGAGCATCCTCCAGTCGTTGCCTAGCGAGTTCGGCGGGTCGAGACACTGGCACAGCTGCTTCCTGAGGGACCGAGTGAACCGGAACGGACGCAACGCCCTCGAGTCCGGGCTGGAGTTCGCAGCTCCGACGACGCTGCTGACAACCGTGACTTCGCGAAGCGGCCGGGTCACACTACCCGAGGATATCAGCTGCTTCATACCGTCGTAGATGATCCGGAAGACCTGGCGCGTCTCGCCCGAGGAGCTTTGGCACACCTGGAGCTTGTAGGTCCGGGTCGCGGTGCTGCTGCTCGTATCGAGCTCGAAACTCACGTATTTCAGGCTCTCCCGGCTGTTCCAGAGTTCCCCGAAACAAAGCTCCTGCCGTTCGGTCGGTGATTTGTTTTGCCACTCGTTTCCGACCTCCTCGAGGCTGATGCACAAAGGTTCCCCATTGTCCTCGAACGGCAAACTTCGTGGCTTGTCCAGGAGGCAACCCCGGATCTGGGATTCACGATCGATCACCGCTTTGTTCGCGGCTTTCGTGTCCTCGAGCGCGTAAACCCGAAGGCAGCACGTACCTCCGTTGTTTTGACTCGCGTAGACCGCGACGCGTAATCGCTTCGTCGCCATCGCGTTATCGCAGCTCTTCCCCGCCAGCACGTAAGTTTTCAGTTGCTCGGTCACGAGGAACACTTCCGCGTGGTCCACCTGAGTGAACAGAGGTGTGTTGATCGTCTCGTTCCCAAGAGTCAGGAGCTTCGTCCACAGTATCGGCTTGTCCTTCGTATGGGCGATCGCGTTGCACGCGTTCTCGTCGAGCTCGAGGTTCTCGCAACACCAAACGCTTATCTCCCAGGTAGCCGGAGGCTGGAGCATCGCGCAGTGCTCGAATTGCAGGATCACCGGTTTCGCGAACGTAGCCGTTGCCGGGCCGCAGCTTACCACCGCCGAGAGCTGCGTCGTACCGTCTGTGGATCGAGAGAAAGAGATACCGCATGCTCAGATTTTATGAATGGGCTCTTTGTGGAGGCTAGGAAGGTTCGTGGAACCCGGAGAGTCCACCGGTCGATAAAGCTGCTGGGAGCGTAGTGTGAAAGAGATTATTTTGGAGATCTGGAGATGGGAATTCAAACTTGGATGGTCTTACGTCGTATGACTGAACCGACGATGCTTTTCTTTTGAACACAAATTATAAATTTATCCAAATATTTTCCAAATATTTCTAATTATTTTTACCCTGTAACCATGGTAAACGTGGGACGAACTGTTTTTCTAATCAATTTTACCTTACTGCATAGTACAATTTATCCTTGCAAGTATGTAATATTTATGTGAAAACAAGGTAAATTTTCCTAGAAAAAAAATTCGTCCCGCTTTTCCATGCTTACACGGGTGAAAATTGTTAGAAATTTTTCTCATAAATTGATTAGTATGAATGTATTTAACAAATATAATTAATAAAAAATGCGATATATATTATACATTTTAATAAATATTTTTCAAGTGTTATAAATCATTTTTAACGTTAAATTAACACACGTTTGTGTAGATTTAATAATGTAATACGTTATACACTATAATACTAAATAGAAAGCGATAAAAAATTGAAGCTTCAACTCCAGCTGGTATATGTATCACTCAACGACGTTACAAAAAGTCGGTAGGTATAGCTTAACTCCGTACCCGCGATCTATGGGAGTAAATAAGAAAAGATGAGGATGAAAGGGGAATGTGAAAGAAGGAGAAAGTGCCGAGTGATTAAGCAGTTTTAAACTCCGCTTGGTTATATCTCGGCACTTGAAATAAATTATCCCGCCTAATATTTTAATGAAATTGTTTTTACGATCATAAACTCGCGGTCGGGGTGAGATAGGCATCGAAATTTATGCACACGCATCTTCCTCTCGACAAAGGGATCCGCTGAATATTAATTTTTTAATATGAATTCTATCGCGTATATACAAGACGCGCCACGCCGATTAGAAGCGGTACAAGTCGTTTTTTCATTCGATGTTTGCTTTTCAACACGTTTGATAATGAATTCTTTCTATTAACGCTCGACTCCAATCTAATCATTTTCTGTTTCGTGTATATAATTTCGATTAAAATCAAACAACTTCTATTCTAAGTTTATATTCAATTCTGGGAGGTCTATATCAACGTCAAAGATTTTAAATTAAATTTGGGGTTATTATTACATCAATCGCAAAATTCTTATATGTGTGTATTTTAAACAATTTACAGATTGACAAGTATAATTCTTTTTGAGAAATAATTTAAAAGTAATAAATATTGTATTGCGTTTTCTATTTACGTTTACGGTTTATTAAATAAATATACATAATAACTTTTATAAAATTACAAATTGCAAATATTTCTTAAATACTACTTTGTAAAGGCAATACAAATAAAATCAACGGTACCAATACACATAGTAAGAATCTAAAATAAACCATCAAGATGATCAAATATTTGAAAAAAACAGGTAAACGTCCATCATTTTTGAGGTGGTCAGAGAATATTTTCGAAAGTCGACAGAAACTTTATTTACAGTATATAAAATATGTTTGTACTACCTCTTGATTTAATATTTCATTAACATTATTAAAAAAAATAATAAAACAAAGTGTACAAAAAAAATAATTTACATTATGTAAAATATGAAGAGTAACGAATAAAAGTGTTAGTGAATCAGAGTCGTTGCGTACTGCAAAGTAAAGCGCATTTGCAAATCGTTCGATCACGAGTTAACGTAACACGAAGCTTCGGCGTGCCTTATCAACGGAATCAAAGGTTTGAATAATGTAGGACATTTGATCAGTTGCAAGAGTGTATCGAGCTTATTAAATTTAGCGGAATCAACATTACGTTCGACGTCGAGGAACGCAGTGAAATAAGAAACGAAGGAGAAAGTAGGAGTAAGACGCGTTGGAAGAAAAAGACCATCTCGGTGCGACACCTTCATTGGAAATTGATACAGGAGCCCGAAACCCGAGAATCGAGAAATCCCATCAATCGCTAAGTGCGGGCTTATGTAAAGAGCAGTCGGGGAACGCAGCGAAGGTATATAGGAATCGGGAGTCGGGGCGACGGAGACGGAAAGCGAGAAAGAGCGATGAGGATGGAGGAAGAGAGAGGAGGAGAGGAGTGGAGAGGAGGAGGGGGAGGTAGAGGGGTGTAAGAGATAATGCAGAATCAGATAAAGTACAAACCTGGCAGCTGGGGTCTGAATCGATCCTCGTTGAGGACGGCCAGATGCAATTCGGCCCTAGACGGCTTGGGCACCGCTCCCTCGGGTACCGACATCGAGATCCCGGAGTCCGGGAGTACGAGGAGAGCGCCCCGATTGTTGACGTGAGCCCGAGCGACGTTACCCGCCTCGAGCATCGGTAGCCGGACGTTGCCCGTCGCGACGTTGTAGGTCGACTCGGTCGACGGGTAGGAACTCGAGAGGCTGTTCTCGCTGCCCGAGAGCATCTGCTTGTCGCTGCTGCAGGACTCCTGGGTCGAGGTGCTCGGAGTCGGGGACATCGTCGAGGGTACGACCGACGAGGACTGGGGACCCGAGTGAAGGGATAAGTGGGGTACGTCGTAGTGATGCTCGGATAGGGAACGGGACATCGAGAGTTTCGGGTCAAATGGGTACTCGTAGCAGGCTGGCACGATCGTAGCTGTCACATCCGGTTGGAGATTTAACTTCTTCTCCTGGTCCGGGTAGAACTCGGGATGGAAGTCTGGAAATTAACCGTGTTCGTCAATCCTACGGCTCCATGTGCTTTTAATTGCTTCTTCAACCTCGTTCATCGTTGCGACCGACCGCGAGAACCGCCGAGAACCGAGAACCCTCCCTTTTATTATACAACCACGACTGCACACCGAACCAAAGTGGGATTTAAGAATCTCAGATCGTTATCAAACTTCATTTTACGCTCTTCCCTTTTATTCTTATTTAATTATTTACTAAATCCGTCAAGTCACTCTGCTTAATTATTAACCAGCTTGTCCTGACCAACAGACCGTTCGTTTAACGAGGATGTTACTATTTAATATACCGTAATTATATATAATTATCTGCCAAACGTGTTTATTGTTAGCTAAATATCGTTAAAAGTAAAAATAGATTAATTTAATTTAATTGATTCAACAAGCAATCAAATTTGACCTTATTGGATTACATTAAGCAGCTCACTATGCATTATTAGCATTACCTCGTAATGTCCGATTATATTAATATATTTCGATTTCTATATTTGTAGGATCCGATGAGATATCTACATAACTTTCTTACAATCGCATAATATAATTTAGATATATTTAATAATAAATTTAATATTACATTAGTATATTATATTTTAATATACCACAATTTTAAATAAAACTCCACACCGCACGAGTATTAAAAAATTGAACGTTTAAAATATACAAGTAATTAAATAAATTATAATATAATGATATATACATATATTTTACTTGATTATAGATTAATTTAATTTGCGCTAAAAATTTTTTTTCATTTAACTTTATCGACGTATATATAGTACAATATAAATCATATGTAGGAAAATTGTGTTTCTCATTTCGGATGAAAGGAATCCATTAACCTAAAACTTTCCGCAAATATGTAAGAAAAGTATAAAAAGTATTTGTAGAAAAAAGACACACAAATGTATATTTATATAGAATAACGACGAATGTTTTTTGAAACAAGACATAACCTCGATCTTGTATAGCCTATTTCGTACCATGAATCAGCGGATAGGTTTATCTCCGTCTCGGGTTATGGGTTCCAATTTACGAAACTTTCCTGTTATACTATATGTATGTGTATCAGTCCAATCTCCCCGCGTGCAATCAAATCAAAGAAGATCTTTCGCACTACGTCGTTTCCTCGATTCGCTTAATGTTTCTTTCTAGTTTTGTTGTCCTTTGTTGTCAAGTTTTATTTCCACGATCTCCGGCTCCGTTTCTTCGTGGTCACATATTCGGTTCGCACGGTATATACGTGTATACACACGCACGCGCATATGTACAACCCGAGTGCATTACATTATATAGAGCACGATCGTCGTATATAAACAAAATTGAGAATGTTCCGACTGGGAAGAAGGTTCTTTCGTATGAACGTCAACGGCTATAAAGATATCAACTACCGACAAAGTCTCGAACGATCGAGCACGCAAGATTTACAAGGAGTTTCCTCTTGTGCTTTCTTAATAACGTTAGAATGACTCGACAGTGTTGTACTCGCCATCTGTCGTCTCGTAATTGGTAACGAGCGCAGATTTCTAGCAGCTCGTATAAACTCGAATTACGACATCCTTACATCTTTTACGATTTTTATTAACACGAATCGAGAAAGTACGTCTAGAGCCGGTATTATCATAATCTAATGTGGAAAATTGATCCGTGGTATAGGAGGTGCTGTATACAGATATATAGGGCGTATAGGTGTACGAGCGAGTACGATCGAGTAAGAAGCGTGTAAGAGCTCCCACCTCGGTCCAACCCCTCTGGGTGATTGTTTCGTCCGTGAGTCGGTGTCCGCGCGTGCACGCGTGATCGAGGTTTGTCGTTTGCCCACGCACATCACGTCCCGCAGTCCCGCAAATTGAATACAGAGGCATAACTTACCGCTTCGGGCCATCGAGTAGAGGGAGTGATCGCGACCCTTGCGCTGGACGAGCCTCGCCAAGAAGAACCCCAGGCCCCCAATCACGAGGCAGGCGACCGTCAGCCCGACGTAGAGTGCAACGTCCATTTGTCGGCTTGCTGTAACAAACAACGACCACAAATGCTCAATGGACGATCTCTCGCACGCGAGAGATGGACGTGATCCTTCGAGCTAATGAACCTAATAAAACCTACGAGCGGAAGTCGTAAAATGTGCACTCGCCGTTCTCTAGCGACACTCGGAGAACAACCGTAATAACCGACGCTCGATTGACGCCGGTTTCTTACGTCTCTCCTCCGTGCACTGCGTAGGAGACGTCTGCGTGCAGACTATACGTACACGGGGGAAAAGAGATGCACGGAATACGAAAGGGGGACCGTAACACACTTATTTATAACCGGTAGAAATTGATGGATTATTTTCAATAGAACACTTACCCTCCTCGGTTAAATGAGCTCCTCCGATTTTCGCACTGTCCACTGAAATATTTATGACATTTTTATTAATATACCTATATATATATATATATATATATATATATACACACCGCGCGCACATCTATGTCTTATTTATATATACGTGCACATCTTTTTATCGTCGTTTGCGATTCGCTCTAACGAAGAGGGAATTTTTCGGGAATGGATCTTTTGTGCGACTAACGTGTAAAAAAAGACGATGAATAAAAGAAGACGATTTACTTATGTATAGTCCCTTAGAAGAGACATATCCATTCATGAAATGTCGATTTATTTTGAAAGCTTTTACATCCGAGTTTTTATGCAAGTACATTTGGGCGAGCATTTGGGTCTCGGTGAGAATAAGATCGATAAAATCTTTGACTGAGTTAATAAATGTTTAAAACTATATTCCAGTAAAGAGATACGAGTACTATTTTAAATCGGCAAAAAAATAATAAAAGTGAAGGAGAAAAATATTTGAATACGAACGAAAAGTTTTGTATTAACGACAAAACGTTCTTACAATACTCATAATCGAATATTTCATATATATTTAGTTTGTTAACTCGCGTTCACCTTGATCGTTTTGTAATATTCTAATAAAACTCTTGAACAAACATTGAAATTAAATTAAAATTCGTTATAAAAAATGATACACGAGTTTAAAATTGCGAGAGGATAACTTTGACAAAACATTGAAATTTATCAAAAATATCCGAGTACTTCGGAACTTATCTCCGCCTCGAACTTTCAGCGAATCATCGAGAAACTCCCAAAGCAAACAAGCCGACCCGCTAAAACGTAAACGAAAGCTAAACGGAAACTAAACGACGAAATATATATATATACGGGTGTAAAATCCAAACTTATCGGTGAAAACTTTTCCCGCGAGTCATCGAAAGGAAGGGTTTCAAGGAACCATAACTCGCAAAACGACTCAAAAAGTCATACGTATATACATTTAAATTTTTAAAATGCGCGCTAAATCTTTAAATTATTTTAAAAGTGATATATTGAATCCTTTAAATTAACGAGGTCGTGTCACGTCGTTGAATTAATTTCTTTTAAACAACATTTACATTACGTCTTTCAAAGCAAATAAAAAATGACAACTTATTATTACCTAACGACTCGTACGGAGAAATTAAGCGCGCGTTTTAAAAATCCAATCTGTAAAACATTTTTAAAACGTGAAAAGAAAAATGGACTAACCATTACACATGCCTCCAGTGCAATTAGCTACGGCAACATCCTTTCCTTGACAGGGTCGACCTCCTTGGCTCGGTGCTGGATCATCGCAGGTCCTGCGTCTGCTGTGGGTACAGTCGTTCCCGCAAACCGACCATGCCGACCATCTGGACCAGCCTCCGTCGACTGCTGCAACGAATACAGGCGCTAGTATTACACACCGCTTCGAATTTATCATTTTTTTTCGGACTGCCAGAAAATATTTGTTGCGGTTAAAAAAAACAAAGAATAGAGGGAAAGGTAAATTTCGTTATCATGGGGTTAAGGATTTGTACTGCGTAGGTGAAAAAAGAGGTAATATTTTTTTTCGTCAAAGTGGTAGAACAAGTCAGGAAGAAAGAAAGAGTGAACAAAGAGGCACTCACCGATTGTGTTAGTGAACATTTCCATCTCCTCTGTTATGGTGAAAGCGTGCGTGATAAAAGGCATTGAGGACTTATTTACTGTTGGTTCATATGGTGCGAGAATTATGTAAGCATCATCGAATGTATAGGCATATATGTAGAAAGAGAGACGCCTTATGCACTGTCATTATTTGAATTGAAGCTGTTATGCGTTATAAACTATGCCATGCATTACAAATTATTATTACCGATTGGACGTATATTGTTGTTCGCAATCACAACGATTACCCGTATGTATATTACTCGTTATATTTTCTTGTAACGTTACTACGCGCGACATTGTGAATAAGACGTTTTATCTTCTGGCACCATGGAAAACGCGAGTTGATTTTCATTGTATCAAATGAATTGCGTCCGCACAAAGAGATAATACCATTTATGCGAACGATGTCTTCATAATAGGCTTAGAGTCAAAAATACGTTATATTATTCATTAATCCGTATCTACTTGTTTTCTATGATTTCTAGGTTAAACAGATAATGTACGTTTCTTTGTACGAAATGCTGACTGAATGTAAATGCGTACATTATAGAAACTAGGCTTTTTAGCAAATGAAACACTATATTTTATTTTAAATCCTCGTTCACGTGTAAATTAACCGAATCAAACAATTTACTTACGTAAATATATCAATACGTTAATTTATTACACGCGGAGATATTTCTATCAAAAATATTAAAACATTTATTTACAATTTTAATGAAACGACTCCACGGAAAAGAATTAACAGCCGAGTATTGTTAAAAAAAGAAAATAATGGATTTCACGAAATGAGTGTTTTAAATTTAAAGTTGATTTAGCTCAATTTTTTCGAATGTCGTAAAAGTGCGATAAAATAATTTCGGTGTACTTATAAACGCTATTAAATCACTCTTCGTAAAAAATAAATATAAAATATATTTCATTGGACGCGGGCAACAATTTTAATTACAAAATAAAGCAATATTTGGTTATCGTATATTTATTTGCAAATTGCACGGATTCCATTTTCCAGAGTTTATTACAAGGAAAGTATAGTCCAGAAGTCCATTTTTACACGAGGTCTCGGGTAATGAACACATTTATACACGAAAATAACAACATCGCAATATTCTCTGGCGCGGAGGCAAAAAGGCTGTACGATCGTCCAACTAAAGTATTGAATTATTAAACAAAATAAACCCGCGTAATAAAACGTTTGAGCGTAAATAAAAATGATAAACTCGAAAATTGCTCGAAACGGCTCGATCACGACATCTCGAAAGATAATAATCCGGTCGAGTGTATATATAATATTATTATATAAATTTAAGGTTTCGCGCGTAGCGTAGACACACACCGTCCTCGTTGCAAGTAAAAAGAGGAAAAGCATCGACAATTTCATCTCATAAATGATGCGCGACTAAAGCCACTCGTCGGCACTTTGTCGAGCTTTCGAGACCTCGGGCGGGGGCACTTTCCTCGTTACTCACGAAGCCGGTCTCTCCCTCCTCGTTTGTGTGCGAGAGAGCGCGCGCGCTCGCCTTCTCCTTTGGAAAAACGGCACTGGATCGCGGGAAAGCTTACCGAGCGTAACGAGAGACGGAGAGAGAGATATATATATCCGTATATACCGCGTCAGAGAATACACGAGAGAAAGAGACAGAGACTGAATGAGTGTGTGTGCGTGTGTGTGTTAGATAGAGAGAGCGAGAGAAAGAGAGAGAAATAAAGCAACGGCAGCAACTCACCCGGCTGACAGTTGGTATTGCAGTCGTTTTTCTGCTGCGCCGGACCGAGACAGGGTTGCCCGCCATTCATGGGCGCCGGGTTCGTGCAGGTCCGCGTCCTCTTTTGTCCGCCTTTGGCGCACCGCGTGTGACACTCGGACCACGCCGACCAGGACGACCAGCCTCCGTTAACTAAAACCAATACACAAGCACGTGTACCTATATATCTTACGTGCTACACACACGCCTGGGATCTATGTGCGATGTTCCTAAGGTTTCCGCACGTGCGCGCCTCGTTTGCGGTTTCGCGTGCGGCCAACTCAAGGATCCCCCCGTTCAAGACGTTTTCATTGAGCGCTCGACCAACCAAAGCGAAATTAGACTCGACGGTTTTCGGTGATGAAAATGGCTCTTTTATACCTCATCTTCACATTTTTCCTTTTCTTTCTCTTACTTCCTATTTGTTTTTTTTTTACCTGGGTTAATCGATGCACGCCCGTTATGCGATCATTATTGTGCATTCGATACATACGTCAAACTTATTTATTGTCTAAATCTATAACCGCCTTTCGCAATTCGATGTGTATACGCGCGATGCATTGTTACGTGAGACTAATCGATTTATATTTGACTACACCCATAATTTGATCTCACCTACAACCTCGATCCCCGATTGTGATTTTCGTTTGCATTATATATTATATTCGGTCGTTATTTAAATCCAGTCGTAATGATGTCTATTTCGACTCGTACGTATAAAACGAAGAATGTCCAATGTGAGTTTAGTACCAGTATTTATAATATGATCCTTTATAAGCGAAATCCGTTAACTAAATGAGGATTACGAAATACTGTTTTCTTAATCGTTTCCCTAGAATCTCGAAACTGTGCAATGGCTTAATTGAATCAAGGAAATTTATTTATTCAAACTTACCGTTACCTAAGTGAATATTACTTTTTAGTTTGAGGTGCACTTGTACATGGTGTAAAAAGTGATAAAAATATGCTCGCGTTTTAATAAGACTTCGCAATAGAACAATCTAGATGTCCTCAAGCAACGACCCAACGATATTTATTGCATTCTTTGTACTCCCAGCGGCATACGGAGAAAAATGTTTCAGCAAAAAATGCTATACCTTCAATCAAGTTAATCGTTCAACTGTCGAGCGGAAGAGCCTTCTTTAACTTTATCGGAAAACATTATTAGCTCGACAGTACCAAATGAAAAAACCCAATTACAAAAATATTTTCTATTCATTTAAATAGTAAAGTAATACTGTTCTAGTTAAACTAGAGTACATAAAATATAAATATCCGATTACTCCCAAATACTTAGAAATATAATAATAGCGATATATAGTTAAAATTTCTCGATTGAACGTCGGCATTCAAGGTTTTAAAATAGTGCTTAAAGACTCCTTTTAGTAGAGTATGAAAAAAAAAACGCCCTTCTTAGTAAGCTCAACTTTCCTGCCCGAAAGGTTCGTAACATCGATTACAACAAAAAGTCATCATTTATTCGCTGCTATAAAGTAGATACGAAAATTTTTCCTTAAAAGATTTTCTTTTCTCTTCTTTTTTTCACTCAAAATGTAATCCGATCGCGTTACGCGGCATCGATCATCTCCTGTGACACTTCTCACTACAAGTAAACTCTCTCTTCCCTCCTCTCGTGACATGTAAACACTTTTCTTCTATATAACGCCGAGAAAGTCGATCCAAATCCGGCGACGGTACTAGTCTCGAGTTCCACGATAGCGAATAAGAGCAAACGCGAGTGTAGGCGCCCGCTCGCCTGTGGACATAATCCTTGAACGCGCGATGAAAGAAAAAAATTAAAAAGGTGTAGCTAATGCGCAAAAAATCTAAAGACGTTATTGTAAAATCTTTAATGTCTGATGTAACTGTTTGAAAATATATCAAGATGCAAAATATGTATTTACAAATAGATGATATTGACAGATTTTAATAAATTTTTCATTATTTACTTTAATCATTAATGTATCACGATTTTTTTTTGTTTTCATTTACAATCGTTCGAGAAAATATTTTACGCTACGTGTATAAATATTACACATTTTGTTTCAATATTCACTTTATTAATAGCTAAAGATATTTATTCCCAGCTATATATATAAGCGTAAAATATATTAAATTCCAAAAGGACAATTTACACTTCTTTAAAAAATGTTACTTTTAAAAAATAAAAAAGATTTTATTCGCACAAAATGTATTTGTAGAGCCCGCATTGACTTAAATCATCTCACAAAAATGTCGCGTGAACCGCGGTATAAAGACCAAACAGTTTTATGTACTTAACTTCCAAAATGATAAAAATCGAGATAGAAGAAACAGGTTTTGCAAGTAGTTTACTTAATCCATTTAATCTTATTGTAAATACCATCTAAGACTCTTTAAAAAATGATTTTTATACTACATCCTTACGTCTCTTCCATGCACCGATTTAAATTCACCTCTTTTTCCCTATATTCAGTTAATATATTACATTTGTATCATTAATTTAAATACCATTAATTTAATACCTTCATATGGAAAAACTAGTATTTAAAACTTTCTCACCTAACGTGAATTAACATTACTTAACTATAAATATTAGATTAAATGAATTTTCATAAAATCGAGTACATAAACTATATATAAAGTACATTCATTAGCTCGTAACACTAAATTAATATTAAATTACACAAAAATGGATTTTATCAACACAATTTTTTACACTGGAATTTTGATTTTACAATATACTCGCCGCTCGTGTGCAGGTATACATTGTATTTTCTTTTCGCGTTTCAGAACAGAAATAAAGAAGTTTTAAAATTGAATCGAATGTTGTATAAAAGCATGAAAAGCAGAATAACATAATCGACAAATAAATAAATTCCTTGCTCCGTGGCGTAAAAAAATAAGACTGTAAAAAGTCGTTTACCGAAAGGAAAGTGTGTAATTTAATTTACGTCGAGGGTATCCGCAAATATTTTCCTAATATAGATTAAAAATCTCACTTACATTCCATACTCGTTTACATAATTCGAGGAATGTAGGTATAGGGCTAATTAAAACAGTATTTCTCTTAGCGATTCGAATCGGATATACGAATTAGCTGAACAGGGGGAGAAAGTTGCTCGAAGTATCGAAAATCCATCGATATCGGTTGCATCGCACTAGCCCAGGTGTAAACTCAAGCCCCCATTAACCTAAAACCATCTCGTAAACAAGAATGCGCACCGCATCATCCGGCTTACACGGTCTATAGTCCATAAATCAGCGGGTTCATCGGATCCCTTACGTCTATGTATATATAGGTATATATATATATATGTAGTGCATAGTATAATAGTATATGTATACAATTCTTACCGTAAACCGTGATGCTAGCCGGCTCGCTCAGCCTTTTCGCAGCGATGTTCTCGGCAACGCAGGTATAGTTAGCCTGGTGGGTAAGCTTGGCCTGCCCGACCAGAAGATGACCCTCGCTCGATACCAGAAGCGTGTCCTTGGCCTCGGTGTCGAGGGTGACGCCGTTCCTTAGCCAGTAGACCCGGGGCGGCGGTAGTCCTATCGGTGGTAGGCATCTCAGCTCCGTGCCTTGCCCGGCCTCGACCGACACCGAGTAAGGCGGCGACTCGAATTGTTTCTTCAAATCTGCGGACAGCCCCCGGAGAGAAACCACTCGGTTACTACGTGTATAACTATATACATACACACACAAGTGTATACGGGTATGTGTACTCGGAGATCGAAGATGTCGATTGCGAGGCGGGAGGAAGACGTTGCCCGCGATCGTAAGGTGGGTTTCGTGAGTGAACGATGATTTAGGGTCGCTATTGGATCAGCGCGATTGCGATAACTTTCTTGACCGGTAATATATATCCTTTGTAAATTTTAAATATTATTAACCGATCTTTCTGCCGAAATCTGTCTTTTCGAAAAATGTATTTATGTCCCTATCTATAATAAATATTTCCGATGTATTCGTTAAAAAGCGTGGGCATGTATTAGCACATAAAAACGTAGTTTCTAAATGATTTTATTTTATTAAATCTATACTGTTGTACTTGTGCAGTGTGAAACCAAGACTAGAACCTTTTGTTATTATTTGTGGAAGGTCCAAAATAAGACAATCTATGAAAATAGGGTTTAGCAATGTTTATTAAAATACAAGATGAACTATCGCTTGCGCGGGCTCGACGGAGACTGACTACGCCGCGCGCTGTATTACATATTGTCTATAGTAAAAGAAGAAAGAGGGCGCTTCTAGACATATCAAGCGTTGAATCGCCGAATGTCAATCGGGGTATTTTCTACCTCTATCAACACTCCCACTTAGAAAATACATACTACTCCTATTTCCTTTCTTAATTTCTCAAAACTTTCTTTCGGCAGCCCTTTAGTTAATACGTCAGCAAGTTGTTCTTTTGAACAAACGTATTTTATTTTATAAAAACCTTCGTGATATTTTTCTCTTACAAAATTATATTTTACGTCAATATGTTTCGTTCGGCAATGAAATTGCGGATTCTTTATAATTTTGATAGTACTTTGATTATCAATGTAAAGAATTGGTGGTTCCAATTTGCAATCTACTAGCTCGTTAAATAGTCTCATTACCCAAATTATTTCTTGTACGGTACTACAAGCAGCTATGAACTCGGATTCAGTCGTCGAAAGAGCGACTGTTTGTTGTTTACGCGAACTCCACGAGATCAAGTCGTGTCCTAATTTAATAATATTTCCTGACGTTGACCTTCTTGTTTCATTATCGCCCGCAAAATCAGCGTCGCTATAAGCAAAAACTTGTACATTTTTCGAGTCATTCTTTCCGTAAAGCAAACCGTAGTTTAAAGTTCCTTTTATATATTTTATAACGCGTTTAACTGCGTTCCAATGAGCTTTGTTCGGTTTTTCGGAATATCTACTCAAAACTCCCACCGCATGTGAGATGTCCGGTCTAGAAATAATTGCAAGGAACATTAAACTGCCGATTGCTTCCTTATAAGGTACATTAGTCAAAATTGTGTCCTTTTTAAGTAATTCTAATTTTGCATTCGTTTCAAGTGGAGTACAAACTTCATGTGAATCAACTAAGTTAAACTTTTTTACAATCTTTTCGGCATATTGTTTCTGATTTATAAACAATAAATTATTTGACGTATAGGTAATTTCTATTCCTAAAAACATTTTTATTTTACAAACAGTAATTTCGAAATTTTTACGCAAATGACTCAGCAAATCATTTAATTCCTTTTCATCTTTACTTGCGACAATGCCGTCGTCTACATATATAGCTAATATTAATTTATTTTCTGAGTCTTTATTCACGAATATACATGGATCAGCCTTTGTTTGATACAAATTAAATAGTTTTAAACAATTTACAAATTTTTTATTCCAGCATGCTCCGCCTTGTTTTAGACCGTATAAACCTTTTAAAAGTTTACAAACTTTACCTTCATTTTTTACAAATCCTTCAGGCTGTTGCATGTATATTGTTTCGGTTAACTCGCCGTTAAGGTATGCTGCTGTCACGTCGAATTGTATTATTTTCATTTTTGCAGTAGCAGCTATAGATAAAAATGCTCTTATCGAATCGTATCGTGCTACAGGGCTGTAGGTTTCACTATAATCTATATCCGGGCGTTGCGAGCAACCTTTTACTACAAGTCTAGCCTTAAATAATATTATATCATTTTCTTTTCCATTTTTCATTTTAAATACCCATTTATTATTTAAAATTTTCGCATTAATCGGCTTGTCAACGAGTATCCATGTTTCATTTTTCAATAAAGAGACATATTCTTTTTCCATAGCATTTTTCCATTTCTTTGAATTTTCGCAGTTAATTGCTTCGTCGTACGTTAACGGTTCACTCGTGAGCGATATAAACAATTCCTCAATATCAATGTGATCGTTTAATATAAGCGGGTCGCCATATCTTCTCGGCGGTTGGACATTACGTCTAACACGTACTCTGTTTTCTATCCGATTCTCATTTATAATGTTATTATTTACATTTTGATTTATCCCGGCATTTTCAATAACCTCTATTCGATTCACATTTCTCTCGTTATTATTTAAATCATCATTTCTTTCATTGTTTATAATATTTTCATTTTGTTCATTATAAATACCGTATTCATCTCTTACATTATTTATAACATTTTCATGCTCATTTATAATCGCATTTCTTTCGTGTAAATTCGCTTCGCTATCTAAAATTCTAAAATAGCTTTCGGGTTTATTTTCAATATTTATTTTGACATTTACATTTTCCGCTTCATTCTTAAAAATTACATCTCGATGTAATTCGATTTTATTTGTTTCCGAAATCAATATTCTATAAGCTTTTGCGTTTTCGTCATAACCTACAAGAATTCCAGCTTTACCTTTCGCGTCCCATTTTAATCTTTTTTGCTTAGGGATATGTACATACACATGTGTTCCTATAACCCTCAAATGTCGAAAATTAGCCTTTCTGTTAAACCATATTTCAAATGGTGTTTTGTCTACTATTTTTGTTTTTCTTGTTCGATTAAAAACGTATGCAACCGAATTAATTAATTCTGCCCATAGATTTTTATTTAATGCACTTTTAATCAGAATAGTTCGCGCTGCTTCTAATAAACTTCTATTTTCGCGCTCTGCTTTTCCATTTTGCTCTGGAGTATAGTTGACCGTGCGCTCATGCTTGATTCCGAAATTATTTGTTAATTCTGCCATTTGTTTATTACAAAATTCAAGGCCGTTATCCGTCCTTAATATGTTTATCTTTTTGCCACTTTCATTTTCTATTCTCAAAATAAAATTTTTAAAACATTTTGTTACGTCGTTTTTATTATTTAAAAAATAGATTTTAATATAACTAGAAAAATCGTCTTTCAACAAAAAGAAATACCTTGAATTTCCGATCGAATTTACCTCCATAGGCCCGCATAAATCGGCATGAATTATTTCACCTACTCTAGTAGATTTTGATTCACTTTTCGGAAACGGTAATCTATGTATTTTACCTAACGCGCACGCGTCGCAAAATGAAGCGGTTTTATTTACATCAATGTTGTTTCGAGCTAAGAAACTTTTCACGTACTCAATGTTTTGATGCGCGAGGCGTTCGTGCCATATATGGAGCATGTTTACATCTTTGCTTGAGACTGTTTCGCATTCCTTTTTAGAGTTATTATTTACATTATAAAATGAACTCGCAGCGTTACATTTTTCGATAGTTTTATGCGATTGAAATTTCATTTTAAATAATTCTTTAGCAGATGATCTCTCAGCAATAGCTACAATCGTTTTATTTTTATAGAACGTACACGTATGATTCGTGGAATTACAAATTATCCCTTTGGATAATGCGGCGCCCATTGAAAATAAATTAAATTTAATATTAGGTACATGTAACACATCTTTCAAATATTTGTTTGACCATCCGGTTCCATCGTACGCTTTTATTTCTATATTACCTTTACCTATTCCGGGAACGAGAGTGCCGTTGCCTAATTTAACTGGAATAGCTTCCTTTAGTTGGACGTAGTCGTGGAAATATGTCTTGTCTTTACACATATGCGATGTTGCGCCAGAATCCAATAGCCATTCTTCTGTGTTGATGTTTGGATCCATGGTAAGTAGAATTTCACCGATGAGAGCCCGATCTTCCTTGTCGTTGTTTATGTTATTACTTGGCTTGTTATTTCCTTTGAAATTCGATGGTCGTCTTTCTTTGTTTTCTTCCAAAAACCAACAGTTTCTTTTCAAATGCCCTTTCTTTTTACAATTATAGCATTCAATATTTTTGTATTTTGCACTGCGATCATTCTTTGAATTTTCAGACTTGTTTTGGTGTTTTTTATTTAGATTTATATTTTCAACCTTTTTCGTGATCAGAGCGGCGTCTTGATTTTTATCTTGCGTTTTTCTACGCGATTCCTCCATGAGCAATCTGGCCGTTAGATTATCGACAGTACGCTGAGCATTTGCGGTAGATTCCCAGGCTGACACGAAATAGTTATATTGCTCTGGGAGCGTCATGATGATTTTTGTCATCAGCATACTATCCGAAATGTTTTCGTTGAAAACCTTTAGCTTGTAACACAAATCTTGTAACTTGGAGATGTGCGTTGCCATATCATCGCTGGGATTTTTCGTGTACGAAAACCATTCTTGTTGAAGCATGTGAACTGTGGTTTCTGTCTTGTTTTCGTATACACCTTTTAGCTTCTCCCACATTTCGTGAGCCGTTTCACAGTTCAAAATGTGTAACATCGGCGTATTTTCAATTGTTGTTGCGATGAATCTTTGAGCGATTCCGTCATTTTTTGTCCACTCACGAAGTTCTTTTTCAAAATTTGCTTGTGCATTTCCGTTGGCAGCAATCTGTTCGGCCGTTGGAGCCGTTGGTTTCACAGCTGCACCCATCACTATTTCGTATATACCTTTCGATATGAATATTATGCGAAGTTGAAACTTCCACACGCTCCAATTTTCACCACCCTTCAGATGTTGTACTTTCGTTATTTCACTTTCCATTTTTCTTTGGACCTGGGCCCATAACCTGTTATTATTTGTGGAAGGTCCAAAATAAGACAATCTATGAAAATAGGGTTTAGCAATGTTTATTAAAATACAAGATGAACTATCGCTTGCGCGGGCTCGACGGAGACTGACTACGCCGCGCGCTGTATTACATATTGTCTATAGTAAAAGAAGAAAGAGGGCGCTTCTAGACATATCAAGCGTTGAATCGCCGAATGTCAATCGGGGTATTTTCTACCTCTATCAACACCTTTCTACATTATTTAGCTGAGAATATAATTCACCTTTATTTTACTAACAAATAATATAATTTTTTAATAATTTAATTTAATATCGACGATTTGATACAATCTGCTGAATTCATTTACTGTATATATGCATATACAGAGATTGTACTACTGTACATATGTAATTGTGTCGGTAAAATTAATACAATTTATAAAATAGACAGTTTGAATTTATACAGATAAAGGGTTTTTAAAAATGTGTCGTGATTGCGATAAAATATTCCTATCAATCAAATTTTATTAGGCTAATGGTTACACACATTTCATTAAAATATTTTTACCCACGGTTAAAATGCACGTAGTCGTTATCATTTGTTCAAATGGATACACGATTATATAAATGTAAATTATCTGCGATCTAAATAAACAAAAAATGTAGCTTCAACTTCAATTTTCAATTTATCAATGTACCCATTTAAATAAAAAAAGGGAACCATGATGAATATGATACGCTATCTTTGCTGTATACGAATTGCCGCATATTACGAGAGCTAATTCAATATGACCCAGTATAATGGAATCACAAAAAGAATATTCACTTATATTGTTAACAGCAATACAGATTGCTCGCGAACCTCGATCTTTGATCAGCGAGTTGGCCAAAAAAAAAGAAAATTTGTCCGTAACCTTGTTCTTGTATAATTATATAACGCTCGTGCGCAATCAATCATATTATCTAAATTACAGGTACATAATGCACGAGTGAATTCGGGTGATGTGCTGTTATTACAACTTTCTTTTCGCAACGTTGAAAATCACGGAGGTTCTCTTTCTCTCTTATATACATACGTATACACGTTGTTTTTTTTAATTGCGCAATCTTGTCCGAGAAAAATGCAGCTAAGAAAGAACCAAATTGTTTCTTCGGATCAGGATAAGGGGACGCGCGCGTGTACGAATGTGCGGGCATGTACACGTAAGCCGGAAGATTACCAATATTGATAGAGGAAATCGGATAATTTCTGAGCACTCAATATTCCGCGAGCGTCTCTGTTCTCCCTGAGCATCCGAGAAAGAGAGAGAGAGAGAGACAGAGAGAGAGATGAAGAGGGAGAGAAAGAGATCTTGTTACCGAGAAAAATTACTCTCGAGAAGACTAGACGACGGAGACTAGAGCCAGATGTGCGCCTGATTTCTCGAGAGCTTCTCAATGAAGTATATACGGTGAAACTCTAAGCTGCGTCCAAGCTTTTCTTTTCTTTCTCTCCCTATCTCTTTCTCTCTTTCTGCCCATCGCTCCCCTCCTCACCGGTATATACCACTACTTTTTTCTTTTCTGCCGTTTCTTTTTGCGGTGAAAAACTTGTTATCGAGGATATACTGTTTTTCGAACAGCGAAGTTGCGAAACAATATAGTGCAAAAAATAAGTTAACGACGACGGAGATATACAAGCAACTTGAGTTGTTCGGATAACAATCCTAAACATTTTTTTCAAACTGTTAAATTATATAGTAATTTATCTTTTTCACTTAAAACGCAGATATTATAACTTACTAATGATTTATTTCCGATATTATTTTATTATTAAATTGTACAATACAAATTAAATACATTTTTTTTCAAGATAGTCAGTTTAACGTTATGTCACTATTTTGTATGTATATATAATAGATTGAAATAGACGTTTATTGGTTCTTTAATTTCCTTTATTGGTCCCAGAAGACTGAATCCTTTGTGCTCGGTTACGGCTAGTAAATAAGTAAGTGATAAGGGCGTTCCTGGTCAATAGCAACTCTGACAACTTGTATTGTTATAGTGTACGAACCGTATCATAAGTAGATATAAGCAGTATTTTTAGATCTATATGAACCATCTGTATATGCCTATCAGAGATATTCGATACAGTTTACGTAATAAGTTTTATCTACGATACAATCAATAATCAATAATCAATAATTAATAATTAATATTGTTTATGAATTTTAAGATATTGACGATTCGGAGTAAAAAATTTATTTGTAATAAAAATATGAAATGTGTATATAAAAGAAGAGTATAAGGTACATCGTGACGTTGAATATACTTCCCGTTTCCTATAGAATAAATGTACAATATAAATAATATAATTGGAAGTAATAGTAATAAGAATAATTGTGATAGAAAACAATACCCAGTAGCAAAAGCGAACTGTTGAAACAAAGAAATCGAAGCGATGGCATTCTCGCGGCATTCTGTAAATTGAGTGAGGCTCGCGCGACAACTCCATATATGACACTATCTAATTTTATTTAGTTTTTTTCGCGGAAACGGCTTTACCGTTGATGTCCCTATAGACATAGGTATCGCGGAGCACAATAGTGAATAATGCTTCTATTGTTCTTCGTATAGTAAGCGACGCCACAGACGGTCATTGGAAAACTGCTGTGCGTGCATATCTATATATATATATATATATATAGGTGCCTCTGCGACTTTATAAAAATAGAATGCGTTTGTCTGTCTATAGAGAAGGTTTAATTGACAAATGAATAAATCAAAAGACACTTTTCAGTACTTAATTCCAGGTAGGTAGCTAAAGAATCATTCATCAGTCAATTTATATGTGGATATTAACGCGTGTATACGCGCTCGCTCACTCGAGTAATGAGGTTCATAATTTAATATTACCTTAAGACGGAATCGATTCTAATTAATTCGATTGTTCCTCGATCTACGCGTGTAATAATAAATATATCTCTGGCGCAACATTGGTTTCAACAGGCCTCGATTCAACGGAACGTCCGTGAAATTATATCCTGCGGATTCTCGTATGCGTATATACATACATATATCCGAGGATACGGTTAAAACTCGAGAACGTAAGCACGGGCGCGCTTAAGTACAAAAGTCTCAAATTCAAGCAGTAAAATAACGCTCCTCGCGTCTGAATAAAATTCAGTGTATTTCGACAGAGGAACCCGCAGTTAAAATCCTCTGGTTACACCAGTGCAAACTACCGCGGGGTACTGTCGTCCATTCACGAAACACAACTCGACAAACAGGCCTTTATTTTACTTGGCATCGGTTCTCGCTCTCCTCTCCTCTCCTCGCCTCGCCTCTCCACCGTTCCCGTGTCGCGTCCTCCCAGACATTCCGGACCGCCGGGGTTTTGATCTTTAGGTACTTCTTACGCTCGTTTAATTATTAAACAAACACTTGACCGTTTCTTTTTTACATGCTAATTACCAACCGAAAATACGATTAATGCCAGAGGGCTCAAGAATTATGGGAAATGTTAACTTACTCTTGACCGTCGTAATATTATACGATTACACGCTCCCTAATTATTGTTACATCGCAATTAATTGTTGACGTCGCTGCATTAACGATCTACATTACCCGTGTTAATTAAAGCTTAGCTGAATTTCATGTACATAAATTAACGTGAAATTTCTGGTTCCTGTGTACGCGTATTATACGTATATACTTAACTTCGCGAAACAAAGTTCATGAAGCTTTCCTTTGAAGAGCATTTTGGAGTTACGCAACCAAATCTGACAACCATTCGAATCTATTCAAATTATTGGTATCGATTACGTGCATTTGAGTTACGGTTGACTCGAAAATTATTGTTGCGAACGTATTCGAAATCGTATACGCGATCGACTATATACTGTAAGTCATAATAATGTCATAATAATGTAAGTCATAATAATCAATTACTGATCAGTACATTATTTCAATAAAATAATAAGATTTACATAAATCTAATCGTTGTTACATACAGTTTAAAGGTTAAATAATCAATAATTGCTTAGCAGTCTTAACTAGGAAGTGATACACGTACCGAAAATTTACTGATCAGAAAGCGGTAAGCTCCCGCTTTATTTCTTAGATTGCTGCTTACTTTAAAAATAGCACTTATTTTATTTTTCTGACATTGCTAAAAGGATCAAGTTTAATATTTATACTTTATGTATTTCCCTTAATTGAATATGTGACACTATATGTATCTTAGAAAAATTATAACTTTCTTTAATTTTCCTTCAAATACGTTTGTACGAGTTTACTTCGGATACTAAATTATTCGCAAATAAGCCGGTTCAAAAAATTTGAATCAACTTTCACTATTTCGTTTTTACAAATATTGAATATTACTACTTCACTGTTTACTAATTATTAATGCATTATAAATCTTTAAAATTAATGATTTTGCATTACAGTAATATTTATTATAGATTGTAAATTATAAATTTAATAAAAATTGAAAATTCTGATTGGGGTTTGAATTGTACAAATATAAAAATACAGCAAAAAAAAGACGTATAGTTTTTTTTATAAACATATCGTTTTGAAAAGAAAACTTAACCTTTTATATGTATATTGATCCGGATGTTTACTTTTCGTTCCAAAACATATATACGGGTAAGGTGAATTTCTATTTAAGTTTATTACGAAACCTTCTAGTTGATGGTAACTTGTAGTATAACATAAAATGTGCTATTTAATGAAAAAAAAATCAGCTGACTCACGAAACGTTTAATATTATATTATTATATTATAAAACAGTAAAATTTCTATCCGTAAAAGCCCGTAAGGCTAAGATCGTTAAATAAATATCAATAATAAAATTAACTTTTCACTTTATAGGACAATTTAGAATGAAATACGAACGATAAAATGTCATGAAATAATTGTCTAAAAGGTACAAAGAACGTTAACGTCTGCCAAGGAATGAATAGCTTTATTTCCGTTACACTTGACACATAAAAGTCTCGGGAAATATCTAAGAAGAATTGTGTGAGAGGTAACGTTAGGATATAAGGAGAGAAAGTGTAAACTCACAGGCAACATCGATGATGGCTGGTTGGCTGTTGATCTGGCCGGAGCTTGACCAAGCAATGCAATCGCACTTAAACTTGTCCTTGCTAAAGTACTCCTCGATCTGGTTACGCGTGATGTTGAACTCGCCCTCGACGATCCTCGTTCCCGTGTGAGGATCCACAAAGTCTTGCTGGAAGTGGCCTTTCATGCGCTGCCCGTTACACCGGAAGTAAACCTCGAGAGCGTGTGCAGCTTTGCAGTGTAACGTGGTCGGCTTGTTCTTGACGACGTACGCGTCGACCGGCTCAGCGAGAAACACGGGCAAGTTACCACCCGCGGAGATGAGCGCCGGATCGCTTGCTATCGTCGCCGAGGGCACGTCGTCGTCCTCGAGTGGATACGTATCCTCGTCTTCCGACGAAGCGACATCCTCGCTTGCTGGAAACACACAACACAACACCCATTCCTTTATTTTATCGACTTATAGGATTTTCGTCTAACTATTTAGGTACTTTCACCGACACGATAGCGAAAATTTTAACAAAGCGTTCGATTAAATCGCTTAATTCTCTGAGTAGTCAAATGTAATCTATATAATTGGTTAAAGCAAATTATATTTCAGTGATGAATATATTGTTCAATTGAAAAATCTCACTAGCTCGTTTCTTTTGCAAATTAAGTGTCTTATTACATTTACTTTAAACGCATATACATTTACGAGTTATGTTTAGACACTTCCCCTTGTTAATTACTTTTAACATTCTTGACCGACCTCGCTTGTAAAATTAAATTCTGAATAAATAATAATTTCCGTTCGCTTTAAGTACGTGCATTTAATTTTCATAAACGTTTTTGTCGAAATTCTTTTTTTTAATACATTTTTCTGTGAAAAAAAAAATTAAAATTACGTGCTCGGCTAACTTTACTCAGTTTATTTTTCTCACTTTAGGTGCCATGCAGAGTTGCTTCTTACTGCATTTACGAATAGCTAAACTAATAGAAACTTCGTTTATCCTCTTTGTAAAGTTTAATGAGAAAATTATAACTTTTTTTTTTAAATCAAATAAAATCTTCGTTGTGCATCTGTGCAAAAAAATAATTTTGTCTCTCCTCTTCTAATGAAAGTTATTTCTACTTTTCAAGTTTTTACGATTCGCAAGTTAAATTTACATACATTTGTTCATACTTTCAACAAGTATACCATGTGCAACGCGTGAAGTTTAAGTTGCAGTAAAAAAATTTTTACAACATCAGATTTAATCACATTTTCTCGTTTTTTTTAAAAAACAACAACGTAATAATTAAACTGGCAAATTAAATAAAAAAAATACTATGTCAATTTTAGCTGTCTAAATGTATGTATTTTAATCTTTCGAGCTACTTTATTTTCATGTTCATTAGCGAAGTAATGAACTCATTTCAATGCAAATTCAATAGGAAACTTGTACTTTTTATTCTCTCTCGTTAGTCATTTGTGTTCAAAACTTTCTTAACATTTTACGGCAAATACAAATCAAAACCTAGTATGTTAAACAAAATTTTTTGTAAAAAAAACTTGATTCACGCGGTCGCATTCGCGAAAACATCAGAACAAATTTTGAAAGAAAATTTTCATATAATTATGTAATCAAATAAAAACTTGATCTACTTTTAGAACTAAATAAAGTATTTTGAAGTAACTAAATTAAAGGTAATGCATTTATAAACGCGGTCGGCAAATGACTCTCGGAAAGAATTGAAGAAAAAAGTACGGAGAGTAAGAAATTCGACGCGAATGAAACGAAAAACGTCAAGGTATAAAAGAAACGTTCGTGTACTCCCGTCTACATTTTACACGCAACGTAAAGAAAATCTCGCGCTATTTATTGTCTTTGACCAGGGCTCCCGTATACTAGACGAGCATCAGCGACTAAGGAAGTTCCAGCCGCAAAAAAAATAAAATACCGAAAAAAGGTGGTGTTGCATAGAAAGTCTTTTGTGAATTTTCTTTTGATATCAAAGAGCGCACGCATATACGTGCAGTGCGAAAGAGCGAAAGAGAGAGAGAGAGAGAGAGAGAAAAGAAGAAGAAGAGAGTGAGTTAATTATTCACAATATACAACAGCGAAGCTGGAAAATTAACTGCTTTGATAAAACATTCATTTTTCTTTCTCGTGCAATAACAACGATGATGATATATTACGGATGAAAAATATTGAAACTCTTTCCACTTATAAATGGCCGTAGAAAATTATATTTGCGCACGTGAAGAAGCGAGCGCAAGAGAAAACGTCGGTGAATGTGTAAAATCCTCTTCTTACTTTAATTAGACGGTAGGAAAGTTTATTTGTCGGTGATTCTTGTCTTCCGCATAAAAAGATTTCAACGAACGAGGTGGTTAGACAAATATTGCCGTCAGCTTAAGACAAATTTTTCAATGCCCGTTGAAAATTAATTATCATTCTAGTCTCACATTACTTCGATATACGTTACATCTATACACCAATGAAAACGTTTTCATCGGTTATATCCACTATACAATCTCGATTACAAAACGTAAAATGAAACATGACTATATATTTAATAATTATTATCATTTCATTGATATACCTATCATTCGTGCTATAAAACTGATTAAAGACGTTCTAATATGAAAGTTAATTGGAAAAATGTGTAAATATATATGTTAAATAGACGCTATAAAAATTAAATAAACGTAAAGTGATCGCTCATTATATTCCTATGCGTGTGTGTGTGTGTGTGTGTGTGTGTCTATATATAATATATTATATTTTCTCGCGTAAAGAAATGAGCGCAAGAGAAAATGTATATAAAATAAAATAAAATAAAATAAAGCAAATTAAGGGTTTTCTCCCATTTGAGTTTAGCTGCGCCCCTTACTCGGTCTATTAAATTCATCGTTTCTAATTAAACCAATCTAGTATTTGCATTGAAATCAATTAGAATCAATTGAAATCAGCATCTATTTCAAGACTCGCTTCGGACCGATTTTAATAGGTATCATAAAATAAGAACGCGAGTGTCGACATTCCTTTTGCCGGAGTAAAATGAAGATATTTGCCATGGGAATTCCACGTATACATTTTATACATAACATCAACCGCAAAAATGTTGGATAAACTTGCGAATCGGGTAACGTGATATTTGTAACTCTTCAAACATATTAAAACGTCTGTAAAATCGAGCTTCTTCTTTGACATACGATACACTGACATTTAATGTTAGCAATTATTATCGCGTCTCTTGACAATATCTTTTAACAAGTGAAAAGGTCTTAATTATTATCAAAGATATAACAAGCCGGTTACAATGTATATTGTCTTGCAATGAATAAATTATACATAATGAAATTGGATCTTCAAATTTTTATCGCTAAAAGTTAGGATTGTGTTAAATATTTTCTACAGTTATTGACAATTATTTAATAAATAATAATGGTACGATTCATGTGAGTTATAAATCGTATAAGTGATTATTTTTGAGCCACTAAGTAATAATACAAACTAACATATAACGATTAGTAATATTCTTAAATCTATAGTAAATACATTTTCGACAAAAAAATTAAATTAAAAAAAGTAAAACATATTATACGGATATTTACTTTTTAACTAAATATTGTTTACACAGGTATATGCAAATCACAATTACAAAGAAAACGAAAAATCTCCTGAAAAAAGTATGTGTGCAAAAGAATGGCATAAAATCATTAAAAAAAAACACCAATTCCGGTTGGATGCAAGAAAAAAATGGTCGCGATTCTGCACTTGACATGAAAAAATAGAGGAGTAAAAGAAAGTGGGAACAAAAGGCGTTGGGATACACATTGTTGTTTTGCCAGCCTCGCGGCAATAATTATCTCCTCCTCTCCGCGAACGCGGAGAATCTATCGGCAGCTCCTCGGATCGATAAATTATTAGCGCGGCGAAAAAAAAGGGTCGACAAAGAAGAAAGCTCGTCGCCGGAGATAATTACGCAATACGTCATGAATACCGATGCCGCCGTAACCCCATCAACTTCGACCTCGGGTTCGGCATGTGTATATATATATATATATATATACATACATTTATTTCCGGCGCGGGCGATGATGTAGTGCGCTCGAACCGGCCGGTATATTGCGAGCGATAACGAAAAGCGATCTTCGACCGTAGCTGCTGTGGGTGCATTGTGTATGCGCGTAGAGTTGCCGCACGCGT
The DNA here is from genome assembly GCA_026168455.1 of Theocolax elegans. Taxonomy (NCBI): domain Eukaryota; kingdom Metazoa; phylum Arthropoda; class Insecta; order Hymenoptera; family Cerocephalidae; genus Theocolax; species Theocolax elegans. The sequence goes on along the minus strand of CM047430.1, from coordinate 34,112,046 downwards.
CGAATCTACTACCGAACGGGCTTTTCTTTATTGGACGGATGATCTCGGACGATGTAAGCTCGAGAAAAAATGAACCGAATTAATTGAAAATTTTTCTTTACGGCGCCGTTCGCCGCCGCCGCGACCGTAAGATAAATGATTTTTCGAAAAATATCGGAAATTGTTGTGAGACTAATATTTTGTACATTACTTACTTCTTCCGTTAATTTTATCGAGTATTATTATTATTCTCTTAATGTTTACTTGAATACAGGATCAAAACAAAATTTAGCATTATTTTCTATAATGCACATTAATTATATTTAATTGGCACAATTTTATAATTATTATTCATTTATTTTTAATGGTCTACAAATTTTGTAATCGGCGTTTAAACCTTAATAAGGATATTGGACCTTCGAAAAATTATTTTATCGCATAATTAGTGATTGAATTATAGGACAACGTATGATATAAAAAAAGGTATAATTTACCATTAAAACGCATTTATATTCTCCAAGACTGAGATTATAAAATTATGGCAAGTACAACAATATTATTACGTCGTAAAGCATATAGTAAATGATACCATAATCACTTTTACTGTGGCGATGTCGGAAATGTAGACATAAGGAATATTCTAGTGGGTTTATACATATATACCAGTGTGTGTGTGTGTATATATATACGAATTTCAGAAAATACGTGAATGTAAAGTGGAAGTGGATTCTCGGAGCACGAGATTGATTGGTCGGATACGAGACGTGAATATTGTTCGATTTAATTTACGTTATAGTAATCCATAAAGTCGAGTTAAACTTTAAATTACTAATTTTTAAATTTGTACTGTCGATACGAGTGTAAATCAATCCAACTCAAAATATGACATCGATCAGCTTATATATTGCAACTTATAGATTGAAATAATTTATGTGGATAAATCGAGCAATAGGTCTCCTTTAATCCCTCGTTCTCTAATAAATGTATGTTTAATATAGGATATGCAGATATGGAGAATTATGTGATATTTGCACTTTCTACCTTACATAAATCTGTATAATCAATATTCGTATTAAGTATTCTTCGACAAAATTTTAACAAATGAATGTTATTTTTACAACAAAGAAGTATTTACATATAAAAAAGTTAAGATTTAAATTGATCCGAGGAAACAATTTTAACCTTAATTATAAGGTATAAAACAGAAAATTGCTTTATAAAAAGCAATATAGGTTTTGTACATGTAAATTTGTGGTGGCAAGAAAACGTATAGGTTGTGAGTAACGTTACGATTCTTATAGATCGGTAATTACATGGTAAGCAAGTAAACAGTATATAATAAAAACAACGTGCGGCAGTACTTGTAAAATTAAGGAAACTATTCATAAAATACTATAGTAATTTATATCATCAGATTTTTTAGTATGTTTCAAATTCCATCAGAGAAATTGATACTTTTTATGCGAATTTTATTATGAATATTTATTAATTATGCTTTGGGTTATCAATAAACTACGAAATATTTGTATTTACGTATTAAAAATTCGCTTAATTCTTTTATATCGTATTAATTACAATTTATTTAGAGTATATAGAATTTTCAAAAGCAAATAATTGAACAATATTAATATTTCATTTCTTTATCTTAGAATAATTCGGTTGAAAATAATTAATTTTTTTGGTTTGAAAAGTGATTTTTTAAAAATAGTATCTAAAACATTAAATATTCGAATGAAAACGTTAAATATTTAATATAACATTTCAGTTGAATCACCTAATATTTAATGAACAGAGGCCGTTAAATAAAATATCATAATCTTATTTCACCGCGAATAATAATTCAAGTAAGAAGTTCCGATCGATTTGACACGAAAAATCAAAGTGAACGACAAGTAAATGTTCTATCATCAGGTTAGTACATGATCAATATTTAAGTAAACGAATCACCCGTCGAGCCATCGATGCGTAATATCCGAGGTGAAAGTCAAAAGCATATAATGCACATATAGGTATGTATATAGACACATACGCGAATGTACGTGTACGCGTGTATCGGTCCAGCAGCTGGTGACACCCTGTCCCTAAGAATTCGATACGCACTTAGGGCGAGTTACAAGGACGCTCGAAAGACTCGCTCAATCGATTTATAATGTTCGAGGCATCGATTTGACATGTGCGGTCCCGCATATATATATGTATATATATATACCCACATACCGTATCAACATCCCGCGTTACCGCGCGGCCAACCGTGAAGAGCCTCGCGCGCGGACTCGCGTTACATTCACGTGCGTCTGCGATCGAGAAATATATAAAAAAGGCATCTCTTACTCGCGTTCATCGTTAATTCATTAGCGATTTTTCAAGTGAAAGAGACAGTAGGAGGGATCGATACCCGATATCCCGTCGATGGCACGAGTGCACCTATACATGTACACGCACTCCCGCGCACTCGACGTACATATAGATACATTCAAATACACATATAGATATATGTAGGAGTTTATATCTGTGTATATGTGCCCTATGGGTGGGAAAGAGGATAGATTGAATGGACTCACCTTCGTCAGATGCGAATGAATGGACCGGGCTGCAGGGAAGTACGACGGCCTGGCAGAGCACGAAAAACAACCAGCAGCACGATCTCGGCCTCATTTCGATTGCTTTCTCTCATTCCTTCATCTCGTTGTTGAATCTCCTGGTGTGCGTACCGGCTATCGGATGCCGCTGCGACAATTTAAACTCGACTGGGCTCTTTCTTTCTCTCTCTCTCTCTGCTTCTCTGCTTCTCCGCTTCTCTGGTTCTCTGGTTCTCCGGTTCTCTCCCCCGTTGGTTAGGCGCGGTGAGACTGCTTTTATAATCTTCCTTGATTACTTACGAGCTCCGGATCCCTGCAACAAGTCGTAATGCATACACATGCGTTATTATCCTGCGGGCGCTGGTTATATATCGTATGGCTTAAGTCCCGCGCGCGTAATTCCCTACTCGCAAATTGCGCCCCCTCTGCCCTATTTTCGAGTGCGCGATAATTGGGACGTCGGTGTACACGTTATACACATCTATATATATATATACTACATTTTTACTTTTATTTCGACATATGGGCATACCAATAATCTCTATACGCTTATATATGTGATATATATGTATGTACAACAGTTTCGTTTCAGCTGCTTTGTCTTTGCCAACATTGTCTATACCTACCCAGTCGTGTAAGGCTCTTAAGGTCCTTGAAACTACGAGTTTATTACTTCACAAATGTCGCTAATTAGATTTCAAACCGCTACATATAATATACTTTACTATTAAGTTTATCTTAAATATCTGTAATCCTATTATGTGCAGCATTATTTTTTACAATGTAATTTTATTTTATTGTGTAAAAAACATGTTTTATACACTAGTTTTATAGACTAAGCTCATTCAAATTGACTCAGATATTGTTTGATATAATCTAATTTTCAAAATCGTGGACGAATATATTCTTTATAAATACACCTTATAAACGAAACATTCATTTTTAACAAATAGTCATTACTCTTGCGCGGCTAAGAATTGTTTATAGAAGAAGTAATATCAATATTTTCAGTTTTTAAATATATGGCATGTATTATATGCCTTGCAACGATTTCGTCAACGTAGCTATATATTTCTTAATTTAGTCGAGAAACAATGGACTTCTATAAGCGTTTTACTTTTCTTACTTTATGTGCCGAGTATAGCCTTATATAACCTACCTATACCATCAATCCACGTTTGTGTTGTAAATAAACACCTAAAGTGTGTTACTCTCATTTAAGTACAACGTTACCATTCTGCCGCTGCTATTACAATTTATTCTTTAAAACGGTCATATTCACCACGAGCTTGTAAAGCTTTACTTTCCGTTTTAAAAGTTTTAAATCAGAACGCGAATAGTTGATGTATGTATAACAAACGCGTTAAACCGATCAGTGATTGTGTTGTAAGACTGACTGAACCGACTTATCTCTTTATGATTCATAACCGAATGAAAAATTAATGACATTTAACATCTTAATATTGTTGTTAATTTTATTCACAATATGGATGATACTTATAATTCAGAATATTTATTTAAAAAATCTTGCATGAATTTAACTGTTTAACATATTATTGTTGTTTATATGTTTTAAAATTATCGTTTTTACTCATTTACATAACTGCGTAAATTTAACGAGTTCTTTTGTTAAGAAAAGGAATCGTCCGATAATGAGAAGCGTGAAAATTTTTGCTTGAATTATGATCGGAGTCTGTCCGCCTCTGACCCGAGGCGAACCAAGTGCATACAAGGGAAAGCGGGTTAACGCGAACATTTTTCATACTGATTTTTTACTTTTTTTACAGTTATTGCGCAACGCTAATAACCGTCAAATTAATCAATATCGAGTTATTTGTAAAGACTTACGGATGTGTATGCTTAATACAATTAGTCGGCGCATGCAATGAACATTTTTTACAATTTTTAAAAATTTTTTCTTCAATTATTTTGTATGTTTCTTACGTACCATCAGATTTATAAAACCAGTTCAGACATATATAGCTAAATTAGAATATTTATTCACATACAGTACAATACGATATAATTAAACATTTTTAAGATTTCGTAAATTTGTTTGGAGTTTACAAATAAAATAATATCTACGTTTTCACTTGACATTAAATCTAAACTTTTCACAACATCTCGTACATTGTGAGTAAAAGGTATCAAAATCATAAACTTAGGATCATAATGTCGAGCTGTTGATAAACGTTTTATTTTACGAGAAAAAAAAGAAGCGCTTTCAAGTTTCCGAAAATGAGTTTATTGTAGGCGCCTCTTGACATTTGTTTTTCAAATAGAGTTTTATTTGACTTGCGTCAGCAAGAGAATAACCTCCTGCATACGAAAATACATAAGCGTCGAAAAAAAAAGTAGGCTGCCGTATGTCAATGCGCTCAAACAAGACGCGCGTACGCGCGCGACTCTGAAAAAAACTAACCAAATATTATTCTATCTGAGCAACTCGCTAAAAAGGGGGCACTAAAAGAATTTCTACATCGTTAAAGTACTTGCTCGCTTAAAAGACTGTTAAAAGAGAAATATGAAGCACTTATTCGCTTTAAAATTTCATTATAAGCCAGGAGGAAGATGATTGAATCAAATTAACTTTTTAGCTCCTACTTTGCGCAACGCATCCGTGCAATATTAAGCAGAATCAACAGCTAGTCTTATTATGTTTTTACATTATGTATTAGATAAGGCATGAAACATTTAGCAGGGGAGTCAAATGATAATAAGCCTTTTTATTATTTTATACAATTACGTTTTCAACGCGGGCATTCATTGGGTAATTAATAATTATTATTTTATTTATAAATTTTGCTATATTTACAATATTCTCATTATTTATGCTTTTAATGGTCACGGACGAAAAATCTGTTGTTCTAACAACAATAATCCAGTTGTTCGTATACGAAACTGGGTTTTGTCAGTTGAGTTTTGTAACGTATTTGAGTAAAATTCATTTTGGTTATTATTAATCTGTACTGTTTGCGGACTGACAAAATCAAACCGATTTTCTTATTTTGAGGAAACATGAACTCTATAAACAAAAAACAAAGCACGTTTAGTTTAATTTATCAAGGTAATTTATGTCAATTAAGTTTACCAGCCAGTACAACGTTTAGTTATTGTAACCATTTATAGCAACCCTACAATATTATTTAATTATTTTACTACTTATATAACTGTAAACATTTTTCCGTGTACGATTCTTCAATTGTAGGATTATGATTAAATAATAAAAAGATTCAAACGGAGTTGAACAAATTCGCCAAGATACATGCGAAAAAGTTTATACGATTTTGAGGTAGGTTGCCGTAAATTAAATCTCAACAGTCTTGAATTTATGTCCGAAAAAGTAGTGTAAACAAAGTATTTCGAGAGAATAATGTAGAGGGAATATAAATAAGGGGACGAGAAGGATTGCGTTAACAATGAAATCGGTTGGAAGTATGCGCGTGTCATTGTCGCAAGAAAATATAATATAAATTAATTAATCGTGTCGCGGATAGGGGGTAGAGCGGGTCTCAAGCGTTTATTAAAAACAACTTTTTCCAACTTGATTAATTTAATTTTCCCAATAAGAGCGCATCGCATTCAGGGTGCTCTCTTTCCCAGTGAGCTCGTCGTTACCAACGCCGGCGCTCTAAACTTTCGTGTCCGTCAACATCCATAACGAAGGCTTTTGAATGCTCGGGCGGCGCTGCAAACAATTAGAAGCCCTCTCCGCATTGTTTGATCAAAATTTCCAAACTTTCGAGCACGCTAAATTTCCGTATATATCCTCTCGAGCGACAGCCAGAAAAAGGATATAGCAGTGCGGGGACCACGAACCGTGAAAACTGCCTCATAACGGATCCCCTCCATATTTCTCTCAGTCACTTTTTTTATCTCTCTCTCCCGCTCTTCGAAGCTCGTAAACGTTATAGAAAGGCGTCGGAGAACGAGAGAGAGAGAGAGAGAGAGAGAGAGAGAGAGAATCCCACGATGCGTGTGTGGGAGCCACATCCTGACAATACCCGAAAGTATCCGCAGGTGTGTGCGTAAGCCCGCAGGTATACGCATGGCAGTAACGACGGCGGCGGCAAAGGCGCCTGTTTATTCAGACCGTGTTTACCCTAACGAGGTTAACATCCAAAATCTCTTAACTCCATCGAAGGTGTGTATATACACATACATCTACACATACATCTACATATATATACGTACCGATATATACGCAAGCCCTTTATCTGATCGTGTTGCAGTACGTTCCTGCACGCACGCCTTGTCGATAAGATTTTATATGCGAGCGTATATAGGTACATACGTATAAACACATGCACACACACACACACACACTCACACACAGAGACGCGTAGATATAAGATGGGGAAAGAGTATGGAGGGTCCAAGTTTATCTTTTCCTCGTTTCTCGCATTGCTTATAATAACCGAGGCAGCCGGTGATGAAGCTGCAACTCCTGAGCCTAATCTCGTGTACTCAACTCTTGGCACGCGTCCCCATAGTGCGGAGCATTCTTCGGCCGCGCGAATTTGTTTGCGCGCTTTGATGTACGTGCGCGACTGCGATTTTTATGTGACGTGCGCGCAGACGCATATATGACCATCCCCGTACAATTATCTTTTACGAGCTGCTTGAGATTTTGAAACATGGCCCGAGACTATAAATACATACGGGCGAGGGTGTCGCGCGCTTGTGTTTCTCTCGCGCCTCCCTACATACCCCGACCTCTTTTCCCCCCGCCATGCGATGGCAATACGCTTCCGTTTTATTTTGCGAGAGACTGATGCGCTACAATCGCTTATCGTCTCGACAAAATTGCATACGGTACTTTTTCCGGAGACAGAGAGAGAGAGAGAAGAGAGAGAGAGAGAGAGATGGCGAATACAATACTCTAAATCATTATTACTCTCGAGAGATAACTGGGTCATTTAAGAAATTTATTATATATGTATTGTTAAATCTAAATTACATGCTAATTAATAAACAGTATGATAAATTTACAATAATTCGTATACAGGTTCATTTATTTATATTTTACGTCGATTAAGATATTATTATGAGCATTAATCATTTTATTTAAAATATTAGATACTTTAACAATTGATTTTTGATCGAATCAAAATAAAAATAATTATTATATAATTGTAATTTATAATTGTTTATAAAATAATTCCTGTTTATTAAAATCTGATAAATAATTAGCATAAACTTTCAATACATTGAACAATAGAGGCCTGCAAAGGCTTGGTCGGTAGAGTGGTGCATACTCGTACCCGGGTTCGACTCCTGGTCTCAGCCGATTCATACAATCACCACATGAGCAATGTATTTTCAACAAATGCTTTTTTAACAAAGACATCGTATAACTTCCGTCGGTGATTAGCACCAAGTTGGGAGCATAAAAAGAGTGACGTCAAAAAAATAAAAAAAACATCAAATGATACTATATATCTGTTTCCCATTGAAAGGCGCAATACAAAGTATATGTGAGTATTTCAAAGTATCAGCTGTTCAACGAAGTTCATTTTACGTGACGACAGGCTTTTTTGAAAATCTTGGAACGATTGACGAGCTTGCGCTTAATTACGACAATTAAGAGTTTTTTACAGGTTAAGATGGCTTGAAGGTATTTAGGAAATGCGATTAGCGATTATACATATATACCTGTATATATGTATATATCTGTATTATATATATATATATATATATATATATATATATCTGCTGATTTATTTGTTAATTAATAAATTTACCTTTCGGTCGGAAAATCGGGTTCATATGCTTCATCCTGCATAGAACTCATTACTTATTTCAAAGATATCGATCCATCGTGAACGAAATATACAATTATTTACGAATCTTTATTATTTTAAAATGCAAAGAAAATATTATTACTTTGAATTCGTAAAATGTTTCTTTATAAAGCTGGTGACCTATTTTTCAACAAATTCATACTAAATCTAATATTTTTTCCAATATCGTTTTCATTATCCGTTGATAAAATACATTGTTTTTTCACTTAAATCCTACTTTCTAGTTAACTAAAAACTACAGGCAATTATATTTATAATTCATTTTAATCTTCAACTAGTAAAACTTAGCAAATTGAAATTTATTCTTATTATTTATTTATATTTTCATTGTTTCCATTCGTTGAGTAAGCAAAAAATATATTGTACTGATTTATTATAATTAATGTACACAAATAAATAACATATAATGAGTAATTGTTTAAATATAACTGAATTACGCGAACAAATGAGTTGTTTTGACAAAGTTACCTAAGTTCAAAAGTTTCATCTTTTGATCAAAAGTTAAAGTCCAATACACTTCCAGTGTAGAAAGTTGTACACGTACTTTTTGCTCGAAATGTAGTCTATTTACTACTTGCGAAATATTTGAAGATAAATATGATCATAAACATAAGTCATATAAAAAAACTGAAATAGTATTTGTATGACTAGGTTGTCACATTCAAGTTTACTCGATGCACAAAATTTTCTACATACTGGGGTTTGGATGGCGTCGTCACCTAAATTTTAAACTTAAATTGTGTCATCAAAATATCAAGTTATAACATAAATGAATCGGTGTAGGAATACACGAAGTTTTATATAGATATATAGTAAATATAAATCATTCCCAAAAGACATCAAAAGACATGTTTCTTCAATGAGATCCCATTACCTCTACCGATATTGGTATATTACCGAATTTTTATAGTGGCCTTTAAAGTTGAAAGGGATATGCAAAAAAAAGTCTTACCTGCGACCAAATGATTTATAGGAAGGATCGCTTCTTAAGATTCTAAATGCCTTTTTATAGGTTTTTGTACAGTAAAACGTAATCCCAGTGTGGTGAGATTATATTTAGTTTTGTATAGAGGAGCTTATTTTCTACAGTGAATATATTTGACTATACGAGCACTTGGAAATAAGTAAAAAAGTACCACGTAGTAAAACAAGGTATCGCACAAAATTAGTTTGTTTAGTTGCAAAAAAAATAAAAAAGTTTTTCATCAAGTGCCTTCAAAAGTGAGGTTTTTAAAATTAAACCGCTCCGGATTTACACACCGTGGTTGCATCTATCCAAAATTAATAACTTAGCTGTATAAAAATAGTCCGAGTTTAAAAGAGAGAGAAGCATTTAAGACTTTAATTTGCCACTTTTTTCCGTACGACTATTACACTTAAAAATGAGCCACTTGGAAGTTCTACACGCTCATTTTCTGCGGTTGAAAAGAAAAAAAAAAGAGAGAAGAAAAAAAAACTAAAAGAGGTAGGTAATATTTAAAGAAAGTACGCGACTCGAAGGTAAAATAAAATAGGAAAATTATTACTTTCCCCTTTTGAATGTTCAATTACTACGAGGCTCGGTTCAAACGTGTCAATATATGAAAATGCGGAAACGTCATTACGGTGATTGTTAACTCGGCAATTTTCCCCGGTGGCAGCACAATGGGATCCTCCACTCTTACGATGAAAAAAAGGGCTCGTTCGCGATTTATATTCCTCATAGTATAGCATGCAAAAGAAGAAAAAAAAACGAGCTCGGGAGAAGCGTTAATCAATCAACGAACCTTTATAGTCCGTGTAATTCCAGGCTCTCCTCTCTTTCTATTCTATGGCCATTACATTAAATTACAATCTAATAATTCTAGCTTGCCAACGCGTAAAATTCATCGCGCTAGAAAATCTATTTCTCTGCCGAACGTACATAAATTTATAGCCGCCGAACTGCCGAAGGCCAATAAAGTCGAAAAGACTGCAACAATTCAACGATTCCGTGCGATTATGCATCGCGCGCGTAAACACAAACACCGACCGGGTGGCCGATCTCCATCTCTCTCTCTCTCTCTCTCTCTCTGGTCATTCAACATTTCATTATACCCACAGATGCACACATTCGTATATTTATATACACACACACACACACACACACACGGATGGGTATCTACGAGCGCACGATTATCGAATACGATTTTTAATGGTTCGTTCATTTTTGGAGTGTACCCGAGAGAAAGAAGGGAGAAGGGCAGATAGTCGAGGGGAGAAAAGTCCCAGCAGGTAGAATAAGTTCTCACGAAGCCGACGAGGCGCGTACATCGATGCAGACAAACAGACAAGCGCATCTTGCAACCGCCGCACGCACAGATGGCACCGACGCACGTGTCCCAGGTGAGAGACAGAGAGGACGGAAAAGCGTCTCTACTTCCGGGGAGCAGATCGCAGATTTCGAAGCGCCACACGGCTCTACCGTTTTTTCTCTCTTGCTCTCTCTCTCTCTCTCTCTCTCTTTCGCTTGGAGGAGAGTGCGCGACACATGTTGCACAAGGGGACAAAGTCCAACGCTATTCCCAAAATTGCGCCTGCTTTTAAAACTTAGTGGTGCCCGACTGATGTAATCTCTTCTTGGATTATCTTGCCCGGGGATTTTTTAGTCTCGTTAGACCGAGAGGAAGCGAGGAAAAAAACTCGGCGCAAGTCCCGTCCTGGTGTAATTTATACGAGATGCGTGCGCGAATAACGAAGGGAGGTAAAAATGCTGGTTGAAACGATCCAGTAATAGATCGCGCGCAGGCTTTGATCCCGCTGGATGTTTGCCGTGCATATATATCCATTCGCGGAATTTATTCGAACGGGAGTCTCGTCGTGATGAAGAAAAGCTTTATCTCAAGAGTGCAATTGCTAATTGGTACCAGCCTTTTTCTTTTTTCTTTAAATAGGAAAATCGCCCAGTATAAAATCACCGGTATATACGTTATTTAACGCGAATCTTATTTTTTTATTTCACGATTACTCGAACCTACGTACATGCTTTCGGTTTAACGCACTCATTTTATCTGGTTAAAATTAACAAGACACGTTGTCGATGTGCTAATGTACTAATGCGCGCGCACACACACACACACACACACACACACACACACACACACACACATGCACACATATATATACATATGTATATGTCTATATATCTACAGTGGCAAAATGCGGGAAGTAATTTAACCGAGTCGTTTATTCAGCGTTGAAGTGTCTTACGGTCAATTTTTCCGGTTTGTAAACGTTATATTAGTTTAACGATCACCAAGTTCGATAACTATTTCACAGTTTACTTGAAAAATGAAGAAAATGTGTCGCGTTTCGAGTTAATGTTTTGTAAGTTCTACGTTATCGTTTAGAGCGTTACAGTCGAAAAAACATGAAAACCCATAAGCAGGTAACGCCATAGATATAGGGCCACCATTAAAGTTTCTTCTAGACCCCGGACAATAAATGTCACATAATTCGATTTGAGCGTAAATGAAAAAGCGTATTTACTTATTTTTTTTTCTTTAAGGGAAAAACAGTACAATCTTAGTTGGAAGATGTACTAGCTACGTAGAAGATAATAAAGTTTTCAGACGAAACGCGCGAAAAATTAAATTAAATTTACGCTGTAATTAGCCGTAACCGCGCTTGCAAATTAATATATATATATACGTAAACGAAAGTAAAAAAGGGTAATTTTATTGTTCATAAAAAATTAATTTTATTACGTTGTTACGCTTGCATTCTAAAACGAACGACGATAAATTAAAAAGTTAATTTATCAATTCAAATTTATTACGTTTGAATGAATTGGCTATTTAATTAAATCACGAGTAAGTGTCGTAAATTTATTTTGTAAGCACACAGCTTCAAGTCCAGTGTTTATTATACTTCGGATATTAGAAAAAAAAACGTACAAGAAGCTACTACGTTGTTTATACTACGCAACGTGTAAGAATGTGCATTTAATTTCTCATCGTTCAGATGAATCAAATTGGCAAAAGAATGATCGTATATAAGGTAACTGCTATATCTATACTTCAAAATGGACAAAATACTAAAAAATGTTAAAATTTCACTAGTATAGGTATAACGGTAGGTAGAGAATTTCCTAACGAACAAGAGAGTAAGTTGAAAAGTGCGTTACAACAAATGTAAATAACGTGGCAAAATATATAGGCGAGCGGAGCGTCCCATATATCTCGAAGCTCTAAAATAAATCTCAAGTTGATATACATCTGCGGAGCTCGCGCGTCTCACAAAGCCTCTGGTACACATATATATAAGTAAGTTTGTTCTTGCGAGTAAAATCGTCGGTGAGTTAAATTTATATTAGGTGTATAAATGAAATATCCGCGAGTACAATTAAAAAGATGATACGGACGCACGTAAGGTAAGCCATCGGGAGGTAAGCCTTGTGATCGCGGGAACTTTGAAGAACCTGAACTATTATAATATATAACGAGACGTTAAACTTAGATACTCACCGGTGAACAAGGGCTTTGGATAATCTAACGCGCACGAAAAATCCATGAGGTATCGTGGTCCACGTAACACATCACTCGCAACACTTCACTGTGTGTAGGTACGAAATCTATATACGTGATACGCGAGCACTCGTTTGTATATACGCGGTTCGTACATAGAATAAAAAAAAAGCGTCCCGGCACTGTCACGCGCGCGGAGAGCGTCGCGATGCGCTTCGCCTCGCCAACACGACTCGACTGACTCGCGGTGCGCTCGGCGCTCGCGACGCAACGCGTGCTTCGCTCGGGCCGCCGCGCCGGCGCTCGGGCAACCTCGTGTGCCCTGTCTCGCTTTCGACGTGGTATGCGAGTGACTAGAGGGGCAAGGGACGAGATACTCCCGAGGGTTATGCTCGATCCGCACTAGCGTTTTTTAAGGGTCGTATACCCACGTACACACGACTTTCGTTCGTTTCTCCGTTTCGTTGTCCAGATGTTTTCTTTAAGCTTTTTTTAACCTTATTTTTAACCTTTTTCTCTCGTCCCATTTCGAATTTAATGTCTACATATATAACCACGTTTTCGATTGCTCCAAATTTTAATAATATATAACAATATTGGCTTTTATTAATTCAAAGATTCATCTGTATCTATCTAATCGAATAATACCCAAGATCAATTACTATACCGTGTCGATATATTGAAATAGTAGAATAAAATAATATTATTGTACTAGCTTTTCATTACAAAAATTAATATAAATTGCAATAAACGTATGATAATGCATGAGAATCTAATAAGAGATTACTAATCATTTACATACTAATATCTATTTCTGTTATTCATAATTTTTCTACCTTTTCACGCATATTGTAGATGGCGAATGTAAAAATATTGGTGTAAGAAAAAATTGTGCAAAAAATATAGTGAATATAAAGTAGTATATTTTTTGTCGAAATATAGCTGTTAAAATAATTAATTTTCAATTAAGTACGTGAAAGTTGCAAATTATATAAATTACAGAATTATTAATGATTTTGAAAAAAAATTCATGAGTTTGCCCCAAGGGACGATATTTTCATGTACCCGGAAAATATGAGGAATTCAGGGGGTGACGATATGGGCGGGCTGCTCGAAAATTTTGTTAGTAATGGGGGATTCCGGGTCGAGTAATTGTAATTTAATTTCTTTTTCGGCACACGAGGTGCACTTCTACCGCTCGGAATTGTGTTAATGGTCGTATGATTCGAGGGTCGAATTGTTGCAGGTCCTTAATTTCTTCAAGTTTCGCGTTTCGGGGTTCGGCATTGAATTATTCATTCATTTATGTGCGTTAGTTTTGAAATGCGCTCTATTAATCCGAAAGTATAGTCTACACTTGATTCAAGTGTCCGACACTGATTATTGGTTTCCTTTTAATCCGAGTGAGCTACCGTTACCGCCCAGTAAACAACAATAACTTGCCAGTCTTCGCAGTTTATACTTTGATTTTTAAATACCGTAATAAACATAGCTTTCTTATTACGACAATGGATATTATTTCTCAACAAAAGAAACATTGAGAATTAATATATTGAAGGAAACTAGTTTTTAACCTCATTGCATAAATGTGTAAGAGTGCATATATTTTCTTCTCTATGTTGCAATTTTCTTAAAGAAATCCCTTTACCATGTACGAACGTTGGTATAAAATAAATAATAACAAAAATTATTTATTGGAAAAATATTAAATGATTGTATTTACTTGAAACGTAATTGTAAAATTTTCCATCTTACTCTCGGTAAAGTATACACTCTGTCAAACCTGACTCACTGTGTAACCAATAAATAAATCCCTGTGTGCGATATTATAATTTGAAAATATATTTATTACGTTTAAAAATGTTGACTGGAATATTGATGTATTATTTAAGCACATTTTTCAAATGAGTTTATTATTATAATCTTTTAAGGTTGAAAGGCATTGTGTTGCCAAATTAGGAAACGCTACTAAATTACAAAAGCTCCTTTCGTCCGTTTCTGATAATATATTTGGTGACACGAACATTTAGCAAAAGACCCTTCTCCGATTAAAACCCGCGATAAAATTCTTAAAGAGATGGGTCTTTATAACTGCCTGCATAATATTATAATTTGGACATCTCTTTTTTGTTTCCACTAATAAGTTACGTAACTCTACAATAAATTCTTAATATTATTTCCAATATAATATAGTCTAATATTCATTTTTTAAATAATTTTTTTCAATTATTTAAATTTAAAATACATTTTAATGGAAATGAAGATCTATTCGATTAAAATAAAATAACGTAATTGATGTGAAAATATTGAAAGCAGATAAAAAATAAAATAGATAAAAAAATTTGTATATTCATTTAACCTTCAAAATTTATTTCTTCACAGTCATATATCGCACGAATATGAACACATTAAATTTTAAAGTATTCATTTTCAAACTATGGAGTATAGAAAAAATTTAATAAATGTTTTGAATCTCTCGTTTTAACGATCTCAATGAAAGAATAAGCATTAATGATTTTAAAAATAGTGTACCATTTACAATTTAATGTTAAATTCGTATAAAATCGATCGCTATCAGTAGATGTCAAATAAGTATATACATATTACCAATTTATCAAATTAGCCAATGCTATAGTATTAGATTTATAAGCTATAGTTCGCTTTAAAACTTGTTGTAGTAGAATATATTTAAATTTACAAAAATCACTAATAATAACATTTGTAGTAATTAATATCATGTTACGCCTTTTATATTCATATACGCTGGATCAAAACATGTGTAATATTATTAAAATATTCATGAATAATAAATTAGTATACGAATACGGAAAGATTGTAAAAATTGGGCAACTAATTTGGAAGTATTAATAATTTGTAGGTGTATAAGGAAGAGGTAAAAAAATGCCATCGAAACAGAGAGTGGAAGTGTGCAGGAGCGCAAAAGAGGGTAAACGGAGGAGAGGAGGAGTGAACCTCGTGGTCGAGATCGAGCGCCGAAATGAAAATCGAAGTGCGCGTACAGTTTAAAGCGTACCGAGTGTAGAAGAGGCATTAGAGTGCTCGTGGGCGCACGCACACTCCCTCACCTAGGCGCAAATGCCGAGAAAGCCTGACTCTCCGGCTGCGCCACACATGCGGCCGAGGACCGAGTTTCCGAGACCGGTATATATATGCGCATACACAGCGGTCGGCGCCACTCGCCGTCTTTGTAGAGAGAAAAAGAGAGAAGAGAAGAGAGCGAGTCACGTCGCACGGGACAGATCCATGCCGGTGACCTGCCGTTCTCCGGCTTCCCGAGGACAAGGTCCCCGGTACTACGGGAGGCCCTCGTGCCAGGGTTTTCGATGCAACAACTCGACGACAGATATTCGCAGAATATACAGAATAGAGGACGGGTACAGGAGAAAGCTCGCGAACTGAATATTTCAAGATGAGAAAAGTGGCTGCTCGCTGCTCGCTGCTCGCTCGTAGTATATATCGTACGGGGTTGTTATCTGGGTGTTGGTGTTGCCGTGTTGTCTACCTATATATATACACACGGCGTATCTGGAGCGCGGACTCGCGAGACGTTCAACGCGCGAGGAGGAGCCAAGACAATCTACTATTTATTTTCTACTCGCGAGGGTTGCGCGCGTCCCTATTTCCTTCTGCGCCAGGATTTCCCATTGTTTGCCGAGCTAAGATGGAAGGAAGCGCGCCAGAGAACGGACGAGAAATAGCGGGCAATCTGGCCATGGTCCGCTTACGAGTACTCTCTCTCTCTCTCGCTCGGGCACGGCTAACGCCGGTATATCGTATCCTATCTCCCAGCTCACCCCCCCCCCTTTCCCCCCGCCGCTCCACCGCTAGTCTTCCCCCTTGGCGATGCTCGTTCCGACGGACTCGTCTTCTCTTTCTAGAGCTCTCTCTCTCTCTCTCTCTCTCTCTCTCTATGTATATGCCTCTCTTTCTCTCTGTTGCATGCTTTTTCGAGACCCGACTGTTCCTTTAAGTGCGCGCTCGGTCCGAGGTTGTATACCTGGTTGTGGCTTCGAGTATTATGCGGGGCGGTTTTCCTTTCGCTCGGTGGATTACTATAGTCGCGGTTTCTCCTTCTCGAGATTTGAATTTAATTTGATTTATCGTGATGTATATAATGCTCGATCGGAGGTTCACTTTGAATATTTTACCGTGAAGAGTTCCTTGAGATGAGTTTGCTGCTGTTCCTGCTGACGCTGCTGCTGGTGCTGGTGCTGATGCTGGTGCTGTTGTGCCTTATTCCTTCCCATCGTTCAAATTGTCCGGATTCACGATGGCTTTCAACTTCGGTTAATAACCTGTCTTTTTACACTTTGCATTATCAAAGGATGATGACATCCATTCGTTAATATTGTCAGCAACAATGTTTACCCGCTTTCTTCTGACGATCAATTATAAATTAACATAAACGTTTCACAATCTCACAACTCCTAATGTTTATTCAATTGATTATTCATCGCTATTAATTAAGAATACGTATTAATTATCTTCGTAATATGAATTATATAGATAAATTTGTAGCATAATCAATATAATAGTTAAAGAATTATTTTTTAATCAAATTTGAATATACATTAATTATTATTAATGCAAACGGATCGTTCGTTTATTTCAATGATTCTATTTGTCACTACTATTATGATCTGTGGCTATACTGTAAAAGTCATTTTACTCGTAAACTTTAGGTATACGAATACTTTGTTTATGCAATCCAATACCAAAATTTTCGAATCGAATCACCTTAAAAAATAATTGTCGTTTAAATAACTGGATATTTCTTAAACCTAGCAAATTATATGGATTAAGAATCATTTAGACAGAAATAAATGCTTTGTCGAATAATTTGACAAAACGTTTATATCTGTTTTGCTCGTGCAGTTGGTTAAAAATAAACAAATTATACGATTTGATACTTCCTGAAACAAAATAGCATTAAAAAAAAGATTGATTTTTTTGTTTCTATTGTAATAGGGATTAACGGATAAGGTCTATTTAAAGAATTGAGTGAACCTCGCTATATAGATGTATTCATATAATCTCGGAACTATTTTTAAAAGTGATTTATCTCTTTATTCAAAGAAGATCTTATTCCGACACTTCCGTAAGAGTAGGAACAATTAGTCGTAATTACAATCAATCCCACCAAGTATATAAAAGTAAAAAGTTTTCCATCTTAGGTTCGAAAGTTCTTTCGGAATCGAAACGACAATTATCGTAGTGGATTCGATCCTGAAGCTTTCCTCGTTTCGTTTTTAAAAACTTTTTAAAAAACGCTTAGAGAAAAATAGAGTTCCCGAATCGCGCAGTAAATTATTTTCCCCGGAGCGCAACAAAAGCGGAGGAGCCCCCCGCACTCGAGACACATAAAGACTCAAGGGGTAATCGTCACTAATTCTCGGTCAAAAGAAACGTAAAGTGTACACGATCGACACAAAAAGACGAAAGAGAAAAAATACGAGGAATCCGTGAAAGATCGAGCCCGGCACGTTCTATACATTATAGAATAAAGTTTCTCAGCCTCCTAGAGAAGGTTATACACTTGTCTGCGAGTGTCTGCGAGTGTGTGTGTGTGTGTGTGTGTATCGAAGCATCCGCCTCGCTTTTTTTTCTCCTTCTCTGTGGCATATATGGCGCGCGCCTCCCCGCGGCGGCCGAGGCCCTCCACGGAATCATTATTTTTCTATGAACCTCGGAGGGGCATGGGGAATCGTCCGAGTCAACGGAGGTGGAAAAAAAGAGAAGTAAACCAAATGATAGAGGGACGTTCACTCGCCCAGAAGGTAAAAAAAGGAGTTATGGAAGACGGACCGAAGGAGATAGTATAAAGTATCATAAGGGAACGAAGAAGAAGACGAAGAGACGACAGAAAGTTGCCGGTATATACCTATGCGCGCCGCAGCGGTATAGGGAAACTCGTAAAAACATGATTGCCGCTCGGTCGGACTATACATCAATTAAGACGCCGGCATTCTAATCTCCTGGCTGTTCTCTGGCTCTTCTCCCGTTCTGCGCGGAGACGAAAATAGTATAAGGTCCTGCAACGAATAATCTCTCTCTCTCTCTCTCTCTCTCCGTCTCTTTCTTGTACACTTAAATATTTTACGGCGAGTGTTTCTCTGGCGAGGCTGGTGCGCCCGTCAATAGAAAACTCCGATGCCGACTGTCTTCAAAGCTCCTTTTTCAACGACGCGATTAGATTGCGCTAATGGCGAACGATATCCTTATCGTAGCTCGGAATCCCTCCTCTGCAATATGTCCCGAGGTTTCCCTTTCTCTCTCGTTTGTCTCTGTCCCCTTCTGGACGACGTCGTTGTCTTCTTGCGACGACTGCTCTTTCTTATACATACACGTACCTATACATACCTATATATATACATACACACAGCGGAGGGATAGAGGGGCCCCTCGTTACTTTTTGCGCCAAGGTATATAGGAACCGCCGGGCGGCGCTATCAGCCTTTGGAATGCTTTCAGCTCGGTGAATGAATTGGCTACGCGACGTTCACGATTGGGAATTGATTGCCGGGGATTACAATTATTGAATTTTGCCCCGATGTCTTACGGGTATACCCCACCATTCATTCTCGAGTTTAGATTCGAACTGAATTTCAAATTCACTTTCGTCACCGTTTTATTGCGAAATTTCATTTTTAGTCCGAACGGTTATGTCGACTTATAATGCCTCTACAACTTATGAACAATATAAATTTATCGCTACGTTGTAACTTCGACAAATATTACAAGAAAAATCTGTAACTCAGCCAATCGCCACTTTGCTTTCAATTACATAAGCGCCGAGTGTATTGCGAAACGGAAATGGTAATAACAAATATTTCCATGACAATATACATAACAAACAAACTTTATTGTTTATATCAAATAAGAATTTTAGTCGATATCTCCGAAGCACATGTGATCAAGTAATTCTCGCATTTTTATATGCCAATCCTGCATCTCTTTTCGCGAAACTTTCTAATGCATTACTATAACAGCAGAAAAATTCTGAAAAAACATTTCGAAATTTTAATAAAAAAAAACAACCTTGGTCCGGATGTGAACCCGAAAAGATTATTCTTTATAATTTTTTTCAATTTCATAAAATAAAGTAAACACGTTAACGTCCACATATCTTTCATATAATAGTTTAGTGTTCAATACAGTGTTTCCATGGTTTATGTACTTATATACCCTTATAAATTAATACACCTTTTTTACATATATTTATTCGTTATTTAAGACAAATTTAACCGAGAAATCGATTCAATCTAAAAATTCAGGTCTTTCTTTTATAAATAATTGAAATTGCTTCGAGTTTAAAGGAATGGATTTGTCTTTAACATCGTTAACAATGAATAAAAGGAAATTACATTACTTTCTCATACCCGGAAATTATAGGAATTCAATATTTATTTAATCGTTCGTTTATTAATGTAATATTTTTTTTTCAAGACCAATTAATATTTTAATTAAAACACGAGATCATATACGTTAAAAAATGAACTAGTAATTGAAAGTTCGTAAAGCTCGACGTTGCATCGTTTATTAAAAACGACGGTTTTATCATACAATATATATTTACGTATTCTATGGAGAGTTGATTAGTCGCCTCGCTATTTCACCGGCCAGGAATAGCTTCATTTAGCTGAAATCACTCCATGTAGATCGAGTCCCCAAACTGTTTTACTGATCAGCTGTTATAGATAACAGAAAAAGCTCCTAGCTTCAAATGGCAATACAGATACTATTCAGGAAATTAAAGGTATAAATATAGCCTTACTTTAATAAAATATTTATATTATTAAAAAAATCAATTTCAATAAACAATTCTAATTATGATAATTACATTTACGAAGAGAAGTATATTTCAGTAAATTGTGTATAAACAGTGAAGAATAACCAAATAATTGTAGTTTATTCTAAAAAGATTATCTTACTCGTAATGTAATTTTAAAAGAGTTATTGTACACACATTTTCTTTTAAACTATCGATTTTAGCTACCTTCTCCGTAAACTGTCCTAACTTTCACTCTGGGTAATTTTTGTCATGTATAAAACTAATCGGGTAGGGAGTGTAAGTGAGTCATCAACATCCCGAGCTATAATCCACTCGTACGAAGTTTCAGAAGTATAATCTTTCCAGTTGATGTATAGATATAGCTGGAAAGAAGGGATTTTAGTAAATTCCATCTCTAAGTGGTTAGAAAAAGATAAAAGATGTTTTATACAGACAATTTAGTATCTATATAATTATATATAGGTATACGGTATTGATTTTCTATTTTAAGCCTATTAAAAGACATTGTTGGTACCTAAATTTATTAATTAACAATAACATTATCGGTTGTTAACATTTTCGTAATTTAATATTTCTACCTGTATACGAAAACATGATCTCTTTATTCCACTGTGATTATTAGTATAATTAAATATCTACGAGTTACGGATTAATATTTTAATTAATTAATTAATTAATATACTAATTAATTTTCAAAAGCAGGTGAATGAATGTCTTTAAATAACAGCAATGTATACGTATATACTAATGAATCAGAATAATTAATTTTTAATCGCACTAAAAACCAATTTATATTTTACGCGCCTCTATTTACTCGCGTATATTCTATGTAAATATAAATTGTCAATTCTTTTATTTTTTCTTTAAACTTTATTGCTTCAGTAATCAAGTTCCTTTACTACTTTTATTGTATCGTCAACGTTTTAGTTGTATACATTAAATAATGTAGAAACCTATAAGTTTTCGAGAAAACAAGAACAAATAATCTTAATATAAATAGTGAATTGCAAATCAAAATTACTTTATTTACGTGTACCTTATAATTGTGTAAAAGTTCGAATAATGTTATCAATTCTTCTACCATTTGACATGTGTAATATATTGAGCATTTCGATTTTTCGATCAATACACCAAAAAATATTTGGCTTTGTATGTCTATAGTCACCACGTACAAAAAAAAGGAAGGAGATAGGGAACAATCCTCTTCGTCATCGGAAGTGATACACTTTCTGCAAAGACATGATCTTCCATTGTGGAGTGAGTGGAAATCTGAAGAGCTATATCCAATAAATAAGAAGACCCATCAGACGTACGATGACAAAGATCGTCTTTGCAAAAGGACAATTCATTTCTATCTTGGAGGTGTTTCTCCCCTCGTATACAAAAAATAAATTGTTACAAAGAAAAACAATAACTAGCAGAGTTGTGAAAAATTTTTTAGGTCGCATAAAATTTATTGGATTAATGTCATATAAAAAATAAACTCTCCTCGTATACAAACCTGCTAAAACTCCGTTTAATGCGAGCTGCAAATCTTTTAAATGCTGCACTCGCCGTGTAAGTTCATCAGAAGAAATGTAATTGTGTATATAGTTACTTACAAAAACGGTGATATATAACCAATTAAAACGAGAAACCTCGGGCTTTCTTCAATTTAAATATTTTATGATTTACACTTCTTAAATATTTTGTATTGAGAATTTTTTAGTAATTACGTATAATTTCATATTCAGTGTCCTAAAATTGATGTATCGTTTTTCTTATCTTGTTGTATGGGTTATTCTTATCTACGTAAATGAGATAATTTGAAAAATAGAAGGTAACGTACTATTTATAAGTATATAATTTAAATGTAAAATAAATAAAAAGATTTAATTGTCAAAAATACGTAAACGAATTATTTTAAAATAAAGTAAAATAATAAATAAAAGCTTTCGTTGATTCATCGATGAATTTAATTATTGCATTCCTCACTTGCATCTTTTGAAACATTTTATATAAATTTAGCTTACACGTAAGTGCCGGTATCAAGTAGACTGGAGCAATATGAAGTCGCAACGTGCTTAAATCCAAGCATTGTTTATATCTCTCATTATAAGAACATTACTTTTTCCAAGTTGATGACCGTCATAAATAGCACTAAGATTATCGTTCCCTTTTTTCCCTACCGACACAGTAGACTGATTTTTCTTGGTTTTCAGTGCGCTTTTGGAGTTGCATCGCTCGGGAGATTTTCGAGTCCGTTGCATTCGACGCCGCGAGAGAGGTTATATGGGATATCTATACGGGTTTAAACTACCTGGAGCCGAGGTGACTCGTTAAATTTACTCGTGAAGAGAGAAAGGCAGATAAGCCTTCCGGGCTCTTATACGAACTTGCGCGGGCGCGCGCGTCTATGCGTAAGGGACGACGATAGCACTTTTCTTCGGAGCCTTTACGATTATGCCGGAATCGCTTGAAATACCCCGAGTTCGGATGGTGTGAGAAAAAAGTGACCCGATAACAGAGAGAAAAACGAGGAGCCTCGCGTAATCAGTTCTTCTTCTCCCGTTCTTTTTACTACCCGATTGACTGTTTATGTGGGACACTTTTGTAAGAAATGTGTCTTTCCTTTTGGTGACTCGTATTCGCTCGGTGATTAATCGATCCGATATATACGTTTCGTAGTCGAAGGCCTTTTAGCTAGTTTCGAGATATGATATATGAGATTCATCGTTTCTTTCGTCGAGTCGTTTGATTGGGACCCTTCTTGTTTTTTCTTTTTTTTTTATTTGTTCGGTTATAACATAGTATAGACCGCTGAAAGCTACGATGTAAGTCCCTACTACGAGTTTTTGATATTCAATTACAAGTGTTGAGCACGGGTGATTTATTCGCTAAATGTGTAATCGTTTTAGCGTTATCAGTTGTCGCCGAGTGTTAATGCTTTTGGTTTAACGGTTTTCTTCTTTTTATCTCTTTCGCGTTCGGGTATATATATACGTACAAGTTTATATTTCCATTAGTTTGTCGGGTTTTCTGGTTGCCGATTTCGTTACTGCACTTGTACGCACTAATCCGAAAAACAAACAAGTTTATACATTCGTCGATGCTCGGACGTTATTGCTCGCTAATTGGACATTAAAATATTTATCCATCTTCGATCGTCTAATTGGTGGGTCATGGATGAACTTATCGCAAAAGTAGTTTAACTTTATTATGCCCTTCCGAGTGCTATGAGAAAATCTTCATAGAAAAAAAAACCTTTGCAAGTTGTAATCCTCCTTCGTGTAGAACGAAAAATTTTTAAGAAAGCTTATCGTTAAGTACTTTTAATTTATTTCTGGTGTATCTTTACAAAACGTAATAAAAAGAAAGTTGTAAGAAAGCTTCTACACAATGTATTACTTGCGCGAAAGAGAAGAACAAAATTTTAAAAGCGCGACCTGAACAAACTTGGAGAGCTCGTCGTAAATCATTTTTAATGCATTTCTAGTGTAACACAATGTGTGTCTAGAAAAAATGTTAACACACAATAAAACATTTATTGTACGTAAACTATTATTAAGTTACGAATGTTTATTTGTACACATACACGTATGTACACGTAACAATCGAGATTCTGGCCAATAAAAAAAAACTATTGATTTCGCAATACATTTTCTAACGGCACCATCTTGGTCAATAGTAATAAATCGTTGTGATATTCCCTTAAATGTCTAGTAACCGATCGTTATGCTAATAAACAAAACCATAAACAAAGTTATCTTTCAACCCAAAAAAATCATCTGGTTCAATTTTACGAACAAAAGTACATGATCTTCTCGATGAATAATTTCCGCATTGCTCACAATACCTCCATAAATTCATGAAAGGAAAGACAAGGAAACGGCAGCTCGCACCCACACCCTCGCATCTCGAAAGTACAATGGTAAATCTCTATTTATAAAATGCCGATACGAAGTAATCGGTTATATACACACACAAACATATTATATATATAAATGTATATATCATTACCAGCGCCGTCTTTCCCGGTAAGTCCCTATCAATCACACTCGGTCAAGACACAGGGCAAAAGAATGCAGCGGAGGAAAAGGAGGCGCGAAAGAAAAGTAGAAACGCTCGGGAATCCCTTCTCTGAAACCTTTGATAATGCTTCTCTTCGCAATCTTAGAGAAAAACTTGTCGGCGGATGAACACGTGGATAAATCATTCCCACGAAAAAATTTTATAGACCGATGCGGCGAGTCCGATCGAGTCTGGTTTAACGTTTTTAAAGTTTATTAAAGGACTATAACTGAGGAGAGTTCTACAAACCTAAAGTCGACTTTCGTATAATTAATGGGAATTTTTTATGATATAACTTATACTAGAAAAACTTAGTTGCGGGTTTCGTTTGCGGGTTCTCGTTTGCGTGGTATGCCATCTTTCTATAAAGTATTAATGATAATTTTACTTTTATAAACATACACAGGTATAATGAAAATTATAATTAAATATATTTTTTAAATTGAACTATAATTAAACTATTAATATACAATATTTTACTATAGATGAAAAATAAATTACTGGTTTTACTTCTACCATGCATATGTATCTACATTTATTCATCGTTTGAATCAATTATCGTATGGCGTTACATGTTTTATGTGGGACCAAAGAGTTTAAGAGAATCTAAAAATGTAATTATATAATTTTTATTCTTTTTTCTTAAAGTATTGATAATAAATAGATACACGCAGGGCAGAAATCAAACGCCGTATTTTGCAGTTTATCATCAAGGCGTTCGACAAATAAAAAATTTGTTACATATTATTATACGCTACAAGATTATATAATAATGATTTCGATCGAGTAAACTATTGTACGAATTTAAATACAATAGCCTATGTAAATTAAACGTATTGTCTTCCGATTACGAGTCTATATGTGTATATATATATACATTCGTTTTTGTTTCTCAGGACTTACGCAAGATCTAATTTTGATTTGATACTAATAACTAGGTATAGGGTATATCTGTTTAGTATTAAGCAAAATACCACAATAAACAAAGAATAGTAATTTTAATAATGTAACTGAACAAATGTTTGTTACATAAGTCTATCGTTTAACCTTTGGGAATCGGTTAGGGTACGTATGTCCACCGAAAAGAATAAGAAAATTGCTAAGGTAACTGCCGTAATTGGATTAGAACTCGAGGCGCGGAGGAAAGTTAAAATAAAAATGTTACGGTTTAAGTGGTTTAGTTGGATCGGATGAAAAGTATAGTAACAGAGGTGTAGCGTATATAGGTACGTATCGCGCGTGGATTTGATTCGAGAATTTACCGGATGGCACGTATCGCGAGCGTATAATGAAGGCATCTATATCATTGATCATTGAAAGCCGTGTAGGATCGAGAGGCGAAAAGTCTCGCAATAATTCGCTTGGAGGGTGAAGGCATTACAATTAGCTACGGTTATCTCCGGGCGTAGAGCCATCCCCGCGTGATAAATCAGTGAGCTCGCGAGCGCGCGAGCATTACCGGGGCGCGAGGCACAATGCTCATAATTCTCGGCCACTACAATGGGACCGGACCGAAGGAGAAGAAAAGACTCGTTCGCGATCCTGTAGTCTCCCGGCTCCGCACAGGAACTCCCCGGATAGAAATATATACTCTCTAGACCCCCTCCTCCCTGCCCCTCCCTTCCCCTCTCTACCATCATATATATGTATATAGTTATGTATAGGTACGGTATACAGACTGCACTAGAGAGCCACCGTCTCTCTCTCCTCCACATTTTTCCGGGTCCGGAAACCTCCGTCCCTCTTTCTGTTTCTCTTTCTCGAGCTCTTTTTCGCCTCGAGCCCGGGAAGTTGGAGAAAGACCGGAGGGGGAAGACTGTGCGATTGTGCAGGAAGAAGCGAACAAAGTCAGAAATCCCCCATTGACTAACTTCCGCGGTGTGTTCTCGCTTGGGTTTCTCTCTCTCTATCTCTCTCTCTCTCTCTCTCTTTATCCCCTTCTCCCTCCCTCGGTCAAGTCGAGTGGCTTCCTTTCTTCATTGAAAATCTTATTTGTAGAGGAATTCCCTCGCTTTTTACCACCTTTCATTCGCTAATCCAGGCAAGCGCAACCGGGCTCTACTGGATTATTTATATACAGAAATATATATAGTAGAGGCGACTTTTAAGCCCAGGCTTTTTAAAGGACTCGACTCCGGGAGTTCCTTATATACCTCGCCTTGACCGACACAACACTCGAGAAATCGACTGGATCCTCATGCCCGATCGAACGAGCCTGGCACACACACGTACAAACACGTGTATACGTATATGCATCGATATATATATATACATATACACAGAGCCTCTTTTCACCTTTGTCTACTCAAACGTCCATTTACTAATGAAATGCCCGTTAAGCCCTCGAAGAGGGAGAAAACGTGCGGTGGATATATATACCTGTTTGTTATACCCGGTTGCCGCTTCAAAGTTTTAGATTAGGTTAACGAAGGAAACGTTGCGCGCCTTGCTTTGCCTTGCCTTACCTTGCCTTGCCTTGACTTGTGTCTCTTGTTGACCGAGCTACGCGAAAAATCACGGATTTAACGGGATTTTTCAAATCGACCGTCTTTATCGAATCACGAAGCTACTTTTCTCGAACGTCCTCTCTCCGCCCTTCTACTCCATCTTTGTCATTTTGTTTTCTACTTCCTGAATAAAGATCTTGGCTCTTTTTCTTTCTTGTTGGCTTTGTTTCGTTAACGATGCCTTTGTTACCTTTGATTCCTGTAATTAGCAATTCGTAAGTGACTCGCGTACTTAATCTAATGAATACTGAACAATTAAGAGAATTCACTTTCTTCACGATTATACGATTAAGATTATTCAATAGGTTTTTGCATTCTGGAAATGGATTATTCATACAAATTCAATTTAATTTAAACATTTTCGTGATAATTTATAATTACCGAGGAAACGTCGGTGCTCTTATTTTTATATTCCATACATCTTAGATTTATGTTGTAAATTACGTTACAAGACGATGCGGATTTTAAGAGGGCACAATATACATCGATGCCGTCGTCTGACAAACAAATTGAATATAAATTATTTTTTAACGACACCCGGGTTAATTGACGATTTTAATTATACATTTTCATTAATCTGCATAATATTTAAACAATCGTCGTTGATTGCGCATATAAAATAAAATAAAATGTATTTGAGTGAGTGAAAATGTTGTAAGTAAAATCAATCTTCAAACTAACTTGAAAAATTATTACATCGGTAATCAAAGTCGTAGGTTTACAATACTATTTTCGTACATACATAACATACATAGAAAAAACGTGTCGGTTCATTTAATAGAAAAGTCAAATATTAAGTAAAAATAGAATTCCGAAAATTTGTGTCCACAAAGGATAATTTAGTCGTCCAAACATTATACAGAGCGCTATTTACAAACTGCAGCTGCTTGAAAGTGTTTTCCCGGCATGATAATCTATAAACTGTTTCTGTTACGGATTAGAGAGTCGCGAAGTCAGGGATCTTACCATTGAAAATCCATTGTAAGCTTCCTGTAAAACAACAAAAGCATCCATTTAAGGGTCTTTCAAATATCATCAATGATGCAATGTTTTTTTAGGGTGGTAATATAGCAAACCTCGTGTAGGAGAACCCATTTCGTATTCATGATGCAATTAATACTTAAAAAATGAAGGAGAAAAAATGTTATATATACGAAAATGGTTGTATGATCAAATATATATTTTGTTCGTTTTACTTGAATTTTATAGCAATTCAATAATAATGATTCTATTTTTTAAAGTACTTATGAAGATACATAAAACGATAATGTGTACTCGCATATAACATTATATAAATAAAATATTGAATTAAAATGCTACACCCGGGTTTTCCAAATAATCGTTAACATAAATACGTTGCAGTTACATCGCTCGAACAATATAAAAAACAGAGGTTATAATTTTTATTGTATGTATATAATTGTCATCAATGTAGTAATTAAAATATGTTTTTATACTTTAGTAAAGAAAAGTAATCTAAATAACTTAAAATATGATAACTGATAGAAAATTAAGTAAGAAAAATTATATTTTTGTGTAAATTAGATATTATTTTAAAATTCAAAATTATATTGAAGTAAATGAAATAAATAGTTATCATTACGGTTGATAAATATCTGAAAGTTATTAAGTGTAATTTAAAATTTTATTGTTATGATATGAATCTAGAAAAGATTGTTCGTCTATAAACGAGAATATCGGACACAAATGAAATTCGTGATCGAAATAAATGATTGTCTATAAATAGTGTTGAAATACAATGCTCGTCATTGATACGAGAAAGCTCGTAGAAAATTTGAAAAGTCATGTGCTCAGCGATCGTATAAATAATTAAATGGTCTGGATCGGTAGGTATAGGGTTGGTAGGTACACATAGAGATAGGTATAAGTAATATTTGGACGTAAAAATGTATTCGCTGATGCAGCTAAACGTTACGGGTGAATGCTTCTTGCTGCACTCGCCAAATTATCCACTGCGGAACAGTTGAGACGCACCGAGCTTTTCCGCCGAGATACCGCAAACTACTTTTCCGTACGTTAACAAACGAAAAATGAAAATAGAGCCCACTTCGTTAATAACCGCCCCGGCTGGCTACCATGGCAAAGGGTTCGGGCTAATTGACCGTGCAGGCACCGAGTTCATTAAAAGTGCACTTTGAAGCGGGCTGCCCCGCGCGGACTGGTTCTTAACGAGCGGCATAATTCGAGCGATATCAATGTGTGTATATATATATCTATATATGTATTTATGTGTGCACGTATACGTACGTTACACACGTATAGAGGAGCACACCCACACTCGCACACGTCCATCCTGGTCTCTTAGGATGAGTGCGCAGGACCGCGCCGTGGGCGTTCTTTAGCCCCCGTGAGCTCGATCGTTCGATAGCGCCGGTTTATACAAGGGCCAGACTGCTGATTAATTTCAGCTACTAACTTCTCTTTCGCCTGCTTTATCCGATCGGCTTCTTATGTACGATTTCTCGATGGACTGCTATATATATATATACCTACCTCTTCGCTACCATTATTTAAACTCCAGTTATGAAATTTGACAATACTTATAGTCCTTTGGTGAGCGGCATCATTAATTCAACTCGCACTAATTTTCGACCTTTTGTAATACTCAACGTCACCGTGACTGGTTTCATTTTTATCCTCGTGGTTTCGTTATGCTTTGATCTTCGTATGTTTTTGTTTATTATATACATTATCAATATTGAGATTTATCAGTAGAACATTTCATCTCCGCAGTCGATTTAATAATGATTTATTTTTTGGACTATCAATGGCACTTAACTTTTAAAAGGATTACTTCACAAAGTTCTATAAATTATTACTTTAAAATAAATGCATTTAATTTTAGCTCTTTTAAATCGATATATATATATATAGTCTTATCATTGTAGATGAAAAGAAATTGAGAGTGCAATCTTAATTCAATGTATTTGAAAACGTGAAATCCTGACCCTTGTTGTACGATAAATTGACTCTATTAGAGTTAATTTATCAACCTGGTAAAAGCACGAACCCAAATCTATATATTCTTTAAGGAAGTAAATATTTCTTTATGAAAATACCTGTGTAAAATGTTAATTTTTTAGGAACGTTAATAAATTTTATAATTTTTTTATACATATACCGTATACCTATAAATAAGTAATTTAAGATTTGTCCATTCCGTTGAAATTGTTTACTTATAATGGAGCTACCAAAAATTAAATTAAAAATTTACACTATACGTAAATTACAATTATTTTCGATCATTTAATGAAAGATGGACACTATTTTAAAAAAACTCTTTGTAAAACATTCAGACTAACGAAGTTATTCGTTATTCTTTGGATATTTTTGTAAAAAAAAATTAAATCGGAAATCCTAAATGCAAAAATTAAGTCAATTTAACGATAAATAGAATTAATGTTTAAACAATATATAAATGTATTTATTATGTATCAAATCGAAACATGCATTATTCACATTTTATATCGTATGTTTGTACATACATGTTTACAAGAGGGCAGTAACGATATCGAAAGGAGTCAGTTCGACCATAATTACCCGATCCATCATAAAATTACGATGGAGAAAACAAATGTTTACGGTAACTCCTCAACATCCATACAGAACGTACGATCGTACAACGTTACCTACATATTTCATGCTTCATTGTATCGCGTAGATTTATATATCAATGAGATACGACACACGTCTCGAGCCAAACAATTAAGACATCAGGTTCTCCTTCCCCGCATCTTAAAGTTTTTCACTGTCTTACGTCACGTTCGTTATCTTTCTTTCTTGCCTTTTCTTTCTCTCGATCGAGCATACAACGCACGGGTGGCCATTATATTACCTCGTGTGGGTGCTTATGAATCGTTGGCCAGTCCACGTTCCTCGATACGCAGGGAGTTACGCTGAGCCTCCCGTTTTCTCGAGGCGCTCGCGGTGTGGTCAATCGTAAGTGATTCATCGACCCGCGCGGTACATTTTCTTGTCGGACACGCGACGTTTCAATCAAGAGTGAAAAGTCACTTGAGAGTGAAAGAAAAAAAAAAGTAAGAGGAATAAAGGGAAAGAGCTGCGAGGGAGACTGCTTGGGATTAAACGAGAATTTTAAATTGGGATATTGATGAGGATACGCCAGGGGGATTCGTGATTGTTTAATATTGACCAAGTCTAATGGAACGTCGAGGAAGTCAAAAGAAGAAGAAGCGAAAAAGTACTGAGAAAAGGAACCGAAAGAGATAGATGTAGAGACGGCATCAAGCAGCATATATCCGTTCGCCCGGGAATATTCGATTTGATGGAATCGATAAATTTTCGTAATTAGCGAGATTGAAATAAAATTACCAGCTTAATTGATTCCTGACGCTCCTTTTTAAAAGAGAGTCTTTATTTTACGAAGAGACGTTTTGTATGCGTATATATGTGCGCGCTCTCTCGCATTCGCTTTTTTATTCGTGCAACTGTGCGGTTGGATGTTTTTAATTTATATCCAGCCGTGTTATTAGTGAATTGATTTAATGAATCGTTAATGACAGGTTCTTATGTGAATGTAATTTTAAATTATAGGGACCGCCGCCCGCATCTGTGTGCATCCGTGTGCGTCTGTGTACCAATCACTTCGGTACGGTCAAATTGACGTTGAAAAATGGCTATACCTTTCTTGCTGAACCCGATGTACTAAAAAATATACGTTTACTATCTCATATTATCGATGTTTACTAAATCTACAATTCAATCGTGCTTCCTCTCTGATATAAAAGAAATTTGTTCCTACTTCTTTTTATTATGATAAATAATTGCCTATTGTTATATCTAATAATACATACAACGAATTTTTTTAGTACTATCAATAAATTAAATAATAGGCATATACTTATTATTAATAAAATATAATATATACATTATGCTTTCACCCACACGTCAATATTTTTACTGATTTCTATTCTAAATCCTTAAAATTTAAATAAATTGACTTCTTCTCGTTCTGAAACACTGTTCTATTTCTATATTTATTTTAAAGAATCAAATCTGTATTTCTTATTACATCTGTATCAACATATCGAAATAACAATTTTTGCGATAGAAAAAGTACGACATGTTCAGGATGATGGACATAGAATGCGCGTGTTACTTTGCTGTGTGCTCACTTCCATACAACACAATTTCATGTATTGCACGCCCGATTGCAAATACTGCAGGAGGATCGAGTTCATACAAAACGTGCTCGCTGACAAACTTAGGATTACGTAATTCTAGTGTGATTTTATATATAAAATAAAAATTTCACGACACAGGTTTAACTTTTATTTCAAGAGTTCGTGAATAATTATTATTCCTACTGCGCTCGTATAAACACATCCGCCCGTTCTATTCAAATTGTGCAACAAAAAGTGACAATGAATTATTAAAAAAAATCTCGACAATTTGAAGAATAACTCGCGTATATAAATTAAAAAATTTTTTCAATTAACGACAAGCTTAAAAAAAAAAGGGAAACAGCTACGAGGTGTGGGAGGTAAAGAGGAGCGGGTGGTGCAAGGGTGTCTACAATTAAAAAGTTTGCAAAAAATTTATGGATTTCCGCATGAACCGCAGAGTTCCACATAAATTATCCACGAGACAAAAAGAAAATCGAGCATTAACTCGTAGTCAAATAAAAGGGATCCCGGGGCTACCCCGTTGAGCCTTCCTCCTCTTGCCACCTAAACTTTTTCACTTTGTCAATAAAACTAAAACGCATTTTGCCCTCCCCCACGTACGTTCCCGCATTCCTACAACAAGCAACTTTTCCTGGTCTGCGATATAACGTTTTTCATCGAGTTTCCGTGAACCCGCGCGCGAAAAAGTCTATATACGCGAGACAAAAAAGTGGCCGCGTAGGAGAACGCGAGAGATAAAAAGGCCCCGTACACATATACCCCACCCAAAGTTCATCGCGTATACGCATATACAGGTAGACGAAGAGAGAGAGAGAGAGAGAGAGAGAGAGAATAGGGAGAAAATTTATTTCCCCGACCCCCTGGTGGCAATGCTGTCTCTCCCTCGCCGCGTCATAAACGAGGCATTGAAAACACACCGTGCGCATCTCGCATAAATTGTATTTGTCGACCGGGCAAACGAGAGAGAGAGAGAGAGAGAGAGAGAGAGAGAGAGAGAGAGAGAGAGGGATGGAGGGAGAGGGAGATGGAGTGTCGGGCGCCAGCGAACGTAGCGAATCGAAGTCAGATTGCACGAGACACTTTCCGTGGACGCCAGTCGGATTGAATCAGTCTCGTCCGGACCCTGTGGCCTGACAGTGCCAGGGAAAGGGGAGAATCAGAGGGAGCAACAGTGATAGACTGATCGAGAAAGGGGACACAAAACAATGAAAAAGAGTATCTGTATAATTAAAGAGTTCTTTGTTGGTAAAAACGTCCTGGCGCGTTATAGTTCCGATGTGAACGTTCAACCGCTGATAACCCCGCCATTCTTATTATTACGCAATATTATATCGTATTTACTGATTTAATTACGTTTTTTATTTGTCCATATTATTTTTTTTTTTCGGTTATACAATATTTTCCTGATACTTGGATGTCCATCGATTCAATTATTTCAATTAATAATATCTTCCTGTTGCGAAGAAACTGTTTTTAATTATAGTAAAAACGCTTAATATATACAGAGAAGTTTTCTTAAAAATTGTACAATTAATTTAAATCTGTATTACAATGAAAATCGAGTTGCACTAGAATTACGTCGTAAAGTAACGAAGCACATTTTGAAAAACGTTTATATAATGAAAATTTCAATGTACCATAAATAATTACGAACGTATAAAGATACGAATGAAATAAAATGCATGTGAAAAAAGAGGTGGATGTACGTTATCACGATAAAATTGAATAATGTGTACACGAGATAAACCGAGTTGACAAATAAGATGAAATATTATGTAAATGCGATAACATCTGGAGGACAGAGATTGGGTTACCAATGCACGTCAATGTGAGGGTAGATACGGTCCGTACATAGTCAAATTGGGATAACACGGAATTAATTAAGTTGTACTTAGGGTCAATCAGCCCTGCAAACCAGTAAATGTTACTTAGTTCTACAATTACAGGAAAACTGATTAAACAAAGTGTTGCTGACGTTCATATACACACCGCACGTATAGAAAAAAAAGTACACCGGTAATATACACTATTAGTGATACGTAATTTAAACGATTTACAGGTTAAAAGATGTCGATGAGAACTATAAAAGGTTTAGGTCTCGTATTTTATAATTTTATAACTAAAAATATCTCCAATATAGAATACGTCGACGAAGAATAGTACAAAGTTAACTGTGTTAACGGATAAAATAAATTATTTTTTTTTAAACATATCGATAAATATAAAAATCTTTAAAAATAGTAGAATCGAAACACAATGTTATAACAATTGATGTCCTGTAAATAGAGGTTTTGTTAGTACAAAATGGGTATGAACGAGACAATGTAACGCAGAGAACACCTCTAAGACATTCGAAACAACAATCGACAAACGGATATATTTCGGAATCTCAACGCTGAGAAAAGCATCATATATTCTTGTGTACACGAGATATACTCTCACTATCCGCGTTTAAAATGAAAGCTGCATCAGTTTTTTCGATGCGCGAGGAGACAAGGAAAAATGAGAAGTACCGTTTGCTAGATAGCGGATATATAGGAACGACAAAAAGTGTATATATACGTAACACCGAGGGAAAAGGAAATAAATGGAGACAAACGGAAAGGACAGAGCAGAGAGATAAAGGAAACCCATGGAAGAAGGAGTGAGAGAGAGAGTGGAAGATTGCGTGCTACCGACAAGCGGAAGGCCCGGTTCTCGAATATACATATATATACTCGCTCAAACAAAGATTATATTATCCGCGCAAGCAACGCAGCCGCGTACCTGTGCAAATATATACAATATCCGGGGCCCTCGCTCCCATGTATATATACGTATACATACACA
Organism: Theocolax elegans; assembly: GCA_026168455.1. NCBI lineage: Eukaryota > Metazoa > Arthropoda > Insecta > Hymenoptera > Cerocephalidae > Theocolax > Theocolax elegans. The sequence goes on along the minus strand of CM047430.1, from coordinate 34,076,833 downwards.
CACGTGTGTGTGTGCGTGTGTGTGTGTGTGTGTGTGTGCGTCTGAAGGGAGAGGAAGAGGGTGAGGGAGGGGTATATACATGTATAAATATGAATGCACATATAGGCACGCAGAGTCACAGTGTGGTATTGTCTACGTGTGGATTCGCGTCCTCTTCAGTCACAGATCGGGCGAGTTGCATGAAATCTACTTGGTTTGCATAACATTATTTGCAGACGCCACGCGGCCTAATTGACTTACGCGAACAAAAAGTATATAAATCACGTGTAATAACTTCTGCGAGAACACTTGGCTGGTTTAATGGATTCGCGGGAGAGAGCCCAAGCGCCCGTGTATGTATTTTTGGAAAACTCTCGTACAACCACGAGGAGTAGGAGGAATTTTCTTGGACGTTAAAACACGAACGGCTCCAATGGCACGGCTAAAGTTTTTCCATTCCAATTAGAATGAAAGCCTCTTGCGTATCGAGTGAATTCCTGTTTTGAATGGAATTAAAAGTTGGAGAGGAACTTTTCATCGGGCCCCTTGTGTGTTTTTACTACGCTAGCCCAGAGCTCCAATGTAAAGAAAATTAACGGTATGAACAAAAAAATACGGGAACGAAAAAAATTTAAAAAAAAACGCTCGCAAATTACCATTTATACTTTTCACAGTATTATTACAGTATTATCACTCTTTAATTGTGCGGAATGAAATTACAAGTTTTGTTTTATCGAATTCCTCTTTTAGAACTTTCAAGATTTTTCGGTTTTCTCTTTTATTATTATTAAGTACATCGAACGCAGCTGCTTCGCAGTATCGATAATCGCTTTTACGCAGTCTCTCTGCTAATTGTAGGTAAATATTTGATGCCGTGAATGGAGATTATTACAGATTCACGAATTATCACGGATCTTTAGAGGTAATTATACGCGACTCTGCGCCGTTAAAACTGTAAAAAATTTACACTTTATTTGCATTATATTTATTCTGAAGCGTCTAAATTGTCGGGCAAGTATAATTTATTTTGAATTATACCAATTTTTTTAGGCTGAGCTTTATATCAATGCTTACAATCTTTTATATTGTTGGCCCTGAAGCTTCAAACTTCAAACGCAGTCAGATGGAACTCTCGTGGGAGCAACAACAACGTCAAGTTTATTCGCAGATATGGTAATGGAAGATCTTGAGACTGAATGTTTAAATAAATTAACCTTTAAACCCATTTTTTACATATTGTCATTTTCTACGACACATAACTACAATTCAATAAGAAATTGAACAGAAAAATAAAATTAGTTTTTTGGATATCCAATTCCTCAAAAAATTGCGATGTTGTGTAACTTAATAGACAGAGCAATAATACAATAAAGAAATACTTAATAACAGATAATAATCCTGGAAAATTTATAGATTAATGCATTAGAAAACAACTCGTGTTTTTAAATAAACAATAAACTTATCAAAATGGCAATGAAAATAATAATTATAAAAAGTATTAACATTATCTTGCTTAAATTATATTTCTGAAGAAATGTCATCTGTTTTTAAAAAAACACGGAATAAATAATGATTCCAGTTATTACGAACAAATTAAATAATATTTTAATTAAAGGAAAAGACAAAAGAGATAAAAATATCCAAAATAATGGAGTATATAAATTAAATTGTAACAACTGTGACGCTTTTTATGTAGGACAAATCCAAAGACAAGTAATCTATAAATATTTCAAAATGTCATTGGTACAATTTTAAGATTTTAGATAAATGGAATATTTATATAGAAAGAGAATCGCATTTGAAGTGGTGTAATTAATTCACAAATATATTAAATAAATAAACAAAAAGACTCAATTATATTACATATAAGCAGTATGTTCAAATTATATATAGAGTGAAATGCCTTTAAATTTAATTGTACCTATATATATTGTATTCAAACTCCATCATGCGTTATCAATATAAAAAATGTAAACATGGGCTCTCTGTATCCCTATATATAAGAAAGGCGCGAATCATATGTTTTTCATATACAGCAGAACAATTTTTCTGTCGTGTATACATCTGTCTTGACGTTTCCTCGCTAATGCGAAATTTTTCGTTTTTTGCTTATCAAGTCCGTAAAACATGGCATTGGCATACGGAACTTCAGCTTTCTTCATATTTTTATATTGTGACATCATCCTAGAGTTTGGTAAGATCCGTTTCCCGCAGGCCTGACGCTCTCCTTGTGACTTTATCAATGCTTACAATCTTTTATATTGTTGGCCCTGAAGCTTCAAACTTCAAACGCAGTCAGATGGAACTCTCGTGGGAGCAACAACAACGTCAAGTTTATTCGCAGATATGGTAATGGAAGATCTTGAGACTGAATGTTTAAATAAATTAACCTTTAAACCCATTTTTTACATATTGTCATTTTCTACGACACATAACTACAATTCACTAAGAAATTGAACAGAAAAATAAAATTAGTTTTTTGGATATCCAATTCCTCAAAAAATTGCGATGTTGTGTAACTTAATAGACAGAGCAACTAATAAGTACTTCCAGATAGTATGTTTCACAAGCAAAACATTAATACAATAAAGAAATACTTAATAACAGATAATAATCCTGGAAAATTTATAGATTAATGCATTAGAAAACAACTCGTGTTTTTAAATAAACAATAAACTTATCAAAATGGCAATGAAAATAATAATTATAAAAGTATTAACATTATCTTGCTTAAATTATATTTCTGAAGAAATGTCATCTGTTTTTAAAAAAACACGGAATAAATAATGATTCCAGTTATTACGAACAAATTAAATAATATTTTAATTAAAGGAAAAGACAAAAGAGATAAAAATATCCAAAATAATGGAGTATATAAATTAAATTGTAACAACTGTGACGCTTTTTATGTAGGACAAATCCAAAGACAAGTAATCTATAAATATTTCAAAATGTCATTGGTACAATTTTAAGATTTTAGATAAATGGAATATTTATATAGAAAGAGAATCGCATTTGAAGTGGTGTAATTAATTCACAAATATATTAAATAAATAAACAAAAAGACTCAATTATATTACATATAAGCAGTATGTTCAAATTATATATAGAGTGAAATGCCTTTAAATTTAATTGTACCTATATATATTGTATTCAAACTCCATCATGCGTTATCAATATAAAAAATGTAAACATGGGCTCTCTGTATCCCTATATATAAGAAAGCGCGAATCATATGTTTTTCATATACAGCAGAACAATTTTCGTCGTGTATACATCTGTCTTGACGTTTCCTCGCTCAGAATGAGCAAAAAGAAGCGAAAATTAAAATCGACATGCGGCGAGATAATATTAATATTAGAAGGTATAGTATTTTTTCACATTTTTTCACTATATGTTCGATCTGCTTTATATTCTAAAATGTATTAATCGAAATTGTTAATAAATGTTAATAGTCTGAAGAGGATAGCTCTGACTACCGAAACGTCACAAAAAGAGAAAAAAGTGTTAATTCTTTTTTTACCTCCTTACCTTTGACTCATGAAGATCATCAAAATTTGAATCATTTTATATCCTAAAGCATAAAATTTGTTTATAGCATCGTGAATCGTCAATTACAATATTTTCAGGAACGATGACCTACAACATCTAAGAAATCGAACGTTAGAATAACTATTAAAAAGGAATAAAATTCGTGAGTTGAAGTTTAAATACTCTTTTAAAAACTCGTTCGTGAATACTCATACGGTAAAGAAATAAATTTAGTTCGAAAGTTTCAGATTACTAATTAAAATGCGGCAAGCAAAAGGTTATTTCGATCGTTCTCGATAAGTAAGCTCGTTTCCAAACATTGTCAATAAAGGATTTAAAGAGAGCTGGAGGAATAGTATAGGTAGTATTCAAGACGAAACTCAATAGCCGGAGGATACGCATCAGCGAATTCCGACGAACCGATCGTGTCAAAAAGTCGGTTCCTCGAAACACCGACAAAGTTGATCGCGAGGAGGGAAGGAGGCACGCGATCACGCACCGTCGGATCCTCCGAAATAAGTCTGTAAAAGGCAGTATACCTCGAGTATATGCAAGATAGGCAGAACTCGGAGAAGTAGCCCACGCACAGGCCCATATACGCATGTGTAGGTGTACAGGGTTTATTTTGAAACCTACCCGCGGACGCATCGATCATGCGTTCGAGCCTATATAGTATAGGCTGGCTGTCGCGCGTGGCGTTCGGACCGCTTTGCCACGGCGATCACGTTTCGTGACGGACGTAACTCTCCTTCTCTCTCTCTCTCTCTCTCTCTCACTGGCTAACCTTCTCTACATGCAGCACGGTCCGACTGTCCGCGGCAGGCGCATGAGAGATGGCGGTCGTCTCACCCGAGTCAAGAGCGAGAGAGAGAGAGAGCGAGAGAGATGTGTCCGAACTAGTCGCGTACACGGTGTATATGTGCCGGGGTATATTTGCGTTGGATCTAGCCGGGCTTACCTACGACCCGTATACCTAGGGCTGGCTGTACACGAGCACCCTTTCCACCCTGTTCTCCCGTGGCTCGGCCCTCGCCACATCTATCGTCGCTCGCGTCGTTTCCGCTTGCTTATGGGGGGGTTCGCGAGGTACGCGCGGTACGTCATACTTTGTATGCGAGGGAGAGGATAGTCTAAAGCTTCGGTTTCGATGTTTGTGTTGGACTATGCTCTCGCGTATAAGAGTATTTGTGGGGAGATGGGCTGATGGGGTGATATGGGGAGAGAACCGATGAGATATGTACTCCCGACCAGCCTCCGTCCAGGCTAATGGAACCCAATTTTGTTTGGAGTATTTTGCAGCTCAACTATACTCGCGGTTTTCGAGTCCTCGCGACCCGAGCATCAAATTCCCTCTTATAGACCAAGAGTCGCGAGTCTATAGCTGTGATTCAATATTTTCCTTATGGAAAACTCACTCTCACTCTGGCTATACCTATATACTCCAGTGCTCGCTCTGTTGTTACAATCGAATAACATTGAATTTGAATTAAGCTAAGCTTCCTTCGATCCCCATTCCCCTACTCTCTATCTACGTATATACCTATATGTGCACTCTATATACACCTAACTGGAATAATTTGTTTGACTCCCCTTTAAAATGTTTTTTTTCCTTATTTTTATATTGGCGTGACCTGAATCAACAGTTACTATGTACCCCACGTACAATATTTTTATTATCATATTACAAATTACTATTACACTTTTATACATTTTCTAAACTAATAAAATAGTATATCCTAATTTACTTTCAGAAGAAAACAATATTGATATTTCAACTTTTCTATGCAAAAAAACAGTATTAAAATTAGCACACTGTAAGAGTACTTACCATTATATTAATTTAACTGATAAATAAAACAGACTTTGATTATAGAGTAAATGAAATCTTGTTGTCGCATAAATTATACTGTGTTTTGAAATTTTAGGTAAGCTAAAGTTTCCAATTTAGAAAGTACAATTACCACGTATTCATTTGATGCTGGTATTTAACTTAATCTGGAATCTTAATTTTGGCAACGCCAACTAATGTAAATGCAACGGTTCAAGATTTCAAGCTTAACTAAAGTAGAAATTGGCTCCGATTCAACCTAGCGCGTATTATTCTATTAGCATTGTATCTATTATTAAACAGAACTGTAAGAACGCGAATGTATACAACAATTATTAATATAATTTGATACGGTTCGAGTAACAGAAAATAAGTTTATGATGTAGTTATAAGAAAGTAGCGTTAGATACACTTTATGGATTTAATAAATATCATTTTTACGGTTTAGATTCATTGTTTATATTACCATACGTGAAATATCTACGTGTACATAAAGATTTAGAGCAGTAAAATAATAGTTTTTTTTATAAAGAAGGTTTACTCGCCCTTGAAAAATAAAAGTGCGTAACCTTTACTGTCGTATATAACATGCAATTTCATGAGCATTAAAATATACTGCTCTCTCTTCACGAGAGAAGAAAAGTTAAAAAATGTCTGGTTTAAGCTCGCTAGATAGCACGACCAGTATATCTATATGTACGTAAATAGAGATAAGAACTAAGAATGGTCAGACATGAATCTTAGGTATATATACAGGTATACATATATATATAATATATATTCTACTATTTGGTGAGCTCGTATAAAAAACTTTTCAACTTCCACTCCACTTAAGGAAGATTAAATTTTTTTTTCCTAACAATTGATAAGTTACTCAATTATTTATTTTTCGCGCCGTACGTTATTTTCACTTTATTTATTTTTTGTAATCTAGTGCAAAATATATTGTAGTCTATTATTTCTCATCTTACGACTATCATAAAAGTTGAAATTTTCAAACTAACAAAATTTTGGTAGAAGGGCAACAGCACACAAAGTATGAAATTACATAATACCTATTATTAATTTTACTTAATAACATACATTCTATATTTACATTTATTAGATTACAAAAGAGATAACGGACAAGATATAATAAATTTAATTGGTTAATAATTTTTTTCTTATATATTTTTATATTATTCACGTTACAGTAATACATCCAAAAGGTCCGTTAACATTTTTAGAAACGTTGGTACAAGAAATTCATTAATGAATCGAGTGGGACAATGACACTAGAGAACATCTTATATGTGGTAAATACTAATTATTTTAGTTTCACATGATAAAAATGCAATGGATACTAGATACTAGAATAAATACTAGATCTCGTCATCGATGGAGTAATAAGAATGGTGACAGTGTATACGGTGACATCTGCTTTGTCGAAAAATCTCAGGCAACAATCATAACTTGAGTAATTTTTTTAAAATTAATATTTAAACCGAAAAAGATAATATTGCTGAGCTATTTTCAATAGTCAGTCGATAACGCGCTCTTGCGTAGTCCATTTCGAAGCTAGAGGAAGACAGCTATCACGCAAATACATTTCATTTTGAATTTATGTATTATACTCGCACTTTGTTCGTAATATTTGCTATAGTATCGTACATTTGTATGTATAGTAACTTTATTAATTATGCCGTAGTCCTATATCTTATATCCATGTACTAACATTTTCGATATTCCGTTTTATGCTCTTAATTTCTCCTGTATTTATGTATGTAATACATAGATTGTTGGCATACGTTGTCAAAATTTGGAAATTTTACGTATTTACTGAAGTGAAATATTGTATTGTCAGCAATACGACATTCTTAATCGCAGAGTTTTTATTGATTAAACCTACATACCAAACCAGTTATTTCAGATTGAGTTTCAAAATAATACGTGCCGAAAAAAGGGGTATACCATTCGACAAAGGATATTAATATGTCCTTATATTAATATTCATGAATCACCAGAAAGTTAATAATTTATTTACATTATTTATTGAATTTCATGGCTCACGACTTTTCTATAATAAAACTTTTACTTTTTGATTATTTTATTCTATTTCTAGATACTTTAAATTACCAACTCTTGGAAGTTAAAAGTCTTGAATTTCACTACCACAACTTTTTTCAACTTCCTTTATTATTTTACCGTTCTTCCGACCAGGTTCTGGAATACCTTTTACAATAAGAAATATTAATATTTTCCAAAATTTAATTTTAACTCTACGTTTCACAGCAATAAATAACTTTAAACGCTTTTTCAAATAATCCGCAAGTGCAGCCAGTATTTAAATAAAGTTAAAGTCGAGGTTAACAAGTGAAAATGCATTGTTCTATTTGAAACAATTTGAATCAGACCGAATGATTTTTCGACTGTAGAAGATTCTCTCTTTGCGCACGAGAAGTCCCACTAATGAGCACGTTTTTCTGGTCGACAATGCAACATAAACTATGCATCTAGTTTGCTAATACGCCTACCCGTACAATCACTTGTACTTGCCGTGATGTGTGTATGTGTGCGCGGACGCGCAGTTGCGCATGTACACGTCGCGATTCGTGGCCGTACGTTCAGTACGTTACTACTTGCGACATACACGCCGCCTAACTCAAAAGCAGCGACCGAGAGACAGAGAGAGAGAGAGAACGAGAGTTGCGCGCTGATGTGTCATTGTTGAGTACATATATACACGGAGAGGGTTTTCTCTCTTCTCTTCAGCCACTCACGAGCGGCGCGTGCACGTATGTGTATAGGTACAATGCACCAGGTCGCTTCGAGCACATAGCTGACCCGCGCTCTGTGTGACAGTTTACCGCAAAATCTTCATATCTATGAGCGGACCAAAGATGCATCTGATTACGAGCACGACCCTCACGCTCCCCCACCCCCACTCTCACGTCTGTCGGTCGATGTGATTGCCTGTCGACCGGGTTCAATGGAATTTGATTTCGATTTTCGAGGCAAGCCCGTATTTTCAACATAGCCCGACGAATCATTTTACCTTCGATAATGATAAATTTTACACAATCGGATACTCATTCGATTTGCTCCGGCAATGTTCTTTCCATTAGTACGGAGTGATATAGGGGCTGCGCGATTACCCTTTGGATATACACGATTTCCGATAAATTTGCTTAACTTGTGTTATTTTAATCAGTCTCGTTAATATCATTTATACATACCAATTTGGTTACATGGAAATTAAGAGTGACGTTACGCCATTCGACATTCAAAATTTACGTAACCAGTCTTACTTACATATTAAATCGTACGGATTCAATTATTCGGAAAGAAAAAACATATATGATATTTAAATTTTGACTAATTTGCGAAAAGAGATGATGAAAAATTAAGCAACGATATCCTATAAAAGTGATGTTCCAGTGATATTTATTACTTTACCTTGTTTTATTATATATTTAAAAGTACGGTACTTTTAAACAATAGCATACCAAATTGAGTTCCAATAATACATATTGATTTAACTGCCTATCACTTTAACGATACCCGTGTGTTTTAAAATAATTTGATCATATAAGTATAGTAAGAATATTCGAAACGTCGATGTCCATAACGTGTACGATGTCAAATAATCCCGGTTTTGTTTAATCAAGTTATAAAACATGACATATTATAACCCGTTCTTTTTTTACACTAAATTCAATAATGCAAAACGAGTCACCGTATCCGAGTCTTCGCTCTATGCACATCATTCTCTATTTTCTTTCCTCGGTGAACACTCAACGGCAATTTTCTCAACTATCCTCTACGGCATAAGCGGATCAAATTCTTTTTTGCGCTCTTGGACGATAATATGGATTATGCCGATCGAATTTTCGAAATAGAATTCATCTATCCCCGTGGGCACTCAGCTTTAATAGATATTACACTCTTTTAAAAGGCAAATATACTATCGATCCTTATATTCAGGTTAAATAATTCTTTGGTCCCGCGATATAGCCAATTTTCATTCATAATGTAAGATATCATATTTTATGCTCCGCGAATAGAAAAACTCATTTCATACTCGGTAATTAATAATTACGTTAGTCGAGATAATAAATTAAATATTACTATTTCATTTCATTCCCAGTATACGTTATTTAAGTATAAAGTTAAAATATAAAGATGATTTAATATTATGAGTATATATATATATGATTTCTTTATACGAGTAAGTAAGTTTTTTCACATCCCTTAATTGAAACCAAAATAGATGTAATCGCATTAGACGCTCGATATTCATGATTGTAAAATAAGTGACCGGTATATACAGTGATTTTAGTAAGATATTAAAAACATTTTAAAGTTTTAAATAGATTCACCAATATTATTCGTACAATTATCAATATTTAATGGGAATTTATACAAAAACCTCTGAGAATTCATTGGCACGTAACTTCCTAAAACTTAATGCATCGCTCCTATAGGTATTGTAAAATATTATTCTAAAATATGATTATTTAATGATCCTAACAAAATTATCTAACGAAACCTACGATGGCTCGGTCGATACACTAGGAAAATAATGGGTAAGGTATACCGTTTAAAAATTATCGCATGATATGCTTCGTTTTTAGATACAACTGCTTGCAACGTACTCTTTGCAACTTTTTCAGAAACCATCTCATTTTAGATTATAATTTTTTTCCTCAATAACCACTTATTAAAATTTTCTAAAATTTTCGCACAATTTATGCAACATTTTAAAAGTTTAAATAGATTCACCAATATTATTCGTACAATTATCACTATTTATGGGAATTTATACAAAAACCTCTGAGAATTCATTGGCACGTAACTTCCTAAAACTTAATGCATCGCTCCTATAGGTATGTAAAATATTATTCTAAAATATGATATTTAATGAATCCTAACAAAATTATCTAACGAAACCTACGATGGCTCGGTCGATACACTAGGAAAATAATGGGTAAGGTATACCGTTTAAAAATTATCGCATGATATGCTTCGTTTTTAGATACAACTGCTTGACAACGTACTCTTTGCAACTTTTTCAGAAACATCTCATTTTAGATTATAATTTTTTTCTCAAGAACCACTTATTAAAATTTTCTAAAATTTTCGCACAATTTATGTTGCTCCTATTTATATTTTATTACAACGATTTTTTTTTATATGAACAATTAAAAATTTCATCCAAAAATATATAATGCTAGATAACATCGCTAATTATTAATATTTTTAACTGAAAAATGTAGGGATTGTTGTTACCACAGAAGCTAATGATTTTTACTTTACTTTAAAAATGTCATCTGAAAGATTTAAAATTTTCAAAAATGAATTTAATGAAAACTTTTCGAAATTTAGCTATAGAAGAAAAGCGAATTAAAACATAACCAAAAACAAATGTTTTTGGATCTTTTCTAAACTTTTTTCTTAAACTATACATACACACATATCCGTACGGATATATTCTAGAAATACGTGATTCAGATTCAAAACATCTCAAAACATATTTCTAACGTGGTTTAACAAATCAAAAAATTTTACTGTTACAAAGTTTCCTCTAAGAAGAAGTGAAAATCGTATATGTCGTTCAGAAAAAAACCGCGAAAACGATTACGTAAGAATGATATAATATGATGGTGGATCGATTCTACGAAAATATAAAATATTAATGTAACGCTTTATCCATTGTATCTACATTTGTGTGCGGGTGTAGTGTGTACGAAAATTGGAGGCGCGTGCTCGAGTTAGTTGAGCCCCCTCGGTTCTTAGGAGGTTTGGATAAGCGAACGCGCAATAGCTCGTATCGATCATGTGCAAAGTACGTAACTCTTCCTATCCTTCGAAAGAAAGAATACGAGACAAGAGGCACGCAAAAGAAGACAGTAGGCGCGCGCGCGCGCGCGTGAAGACCCCAAAAGGAAAAAATGAGAAAAAGAATATATTATAGCTCCTTCCTTAGACATTGTCGACCGCAAATTTGAGGAGCGGTGGCAGGCAGTCGTCTCTCTCTCTCTTTCTCTCTCCCTTAGACGTTGACCACCTAGGGTTTCACGTCGCAGCCGCCGTCGCCTATGCCTCTAACAGCTTGCGGTGGCCAATGACCCAGCTCGATATTCGAGATGCGAGTATAATAAGACGTACAGCCATAAACGCCTTGGCAGCACTTTACGGGTTGCTCTGAATTATACGCAACTCGCTCTATACGTCAGAAGGGAGGGTGAACCAAACCCATCGCCGACAAAAATTTTAATATTGAAAATTGCGACTGGGTAATGTGCACCTTTCATGGACGTTATATATATACTTAAATATATATAAATATATTTACGACGACCACGAGAAAATGTCGAAGAGCTTGACATTTCTCCGTTTCCAAGCTGTCCAAAATGTATTTGACCCCGATTCTTATAATATTTTAACGGGCGCACGTCAATTCTTTCTGACAGGTTTAGATGTCAACGCGAATCCTCGAAAATTTAATATTGTTAAACTTTATCATACTTTAAACTATATTTTTCTCTGTAAATATAAAAAGTACACTTTTTTAATTTTTATTGTAATATATTGTTGTAACTAAATATAAAAATATGTACATGTGTGTCTTGTGATAAATTGTATTTAAATTGTAGGTATTCCATGTTCATTCAATAACAACATTTAAGAAAAATATAATTCTTGCATAAGATGAAGTTCGAAAAGGAATTCTCGATAATATACTAGATTGTAAACCAGTAAGATATTATAAAAGTTAATAAAATTTAGCATTTATAAACATACATTTATCGATAAGTTAAACCTTAGTAAAAATTAAATAATATATTTTTACACATTAACAAATTAAATTTAAATTTGAATTTTGATACAAAAGATTTTCAGATAATAGAAGTTGGAGTTTCCAATTCAAGCCAGGGCCAAAAGAGTTTTTTATTGATATTTTGAATTGTTTATGAGATTTAGGTAAGTATACATAATATTAAAATTTCTAGTTTCGGACATATTGATAAAATTCTTTCTATTTGATTAGTTTATTAACCGGTTAAGTGCAAGTAGTATATCATAATTATATAATAATAAAAAAGTTGGGTCTATTCTGTCTTTGTATTATATACGATCAAATCAAATAATTTTCTTGTTATCCAAATTAAACTTATATTTTAGTTTATTGAGTCTCTGAGTCTGAATTTGGCATTAGAATCGCCAATAAATAATAGAATCGACTCAAAATGACTACAAATGTTGATATTTCATCTAATCGAATAACTTCCGGTTAATTTCGATATTTATATATTCCTATCTTAAAAAAGAGATGAACCTGAAAGTGAAGCCAAAATAAGATCGTTTGATGGGCTGTTACGGCCTGCAGGTCTGAGGCAGACTTGGGGAGAAAGAGTGCGAATGAAAAAATAGAGATAGATATAGATATAGATTTATATATATATATATATATATATATATATATATATATATATATAGAGAGAGAGAGAGAGAGAGAGGCACGAGTCAAAATTCAAATTATTCAAACTATGTGACCGCATGAACATTTAAAAATTTAACCTATAATATTAATATATATTTTGAAAAAACGGTAAAACTTAACGAAATATAAAAACAGAAAAAAAACAGCGCGCACAGTGAGTTTACAAAAGCTCTAGTAATAGAAATGAAAAAATTGTTTAAAATGTAAAAACTTAAAATTACTGACATAAAAGTATGTATTAATCTGTTTTTTATAGAAACTAATGTAAATCATTGAAATGTTTAAAATATACATCATAGGCAAAAAAATTCTACAATGCAAATTCGAAAGGATTAAATCTTAAATTAAGAATATATAATATATATAATATCTATTTAACAATTTCTAAATGAATAAATAATTGTTTACTTATTAATAAAGCGAATGAACAAGAATGCGTATAAGCATGTACAACTGCAATTGTTATCCAGTATAAAATATGCATCCATCATTTCGATGAACGCAGGAAAAATCTTATTAATTATTAGCGTTGAAATATGAGTAGAGATATGACGTCGTTAAAAAAACACAACGGAAAAATGTATCTACAAGAGAAGATAGGATGTATATAACTGAATGTACGGTATGAAAACTTGGCATATAATGTACACCCATCAACAAAGTGTTCTGACGAAACACGTTCAAATTTTAAAGTATAAAGTGCATATACCTGTATCTATGGCCCGTATAGATATACCTCAGAGGCGAAAATTTGAATGTGTTACATCAGGAGACGACGTCGGTGGGCGCGTGTGCTATTATGCGTTTTATAAGAGAAGAACGAGGCAGTGACGCGCGAGAAAAATAATATTACGGGTGCACGTCTCTCTCTCTCTCCCTCGCCCTCGTCCTCTCTACCTATCCTACATATAAATATGTGGGGCTATGGGCCATCCTACGATGATCGTAGAGGCCCCCTTTCACAAAAGCTAGTGTTATAAAGGATTTTATTAAACAAAAATCGCCTATGCGTGGAATAAAATTAAATGAAATAAAAATGCTTTATTTCTCGTATACAGTGGATGCATGCTTTCGTGGAATGTCCCCGAAAATTTATTGCCGGTATTTAAGTAACAGTACGGGACTTTTTCATACTCCCGGGATGTATATGAGGTTGCCACTATGTCCTCTCGACAATGGCTCAGGCTATCTCCGTACGGTCTTGCGAAATTTTTGTATGCGCGCGAGGCGTTGCTCGTTTCCTTTAAAATGGTCCGCGATATCCTTGCGAGAGAGAAAACGGAAAATCCGGGCTCTCACGGTGAAAGTAAAATTTTGTATGCCGCACCGAGAAAAAGGGGTGGCTTTTTATACACTTAATTAATATGGAAATTGCCATGGTAAAACCCAGTGGCCATTTGAATATAAGACTGCTCATGCATTTTTCGGAACTTGGAAATTTCGTTAGGCTTTTACGACGCCCCGCGCGGTATCTGTCTATCTCCTAAACTTCAACTAATGAATTTTTATAGTTAGCACACTACTGATCTCGTTTTCATTTTTATTCGCTTTTCTATATAGATATACATTTAGCCAATTACCTACGCCCTTTGAATAGTATCACCATATTATATGCATATCATTACTTATACTTATTCGCCCATTAACGTTAAGTTTACCTATTTCAGAAGCAAAATTTAGTCATTGTAATGTGTTAATTGTAGTATATATATACATAGTCTTTTCCATTACTTTTCAAAAATTTCGTTTAATGAACTTTGAAAAACATTTTCCTTTTAAAAGAGGGAATTTTGGTTATGATTTTTCGAAATTTTAAAATATATACAAATTGTCCACAATTAAATATATAATAATATCTATTTAACAATTTCTAAATGAATAAATAATTGTTTACTTATTAATAAAGCGAATGAACAAGAATGCGTATAAGCATGTACAACTGCAATTGTTATCCAGTATAAAATATGCATCCATCATTTCGATGAACGCAGGAAAAATCTTATTAATTATTAGCGTTGAAATATGAGTAGAGATATGACGTCGTTAAAAAAACACAACGGAAAAATGTATCTACAAGAGAAGATAGGATGTATATAACTGAATGTACGGTATGAAAACTTGGCATATAATGTACACCCATCAACAAAGTGTTCTGACGAAACACGTTCAAATTTTAAAGTATAAAGTGCATATACCTGTATCTATGGCCCGTATAGATATACCTCAGAGGCGAAAATTTGAATGTGTTACATCAGGAGACGACGTCGGTGGGCGCGTGTGCTATTATGCGTTTTATAAGAGAAGAACGAGGCAGTGACGCGCGAGAAAAATAATATTACGGGTGCACGTCTCTCTCTCTCCCTCGCCCTCGTCCTCTCTACCTATCCTACATATAAATATGTGGGGCTATGGGCCATCCTACGATGATCGTAGAGGCCCCCTTTCACAAAAGCTAGTGTTATAAAGGATTTTATTAAACAAAAATCGCCTATGCGTGGAATAAAATTAAATGAAATAAAAATGCTTTATTTCTCGTATACAGTGGATGCATGCTTTCGTGGAATGTCCCCGAAAATTTATTGCCGGTATTTAAGTAACAGTACGGGACTTTTTCATACTCCCGGGATGTATATGAGGTTGCCACTATGTCCTCTCGACAATGGCTCAGGCTATCTCCGTACGGTCTTGCGAAATTTTTGTATGCGCGCGAGGCGTTGCTCGTTTCCTTTAAAATGGTCCGCGATATCCTTGCGAGAGAGAAAACGGAAAATCCGGGCTCTCACGGTGAAAGTAAAATTTTGTATGCCGCACCGAGAAAAAGGGGTGGCTTTTTATACACTTAATTAATATGGAAATTGCCATGGTAAAACCCAGTGGCCATTTGAATATAAGACTGCTCATGCATTTTTCGGAACTTGGAAATTTCGTTAGGCTTTTACGACGCCCCGCGCGGTATCTGTCTATCTCCTAAACTTCAACTAATGAATTTTTATAGTTAGCACACTACTGATCTCGTTTTCATTTTTATTCGCTTTTCTATATAGATATACATTTAGCCAATTACCTACGCCCTTTGAATAGTATCACCATATTATATGCATATCATTACTTATACTTATTCGCCCATTAACGTTAAGTTTACCTATTTCAGAAGCAAAATTTAGTCATTGTAATGTGTTAATTGTAGTATATATATACATAGTCTTTTCCATTACTTTTCAAAAATTTCGTTTAATGAACTTTGAAAAACTTTTCCTTTTAAAAGAGGGAATTTTGGTTATGATTTTTCGAAATTTTAAAATAATACAAATTGTCCACAATTAAATATATAATAATATATATAATATATATATATATAATATATATATATATATATATAATATATATATATATAGAGAGAGAGAGAGAGGCACGAGTCAAAATTCAAATTATTCAAACTATGTGACCGCATGAACATTTAAAAATTTAACCTATAATATTAATATATATTTTGAAAAAACGGTAAAACTTAACGAAATATAAAAACAGAAAAAAAACAGCGCGCACAGTGAGTTTACAAAAGCTCTAGTAATAGAAATGAAAAAATTGTTTAAAATGTAAAAACTTAAAATTACTGACATAAAAGTATGTATTAATCTGTTTTTTATAGAAACTAATGTAAATCATTGAAATGTTTAAAATATACATCATAGGCAAAAAAATTCTACAATGCAAATTCGAAAGGATTAAATCTTAAATTAAGAATATATAATATATATATATATAGAGAGAGAGAGAGAGGCACGAGTCAAAATTCAAATTATTCAAACTATGTGACCGCATGAACATTTAAAAATTTAACCTATAATATTAATATATATTTTGAAAAAACGGTAAAACTTAACGAAATATAAAAACAGAAAAAAAACAGCGCGCACAGTGAGTTTACAAAAGCTCTAGTAATAGAAATGAAAAAATTGTTTAAAATGTAAAAACTTAAAATTACTGACATAAAAGTATGTATTAATCTGTTTTTTATAGAAACTAATGTAAATCATTGAAATGTTTAAAATATACATCATAGGCAAAAAAATTCTACAATGCAAATTCGAAAGGATTAAATCTTAAATTAAGAATATATATATATATAGAGAGAGAGAGAGAGAGGCACGAGTCAAAATTCAAATTATTCAAACTATGTGACCGCATGAACATTTAAAAATTTAACCTATAATATTAATATATATTTTGAAAAAACGGTAAAACTTAACGAAATATAAAAACAGAAAAAAAACAGCGCGCACAGTGAGTTTACAAAAGCTCTAGTAATAGAAATGAAAAAATTGTTTAAAATGTAAAAACTTAAAATTACTGACATAAAAGTATGTATTAATCTGTTTTTTATAGAAACTAATGTAAATCATTGAAATGTTTAAAATATACATCATAGGCAAAAAAATTCTACAATGCAAATTCGAAAGGATTAAATCTTAAATTAAGAATATATAATATATATATATATAATATATTTACGACGACCACGAGAAAATGTCGAAGAGCTTGACATTTCTCCGTTTCCAAGCTGTCCAAAATGTATTTGACCCCGATTCTTATAATATTTTAACGGGCGCACGTCAATTCTTTCTGACAGGTTTAGATGTCAACGCGAATCCTCGAAAATTTAATATTGTTAAACTTTATCATACTTTAAACTATATTTTTCTCTGTAAATATAAAAAGTACACTTTTTTAATTTTTATTGTAATATATTGTTGTAACTAAATAAAAATATGTACATGTGTGTCTTGTGATAAATTGTATTTAAATTGTAGGTATTCCATGTTCATTCAATAACAACATTTAAGAAAAATATAATTCTTGCATAAGATGAAGTTCGAAAAGGAATTCTCGATAATATAGGATGTATATAACTGAATGTACGGTATGAAAACTTGGCATATAATGTACACCCATCAACAAAGTGTTCTGACGAAACACGTTCAAATTTTAAAGTATAAAGTGCATATACCTGTATCTATGGCCCGTATAGATATACCTCAGAGGCGAAAATTTGAATGTGTTACATCAGGAGACGACGTCGGTGGGCGCGTGTGCTATTATGCGTTTTATAAGAGAAGAACGAGGCAGTGACGCGCGAGAAAAATAATATTACGGGTGCACGTCTCTCTCTCTCCCTCGCCCTCGTCCTCTCTACCTATCCTACATATAAATATGTGGGGCTATGGGCCATCCTACGATGATCGTAGAGGCCCCCTTTCACAAAAGCTAGTGTTATAAAGGATTTTATTAAACAAAAATCGCCTATGCGTGGAATAAAATTAAATGAAATAAAAATGCTTTATTTCTCGTATACAGTGGATGCATGCTTTCGTGGAATGTCCCCGAAAATTTATTGCCGGTATTTAAGTAACAGTACGGGACTTTTTCATACTCCCGGGATGTATATGAGGTTGCCACTATGTCCTCTCGACAATGGCTCAGGCTATCTCCGTACGGTCTTGCGAAATTTTTGTATGCGCGCGAGGCGTTGCTCGTTTCCTTTAAAATGGTCCGCGATATCCTTGCGAGAGAGAAAACGGAAAATCCGGGCTCTCACGGTGAAAGTAAAATTTTGTATGCCGCACCGAGAAAAAGGGGTGGCTTTTTATACACTTAATTAATATGGAAATTGCCATGGTAAAACCCAGTGGCCATTTGAATATAAGACTGCTCATGCATTTTTCGGAACTTGGAAATTTCGTTAGGCTTTTACGACGCCCCGCGCGGTATCTGTCTATCTCCTAAACTTCAACTAATGAATTTTTATAGTTAGCACACTACTGATCTCGTTTTCATTTTTATTCGCTTTTCTATATAGATATACATTTAGCCAATTACCTACGCCCTTTGAATAGTATCACCATATTATATGCATATCATTACTTATACTTATTCGCCCATTAACGTTAAGTTTACCTATTTCAGAAGCAAAATTTAGTCATTGTAATGTGTTAATTGTAGTATATATATACATAGTCTTTTCCATTACTTTTCAAAAATTTCGTTTAATGAACTTTGAAAAACATTTTCCTTTTAAAAGAGGGAATTTTGGTTATGATTTTTCGAAATTTTAAAATATATACAAATTGTCCACAATTAAATATATAATAATAATATAATAAATTAATCTTTAGTTACATAAGACTTATTAAATCTTTAGAAAATTAAATTACTATTGGAATATATTTTAATTGAAACAGAATATAATATTCTACACGTTGTGACAAAAACAAACTAATTTGTTAACGAATCAGAAACATTTAATTTTCTTATTACAAATATTAAACATTAAAGTACGTGCGGCTAAACCTTTAAACGTTAGAATTTAATGAAATCAGAATAAAATAATAAAAAAAAATAGATATATTAATGTTAACTGTAAATTTTAAACTATATGATTCTTATAAAGCTTAAATTTATATTTTAATAATTATAAATGTTAATGAAAAATTAACTTACCAAAATAGTAAAGTACATATACCTACTAAATGTAGTATTTAGTTAACACTTATTAACATTTTGGATTATTTAAACCGTATAAATAGAAATTCACCTTCAAAATTAATATTTAATGACGAACGATCATCGCCAAAAGTTCTATGTCATTAATATTTTGTACTTTAATAGTAATAAAACTTCTTCTTAATTAAATTAATTTTGTATTTTTTAAAGAATTTTATAAAATTTTAGCGCTATATAAATAAAAACCTGTTTCTTCCATTTCTCGTGATTCGTAATTGCACTCTATTTCAAAATTTGCGTTTAATCCATAATTAATCCAATTTATTTTTACTATGTAGAGCCCAAATATTTATTTTGATTATTATAAACAAATTCATTTCTTAAATATCCTTCTATTTCTAATAAACATACTGTTTATTTAAAATTGGTTATATAAACATAATTATCTACACACTTATCCATACAATTTTGAAATATTAATTTAAAAATATTTAAATTAAATGCTCCTAATTAATAGTTTTTGAAAATCTATTCAAATGTAATTCGTATTTTAATTGCCACTGTTAAAATTTTAATTTTCTTTTGCCTATACTCCCTATCAGCACCAATGTCTTAAAACGTTTGAATTACGTTGCGGCTAAAACTTTAACGTTAGAATTTAATACTTGAAAAACGTTTGAACTACGTTTAAATTTGGTTAAAATGTGCTGTTTAATAGAATTATCTTAAAAATGCAATAATTAATATATTTAATTTTTAACTTATTGTATATTTCACATATAGATATGCACCACGACACACACACACACACGCACACACCACACACACATGCACGCACGCACACACCACACACACACACACACACACGCACGCACGCTCGCGCATACAACACACTATATGTATGACATATATATATAACATATATATAACATATATATGACATATATATAACATATATATTAACATATATATATGACATATATATATAACATATATATAACATATATATGACATATATATAAACATATATATATATGTTGAATTCTGATTCTAGACACGGCGGCGGCGGCGGCGGCGGCGAAATATTATATATTATAGAGAATTATAGATATATATGTATATATTATATATTATAGAGAGAGAGAGAGAGAGGCACGAGTCAAAATTCAAATTATTCAACTATGTGACCGCATGAACATTTAAAAATTTAACCTATATAATTAATATATATTTGAAAAAACGGTAAAACTTAACGAAATATAAAAACAGAAAAAACAGCGCGCACAGTGAGTTTACAAAAGCTCTAGTAATAGAAATGAAAAAATTGTTTAAAATGTAAAAACTTAAAATTACTGACATAAAAGTATGTATTAATCTGTTTTTATAGAAACTAATGTAAATCATTGAAATGTTTAAAATATACATCATAGGCAAAAAAATTCTACAATGCAAATTCGAAAGGATTAAATCTTAAATTAAGAATATATAATATATATAATATCTATTTAACAATTTCTAAATGAATAATAATTGTTTACTTATTAATAAAGCGAATGAACAAGAATGCGTATAAGCATGTACAACTGCAATTGTTATCCAGTATAAAATATGCATCCATCATTTCGATGAACGCAGGAAAAATCTTATTAATTATTAGCGTTGAAATATGAGTAGAGATATGACGTCGTTAAAAAAACACAACGGAAAAATGTATCTACAAGAGAAGATAGGATGTATATAACTGAATGTACGGTATGAAAACTTGGCATATAATGTACACCCATCAACAAAGTGTTCTGACGAAACACGTTCAAATTTTAAAGTATAAAGTGCATATACCTGTATCTATGGCCCGTATAGATATACCTCAGAGGCGAAAATTTGAATGTGTTACATCAGGAGACGACGTCGGTGGGCGCGTGTGCTATTATGCGTTTTATAAGAGAAGAACGAGGCAGTGACGCGCGAGAAAAATAATATTACGGGTGCACGTCTCTCTCTCTCTCCCTCGCCCTCGTCCTCTCTACCTATCCTACATATAAATATGTGGGGCTATGGGCCATCCTACGATGATCGTAGAGGCCCCCTTTCACAAAAGCTAGTGTTATAAAGGATTTTATTAAACAAAAATCGCCTATGCGTGGAATAAAATTAAATGAAATAAAAATGCTTTATTTCTCGTATACAGTGGATGCATGCTTTCGTGGAATGTCCCCGAAAATTTATTGCCGGTATTTAAGTAACAGTACGGGACTTTTTCATACTCCCGGGATGTATATGAGGTTGCCACTATGTCCTCTCGACAATGGCTCAGGCTATCTCCGTACGGTCTTGCGAAATTTTTGTATGCGCGCGAGGCGTTGCTCGTTTCCTTTAAAATGGTCCGCGATATCCTTGCGAGAGAGAAAACGGAAAATCCGGGCTCTCACGGTGAAAGTAAAATTTTGTATGCCGCACCGAGAAAAAGGGGTGGCTTTTTATACACTTAATTAATATGGAAATTGCCATGGTAAAACCCAGTGGCCATTTGAATATAAGACTGCTCATGCATTTTTCGGAACTTGGAAATTTCGTTAGGCTTTTACGACGCCCCGCGCGGTATCTGTCTATCTCCTAAACTTCAACTAATGAATTTTTATAGTTAGCACACTACTGATCTCGTTTTCATTTTTATTCGCTTTTCTATATAGATATACATTTAGCCAATTACCTACGCCCTTTGAATAGTATCACCATATTATATGCATATCATTACTTATACTTATTCGCCCATTAACGTTAAGTTTACCTATTTCAGAAGCAAAATTTAGTCATTGTAATGTGTTAATTGTAGTATATATATACATAGTCTTTTCCATTACTTTTCAAAAATTTCGTTTAATGAACTTTGAAAAACATTTTCCTTTTAAAAGAGGGAATTTTGGTTATGATTTTTCGAAATTTTAAAATATATACAAATTGTCCACAATTAAATATATAATAATAAATATAATAAATTAATCTTTAGTTACATAAGACTTATTAAATCTTTAGAAAATTAAATTACTATTGGAATATATTTTAATTGAAACAGAATATAATATTCTACACGTTGTGACAAAAACAAACTAATTTGTTAACGAATCAGAAACATTTAATTTTCTTATTACAAATATTAAACATTAAAGTACGTGCAAAACTAGAAATCGGTATCAGCGAATTTCGAAATTTCAATCAGAAATTTGAAAATTTTACTTGATACAACACCGAATATTTAATTATCGATGTAGTATATTTTTCAATTTATAAAAGAGGCAAACATTGGAACGTTAAAATTTGCAAAAATGTATAATGTATTTAACAGCAGTATTCACGTGTAAACGTAAAAAATGATTAATTACTGCATATCGAAATTTCTGTTCTTCGTTAAATTTTGAAAATCAACGTTCAAGTGAAGAATTTAATTACGCTGTTTTGATCAGATAAGTAATCTGTCAATTTCGAAGGTATACGAGTATATATACCTTCGTATAAAATTTATCTCAAAGTTTGAAATGTTTAATAAATTAGATATCGGTAAATCGAGTAATTCAATGTACCTTTTATAAAACCCTTACAGTATTACAGTGAAGATCCCTTCTCTATATATTTTTCTTAACAAGTTTGCCGAAAAGACCGTACCGAATGTACTAGGTTGATGCACCGGGCGAGCCGCGCGCATATTTCGAAAGAATCAATATTCAAGTTTCTAAAATTATTGTAGCGAAACCGTATGACTCACAAATGTTCTAAAGTTACGAAAAGCCGCTTTATTTTACCCGCGCGGAGCTTCGTGTTCGTCTCCTTTGTGTTTTCAGAAATTCCTGAAACTAAAGTTTCCCATAAGCTTTCATTATGCGAAGCAAAAGCAGCCTATAATATTCCCTCTTTCACCCTCGGCGCTTCCTAAAAATCAAACCCACAACAGTTTGACGAGCAACATTAGCATAATATGTAAATAAAACCAGTTAATTCTCGGGTGTATTAAAACCCGTAAGCTTGTATATCTATATATGCACACTCACTTTCGCTTTATCGTTAATGATACGGTGTGCTATGTTTCTTTTCGCAGGACCGCGTAACGACAAACAACAAAATCGAAAAAGAAACAGCCCGATCGTTTAGTTTGATATTCTATAAATATGTATTTTTCATTTAACCATCTAGAAGGAACGGAAATTATAAAAGGTTTCATTACGCTAATTGCACAAACGGACCATAAAATCTTGGCAAATACAGACAGCCACTCAAAATTTTTGATATTGTATATATTTTATTTGAAAAGATTTTATTTGAGCAAGATAGTCTTTTAAGTGCATAAGTGTTGCTGTAAAAATTGCTCCGGGTTTCTGATATCGTGAGAGCAAACTCGTCTTATTCAGCTAATTTGAAGCTCTTCAAAAGTTATTCATTTACAATTTACATATGTATATATTTTTGTATATCTTTACAGTATTATTTTCATTAGATTAAATGTATGCAATAAAATTAATCACTCTGTAGTTATTTTTTCTAGTAATAAAAAGATAGTTGTAATTATTTCAAAAATTGTCATGACGTACTTTAATTCTATTATTGTATAAATGAAAAATTTAATTTCTTTTATTCATATATGCATAAAATATTGCAAACCAACTCGGTTTTTATTCTTCAGGTGATAAAAAGTATGTATTTGAAGCGTTTGAAATATAAGAAAAGGAAAGGTAATCTATTCTCCCGTGTCGTCGACGTTTTTGTCAAATGTATCATGGTAACTCCAAGATAACGACTAAAAGATGGAACAGTCGTTGAAAATCGGATTTTCTGTCATTTTTACGCTCTTGCACATGTTTTTAAAATCCTTAAGAAATATGTGAACCTTGATATTTCCCATTTATGTTCCAAATTCATTCATGTAAGAAAATGGTCCAGGTGATCTATATTCCCAGCGTGTGCTACTAAGATTTGATATTTTTGTAACGAGTAAATATAAAACTTTGCATTTCTGCTAGAGAAAATATGCATAAAATATTAAAATAACACAATATTTTTATAATTGTTATAAATACTTTTTACGACGTAAAAATATAAATTCAAAAGATAATGGTATTGGATAACGAATGCGTTACGAATTAAAAATAAGGTTTAGCAAATAATGCCAATAAAATTAATATAATGTGGGATGCAAAACTTGCATTATCCTACGATAGGAATATTTATCAAAAAATGAGCTTTCACTACCAAAAAATAATGGTTTTTTGTGAACTCTCGAACAAGACGAACGTGAAAATTATACTCAGTGAAATTAGTCGGAAGACAGAAAAAGTTAATCCCGAAAATTTCAGTTGATTCTTATTCTTATCAACATTTGAAAACCCCTTGCAATATTTTAAAACTGCACGAGCCAACAATCTTGAATAAGAATAATATCTCCGCAGTCGTTTCGTCGTATTTTTTCACTCTCCCGAAGATATAAAGAGTGAGAAAGCGAAGGTTCGACCCCTCCGTAGTATTTTTTTTTCCATAAACGTGAAAAGAACAACGGGCCGCGTACGCACTTTGTTCTCTTATCAAAGTTGACGGCGCAGGGTGGAGGAAATATATATGTATACATTCCGTTCGTGAAATACGTAGCGAATCGCAAGTCCGAATTTAAGAAATCACGGGATCCGCTCCCTCGTAACCTTTGAAGCTTGGCAACCCCTTGTATTTATATATGGCTTAAAGTCCGTACGCCGTACGACGTACGGTAAAAGAAGGAAGAAAAAGAAAATAGACGGTCGGTCGCAAGCGCCTCGCAATTACACAAATGTGAGCGCATCGCCGGACATTTACATAGAAATATGAGGACGCGGACGGGCACGTGGGCGCAGCGATGTACCTTTTTCCCCTCGTAGGCAGTCTCCGGCTCGTGTGTGGGTATTGTAATAAATACGCGCTGGGAAAGACAAAGTCACACAGGCCCTTGGTGCACGGGTGCACTGCGAAATAGAGGAGACGTACGTATAACGCGGAGGACACGTACTCGCAGGCGCGTTATTCACCGGCTCCGAGAGTTTGCGAGACGGATAAAATTCACGACGAGGGGTAGGTAAACCGAGGAGGGAAGCTATTTGATTAATTGACTGCGTGCGCGCATACATGTCTACTATGCAGTAATTAGACGGGGCTTTATAATGTGACTTATAGTTAACGCGACAACTATATACTCGCGTACCTTTGTGTCTGTATATATATGAGTACCGTGTTACTCTACACCAAGACCAGCTGTTTCGAGGATCCACTTAGCGATTCGATACTTACGAATGAGTGGATGGACAATCGAAAACATTGCTTCGAAATAAATGATTAATTGCCTTAATTACTCAGACGGCGTATACAAATGCAAACTTCCCGAGTGTATCAATCAAATTAAATTAAATTATAATTGTTAGAGTCGAGCACGTTGACAAGTTAGACGCATCGCGCTTTGCTTTGTTCTCCCTCTACATTTAGTTATAAGTATACAAATTTCACTCGAATTGAGTGATTTCTCGCTTCGATAACAAAATTGAGATTTTGTTTGGGACCGCCATTTCACACTTTAAATGTGATATTCAATTTAATTTCATTAAAATTAAATAATCTTATACCGATTCACTCATTTTTCCCTCTAAAGGAGCAACGTTTCACTCCAAGAAATTTAAAGAGGGTATTTTACTTACAACTACTTATGGAACTATAATATTTAGTTTTGTTATATTAATTAATACTTAGTTTAAAGATTTCGGTAATAATTAATTAGCCTGACGTATTATCGACGTGACGATCTACACCGAAACTAACTTTGTAAACAAGTATATAAGTATTTACATCATTACCGAAATTCAAATTTATATTATAATAATGAATATTATTTTAACACAACAAGAACGTGTTATATAACAAGGGTGTAATATCGGTTTAATTAAAATTTATTAAACATTCTGTTTATAATAGCCGTCAAAACAACTGGTTGTTTTTTCATCAAGCTTGTAATATTTTAATAAATAAAATCGATGAATATCGCATTAATTATTCAAGACAAAAGGTGCGGATGCGCATGCTGTCGTTACTGATTAAACCAGTTTTTGCGTTAACGAGGACGCGATCACCGCAAGTGTGACATTAACGCGCCAAACCCTCCGATGTGACGAAAAAAGGGGAGAAAAAAAAGGAATGACGATAGACAATCGGAACAATTGCGTTTCTGTCAATCAATACCACTCCCCCGTCCCGAAATTTCATTAAGCAAACGTCCTACGTAAAAACAATGCGGATCGTCGAGTCCCATCCGTACACCCCCTCATTAATATCCATCCCAAGGCATGAGTTAAAAAACAGTCATCCCGAGAAGCGGCATTTATTACACGTCAGAATGGACAGGGAACTGCGAGAGCGAGATCGTTTGTACCACTCGCGCGCTCGCGCTCTCTCTCTCTCTCTCTCTCTCTCTCTCTCTTTCTCTCTTCCTGTACAATGTACACAAACAGAGAAATCGAGAGTGACTGCTCGACGTCGCCGACGGAGATGAGCGAGAGAAAAGTGGAGGAGGGTTGATACAACACCGTGGCACGATGTATATTCCACCGTGTGAGTCATTCGTGTATGTATGCGCGTATATAACTCGGACCAGTCGTCGGGAAGACCAACTCCGGGAACCACGGCTCGACGAGCAGCAACGAGCAGCGCCGAGTTTCTCTCTCTCTTTCTCTCCTCTTTCATTCGCGTTTTCTTCTTTTCTTTTCTCCCCATTTTTACTGTGCTCCCTCTCTGCGGTGTCCCTGACTCAAATCCGCGGCACTACGCCGCTCTCGATGGATGCGTGCCAGAGATGTATCTCTAACTTCCTCGTAGAACCCGATGTATGTATAGACATACGTGTCTACGAGTTGTGTCTCATGTGATGGATCGAATAATTTGTTTTCGATCACGGAGGTATTTGGATAATCCTTTTGATGGTTTATTAGCGCGATCCTGCTACTACTTTTCGGTTATAAATAATACCCATCGCCAACGATTATCACTTTTTCAGTTTAATTGTTTCACGTACATCGTGTTTCGCGTTTGTTTACTCTCTAGTTTGCTAACTCCTAAACAAGTCCCAAGTACATGATGGATTTGATTCAAACGTGACTGGCATTCATTTAATATTACTATCTATTATTAAATCTATGTTCAACCATAGGTTGTTATAATAATTTTAAATTGAATGGTTATAACATTTCTTGTTTATGATTTACTTAAGAAAAATGACACCATCGGAACGAATCAATTTAAATTATATTTAATTGAAACTCTTAAAATACGATGGTTAGGTTTTTATAAACTTAATTTGCGTGAGATACATTAAAAACCATAAAGCCACAAACATCTGCCGCGAAAATATATTTCAATCGAACAATTGAAAACTAAAGTTCAAAAATTGCTAAGTCTTTTTAATCGTAAATCCTATAAACCCATAAACCATATAGCCCCTGGGCGGTCTCGTGCGGACAAAAGATTTTTGATCAAATTATTGAAAGATATATTTAGAAGATATTTTTGTACGATAAGTTTTAAACTGATTTATCAATTTGAAATTTAAATGCAATATAACCATTACTTGTAATCGTAAAATATTTTGCATTGTGCAATAATGAAATTTAAGGGACTACTGTGCTAAACCGCACACTGAAAAAAAAATTTACTGAATTCAAAAAAATTTTTTTTGAATCAAGTAAATTATTTCTTTCACTATATTTGAAGAATCCGTTTTGTTAAATTAATAAAATATATTTATTTGAACAAAATTAATCTATATTAAAAATAAATAATATTGCGTTGTATTGACCAACATATTTCTTTTAAACAAGCAAATTATTCATTGAATTAAAATCTGCTATATTAACACACAAGTAAATAATTAGTTATTTGTAACAAATATTTAGTCACTTAAACCAAACAATTTTATTAAACCAACAAAAATTTTTTTCGATCGAACAAAATATTTCAATGTTTTATAAAATTGATGTGTCAGAAACAAAGAAATTATTTAATTGTTTTAAAAGATATTTATTTAATCCTATTAGTTTCATTTATCTGATACTAATAAAATATTTATTCAATTTCATAATATTTTGTAATTATATTAATAATAGTGTTATTTGCTTCAAGGTAAATATATATTTAAAACAAAATTAATATTTCTTTTCCTAATTACTGCTCTGTAAATTTTATTAATAAATTTATTTATTTGAATGAAACATTTATTTCATTTAATTGAACTATACATTTAAATCAAGAAAATCTTTTTTTAATCAAATAATTTTTTATTTAACATAAAAAAAGTTATTATTTCCTTTGATACTATTTTCGTTTCTTCGATTATGTTCAATGGCCCATTGAATCCAATGTACATTTAATTACATCGAGCATCCTTGAGTTTGTAGTTCTAATGCACTTGTTTTCTTAATGTAACGCATCTTCATCTTTTATGTAAATTATCTGTTACTTGAATCCAGTTTTCATACGACGACCGAAACACTGAAATTGAGTAAATAGTTTATTTAATTGGATGAAACGAAGAGTATTTGATTCTATAACTGTATTTAATTAATGTTTCTTACTTACCTTAATATAGTGCAGCGAATTTTAGTAAATTATTTCCTTGATTCAAGAAAACGTTTTTTCAATTCGCTTCTCGATTTAATTTTATACTTTTGAAAGTTTCTTTTATATGAACCGATAAAATTTTTGGCCGCTTGCGGGAAACTTGGATCCCCCTAGCGGTCGTTGCCGAAAGCTCTCTTATTTAAGTAAATGGTTTATTTAACTTAAAGAGCAAAAAAAATTATTTTAATAACTTTATTTTTTTCAAAAATTGATTGGAATATTTTTACCAAAACCAGTGAACATTCAAATAAATTATTCCATCGTTTCAAAAAAAAATTTATTTAATTCAATAAACCAATATTTCTTTGTTTCAATAAAACATTTCTTTAAAATTACTTTATTTCGTATGAATTTTATTTTTTCTAATAAAAATGCATTTAATACAAATAAATTATTACATCGCTTCAAAAAAGTATTTATTTCTTTCAATAAGCGTATGTTTCTTTGTTTTAATAAAATATTTCTTTAAAATTAAATAATCTTACCGATTCACTCATTTTTCCCTCTAAAGGAGCAACGTTTCACTCCAAGAAATTTAAAGAGGGTATTTTACTTACAACTACTTATGGAACTATAATATTTAGTTTTGTTATATTAATTAATATCTACTTAGTTTAAAGATTTCGGTAATAATTAATTAGTCTGACGTATTACCGACGTGACGATCTACACCGAAAACTTTGTAAACATAGTATATAAGTATTTACATCATTACCGAAATTCAAATTTATATTATAATAATGAATATTATTTTAACACAACAAGAGCGTGTTATATAACAAGGGTGTAAATCTCGGTTTAATTAAAATTTATTAAACATTCTGTTTATAATAGCCGTCAAAACAACTGGTTGTTTTTTCATCAAGCTTGTAATATTTTAATAAATAAAATCGATGAATATCGCATTAATTATTCAAGACAAAAGGTGCGGATGCGCATGCTGTCGTTACTGATTAAACCAGTTTTTGCGTTAACGAGGACGCGATCACCGCAAGTGTGACATTAACGCGGCCAAACCCTCCGATGTGACGAAAAAAGGGGAGAAAAAAAAGGAATGACGATAGACAATCGGAAACAATTGCGTTTCTGTCAATCAATACCACTCCCCCGTCCCGAAATTTCCATTAAGCAAACGTCCTACGTAAAAACAATGCGGATCGTCGAGTCCCATCCGTACACCCCCTCATTAATATCCATCCCAAGGCATGAGTTAAAAACAGTCATCCCGAGAAGCGGCATTTATTACACGTCAGAATGGACAGGAACTGCGAGAGCGAGATCGTTTGTACCACTCGCGCGCTCGCTCTCTCTATCTCTCTCTCTCCTCTCTCTCTCTCTCCTCTACAATGTACACAAACAGAGAAATCGAGAGTGACTGCTCGACCGTCGCCGACGGAGATGAGCGAGAGAAAGTGGAGGAGGGTTGATACAACACCGTGGCACGATGTATATTCCACCGTGTGAGTCATTCGTGTATGTATGCGCGTATATAACTCGGACCAGTCGTCGGGAAGACCAACTCCGGGAACCACGGCTCGACGAGCAGCGACGAGCAGCGCCGAGTTTCTCTCTCTCTCTCTCTCTCTCCTCTTTCATTCGCGTTTTCTTCTTTCTTTTCTCCCCATTTTTACTGTGCTCCCTCTCTGCGGTGTCCCTGACTCAAATCCGCGGCACTACGCCGCTCTCGATGGATGCGTGCCAGAGATGTATCTCTAACTTCCTCGTAGAACCCGATGTATGTATAGACATACGTGTCTACGAGTTGTGTCTCATGTGATGGATCGAATAATTTGTTTTCGATCACGGAGGTATTTGGATAATCCTTTTGATGGTTTATTAGCGCGATCCTGCTACTACTTTTCGGTTATAAATAATACCCATCGCCAACGATTATCACTTTTTCAGTTTAATTGTTTCACGTACATCGTGTTTCGCGTTTGTTTACTCTCTAGTTTGCTAACTCCTAAACAAGTCCCAAGTACATGATGGATTTGATTCAAACGTGACTGGCATTCATTTAATATTACTATCTATTATTAATCTATGTTCAACCATAGTTGTTATAATAATTTTAAATTGAATGGTTATAACATTTCTTGTTTATGATTTACTTAAGAAAAATGACACCATCGGAACGAATCAATTTAAATTATATTAATTGAAACTCTTAAAATACGGATGGTTAAGTTTTTATAAACTTAATTTGCGTGAGATACATTAAAACCATAAAGCCACAAACATCTGCCGCGAAAATATATTTCAATCGAACAATTGAAAACTAAAGTTCAAAAAATTGCTAAGTCTTTTTATCGTAAATCTATAAACCCATAAACCATATAGCCCCTGGGCGGTCTCGTGCGGACAAAAGATTTTTGATCAAATTATTGAAAGATATATTTAGAAGATATTTTTGTACCGATAAGTTTTAAACGGTTTATCAATTTGAAATTTAAATGCAATATAACCATTACTTGTAATCGTAAAATATTTTGCATTGTGCAATAATGAAATTTAAGGGACTACTGTGCTAAACCGCAAATGTGCAAAGGTGATCGTAAAACCGATTTATACGATACAATATGTAAAAGGATTATTTCTAATAATGTTTACGTTTATTAATTATAATTACTATACTTATTTCAGAATTATTTAAAATTTTTTGTAAAGCTATCAAATTGATCAGAGTTATGAGAACTTGTAATTGATTACGAAAAGTACACGTATATAAGCTACATTTTAATTATACAATGTTCAGAATATTTGTTATAAATAAAAAAACTCGAGTAGACTAATATTAGAATCAATGTAGTGTATGTTTACTGCAAATGGATCTATATATATACATATATACATTAAAAATTTTAATTGAAAAAATATCTGTTCGTTTTCTTCTACACGATAATCTGAATAAAAAGCCGTTAGATCGAGCGACACTGATGAAAAATGATTAACATAAATCAAATTAACTGGAACGTCTATCAAATCTATCAAAATAAAATTTAAAAGCTTTCCTTAGATTAGGTAGGAAAGTAATATTAAAAAATTGCGCAACAGTTAAAAAACGTAAAAAGCGACGGGATATCTCTTAGAAGAGAATGTTATATAGATGGAATAAGTTATGCGCATTTAGTGGTATCAGCGTCCGTTGGCTCTTGTGCATCGCGGGTTTTTGTTAGAGGGCGTTTACGTGCGCCCACGATGATGCGCGCGCGAGCATAAAAATAATACGAGAAAAAGAAAAGAAAAGAGAAGAAAAGGAGGAGCAGTCGAAACACGCAGAGCGATGATAAATGAACACCAGCTGTTGACGGAAATTTGTACGGGCATAAATCTGCGCGCGACCGCGAAAATTTTCGGTCCTCTTTCCCTCTCTCTTTCTTTCCTTCTCTCTCCGGTGAAGAACACTAACAGCTTCGTAGAAACACAGACGTTTCACAGGTACACGCAACTGCACATATTTTTTTTTGTTTTTCTCTCAAAGAGAAAGAAGGAAGGAGTAAGAGCCTATACGTGCGTCAGTGCACATATACGAGTTTTTATTTATGGCGTTTTAACACAAGAGCTACTGTGCTATTAATGTGCGCGTATCGCGCTAATGCGACGCATGAAGTGGCTTTTATGGCTGCGCAATCGTATATAGAGGGAGGGTGTATATTTACGAGAGAGCGAGTGAGAGGGAGAGAGAGAGAGAGAGAGAGGATGACGAAAGAAAGAAAGAAAGAAGATTCTCAATCCAGCAGCGTTTCCTTTTCTCTCTCGCGGCTCTTTAAACCCCTCCATTTCCTTCTGTTTCGTAATAATCGTATCTCGCGGTAAATCATATCTCGCGTCTTTTTTCATAATTGACTTTGAGCGAAGCGGCGAGGTTGTCAACTTTTTTACGGCTCCCGTCAAATGATATTTGCATCGGAAGTGCACCTCGGGATAATTTAATCCTCGCGTACACTTGTAAATTCGAAAAGTTTCGCAAGTTGGAATTGAGGGACTCTCGGGTTGCAATTGGTTGCGAACGAGATAAATTTTCGCCAAACACACAGCATATTTCAATGTTTTATAAAATTGATGTGTCAGAAACAAAGAAATTATTTAATTGTTTTAAAAGATATTTATTTAATCCTATTAGTTTCATTTATCTGATACTAATAAAATATTTATTCAATTTCATAATATTTTGTAATTATATAATAATAGTGTTATTTGCTTCAAGGTAAATATATATTTAAAACAAAATTAATATTTCTTTTCCTAATTACTGCTCTGTAAATTTTATTAATAAATTTATTTATTTGAATGAAACATTTATTTCATTTAATTGAACTATACATTTAAATCAAGAAAATCTTTTTTTAATCAAATAATTTTTTATTTAACATAAAAAAAGTTATTATTTCCTTTGATACTATTTTCGTTTCTTCGATTATGTTCAATGGCCCATTGAATCCAATGTACATTTAATTACATCGAGCATCCTTGAGTTTGTAGTTCTAATGCACTTGTTTTCTTAATGTAACGCATCTTCATCTTTTATGTAAATTATCTGTTACTTGAATCCAGTTTTCATACGACGACCGAAACACTGAAATTGAGTAAATAGTTTATTTAATTGGATGAAACGAAGAGTATTTGATTCTATAACTGTATTTAATTAATGTTTCTTACTTACCTTAATATAGTGCAGCGAATTTTAGTAAATTATTTCCTTGATTCAAGAAAACGTTTTTTCAATTCGCTTCTCGATTTAATTTTATACTTTTGAAAGTTTCTTTTATATGAACCGATAAAATTTTTGGCCGCTTGCGGGAAACTTGGATCCCCCTAGCGGTCGTTGCCGAAAGCTCTCTTATTTAAGTAAATGGTTTATTTAACTTAAAGAGCAAAAAAAATTATTTTAATAACTTTACCGAAAATGTTTAATTACGCAGGAAATCTGGGATTCGTCGAAATGCATAATTACTTTCTAGGTTGATTATACGCGGTCGACGATATACATATACAATGTGCATATATATATATATTATATTACCTTTCGCAACACTCTATTCGTTAATTATATGCGCCCGCGTATAGGCAACAAAGCGATATACTTTTTATTACAACATTTGAATAGAAATGGAATAATATTAGGAAAACGTGTTAAATGCACATAAAATTGCTTGGCGTTATTGATTATTTGCTCAATGTCGAGTATTTAAAGCCATAACTGAAGGTCCGTTATTCTGCGGTTTTAATCCGATTCCGTTACTGAAAACCTATTGCTTTCAATCAAATTTTATTGATTTTGCTGAGTATAATAAAATTTGTTTTGCGTTGAATACCTCTATAATTGAATTTTTTAATAATCTTTGGGTGCATAGACCTGCGATTTGATCTTTTAATTGTGTTGCCGTGTAATACAACGTACCCTGCAGATTTCATCAATAGTTATTTTGATAAACGAAATTTCACCACTCCTGTAAATAGATAGTTTTTTTCGTCCATTCTTCGTTCATCGATATTCAGAAGGAATTTTCTAATATTGGTTAGTCAACTAATTAAAATGCAATATTCTTTTGACCGATACGTCGTACCTAACCGTAAAATTTTTTATAATTACGAACTTGCGTATACAATAAAAATAAATAATTTAATGGGCTATAATTTTAATAACTTTACCGAAAATGTTTAATTACGCAGGAAATCTGGGATTCGTCGAAATGCATAATTACTTTCTAGGTTGATTATACGCGGTCGACGATATACATATACAATGTGCATATATATATATATATTATATTTACCTTTCGCAACACTTATTCGTTAATTATATGCGCCCGCGTATAGGCAACAAAGCGATATACTTTTTATTACAACATTTGAATAGAAATGGAATAATATTAGGAAAACGTGTTAAATGCACATAAAATTGCTTGGCGTTATTGATTATTTGCTCAATGTCGAGTATTTAAAGCCATAACTGAAGGTCCGTTATTCTGCGGTTTTAATCCGATTCCGTTACTGAAAACCTATTGCTTTCAATCAAATTTTATTGATTTTGCTGAGTATAATAAAATTTGTTTTGCGTTGAATACCTCTATAATTGAATTTTTTAATAATCTTTGGGTGCATAGACCTGCGATTTGATCTTTTAATTGTGTTGCCGTGTAATACAACGTACCCTGCAGATTTCATCAATAGTTATTTTGATAAACGAAATTTCACCACTCCTGTAAATAGATAGTTTTTTTCGTCCATTCTTCGTTCATCGATATTCAGAAGGAATTTTCTAATATTGGTTAGTCAACTAATTAAAATGCAATATTCTTTTGACCGATACGTCGTACCTAACCGTAAAATTTTTTATAATTACGAACTTGCGTATACAATAAAAAAAATAATTTAATGGGCTATAATTTTAATAACTTTACCGAAAATGTTTAATTACGCAGGAAATCTGGGATTCGTCGAAATGCATAATTACTTTCTAGGTTGATTATACGCGGTCGACGATATACATATACAATGTGCATATATATATATATATATATATATATATATATATTATATTTACCTTTCGCAACACTTATTCGTTAATTATATGCGCCCGCGTATAGGCAACAAAGCGATATACTTTTTATTACAACATTTGAATAGAAATGGAATAATATTAGGAAAACGTGTTAAATGCACATAAAATTGCTTGGCGTTATTGATTATTTGCTCAATGTCGAGTATTTAAAGCCATAACTGAAGGTCCGTTATTCTGCGGTTTTAATCCGATTCCGTTACTGAAAACCTATTGCTTTCAATCAAATTTTATTGATTTTGCTGAGTATAATAAAATTTGTTTTGCGTTGAATACCTCTATAATTGAATTTTTTAATAATCTTTGGGTGCATAGACCTGCGATTTGATCTTTTAATTGTGTTGCCGTGTAATACAACGTACCCTGCAGATTTCATCAATAGTTATTTTGATAAACGAAATTTCACCACTCCTGTAAATAGATAGTTTTTTTCGTCCATTCTTCGTTCATCGATATTCAGAAGGAATTTTCTAATATTGGTTAGTCAACTAATTAAAATGCAATATTCTTTTGACCGATACGTCGTACCTAACCGTAAAATTTTTTATAATTACGAACTTGCGTATACAATAAAAATAAATAATTTAATGGGCTATAATTTTAATAACTTTACCGAAAATGTTTAATTACGCAGGAAATCTGGGATTCGTCGAAATGCATAATTACTTTCTAGGTTGATTATACGCGGTCGACGATATACATATACAATGTGCATATATATATATATATATATATATATATTATATTTACCTTTCGCAACACTTATTCGTTAATTATATGCGCCCGCGTATAGGCAACAAAGCGATATACTTTTTATTACAACATTTGAATAGAAATGGAATAATATTAGGAAAACGTGTTAAATGCACATAAAATTGCTTGGCGTTATTGATTATTTGCTCAATGTCGAGTATTTAAAGCCATAACTGAAGGTCCGTTATTCTGCGGTTTTAATCCGATTCCGTTACTGAAAACCTATTGCTTTCAATCAAATTTTATTGATTTTGCTGAGTATAATAAAATTTGTTTTGCGTTGAATACCTCTATAATTGAATTTTTTAATAATCTTTGGGTGCATAGACCTGCGATTTGATCTTTTAATTGTGTTGCCGTGTAATACAACGTACCCTGCAGATTTCATCAATAGTTATTTTGATAAACGAAATTTCACCACTCCTGTAAATAGATAGTTTTTTTCGTCCATTCTTCGTTCATCGATATTCAGAAGGAATTTTCTAATATTGGTTAGTCAACTAATTAAAATGCAATATTCTTTTGACCGATACGTCGTACCTAACCGTAAAATTTTTTATAATTACGAACTTGCGTATACAATAAAAATAAATAATTTAATGGGCTATAATTTTAATAACTTTACCGAAAATGTTTAATTACGCAGGAAATCTGGGATTCGTCGAAATGCATAATTACTTTCTAGGTTGATTATACGCGGTCGACGATATACATATACAATGTGCATATATATATACATCGAATCGAGATAGAGAGAGACTTCGTTTTAATCAAAATAAAACCGTAAAACCGGCGTTCGGAAAGAGAGTAAAATTTCGAGTAGCTAATTACAATATTTGTTATGCAACAAAACGTCCGGTTGTCAATAAAGCGGTGTGGTAATATCGGACAAGCAAATCCATCGGGAGCTCGGAAACTATATACGGTACACCAACCGGGACATTAGCGTTATTTAATAAAAAGCCGACTCGAATTATTCATGCGACAGGGCGCCTCCATTGCCCCCCACTTTCTTCGTCGGTCGAAGCTCATACACACACGCACACGCACACATACACCCACACCCAAGTTACAGAGAATGAGCTAGAGCGGGAGCGAGATAGAGAGAGAGAGAGAGAGAGAAGAAAAGAGAAGAAACAAGGAGGAGCAGTCGAAACACGCAGAGCGATGATAAATGAACACCAGCTGTTGACGGAAATTTGTACGGGCATAAATCTGCGCGCGACCGCGAAAATTTTCGGTCCTCTTTCCCTCTCTCTTTCTTTCCTTCTCTCTCCGGTGAAGAACACTAACAGCTTCGTAGAAACACAGACGTTTCACAGGTACACGCAACTGCACATATTTTTTTTTTGTTTTTCTCTCAAAGAGAAAGAAGGAAGGAGTAAGAGCCTATACGTGCGTCAGTGCACATATACGAGTTTTTATTTATGGCGTTTTAACACAAGAGCTACTGTGCTATTAATGTGCGCGTATCGCGCTAATGCGACGCATGAAGTGGCTTTTATGGCTGCGCAATCGTATATAGAGGGAGGGTGTATATTTACGAGAGAGCGAGTGAGAGAGGGAGAGAGAGAGAGAGAGAAGGATGAACGAAAGAAAGAAAGAAAGAAGATTCTCAATCCAGCAGCGTTTCCTTTTCTCTCTCGCGGCTCTTTAAACCCCTCCATTTCCTTCTGTTTCGTAATAATCGTATCTCGCGGTAAATCATATCTCGCGTCTTTTTTCATAATTGACTTTGAGCGAAGCGGCGAGGTTGTCAACTTTTTTACGGCTCCCGTCAAATGATATTTGCATCGGAAGTGCACCTCGGGATAATTTAATCCTCGCGTACACTTGTAAATTCGAAAAGTTTCGCAAGTTGGAATTGAGGGACTCTCGGGTTGCAATTGGTTGCGAACGAGATAAATTTTCGCCAAACACACAGCATATATGCTTTATTATGCTAATCACTTGCCGGAAGTTAAATATTAGAATGCTAAGTTTGATTATGAATTTACATTTTGATTTTAATGAGATTCTACTGACTCACTTCACGAATATAAATATAACTTTAAGAATTCTTTCTATATGCTTTCTATAACTCGAGGATCCCATATTCGTCAAACTGTAGTGTCTCTTAGCAGTGTCTTATGATGCATCGCACAACCTATTATACTTCATTCATTCAACATTTAACATATTATTTATATATATATATATTATATTTACCTTTCGCAACACTCTATTCGTTAATTATATGCGCCCGCGTATAGGCAACAAAGCGATATACTTTTTATTACAACATTTGAATAGAAATGGAATAATATTAGGAAAACGTGTTAAATGCACATAAAATTGCTTGGCGTTATTGATTATTTGCTCAATGTCGAGTATTTAAAGCCATAACTGAAGGTCCGTTATTCTGCGGTTTTAATCCGATTCCGTTACTGAAAACCTATTGCTTTCAATCAAATTTTATTGATTTTGCTGAGTATAATAAAATTTGTTTTGCGTTGAATACCTCTATAATTGAATTTTTTAATAATCTTTGGGTGCATAGACCTGCGATTTGATCTTTTAATTGTGTTGCCGTGTAATACAACGTACCCTGCAGATTTCATCAATAGTTATTTTGATAAACGAAATTTCACCACTCCTGTAAATAGATAGTTTTTTTCGTCCATTCTTCGTTCATCGATATTCAGAAGGAATTTTCTAATATTGGTTAGTCAACTAATTAAAATGCAATATTCTTTTGACCGATACGTCGTACCTAACCGTAAAATTTTTTATAATTACGAACTTGCGTATACAATAAAAATAAATAATTTAATGGGCTATAATTTTAATAACTTTACCGAAAATGTTTAATTACGCAGGCAAATCTGGGATTCGTCGAAATGCATAATTACTTTCTAGGTTGATTATACGCGGTCGACGATATACATATACAATGTGCATATATATATACATCGAATCGAGATAGAGAGAGAGAGACTTCGTTTTAATCAAAATAAAACCGTAAAACCGGCGTTCGGAAAGAGAGTAAAATTTCGAGTAGCTAATTACAATATTTGTTATGCAACAAAACGTCCGGTTGTCAATAAAGCGGTGTGGTAATATCGGACAAGCAAATCCATCGGGAGCTCGGAAACTATATACGGTACACCAACCGGGACATTAGCGTTATTTAATAAAAAGCCGACTCGAATTATTCATGCGACAGGGCGCCTCCATTGCCCCCCACTTTCTTCGTCGGTCGAAGCTCATACACACACGCACACGCACACGCACACGCACAGACACACACATACACCCACACCCAAGTTACAGAGAATGAGCTAGAGCGGGAGCGAGAGAGAGAGAGAGAGAGAGAGAGAGAGAAGAAGGAGGAGGCTGTTTTAAAGCCAGGACGCAGCATGAATCGTCTTCATTTATTATTATCTCGCGTCTGTCTGGTTTGCATAATATATCAACCGGAAGGTGCTGCTGGCTCCGTATTGCGCCTCCTGTGAACGCGCGACTGCCTATATATATATTTTGGTATGCACATATACAGCCGCGAGCGAACCAATCGCATCTGTGTACACGGCGCCGCCGCGTATTTTCAAAGTTTCGAGCCGTCATCGCGTGTGTCTCATCCCACCTGGAAGGCGGAAGCTCAAAAGTTTATTCGAATCTCGTTCCGCGTCATCGAGGAGGAAAGGGAGTACCAGTTCGGAGGGTGGTTTCGTTGCAGCACCTCGAAGTATTAAGTATTTTGCGGCGGTAATGTGTAAATATCTCTTATTGCAGGCTTAATACGAGTTGAATCCCGGAAGCTCACCATAATGTCTATGTACTCGTTAAATTCCAGGACGAGCTCCTCTCGGAAAGTTTGCGCGCTCGAGACCCAGGGAATGCGTCCCTCGATGGACGCGCGGGGTACTCCGTGATAAACACGTCCCCTGCATTTGGGGAATAATTTGCCCTCCCGAGTCTTCCGAAGGATGCCTCCAGCACCTACAAACGTGCGCGTGTTATTCCGCGTAGTTCACCTCCAAACCAACTGAACCCGCACCGAATTCTCCTTTCGCGTATATACATCCAAAACGTTTTGAGACTCCGAACGTTTTCAAACTCCCTCGTGTCTTTTCCTTCGGGCGATTCTATATACTTTGTTGTACAAAAATTACTTCTTATCTCGCTTCACGCTTCCTCTATCGTAATTAGATTTGTTAAACGAAACTCTTCTGGAACTATAAGACGAAAGTATCGTGTATCGTTCTTAGACGTAGAAATTTAACGAACCATTAGACGTTCATGTGCTCTATTTAAATAATACATTATTTAAACGGTAATATTGCAAGATTTTAATGTTACATTCACTTAATCACATTAAATTGTATAAAGATTTTTTATTGATAACGTACATAATTACATGTAAAATACATATATGATTTCTAAAATTCACAAATTAAATCAATTAATAATTCTACCAGTATACAAACATTACAGTTTGCGAACCTTATATTTAAATTTAATATGGAACTATTAATCCCAATCAAATATATGTATATGTAATCAAGTTTATATAGATACGATTTATATTAGTCATTTTTGTACGGGAAAGTTTAGCGTATACTTTAGTGTGATTAATCTAATGCAGAGTTTCCTGCTTAAATATTTTTATGCACTATACCTAATCGAATTAAGAAACAGTTTACATACTAGAAATTACCTAATGTAAAAAATTATTTAGAAGGACATGATTTTAAATAAATGAATGCATTAATAATTATTGGATTACATATAATGAAACGTTGCTAAAAATAAATGCGAATTATAATAAATGATGCGATTCACTCGTATGACAAATATTTCACGGTAAGTAGAAGTTCAATCTTTTGAAAACTGGAGTCATCTCGTCACCTTTTATATACGCAGCGTCGAGGAGTTGGTGCAGGGATGACAGTTTTACAGTGTCGTAATTTAAACCCCACTCGTGAAAATTTAAAGAGATCGATTGAAACAAGTGTTGAAATATTCCTAAAACAGACCTACGAAAAAAAAGCTTGGCGAATCTATTTTCTTTCTGGATGACATGTAAATTTAAGGTTATTCAACAAATTTATCTCATGCAAATCGCTGCACGCGCTCTTTCATTTTAAATTGAAATGCAAATTATTGAAAATCAATTTTAACATCGAATAAAGCAGGTTGCTAGTCTTTATAAAAAAATTATGTAATTCATTTAATTAAATTCTGAATATATGAAGAATGTTTTATTTATATAAAGTATAATAATTGTCAATGTGATGTCATTGTTACTGCACAAAACAATTAGAAAACACATTAACACTTTTTTCGTATTTAAGTCGACCAAACAGATACTTAAATTCTATTTTATAATAATAATATACATCTATATAATTAGATACTATAGCTGGAAATTGCAATACTCGTTTGAATTCGTAATAGTTATTTTATTTAATATTAATTAGCTCCAGAAAATTAATTTCGCAGAAGAATAATTCAATTTTAATTTTGAAAAAAGTAAACATTTATTGAAGAATAATCGAATATTTTCAATAAACTTTACGGATTATTTCTTAAACATAATAAAAAAATATATGGTGGATCATAAATGTCTACATCGCGATACAGTCCGTTATTTGTAGCGGGGGTCACGTTTTTTTTATTATCACCCATTAGCAAGTGATGTAAAAACCTAAAACCACATTCTCGTTCTTCTTTTTGTACCTTGAATCATAATTAATAACTCAGTATACGAGTAGCCCGTTGACAAAAGTGACAGGTATTTATTAACTTCGGGAGAGAGCCATTAAAATACCCAGAAAAGACGCCCGGTTCTCACGGATTTTTTCCCTTTCCAGAAAGAATAAAAATTGTTGGTCATTTGTATAAGTAAGTAGGTGGTTTCGTCGCAAGAGGAAAGCGGTGTCCCCCTAAGTACCGAAAAATACATTGGCTACTCCCTCTTAAAGAAAAGACCTCGGGGTCGTCACATTCACGCCTTTCCTCTTACATTCCTTTATCCGCACTATCAGCATCATTTTAAAGTCCAATTTTTCAAAACCAAATATCGTTAAAATTTTCGAGAGCAACATTATTTATAGTGTTAACTTGATAAAAAATTTATAAAATTCATCGTTTATATTAAGTATTCTTATTATCTAAAATTTAATTTTACTTGAAGTACAATATTAATTTTCTTTTTTCAAATCATTGTAGAGATCAATATACTGTCAGAATTAAATTTATTTACATTAAAACTCAATAAAATGTTTATAATTAGATTAAAATAACATTAATATAAGGTGTAGAAATATCTGTGATTTGTATCGATAGTTAAAATAATAATTACACGCATATAATGTTGGATGATTGATTACGTACATTAATTCATAAAACTAGTGCAGACTTGTAGCTGACAAGTTTCATTATTTTTTCACCTAATATCAACTGTAATCACAATATATCAAAAGGTAAATCATGATTGAATTATTACCAATAAACCATATTGAAAAATAAACACATTGCGCAAATTCAAAAAATTTTTTTTTGTGTAAAACAAAACATATATGTGAGTGTATACAGAAAAATATTTGTTCGGTAGACAAAATTATATTAGAGAAACAAAATACTATACTAAGTATCATAAAAAGAAGATTTAGAAAAAGGAATCGCTCAGTCATCGAGTGCTCATGCTGTATAAGTAATTTAAGAAAAAGTTGCAAGTCAGAGAGAAACGATAAACTTGAAAATGGGGATGCAACTGCTGTCAAACTTTATAATTTTTCTCTATCATTGGCTGTTACCTTTAAGCACAACATATTATTAATACGAATAAATGCTATGTGGAAAAAAATATACGAGTCGTAACAGCAGCTGAAGAACTTGATTAATCATATTTGAATGAACAAATTGCATTTCATTATTTCTGGGCGTAATCTTTGAATCTATGACTCGTGACTTTTAATTCTACTGGGCTATAATTCTTTTCTTTTTTTTTTTTTGTTTCAAACGATCAGATTTTTTTATATCCAAAACAATAATTAATCGTTGAATTTTCAATGAACGACAGTTGACAGCTCGGTTTTTACGTGTTTGTTTCTTTTGACCACAACATAAAATTTGAGCAGAATGTAATTGTATCGGATATCACCGTTCGTCGATACGAGTGATCGTTGATAAA
The DNA here is from genome assembly GCA_026168455.1 of Theocolax elegans. Taxonomy (NCBI): domain Eukaryota; kingdom Metazoa; phylum Arthropoda; class Insecta; order Hymenoptera; family Cerocephalidae; genus Theocolax; species Theocolax elegans. The sequence continues at coordinate 34,033,350 of CM047430.1, read as the reverse complement.
AATCATTATATATATATGAGTTGTTTGCTTAGCTTGATTTATTGTTATAGACCAAATTTAAAAGAATATTCATTGTTCGCAGTAACTTGTCATACGTACATAATAATGTAAATTGAACTAGAGTTATTTCCGCGTAAGGTATCATTAAATAAATTAATTTAAGCGTGTATTTGCAAATATAAATAATTTATAATAAAGAGGTGATCAATTGATTGAATAATAAAACGGAATAATACGTTTAATCGGATAGAACTATACATGCTTCGGATGTATGTAATATACGCATAGTTACGACTTTAAAGTACACTGACCATTATCGATTTATATGTAATTGTATAAACTGGTTTTAATCTGTCATAGACAGATTAATGAGGAATGAAAAGTATGAGAACTATAATCGATATTCTCTTATCTTCTAGTTGAAAAGCGAGTGCTCGCGGCGTTTTGTAGAGTAAAGATGAAACTTTTGAAACATCGTATCAAACCAGGAATTTAATTTATTTAATTTGAAATTTATGTCTGCTCTACTTAAAGGGCATGAAAGTCACTTAAGCGGATATTAAAAAAGTGTTTAAATACTTTTCCACGAGTTTGCCTTTCTCTTCAATCATCAATTCAGTTTACGGTATATACATGTACCTACATAGGTATACCTATAATTTTTGCAGTAATAATACAATATTTAACGTTACAAACTTTTTCGTATGTCGAACGTTTCGAGGAAAAATCGGACACGGTGAACCTAAATTTATGTTTCTTACCTTAAAAAGTTATTGTAACAATAAATGCAATACTTTAGCTTGACGTCCGAATCCATAAAATGTCAAAATGACATGTTAAAGGGAACTTCAAATGTCCCTTCGTAGTAAACGGTTTTTACTTTCACATAAATTACACAACCGAAAATTGCATTAGTTCCACGTCTTGGCGCGGAAAAAATTTTTATAATATACTCGATATACATGGGAGTAATAAATTTGTTGCGAACGCGTTAAACTTGCATTTTGTGCAACTAATTCAACCTCATAAAATAATTGTTCATCGATATTGTGCAATCGTTATTTATATTGGCATTTGCAAGAATCGTGTGCATATATTACGAAAGAAGTCAAAGTTTACCTTTCAAATCGTATTTACGTATAGCACGTATTTAATGCACGCTTGGAATGAAGTTAAGGTAACATTTTTAAAAGTTTTCATCACGCGCTCGAAAAATAATATGAAACTGAAGTTTCAAAAATATACGTAAATTACCTTGTGGTTATATGATTTTTATGAAACAAGCATTTAAAAAGTTCTTTTTATAAAAGTTTAATAAAATAATATTTTAAGCTTTTCAATTATTTTTCTACTTTTTAACACAACATTCAATTAATTTAAAATTTATTTTTCAGATAAAAAACAAAATGCTTATCGATAAAATAATTCAATAACATAACATTTTTATAGTATTTAAAATTAATAGACAACATGACTTTTCGCATAAAAGTTAATCATATTGAAAATTGTAAACATTTAAAAAATCATGACTGAACTTCTGAATTCTAGAAAGATATATATATATATATATATATATATATATATATATATATATGGGTGGTTCTCTGTGACATCGAAGATGAAAAAAATAAATATTGCTATAACTGTGGGAATATGTTTTAGAGGTATCTAGTAGTTCTCCTTAATTTTTTCAGATTTTTTCTGGGCCATTATTGTAAGTTACAGAGAGTCAAAGTTGACAATAATAGCACTTTTTTGCATTATATGCCCATTTTCATGAATTTTTAGCTCCCAGGGGATGCATTTTTCACTAAAAACATAAGTATGACTTTTTTTGTAAAATTTTCCGAACTTTTCATTATAATACTTTTAAAGACATAAATGTATGCTGTCTCACTCTTGTAAGCCATTTAAACCTTAAATAGTGAAAATCAGCAATTCTGCTCCGGACTCTGATAACCTAATACTGTCTAAAAGATGTCTTTTTATAGTCTGAAACTGCCTATAAATTTCCAGAGTGGGTCTAAATCATTAAGATCACTTATGGTCAAAATATCCGGGAAAAGTGCCCGAAATATTAATAGAAATGTATATTTGTTGCCTTATAACGATGAATCTAGTAGCATGATCATTGCAAAAAAATTTGTGCACTTACCTTGGAGTGGTAGAAAAGTATCTTCACTTGTTTCAGTATCCATCTAATCCTCTGTAAGCTGCTAAAAATACAAATATTATTATACAAATGTAAAAAATTAATTTTTAAACATTTATAATGCTGAATTTTTAGTTTTACATCCCTTACAAGAATTATAATACTAATCTGAAGGATTACTATAAATATATATTCATCATTATTACAATAACTGAATATACGTATTTAATACAAAATATATATAAATAAATCGGATATATAATTATAATGAATAATATGATAACGTGACAGTGACAAATTTGTGAAATCTAAAATGTATTGCTGAATAATAATAATAATAATGTTGATACTTTTATAGTAATCCTTCAGATTAGTAGTATAATTCTTGTAAGGGATGTAAAACTAAAAATCCAGCATTATAAATGTTTAAAAAATAATTTTTTATAATTGTATAATAATATTTGTATTTTTAGCAGCTTACAGGGGATTAGATGGATACTGAAACAAGTGGAGATACTTTTCTACCATTCGAAGGTAAGTGCATAAATTTTTTTGCAATGATCATGCTACTAGATTCATCGTTATAAGGCAACAAATATACATTTCTATTAATATTTCGGGCACTTTTCCCGGATATTTTGACTATAAGTGATCTTAATGATTTAGACCCACTCTGGAAATTTTTAGGCAGTTTCTGACTATAAAAAGACATCTTTTAGACAGTACTAGGTTACCAGAGTCCGGAGCAAAATTGCTGATTTTCACTATTTAAGGTTTAAATGGCTTACAAGAGTGTGACAGCATACATTTATGTCTTTAAAAGTATTTTTAATGTAAAGTTCGGAAAATTTTACAAAAAAAGTCATACTTATGTTTTTAATGAAAAATGCATCCCCTGGGAGCTAAAAATTCATGAAAATGGGCATATAATGCAAAAAAGTGCTAAAATGTCAACTTTGACTCTCTGTAACTTAAAATAATGGCCCAGAAAAAATCTGAAAAAATTCAGGAGAACTACTAGATACCTCTAAAACATATTCCCACAGTTATAGCAATATTTATTTTTTTCATCTTCGATGTCACAGAGAACCACCCATATATATATATATGTTACATTTTCTACACTATATTAATCAAATTGTCTGCTTTCGATGATCAATATTCGAATAAAATCAATTTTTTCTGCAAAATATTATATAAATATCAACTATACGGTATCAAAATATACTGTATATTGTATAAATAAAATTTGAAAGAATTTTTAAGAGGACAAGCCTGGGTTAAAATTGAATGGAAAAAATGTCTTAATTTTTTGAACAAATTATATTATTATAAACTTTTCTTTAAAATTTTTTAACTAATTTATGTTGTTACGTGGGTGGAACCTGCTTCGAGGGCCGAGGGCTATTTAGGAATCCGTGGGTAAAGGGAAGTAAGAAATCGAGAAATTGTTATAGTTAACTGTGAATTTATTCGAACGTTCGATCGAGCGAGAAGGTCAGGATCGTCTCCCTTTACAGAGATTAGGTTTGTAACTGCCAAAGTCTCCTTTAATTACATATGGCGAGAGAGAACAATCGTGTTAGTTACGAGAATGCTGTATAATAAGTTTACATAAATCTTAAAATAAAATTCTCTCTCACACTCATACATCCGACGATGGGATCTTCGTCTGCGAGCTCCTTTTCAAGTAGATTAGTATTATTTTCTTATTTCCAAAGATTGGTCCGGCCGGTTCTTTCCAGTGATGTCAAATTGGTTTTCAATTGATTTTACTTGTTCGTGCACTGTCTTATGATATAAAATATATTATTTTTGCGTAACGATAATTCTTAAGAGAGAAAGACTATACAGAGTGACTAGGTATAAGTCTCGCCGCGGCTCCGGTTCAATAGCGAGTAACGCACCTCTTTCTCTCTTTCAATCGCTTAGACTCTTTCGATTTTGATTTCCGAGAAGCCTTTGTCTCTCTTACTTATTTGATATAATGTTTAGATACATTACAGGTTCTTGAGATATCCTGCAGTAAGTCCATTGTGGAAAAAAACCAGAGCACAGAGTCTCATAATTAATTAAAATAATTATGCGATATATAAACTAGCCAAAAAATTTTAAATAAAAGTTAATAAGAATATAATTTGTTCAAAAAATTAAGAAATTTTTTCCATTGTGTTGGTTTTTATACATATGGGGATTGGAATAAATAAAAGACGACAATATTTAATAAACAAACTTAGACACTTTATTATAATGTCACGAGAAAGGATAGGTCTTTACTGTACGAGAAGCGGTTCGAGACTAAACTAAGAACGATGCCTAAAACTAAGAAAGCATCCAAAATACTACGCATTATGTTCATACTGCACATATATGGACAAAAAGCTAGTTATAAAAATGGTCAGTTAGACCGTCCGCCGAGTACGCCGATGCACTCATAGGCAGTGCCATAAAACCCTTCTTTTTGTCACCTTTACCGAAACAAACATTCAAGCTATAGTCGAGTGATTTTTGTAAAGTACATTTTATTTACATTATTTTACTTGTATATTCCAACACATTGTTATAAAAGAATTTATTAAGTGTTAAAATTGAATATTGTTTTTTCAATTTTAACCCAGGCTTGTTACCTTAAACAGAATAATTCAAAAAACTATGAATAATTAACCAAGTATTTACATTTTAAAGGGTGATAAAATTATTGACTCGTAATTTTCTATATAAAAGCAAGGTTTCGAAGTTTTCCAGCGTTCAGTTAACAAACAAAACTCTATCTTATAACTTCTTTAGGATTTACGATTTCATTATTATCTGGATGAATATTAAATTTATAGGTATAATCATCCTGGAAGAAAAAGGAAGATTCAAAGGTCGAAGTAAAACTAAAAAATTCCACTTTCCGAAGTAATTTGTTTTACGAGCCATATAATTTCCATAAAAAGAATATCAATTCTTATTAGGAATCTCCTTCGATTCTTGATCGAATGAAAATAAAGGGAAAATACATTACACACATAGGTAATAATATCTGGGGAATAAATTAACATAAACATAACCAATCAGGAAGATCGTAATTGAAATCCAGAGTCCATCAATTGTACCTACGTACATATTATATACATATATAATAATAAAGTAGCACCGAGCCCAAGTAAATTATAAGGGTTCGAGAATCTGAGAATGGAGCTGCGGAAGTCGGAGCTATAGAGATCGTAGGTGAAATAAGTATCTATACGTGTGCGCGTCTCTATAGAAAAGGCACGTAAAAATATGTTGACTTTCAATTTAAGCGGGGTCGAAACGAACGAGTCCGTAATATAGGAATTTCTCGTATCCCGAGAGAGACGGAGAGACGAGTGCGGAGTACGCGCAGAGCTCGAAGGAGAACGCGACACGACAGCTCGGACAATACTTGCGAGTCGCAGCGCAATCAGTTGGCTTTAACCGCAACACGAGTACAATGGGCTGTAAAACGAATTTTTCGCTTTTGCCGTTCGGAACGTGACGGAGGGACTTTCTACGTAAATGTACCACTCTCTCTCTCTCTGTCTCTGTATGTGTATATCTTTTACGTGTAGGTACGTACGTATACGTATGTATATAGAGACGGGGGCGCGCGCGCGCGTGTCACCGGGTACGCCACATGCTTGCGGGAGAGAGTCGTAGTAACGCGGCGTGTAGGGAGAGAGCAGAGCACACGACTTTTAAAAACACGATTCCCAGGGAAGAGAGCGCGCGTCGCCCATGTTACTTCACCCTCCCCCACCACGACCGGCTCCCCCTCGGTCTAGGTAAATAATTTTATGCTATGTAAATATACATATTTTACGTTCCTCTCTGTAAACACGGGCACGCGCGACAAGGATCAAAATGTTGTCCTTTAGGCCGTTCCAGCCTAAACTTATCCTATATAACGATCGAACTAAAATGGAGTCACTTTGTACGCGCCTAAATTCAGGCTTATATTATTATTTATACGCGTTTTTTTTTCTTATATCATTTTCGTGTACTTATATTCGCGACAAGGGCTCTCTGTGTGGGATAACCGTCAAAACTTAATGTTGGGGTTCGTTGACTATATGAGTTACGGGTGTGAAAATGTCAATCTACCGTTTACCAGGAAATTTATTAAATGATCCCGTCATATCGTATTTATTATTCTTAATATCTGATTTCGGGGGAGGTGTTCGATGTGACAAAAACTAATTTATTATACGTACGGAAACCTATTTCGATCATGGGAATGAAAGAAAACTTATTATAGATACACTATCGCGTATCCATTACGCATTATAAAAACATATTTTTTATAAAATTTGCTACGCTCTTTATTACTATTGACTAAACAAACTGGAACAGGTATCATCACTTTATGACTAGTATAAAATATAAAAATACGATCAAATAATTTTTTCACCAAATAGAATTAAACGCGATGAATGAAAGATGCAATATTAACAAGACCGGGCGCATGAATGCATATTAAATCTAATAGATGTTAATAAATTTTATCCGCGTAAGAGATGCTCCGTAAATATTAATAAACAGTACCATTCAACAGTAAAATGTTTTCACGCCTTCTAATTCACAAATGTTTTAATACAAGCATGAATATTTAAAGTTTGATATAACTAAATCTGTTAAATTGAATCGCTTAACGAAAACAAAGGACCATAAAGTTCCCGGTTCATTGTATTCACCCTGAACATGAATCCATTTCTACCCACGTCTTTACTCATTTTCACATAGTCAAACACTCGCGACATTTTGACGGAAATGGTCCGAAAGGGAGCGAAATTTATTACGGTGAAATCTTTCTTTTATTCTTGATTACTAAAGTATAATTTCTGTTTGTCTCTGGCTACCTGACCCCTCTCCCTTCGTACCTCCCTCCCCCCTCTACTCCCCCCTCTCCACCTGCCAACTCTCACATGAATTCGCATTAAAGGTATACGTTTACATTGCAAATAATGCCGCTATCTCGTCAAAGTAAAGTTCGATTGTATCGTTGCATTGTTTACTCAATTTATCGACTGGTACGCGATCGCAATTATTGGATTGAATAAAACGTCCGTTATTTTGTTCCTTTTTTCTGTTTCTATAGAAACTGTCTTCCAGAACTCTTTTGTATTCTGCGCGTATAGCGGAGGTCAGCGACTGTGAAATTTGAAATAAACAGAATTTACGGTCTTGATCTTCATAAATTGAACATCTTTTTCGTTCACCAACCGTGAAAAGTTTAAATTAAATTTAAATTTTTCTTTGTCTACGTATGCTGACAAAATAATTTCTTTCGAAATCAGATACAATTGTTGTTATTATTATCATTATCATTATTATCATTATTTGTTATAATTCAAATTCGCATTTTTATGGAATATATCGATGGGAGGAATGTAATATTTCGAGAAATTCACAACAAGTGGTCGAAAAAATCTAAAAAAATGACAAATTATTCAACGGTTATTTTTATATATAGATACGTCGGAGGGTCGTAATAATGTAATGCATTTGTTCAATGAGAAGCAGACTCGTAAAAGTGACAATGAAAAATTTTTGCAAACAATAAAAGAGCAGTTTTAATTGCACAGTTACGAGGTGCAGGGCAAAGTGTAGAAAATAAGCGGGACCGACAGACAAAACATTGCATTTATTATAGAGAATCCGACAGCGGAGCGGCAGTGACCAGAAGGGAGAAATGTGGATGAAGTGACAAAGTGCAATAATTGGTGTCATACGTCTTCGGTAATTGTCCCTAATAACGTTTCTAATTACCGTCCTGAAGTTTGTGGAAATAACGACGGCTAACTATAACGTATAGAATCAAGTCAATTAATCTAACGACAAGACAGATTTCAACAAAAACTTTTACGCTAAACCTGACTGACCATTTTTCGCGTTTAAAAGATTGATTGGCCTCTAAGAATGTAAGAATTACTTTGTCCTTCGAACATTATTCTCGATTTCGATCAAAATCTTGGTGAAATCACAAGTTTAATCTTGGTAAAGTGTCAATTGTGATTCTACCCCGTGGGATAAAATACACCGTTTAAGACTGAAATGAGACGCTGTAACTTGTACTCTCTAATTCGCAGGGAATGACAAGTACTCCCTAACAGTGAAAAATTACCCCTAGCGAGACTTCACTCCTTCCCGTTTTAGAGTGTAACGATTAACCGACATTGATCCAGTATAAGATAATAATTATGAAGCCTCTTTGTTATTTTAAATGTCAAAATTAAATAAATCAATGAAAAAAATGTTACGGTTCAAATAAGTTATTAAAAATTAAATGTATAAGATGAAATTTAAAAAATAATGTACTTGACATTTAATTGATCGATCCCAATAATCCGGCATAGATATAGCGATCGATGCGGTAAACGCGGTAAACTCCCCATCGATAAATCCCTGTATTTGTGCAATTTGAAACTCCTCCTGAACTTCGTATGTCAGCATTATTCCGCACAATGAAAGGGCCATTTCAAGCAGCGGACGCAAGCGCGCATACACACGCGCCCGTGCGTTTTCACAATTTATCGTAGCGCCGTTTATCAATATTTTATTCAGCCGCGGAAACGCGCGCCGCGCCAGTGCAGATAGCGCGACCACCCCCGTTCTCGGGCCCATTCGACCGACGCCCAACAAAATTTTCAGCCGAATTCTCCGTCTCTCTTTCTTTCTCCCAGTTTTCAACCCCCCATATCCATTTCCTTCTATTGCGCGTGGCGCGTTTACTTTTTCTTCTTTCCGCACACGCTGCCTCGTTCTTTTTATTTATTCTCCACGTTTCCGTCCTGGATGTATGTGCCGTCTCTCTCTCTGTGTGTGTGTGTGTATAATACCTTCGCTATTCTATATCTTCTATCTTTGGAAGTGTCGGCGCAAACGTTTTCACCTCGGGTTATTCGCATATCCCACGGACTAAACAATTAGTTGTTTTAACCAAAGTTTCCGCAAATTTCATGCAAAAATTGCGGGCGCCACCTGACTAGAATACATTATAACCTCTGATTACTGTGCTTCGTAAGGCTATTCAAATGTTCCTCGATTCAAAATTCTGAATATGCATACAATCAACTGAGCCAATTCTAAACCACCAATCATAATTGGTGAATTATGAATACTTCTACGAAATCCTCTTATATTAGAGTTTTTAATCATCTCATAAAGCCTTTTGCACGGAATGCACAGTGACTTAAATAATATACTACTGTTCACGAATTAATCACAATGAAATTCAAAACAATATATTTTTCTTAAGCTATACAAATGCTTTGTATTATTTACGATTTTGTTCAACATAACTATTGATATCCTTATTCGTTTAGTTCGTGTCGTTCGTTTCATTTTATCATTCGGTGGTTTTTAATATTGATTGTTGAAAATTTATCGATCTTCCCGGGTCAAATGAGAAAATGAGAGGTGAAAAAAAACTTAACGCATTCTTTTCTATTTGTTCAACTCGGGAAGATTCGTAAATTTTCAACAATCAATACTTATTCGTTTAAATTACAAATATTATTTAACAATACAGCATTTTTCTATTTATATCAAAATTTTTATAATCTTTTAAAGGGTATAGCGAATAAAATTTAATGTTTTAAAATGATAATTGTCAAGCTTGTGGTTTAACAAAACTATATGATTTAGTTAATTGCAACATAATCTATTTTTACACGTGCAACTTAAATTTTATTACAACATTGTTATTTCTAGTGAATAACTGCGCATAATTCTATATTTGTCTCTCGTTGCATAGAGGTAGAGTAATAGTTTACATTTTTTAATTTTAAAAAGTCTCGCAAAGTTTGTTATTTTAAAAGGTTACTTTAAAAAATGCTCTTAATATTTTATGCACTTCCACAAAGGGAGATAGTTTTTTGTAGAAAAATTGCAACGCTTAGAAAATTGAATAAAAAGTGACAAAATGTAAAGTTGCCTATATGCGCTATAACAGATATATGTAAAATTTTTAATTAATTGTAATTTTGGATAAATTCTATTGGAATTATGTAATTTATGTTTTCTAGTAATTGTGAGTTAAATAATAAATAAAAGAAGTTACGTTAGAAACGATGAGATTGAAAAATAATTATTTTACCATACTGGTATACCTTTCCGAGTATTCTGTACTTATAGCTTGTAAACATGAATGTTGGGAGTATACATTGCTAAAGTTTTGAATAATAAATTGTTGCGAAGTAAGCCTGTAATCAACATCAATTTATGGTTTACAACTCTCACTATGTATGAACTATACAATTTCTCCGATGTCGTTTCAATTATAAAACCATTTTATTGTTAAACTTATGTAATTGCATGTGTACCCAAGTAATCGATACGAACATACGAATATAAACTTCGGAAAAATAATAAAAAAAAATAATATTACATTTGTTTAGATATAAGCGAGTTTCAATTAATTTTAAATTCAATCATAGGTATTATTGTTTTTAAATAAAGGATATTATTTTTTTAATATTATTTATATTTAGACACAAAAAAATAAATTATATAGAGTGAACAACATAAAGTCCATATACGAGTAGTTTCTTAAAACAGATTTCATTTTAGTAAATATTTTAATTTGAGGATCTTAAGGATGATTAAAGCTCATAATAAGTACGAAGGGAAAAATTCTTTTATTTTCGAAATTCATCGGGCCTCCGTTAATAGCTAATATACCTTTCTCATCTCGTCGTACCTTATTCTCTCCCAACATCGCACTTACAATATATCTTTCTTTATTTCTCCATCGCTCTCGTACCCGAGTCCCTTTCGATATTCCGGTCTCCCTCTCCTCGAGAAACCCAAGTCCAGCCTCGAGTTTTTCGGTGAAAAGCGTATAAAAACTGTGTGTGTGCGTACGTACGCAAGCACTAGGTAATGTAACGTAAGTGTGTGCGTGCGCGTGTGGGTGTGTGTGAAAGCGAGTCGGGGACCGAAGAATATCGTGAGAGGAAGGGTAGCGAGGTCGAGTAAAATTACGAGCCTGCACCTTCCGCCGGAATTGGCGAGGGCCGGCCGCCGCGGCTTTCCAACCCCTACACCGACTTTTCCTTCCCGCGTAGCCCGTGTGATTTAGCGGCTGGGACGGGGGAGACTTTTCTTCGATCGCATCTTTTTCATTTGCGTCCGCTAAAATCTAGCCAGCTACGGGGTTTTTTTCTTCCTACCTTTTTTTGTAAGGGAGACAGGTATGGGAGATGGGGAGGGAGAATGAGCAGGAGAGCTTACGAGTCTTTGATATGAAACGGATTCTGTCGATGTATCTATATGTAGAAAGAGAAAGGAGAGAGAGAGAGAGGGAGTCGAGTCTTTGCTATTGGCTTACGCGCGTTCTCTCAAAGCCGGGAGTCCGTATGATTAAGACTTCAATATTCAGTAAGACCTTTTCTCCCGGAGAGGCAACTTTTTTTTCGCCTCTCGCTAGGTCTTCTTTTTCGTCTGTGTATATATATATATACATATACATGTACCATCTCTCTCGGCTCGCGTCTTTTGCAAGAACATCTTCTCGATGTGTATATGGAAAAGTTGTATGTGTGCTCGCTCAATAAATATTGCAATAAAATTGCAGATTGACTTTCTTTTTCCGGCTTTGAGAGGATACAATTCGACTTCCTCTTATCTCGCACCTACACATGGATACATCTAACGTACCGTATATATATATATACCTATACAATTTTTAAATCTAGTCTGAATTCCTCCGGTAGATTGCTCTTGAGAATTAAATGTCATTCGCTTCAAAATTTTACGGAATCCGACAAAAATGAACTGATTATTATAATACTTTCCAGATGATTATGAATATTTTAATAAAATACTCATTTGCGGATATATTTTTTACATACATATTTATAAACGTAGGAATAAGATTTTGAAGATATTTATTAATATTTTCATTTCTATATTAACGAAATTCAAGTACGGAATTTTCGTGCTTTTTATTAATTAAAACTCTGTGTATAGATAAATAAGTATATTATAGATAAATTATCTTCGTTGTAATATTGTTTATCAATTTATTGTTACAATTTGTTATGTTTATCAAATTATCAATTTAATCCAAAATTTGTAATAAACTTTACAACTACAGGCTTTTTAATTGAAAATTGATTTAAAGCTTCACGTTCTGACGTTTAAACAATATGTAACATTATTTTGTTTTTTTAATGTATTACGAATTCACGATAAGCTTTGGATTGTATAATTATAAACACCAATAATAATTTAAAACTTTTGGGCGTGTTATTGACGTAATTACTTGAAATAAACCTGGAGCGTAAACTCGTTACCTCTTGACAAGGACAATATATGTATATACATGCATCCTTGTCAAAAATAACGACGGTCGGAGCGAAAATTTTCGAAACGAACGGGAATTTCCCGGGAGTAACAAGAGAAGGTAAAAAAAAGGTGAAAATAACCGAGGAAAAAGAGTTGAATAGAATCGGCGCATTACAAAAGCATTGCCGTCGAGTGATATTTAGCAGAGTCCACGGGCCAACTCGACGCGGTAACTTGGCTCGAGCACATTTAAAGTCAAAAACTCAATCACACGCTTATTGAACCCGAGCGATTACCGTCACTCTCTCTCGTCGGCGGCCCCATCGAAAATGCAGGGCCATTCAACGAGCTCGTTCTTCCATTTGCGGGAATTCGGAAAACACGATGGTCCCGCGCGTCGAAAGTTTCGTCCATCGATTCTTGAACTCTCTCGAGGACGCGCGCTCCTCCTCCGTAAGTTCGACAATTAAATAACCCTTCTCGCAAGCCGGGGAACCACCGCGAAATCACCTCTCCCCTCTACTCCAATGGATGTATAACTAACTATATATATATATATATATATGCGGGTTTCCTTCTACCGGTTAAGTACTTAATAAGGTTTCCGTGGATTACGCCGCGGAAAATTCGCTCTCGTACACGCGGTACGTTACGTAGATAGAATTCCCGCGGACGCGGAGACGGGGAAATGCCGGGTTTATTTCCGGGTCCCCTCTACCCCTCAGTGGGTGAATTAATTATAATCTCGTAGGACTCGGAGAGACCGCCATTTGCTCGATATATCCGTCGGGGCGTTGGGAGCACGCGGCCGCGCGATACCTTTATCAATGATTCAGGCCCCGGCCCGGAGACGTCGGAATAGAACGAGTGACGGGCACCCGAGCGTAATTTGCGGATACGCCAGGGGTACATCCGCTCGATAAGATTCGGCGCTTTGTAATCAATCCCTCGGCTTTTCTCGAGAGCCTTGCCTTCTCTGTCTCCTCCTCTCTCTCCCTCTCTCTTCCTCTCTCCCTCTCTCTCTCTCTTTCGCGCTCTCTTGACTACCCCTCGACCGGGTTTTCGCTCGCTTTCACCCCGAGATGCCGAGGATACTCGAGATACTGAGGACAATGACGCGCTTTTATATGCGTGAAAAGACTTTCTAATAATTCCTCTGGCTATTATTTCGGGCGGTGATTTAAAATGGGAACCTATACCAAATGGATTTCCATGTAATTGCGCGTTTCCTCGATCACGCGCGGATATATAACTATCTCTACTTTTATGTATAGGTATATACATGCATATATATATATATATATATATATATATATATATATGTACGCGGAAGGGATCCATTATCGTATCGTCGTTTCGTTTCCTCGTCTCTCCTCTATCCCTCCCAGAATTTTTTCTTTCCTTTTCCGCTCCCTCGGCGGCGCACAGTATCTTCGACGGGAAGCTGTTTTCGCGGTGCTTAATCGCGCGGATGAGCTTTCGATTTACGAGCAACCGATTGACTTGCTTGCACTCGGCTCTTTAAAGAAATGTCACGAACTCGTATGTCACGCGGTGCGGTCATGTTTTATTTATCGTGCGAGATGACCGCCGCCGACCTAACTCAACTGTGAATCGCTTCTCTAAATGGGGTTTCGGCAAAACGTGGATTTACTTGTGTCGTAAACGAACGACGATATATGTAAATTTATATTTTTCTTATATCTCTACGAATAAACAGCTGACGTATTACGTTTCGTTTCAGACACCCTCCTTTAACATTTATATACGTACGTATATACAGAGATAAAATGTTGATTCACTCAAATGTACATTTAATGAAGACGAACTTCTCTTTAATGAGTCTTATCTAAATTGAATATGCAAAAATATTATTCAATGTGAAAAATGTCACGCCGTGCATAACTTTTCAATGGATACGATAATTTTACAGTATATTACGAGATCGTCGAATGCGCAATCTTGAGAAATATTGTATTAGTACAATTAAACTATCGGGTATCTGCAGTCGATGATATTTACGTAATTTAACTGTTATTGTCGTTAGATGCTTGTATATTTGTGAATCTTACGACGAAATGAAAATTCAATTTTCTTCACGATATCGTATTCGTTAATAAGATTACAAGATGGAAAACGTTCCTTTTCACGTGAATGCTTTCTCGGAAAGCAAATAATTTTCTGATATTTATTCATAATTATATAATATACGTAGGGATATATAGATATACACGCGTATACTTCATTCCTTCAGGATTTCATATTACAGAAAATAAGATTTCCCAGTTCTTCTGTAATTTTCCTTTTCGAAACTAAATTTTTTCTCATCACTACGTAACCACTGAAATTGCACTTTGATAAAAATGCTAAAGCTAGCGCTTTCTCATCTTTCAACGTAGTTCCCACCCTAGTCCAACGTGATTACTTACGGTTCAAGTTGTCTTTGAATCGGGGAAATCTCCGGAAAATCCCTTTAATTTCTCTTTCAAAAAGTTTGTCGATTCATTTGCCGATTTGTATAAATACGAATGCTCCAAAATTGAGCTTGATTGCGGTCTAGTACGCTATACACCAATTACACATTACCGAAAATTAGCCCGAACGTGTACCCGTGTATATCACAATTTGGTTACGCAGACGTAATGACGTAAAAAAATATTGTTTAAAAAAAAGTATTATTGGCAGAGATCGACGACATCCAGTTATATACCCGAAAGTTTGCGACATATTTGTACACTGGAGGAAAAGGAAGAAAAAGAATATTCGCTCGGTGTAGCTGGGACATTTTGTTCGTGCGTTTAATTGCCCAGGAGAAATGAGATAGTGAATTATAGCGGTACTAAATTGAGGGTGAATTATAATAAACGGAAAAAAGGCAGAGAGGACTATTTTTACGCATTTGGTCATTAAGATGACTCCGATGGAAAGATCGAAGTCAAAAATAAAGCTTGGTAATGCGAGCTTATAACTTGTGGGTTGACTACCCGACGAGAGATTAGTCTCCGAACTTGTTCGGAAGTCATTGGAGAAAAAAATGTAGTTTGCCTCGAGGCGAAAGAGAGATCAACTCGGTGGTTTATTACCATTGAGTGGAGGCTGCATTCACGTCTTCTCGACGTCGGAAATTAACGAAACGTAAAAAACAAAAGGAGCATCAACGGAGTCGTCCAAAAGAAACAAACGCGAGTCGAGGTTCTTTGAGTATCCGTTAGAAATCCCGTGGCATCCCGTGCTTATTTTAGCGTTCCAACTGTACCGTGCATACTTACACGATAAAAAGAGAGAGAAAGAGAGAGAGAGAGAAGGAAAGAACTCTCGGAGAAGAAGCCTGTCTTACCGACCTTGGGGGTGCCGAGAGATTTACTGCCAAAAGTAGGCAAAACGAAGAGCATAGAGAAAAGGGACACATTGAATGAAAGTGCGGAGGAGGGAGAGGGAGGGGGGGGGATTGGTAAAGGAAAAAGAGGAAAGGGGAAAGAAGAGAAAGGGAGGAAGGAAGAAAGAGGACGGATAAAAAGAGGAAGAGCCCCAGAAACTCGAGGAACGAGAGAGGAGATTAAGTTTTCGAGGGAGACCAAAATTAAATCCATTGTCAGGGCAGCGTGCAAGATGGCGAGGAGAGGAGAGGAGAGGAGAGAGAGAGGAGAAGAGAAGAGGAGCGGAGAGGAGAGAAGATGAGCCCTATGTAGGAAGGAGTGAGCTGCGCATTGAGGGGTGATAGAGACAAGCGGGAAGGGGCAGTACTTATACGCTCGGCGACAGCTGCCGCGGGCCTCACGCCGGGTCCTCGCGCACTCGCGTCGAGAGGGAGCTAAGCCGATCGGCGAAAATCCGGTGACGCCGGTGGTAGTGCTAGTGTATAGTGCTGTTGCGCTTTAAGTGCACGCTCGAGACCCTTATACACGATTTTCCGGGGGCTGCGCACTGTCGCGTCGGTGTTACAAAGCGACCGTTCTCCCTCTACTCTCTCTCTCTCTCTCTCTCTGTGGGTGGACGCAAGTGCCACCAGGTACTCCCTCGAATATTTATGTAAATACGGGGTCGTCGCACCAGAGATTGCCCTCATATTCTTTTCCGAGGAGAATATCGACCAAACTCTCTCTCTCTCTCTCTCTCTCTCTCGAGTGATCGTTGAATTAACCTTTACTCACGTTAAATCTCGAAGCTTGAGTTTAGGAACACGGATTACCTATTCAATTGACGTTCCGAGACCACTAACTATACGAGTATTTACTAATATATTTGCAAACATCCTGTGCCACTCAATGCTTACACCAGTTCTGCATTTACAAATTCAAAAATTCGAATACTGCATCTATACGAATAGAATATTCATTCCGTACACACGAAGGGAAATTGTTATGCTCATTTACCTAATATCTTTTTAGAAATGCTTTCGTATATAATTATAATATCTACAAATGTAAGGTATCGCGCAATGCTAAATAAATTAATAATCGTTCTAAAAACTCATAGCAGAATGTGTAACGAGTGTCACGGTTTAATATTTTATTTGTTGGCAACTAATACTGAGATAGTATTCAACGACTATGAATTTGACCCGGAAACTCACCGTGACTTTTTTGTTTTTGTTTATGCCTATATACTTATGTCGCGGTGCATGTTACTTTTTTAAAATTACCTTTTCTTAGCTATTCCGTAAATACCATAGTCATCAAATCCAGCATCAATAAGAACATTTCTCGTATCAATCTTAAACTATTTTCAGTTCGGATCAAATGTGTAATTCTAGTAACAATGTATTATTACTGAACTAGTTACAAATTCCTTTCCGTTTATAGAATTATGTCATGATATTTTTATTAGACTAAAATTAACAAAGCCTGCTTTGCGTTGTTTTTCCATTTCGTAATTTTATTCATATACCATTTTCTACTAAAACCAATAAATTCATTTAAAAATGCTAATAATTATAAATCTTAGCAATAGATGCATATATATATACATGAGTTATTATGAAGATTGCGTGGAAATTTAAAGACAATGTTTTTCTGAAGAACCAATCAATCCTGATCTTCAATATTTTAGAGTCATGCGCACTACACGTGCCAATCTTATAACATCTATTTTAGCTTCGTAACATCCGGTCATAATATTTTAACAAAAGAAAAAGTGCTAGACAAACTTACAAAATTTTACATATTCATCACGTACAGCATAATAGTTAGACTATTCTTTACTCATAATATAGCTTGTATTTTATTAGGCACGGCCGCTACACGGGAGAGTCTTATATTTTTGTCATCGCCAAATGTTTAATGCATCAAAATATACCATATAATGGGTTGTAAGAAAAATTTATGCGTATTTGAACTCATTTAAGTACCCTCCCTAAAATGTATGTATGGGTGTATGTATGTATGCAATCATGTATCTAAGATCACTCAGTCAATTTTTGACTGAATTACCTGAGATTTACAGGGTAACTTATTTGTCATAATGTAATTTGATAATGGTCCTATTTCCAGATATATAGGGCAGAAACAGTTTAAGTTATATGGATGAAATGTTTGTCTCAAAATAACAAAACTTTTTCCTATTGTACACTTTACGTTCAAAATAATATTTTCAAAGATAATTAGCGAAAAACGGTCAAAATAACGAAAAAAACGTACAAAAATCACGTTTTTTGACAATAAAATAAAAAAAATATATCGTTTTTACACAAACATTTTTTATGCACAAAATGTTTGTTTTAAAACAACAAACCTTTTTTCTATTATACACTTTGACGCTTAAAACAATATTTTCAAAAATAAAAAAGAAAAACGGTCAAAATAACGAAAAATTACAAAAAGTCACGTTTTTTCACAATAAAATTAAATATATCGCTGCGCATGTGGATTGTGACATGATCCGAAGGCGAAAATGATAATTTGAAGTCATGTTTTTATTACTATTTCTTATGATGTATAATATATTTTGTAATATTAGGCCAAAAATCCCGAGCCTTGAGAAAATTAATAAAAGTTGAATTGTTGAATCAGATATTTTACACAGTACTCGCAAACGGTGTGAGCACGAAGTATGAGCTTTACACGGTCATGTCTTACACACAAAAAGCGAAGCAATTTTCCATGAGATGCAAGGCGCGGAGAAGCTCTACACTGAGAAATTCTTGGGGCATCTTCTGTACTTATGTGAAGGACAAATACAGTACATTACCTTTAGTACAGCAGCTCTCCTAGTTTTGGGAGCTCTGCTGTCCAGATGACGAAAAAGTGTTTTATTTTGAGACTACAGCGCCACTTTGGAACGGTTCTTATACCATTTTAGGGTAGCAGCCGTTCTAAACATCGTATGAATGCACGTATAAAGTAGTTGGACATTGGTAGTCCCAAGAATTTTCCAGTGTAGATCGATCGCGTCGCGAAGCTCCGGAGCGGCGGGTCACAGTGGCCTTAAGGGCAGTCCGTACTAATAGCTTCACAAATCCGCCACCTGAAATTTGCAAGCAGAAGTGGCGCTGCCATCAGATACGCAGATAGAGTTCATATTCGACAATAATTATGGACCTTTAAAGAAGAGTTTTTACCACACAAAATCAGAGTTGAGCGCATGTTCTGAGCATTGATTCATACTTATCACTATTCGTCGAAAATACTGACTTTTCTAGCAGGTAAGCAATATGTAATTAATCATTACATCAATAGCTATGGCGCTCAACTTTGATTTGGTGTGATAAAAACTCTATTTCCTTTAAATGGTCATAATTATTGTCGAATATGAACTCAGCTTATCTGACGGCAGCGCCACTTCTGCTCGCAAAATTCGGGTGGTGGATTTGTGAAGCTATGAGTACGGACTGCTCTTAAAGGAGAACTTCACGAGAGATACATACGTCACGCGGTGTGACGTATAGCTATCAGGTTAAGCAGCCGATCATTCCCGGATCGGTTGCTCGTAACTCGTTAGTTAATAGGTTTTAACTACATGTTTTCGCGCTGACCTCGGGGGTAGTCACCAGTACGACTCTCCTTAACTTGTTAACGTTGATTTGTTGTTAATTTATTAATATCTAATTGTTTATTTAATAAATCGACTCGGCGAGACGATCTTTCTCGACGATTAACGTAAAATATCAATTGTTGATAGTGTTTTACCGGTTACTGTCCTATCCTACGAATACCGCCCTCTCCGGTGTTTATCCTAGTCGGCAATTTTGGGCATAGGGCCCAACACACGGTATCTAAGTCAAACGAGGTGTTTGACGTTGTTAACGGCATTGCACGGGAATCAAAGTGATTCCCGGCCGCATCGTGGGACTGCACACTTAAGGTTGGTAAGTTGGGACAAATTGGGCCTAACCGGGGGCCTTACATTTTCCCAGTACCCACCCCGTTACATAGTATGTATTAAAATATGATTAAATGTTGTTTTTTATACCGATGGTAGATCGTTATCAACTAAAATAACTTAATTTCATCGGCATCGAAAGAGTACGGACATATGAGCTTATGTTAAAACAGTAAATTTTGAATTTTACGGAAAAAATTACACGATAAATGATATTGAAATTTTGCAGGGACGTTAAGAAAAGTTCAATTTAACTATTTCTTTTACTATTTAACAATTTTTAGAACATTCGTGTAACTATAGCTACTTTAAGGCCACATGAAAGTTGCTGCCTGAGCTTTAGCATAGGCGCAGTAATTCATCTAAGGAAATAATCGTCTTTTACTCTCGAAGTATACATTAGCCAAGGACATAAAGTAGGCTTTTTTAGGCAGAATGTGAATTTGTAGTATGAGGTGCAGGCGCACCGCACCCGAGCACTCAAAACACACGAGATAAAAAAACCCACTTAGCACTTGGTGCACATGATATTTTTTGTGGCAAATGCACGACTGCTCGCGTTTAAAGGGTTTAAAATCTGTAAACTATGCAATTGTTGCGCTGTAACTAATAAATTCACATTCAATCGCCATCAAAGTATTGCGTATGTGCGAGTGCATTTGTGTGCGAACCCAAAAAAATATAAATTTTCGTTAACGAACGGATAAGTACCTATATACATACCGGGTGTTTCAACTCCCGTCGTAGTGAGGACGGTGCAGCGCTTAAAAATTACAATGCTAGTGCTTTAGTGAGCAGTAAAGCAACTACTTTATTGGTAACAACCTTTTTTTTGAATAAGATGTTATTATTATAGTAAATCTTAAAGTAATTACTTTTTTCGGGATTGTTATTTTGATGAATACTTCAGTAATTGCTACAGAAATTACTATAGTAATTACTAAATTTTATAATTTTAGTCAACTGACGATATAGCCATTTCAATTTTTAATATTATTAAAAATTACAAATTATATAACACATCCCTAATATGAATCAAAACATTCCTAAAACATTTTTTGGCTGGAAACTGGAGATTTTACTAAAATTTTTACTAAATGCTTTGTGAAGGCTTACAAAATTAAATTTTTTCATTTAACCTCAAAATACTTTAAATACTATTAAATACTTTAAATATTAATTAACAAGAAGATAACTCAAAGAATAGATTTTAACCAAACTCTAGAATACGTTTTGTAATTTAAAAATTCGAAGAAAGGCAAATTTTTATAATCTATACTTTTTGAGTTATAAATTACTAATATACGATAAAAATATTCCACTTTAATCGCTTCTAATTTGAGAACAAAATAGATAATAGTAAATTAACAAAATTAATAATAGTAAATTGAAAAACAAATTCTACTCACGCGGTAACAGACTGCCAATATCACATAGATTACTGAACTTTATAAATATTTTTGGTAAATTTTAGTAAAACTTATACAACCTATACAACCTATACAACTGTCTAGTGTTTACACATCACGAAGTTTATAATAGTATTGCGCGAATTCATTAGTATTCCCAAATATGTTTAATATTAATTTATTTACCTTTTTATACATTTCACTCAGGAAGTTATCCACATTCAATATTGGAAAACCACAGGACGACATAATCATCAAACAACATAAAGTTATCTATACTATTGTTTGTATTTTTGCGGGTCTACACTTATAACTTTGTGTAGAAATGTTGTATAATATGTACACGCTAAAATTTTTGGAGTTAAATTTAATTCCAGAAAACGAGTTTTTCTTAGAGTTGAATATAACTCTAATTACAATTAATTTTAACACTACATAGAGTTAATATTTTAACTCTAAGTAGAGTTAATATTCAGAGTTATATATTAATTTTACTAATATTTAAATAAACTGTTTTTTTAGTAATTAACTATAAATAGTTTAATTATAACAGTCTTTTGTTATAATAGCTGCACCTTCATGTTCAATTAATCATTCAGAATGGTCATGATATGATAGTATTTGTTTAAAATGTTTAAAAAAATTATTAATCTTCCGGAGGTAAGTAAAAGAATCTTTATATGCATATATATATGTAAATATTTAAGTATTTAAAATAAAATGATAGACCAAAAATTATACATTTGTGTTTACTGTAATATAACCTAAAAAAGAGAGCACTATATGAAATATTGCACATTCTTCTTTCAAGAAACTCACAATAGCTGTCATGAGTTTGCACAATATTTATTAAAAAATAGAATAAGTAATGATATTGTAGCAAAATTAAGAGGTAAGCTAAATAAAATTAATTAGTTAAGTTACATATGTTTTATGTACAAATATGATAAATTATGAAATTTAATGCATGATGTACAAAAGCATTTATGAGTATATGTTGCGTTTAATACTTGAACAAAAATTCGTAATAATCCAACTTGTAATTTAAAATTAGTTTTGAGATTCTTATTAAGTATATCATAACATATATCAGTTTACGTACTCCTTAAACTGGTATTTGCTAAGTATGAACAATTATTTTAATGTTTTGGCCTATTCGTACTTACATTTTAAGAATTAAATAATGGTACGCTTATGAGTACATTGTGCCAAATACATGTAGTGACCAAGTTTGTAATTTAAAATTAGTTTTAGAATTCTTTTTAAGATATCATCACTATATCATTTTATGTATTCCTTAAAGTGGTTTTGAGTACGAACAAATATTTTGATGTGTTATACTTACAAGGAGAGGCCACACCGTCTGGAAAACGGATCCTTACCAAACTCTAGGATATAATTTCTACTATATAATCATGCAGAAAGCCGGAGTTTTAGTGTCCAATGCCCATTTTTACGATAGATATAAGCAAATAATGAAAAATCTCGCGGAAAAAGCCGTTCAGCTTGATAATTGGGAAACAACTAAAGATGTATATTCAAACCAAGTTTTAAAAAAAAGCTGAGATCAAGTAGATACGTTTTCAAAAAAATGAAACTTAAATATCTTAATATGGTCAAAAGTTATGGGAAAAATAAGAATTAGACAAACCCAAGTGAAAATAATTTATAAATTTTTTATAAAATTTTTATAAAATATTATAAAAAAAATTGGTCATATAAAAATTGTATAAAAAAACATTTTATAAAATTTTTATAAAAAATATATAGAAGGACTATTTAAAAACTAAATTAAACGTTTTAAATGAGCTGCACCATCCTGCAGTAACGGATAAAAACATTTAGATGACACGACCAAGAGGTTATGGACACCAAAAAAATTAGTATTTTAGCGCGACGAAGAATTACTGCTGCCACCGACGATATTGATAAAAAAATCCACAGTTCCTCCTTCGATTTGGCTGAAAGTTTTGCTTTTTTCACGCCTTTTTGCTTTTTTCAAAATTGTTGCATCCGGCGAACTCTTTAACATCGACTTGGACATCGTGAAGGTTAGACGGGGTCTGACCAAATGTTTTGTTCTGTGGTTGTCAAGTCAATATTCGACTTTTTCATTAGCAACCAAAGTTAAATAGTCCTTCTATATATTTTTATAAAAATTTTATAAAATGTTTTTTTATACAATTTTTATATGACCAATTTTTTATAAAAACTATATAAAATGTATTTTATAAAAATTTTATAAAAAATTTATAAATTATTTTCACTTGGGAAAGTTTTATCGAAAATTTAAATTTAATGATTTTTTTAGGCCAAAATTTCGTCTAATTCTTATTTCTCCCATAACTTTTGACCATATTAAAATATTTGAGCTTCCTTTTTTCAAAACGTATCTACTCGATCTCATCTTTCTTTTAAAATTTTGTTTATATGTACATCTTTAATTGTTTTCGAGTTATAAGCGTTCAAATTTAAGGGTTTTTTCGCCGAAATTTTTCATCGTTTCTTATATCTATCGTAAGAAAAGGCATTGGACACTAAAACTCCGGCATTCTTTATATTTTTATAGCAGAAACAATATCCTAGAGTTTGGTAAAGATCCGTTTCCCAGAGGATGTGACCTCTCCTTGTTAGTAAAGTTATTTTATAATTTTCCTACAAGTTTATTATAATAATTCATTTGAGCAAAATCTTATTAACTTTGACCTATTCGCTTAAATTTTCTCTCATTACGATATGTTACGTTTAAAACCACTCAATATTCTTTTTGAAAATAATTTTAAATTCATAATTATGATTAATTAAAAATAATTTAGCATGTGTCAAAAAGTTTAAAAAATGTAATTACATTATAAAAATGAAATAAGGATATGTTTATGAATAACTCTTGTTAAATAATTGTTATGACCAATTAAGCATGTAATTTTAGTTTTGGGTTTTTTAAATATATCATTATTTTATTAGTTTATGTAACCAATTGCCATATAAAAATATTATAGATTAAATATGTATGTTATTTATTATGAAAAAATTATTATATTATATTGATAAAATATAACATTTGCTATTCTTATTGCGTTCATGTTGTTTAAACCATTATAATTTGGTGCAATCTTATATAATTTTTTTAATAACATTTTATTTCTTCAAATTTATTGAGACATTACTAGAATATTATTAATAATGCTTTTATTAAAAACATTAATCCTATTAGATAGGAAATTTTTTATAAAATAAAGAATATTACCATTAATGCCGAGTTCGTGCAAAGTTTTTTTAATACGAAACCTCCACAAAACATGTCATAGGATTTTTCAATGTCTAGACTAGCTAGAAGAAAATACATTTTATTATGGAACGCTTGTTCGATAACAGATTTTAAAGCTGCAAATCAGTGCAATTGTCGAATGGTTGTTCTTGAAGCCGTTTTGATTGTTAGAAATAAGGTTCTTTATATCTAACAAGGAGAGCATCTCATGTTTGGAAAACGGATCGTGCCCAGCTTGTAGGATATGTCGAAAGCCAGAGCCGCAGACCCTAACAATCGTTTTTTCAAAAGTAATACGCTATTAAAGCAAAATTTTTAAAAAATATAGAGACTTCACTTCAAATGCATGTAACTTCTAACCTATCAAATATTGACATTCAAACCAAAGTTTAACGAAAAGCTGAGATAAAATAGATATAATTTAGAAAAAAGACGCTTTAATTCGTTGAAATAGAGCAAAGTTATAGCCGAATTAAGAATTAAAAGCAATTTTAAACAAAAATTGGGCATTACAAATTTTATTGATTTGTTTGGAATAATCTAAGTCTTTGAAGTTTATTTCTTGTAAACATACGGTTTTAGTTCTCGTATCATTAATTAGTTTTTTTAACATGAGGTAATTGTTATGGCAACCACTCATATTCCATTGTATAATTGTGTTTTTCATAATAATTATTCATGTATAGACGAGAATTCCTCGGTAGAGGAGTATTCTATCGATTTTGATTTTTTTGTCTTTTAATAATACGGGTAAAGGTGGATTTAATGTATCTGTCATTTAGCAGAGGATAAAGCTTAGAAATATTAATGCCTCTATATCCTGAGTGTAGTTGTTGGCTGTTTGTTGAGTGTTCTTGGACCCTTTCATGTTTTCTATGAGACTTTTAAATTCTAAATAGTTGAGTATTTCCTTACCTTGTTCTAGATTAAGTCTGACCGATTCCAATAATTTGTCTAGAGATTTGCTTACTTGTAGCATTTTACTTCTTTATTTTTATTATCTTTACTTTTTACTTTAAAATGTTACCGTGTTATTATCTTCTGTTGATATGGAAGAATCTTGAAGAGCTTGGCTAAGTAAAGGTTCTATGATTTCTTGAGAGAAGAAACTAGAGCTTATGGAGGTTGTACCGACTTGCGTTATTCCACGTTTTTTGTCATTATTCGATAGGTTTACAATGTTGTCTATCTGAGAAGGGGAGAGACTGTGATAAACTGTTGTCAGGTTGAGAACGTACTGCCAGTGGTAATATGGGGAATTGTTCGGCGTCTGATACTTTGCAATTTTTGGTCAGGATGATCTTCACCTTCGCAGATAAAGCACTTAAGTACATCCGTTGATACAAATATGGTATACGAAGAATCTTCGAAAGTAATGTGCAAGTTTTCCGGAATTTTTTTTCGTATCATCTGGCTGGACGTAAATTTGTCTTGTATAAGAACGTGACTATAATCTGTGCTAGGAAAACTAGCTTTAATAAAGCTTATTGAGGAGCCACGGCGAACGTTTAGTTAGTCTATACGTACTCTTCCAATACAAAGTATGGAATTAAAAGAGAAACATTGGACAAAATAATTCTTTGGTGTCTAGCACGTAGGGCTCCTACTTGTATTGGTATTTCATTGACCAAAATAAATTTGTTTTCATTGATACATTTTTCATTGATTTCCTTACTTGCTAGGAATATACTAATTCTATTATTGGAGATTTTTGAAGCAAACAAAATATTACAAGTTTTGACAATTTTTCTACAGCCATTACATAATCACAGAGTTGGAAATACTCTTTACAGTCAAGTAAAAGACCTTGATCTTTTTTAGAAAATGCAAATTTTTCTTGATTATTGATAACTTTGAATCTTTGTGAAACTGAACTATAGGATACTTTAAAACTTGATTGTCTTGAATTGAAATTGATTTCATGATTTATCCCATCCTGGGATGAAACCTCTACTTCGTTCATAGTGATGCAACTAACGGTCGCACACATCTAACATGCAGACCGGTAAGAATTACGCACTCGTAGAACGTATACACTTATGGAATTTCACTAAACCAATGAATAATATACATATTTTGATTCTCGAGAGATATTAGAAACACGTCTAATCACCACAACGGCTCTAACGAGGCTCTTTAAATATTTATAATTCACTGTTATTAATTTATAGCATATTTACACTGAGTTGTATTTTTATCTACTTGTTTAAATTTTATTACATGTTCAATATATTATGGTATTATATATGAATGAAAATATTAATAATAGTAAATGACACGGTATAAAATTATTTTTTTCGCTTGAATTCTATTTAAAAAAAAGTTGCATTAAGTTTATAATAATTTAATTATACTTATATTTATAGTATTAGGTTAAGTAATGTTTGAAAAATATATAATCACAGATATACATATGGGGTATTCCACGTGAAGTGGTCCGATCAAAATTTTAAAATGCCCCAAATTTTGGGTACACATTGCAAATGTTTTTCAGAATACAGAAAAAAATTTTTAGGTACTGGAATTTATTAGTTCAAAAGTTATTCTAACCTCAAAAAGTGAACTTTTTCCAGTTTTTTTCAACACCAGCTGGGTTCATCGCTATTTAACTCAAAATCTATCAACTTTTACTATAGAACATTATATGTAACATTCGTTGCTAATTATGTCTAGAATTTATCCTTCTGGGTTAGAATTTCTAATTTCAAGGTAAATGTTAGATAAACTACATGTCAATATTCAACTTGAAAAAAATCTAACTTCGCCACAATTGATTTTTTTATCCAAAAGTCCAAAAGAAAGCTTGGAGCAATACCTTTCAAATGATCTGTAGAATTTTTATGGCCTTCAATTCTGTAAAAAGTTATGATAATTTAAAGAAAGACAAAAAATTCACAAAAATTAACATGGTATTTCCCATTTAAATTTTTTAAAAAATTTCGTCTTTCTTTAAATTATCATAACTTTTTACAGAATTGAAGGCCATAAAAATGCTACAGATCATTTGAAAGGTATTGCTCCAAGCTTTCTTTTGAACTTTTGGATAAAAAAATCAGATGTGGCGAAGTTAGTTTTTTTTAAGTTGAATGTTGACATGTAGTTTATTTATCATTAACCTTGAGATTGGAAATTCTAACCCAGAAGGATAAATTCTAGACATAATTAGCAACGAATGTTACATATAATGTTCTATAGTAAAAGTTGATAGATTTTGAGTTAAATAGCGATGAACCCAGCTGGTGTTGATAAAAACTGGAAAAAGTTCACTTTTTGAGGTTAGAATAACTTTTGAGCTAATAAATTCCAGTTCCTAAAAATTTTTTTCTGTATTCTGAAAAACATTTGCAATGTGTACCCAAAATTTGGGGCATTTTAAAATTTTGATCGGACCACTTCACGTGGAATACCCCATATATATTTGTTTCAGGAATTCAATAATATATTTTGTTATTGAAGTATTTAAAGAAATCTATTTTACCTGCATTCATTTTACACTTTACTTTGATATAATGTTTGATTCCACATGTTAATTTTCATTAACTTTTATATATAGTCCAGAAGTCTATAATAAAGAATAAAGTATTTTTGTAAAAGTCCGAAAAAATCTCATGTAGCTCCACATTGACTTTTTTGATAGGGAGGTATACAAAATATTTCTCAAAAAGTTGCTAATAAAAGTAGAAATGTCAGTACACAAGGTATTATTATTCAGTCACATACTATTTATTATCATATGAAATTAATACATGTTCAATTATTGTCTATTTCTAGTGAATATGTTTATACATAAAAAAACGTTTCCTTAGTAAGAGGAAAAAGGAGTTCATTACAATCGAACGAAATATTTTAGTTTACAAGGAAAGAGCAGGTACAGCAGAAGCTTCGTATAATTAATTCAAGTTAATAAAGTTGTATAGAAATAGTAATAATCAATTTGAGTAAAATGCAATAATAGTGCGTTTAACTGATTATTTGTCCCAGTACCCTGGTAAATTTTGCAAGCATACAGTTATCCGACAGATATTAATTTAAATAATATTAACTTTTTATTTAAATAATAAAATATGTTTTCCTTTTGAAAAATTAGTGTTTTACTAAATATTATAAAAAATTATATAAATATTATAAAAGTCTTCAAATTTCTAAAAGTGTCTTTAACATGTAAATAATTAATTATTCACTAGTTTTACGCCTATATATTCTTCCTTATGTTTTAAAGCATAATGCCGTTTAAGGGTATCAATTCTTACAAATGCACAATTGCACTTTAGAGGTTCTTGATTTTTGTGCGTGAAATAATGTTGCTTCAAATTATGTTTTGAACTATAAATTGTGCTACTCACATTGCATAAAACTATTGAAAAATGCAATATCTTACATTAACTATGTTCAAATCAAAATGTTTATTGCGTAACATATATCAATTGTATCTTAATGTACTATTTTGAAGAGATTAGGGACAATGACTGATTTCCGTAAACTTGATTTATATAATAACAAAATAATACATTACGAGACAAGGGCGTGATTCATTTTTTTAAACATCGTAAGCGAAAACAATTATCTTTAAGGTTATTATAAAATATTATGTACACGAAGTTGTAAAAAAGATTAAGTATAATTTATAAGAATAATATTTACACGCAAAATCTATGTTTTTCAAGTGGTTTACTTGAATATGAACTGCAATTCTGCATTTTCTATATTAAACATTATTTAGCAATAATCGCAAATTAAATCATTTTCTTGGTTATGGAGTACTAAATGTGCATCTACTTACACTTTTCTTATGAAACATTTTTGGCATTTAGTACATTTATTACGCTTTATTGGATTGTGTGTTTTTATTTGTTGATTTAAACTTCTGTTTTATTTCAGTTGCTTATCACACTAATTTAATAAATAAATAAATAAATTAAATACGTAACATTTCAATAAATATTTTAAAACATAAATTTATAATTGTGATCAAGCAGCTACTTAGGAATTCGCATACAAAATCGTCCTTTTAGTGGAAGAGGCTTTTTAAACATTTTCTTAGTAATTGTCTTTAGTATAATAAATGTCTCAAGTATAATAATTAATGTATCCTATATCCTACTAAAATACCGCTTAAGTATCACGATTTTTTTGTGAAAATCTTTACCATGTTGAGCGTTTGACGTTGATCTGATAGATAAAATCTAAAGAGGTTATATATTGATAACAAACGTAGCGCGCGTTGATCATCTAGTTATTTCTACAATATTACAAAACAAAGTGAAGTTGTCAATGTAATGTATCGACTAAGTTTGATTACTCAGAAAGAATTAAATCGATTATGATAAGCTTTTAGTGACATTTCTACTTAATTAATGTACTCTATTGTTGGTGAGTTAAAAAAAATGTTTCCTCTTATGCTTAATAGATGTGAATGTGAGTCTTATTCAAACCCTTGAACCGAGAAGAAGAGACGGATACGGAGAAAATCAGTGTAAACTGTAAACACCACCGCTCAATTGGAAATTACCGATTAGTGATTAGCTACTGTATATATTAAAATATTTAAAACTATAATTTACA
Organism: Theocolax elegans; assembly: GCA_026168455.1. Taxonomy (NCBI): domain Eukaryota; kingdom Metazoa; phylum Arthropoda; class Insecta; order Hymenoptera; family Cerocephalidae; genus Theocolax; species Theocolax elegans. The sequence continues at coordinate 34,003,349 of CM047430.1, read as the reverse complement.
TGAGCAAATCGTTTAAAAAACTCTATAACAAAATGCTTGCTTTGAATAGTACGTATGATTTTTCGCAAAATTTTTTATCACTAAATGATCGAGATTTTCTTGCAGCCGCAAGTATCAATTTCACACCAAATCATTATCGACGAAAAGTGATTATTATTTTTTTATTAATTTAAAATTAATTATTCAAAAAAAACCACTCTGTCAGCTTCTTCTATGTTACTTAAACTATTTTATTATAATTTTAAAAGTAGATCCCTGTAATTTGGCTATCACTTCTCCTTAACATTAGGCCGTACATTAAAAATAATATGCGTGTTGTAATTTCAAACATTAGTCCTGTGATTTCCAATGAAATAGTATTCGAAGCTTTAAAAAAAGCCAACATTATTCCGATTTCTCAAATAAGTCATATTAGAGCTGAATTTCACAAAACGGGCCGCTCGTATACTATTTCATATAGAAGACAAATGTATATAAGTCCACAGAATGAATCTAAACTTCCAGAATCAATTCAAATAAATTACGAGAAACTTATTGAAAATACTTAAGTACAGATACCACACTTTGCTTTGTTTGCAAACAAAAAGAACACGTTGCCAAACTCTGCCCACAATCCAGGGAAAGCTCCATCCCCTCTCAAATATCTACAAACCGCGGTCAATCAACATCACAACTTAACGAACTAGAGATTGGAAATTACCATACCGACATTCCTCGCACACCGATAGACAATATTATCACTAAAATCAAAAGAACATCTCCATCCAGCATCTTGGACGAGACAAGTCCTAACACATGACAATACTGAAACAACATCTCAGATTGACAATGAAACAACGGAAAAAATAATTTTTTCGGAACCTGACAATAACGTTACCTTCGCAAAGCCAATGAAAAAAGAAGGAAACCCAATTTAAGCACCATACAAATAGAATCCATAAGTGAAAAAGAATAAGAACTTGAAGAAAACTTACAGAACATGAAACAACTAATCGAAACAATTACAGCTAAATACGGATTAAAAAAAAAATAAAACTACAGAACGAAATATACACGAAATCAGATAATTCTATCACACATTAAAAAAGATAAAAAATAATGTTTTTAAATGGAACAAATGAAATAGCAGATCTTACTATCTTATACTGAAACGCAAGAAGCATTTTTAAGAAAATTGAATAAATACAAAGTATTCTACATAAAATAGATGTGTGTGTATGTATTGACGTTATTTTATCTAATATAGTAAAAAATGAAAACAATCTAATAGTAGGTGACTTTAATGTTCATCACCCAGCATAGAATTGCAAGAAATTGATAAAAATGCTGAAAATTTTTATAATAAGATATAGAAAAATATAAACTTTTTATACATGATCACGATACACTTACTCACTGATAAAACATTCTCATGTAACATTGATTTAATACTTTCTACCAACAACATTGCAGATAAAATTGACACACATATAATCAATGAAGCCTGGAGCTCGGACCTTTGTCCAAAATTTATAAATGTCAGTAGAAAAATACCTGTATTAACAAAAATCGTATAAAATTCGATCTAAAAGAACTAACTGGGAACACTTTTCTAACCATTTAGATCACCAAGTAAAAAATACGATTTCTTAACGGATTTAATAAGTATAACGCTGTAGATCATAGTGTAAAAAAACTGTAAGGCCTAATATACATAGAAACCCAGTGACATGGTGAGACGGCCAATGTCGAGAAGCTAAAATATTACAGAATGCTGAATGAAGTGCACAAAATGTGGCACTTATCAAAAAAACTATTTGATTATTTAGAATACTTAAAGTACTGCTCTGAGGCTAAAAGTCTATTTAAAACAAAAGAACATGATAACATTAAAATTTTGCGGAAACTATAAACATTAAAAGAGACGGACAATACGTTTGGTCATCGTGTAAAATATTTAAAAACAAGTGAATAAAAATCTCACCATAACACCATACAAAAAAACTTTTCGATAGAAATACTACTTTTTGTCAATTTTAATAGTTTGAAGTTGGTAAATTAAAAATTTTCAAACTTTGTGTTCAAATTTACTGACAAAAAACCTAAAAAATATTTGTTTTTTCGCGGTAAATAGACATACTTTATATTTTGATATAAAGCCGTAAAATGCGATTATATACACTAATGTGCTTTAAAACATCGAATTTTTGCAGACGATATCAAAAACTGCGAGTACAAATTTTAAATTTTGAAAAAAGAATATTAAATTTACTTTAAATTTTACGATGTGGTTTTCACTATCTATTGTTAAATTAGTAAATTGTCGATTGTTAGGCTCAATAATAAATAAATCCAATTTATTTATTTAAGTTCACAACGTTTCGTCTGCCAGGTTTGCAGACCTCTTCAGGTGCTCAATATTGAATATAATGTTACAGCCCAAGTGAGCTTCGTCATTTTCGATAATGCGTAGCTGCAACTCGACTATTGTGCTTGCATATTTCTTCATTATTCCACGTGGGCCGAGCCATCGCAGGTTTAATATTTTGTTTTATAATAAAATTACTGTATATTTGTATGTATTTAAACTATAACTGAAATTGATTATTAAATTTTTTTGTTGTTATTACTAATACTTTTTTTATTTAGCTCATAATACTTTACTGTAGTTTAATAAAACTAGGAAATAATAATTATTAAAGTATCTACCAACATTTAATTTAATATAGTATATTAATTACTATAGTAATTACGTCAGTACTTATTAAAGCTCACTGCGACGGGAGCTCTGAAACACCCGGTATATATATATATATATATATATATATATATATATATATATATATATATATATATATACATGAAAATTACTTTAGTCCCTATTTTTAAGGCGTAAAGACGCAAAATTCGTGTACGTGTTACAAAAAATTTTTTGCATCCACATCATTTGGATAAAGGTTATTTTATTTGACAGCAATGACACTTTAATGTCTTTTTTATATATCAATTACATTTTCCTGATATTATAATTCTTAGACTCCATGCATATGCTCAAAAAAAATGTACGTCATAACTAAAACTTTGTTGGTTACTATTTTTGTATTGTCAGCAACGTGAATATGAAGATTAAAAAGTAAGTCCGGGGACTGTAGAGTGACTGCCGGGAGTAAAAAATATTTTTACTCCTTAGGGAATAAAATCCAATTTTACACCCTCGATTGAAGTCAATAAAGTGGACTTTTTGGATAATATATGGATGACAAAATATTTATGGAACCGTAATTAAAGAAATTGTAAAATTATAAGTACTTTTAAAATAGTAGAATTACAAAAGTATTTGAAATATTATAAAGTTAATAATTGAATTTATAATTAATTCTGATGTACGAAAATTTTAGTAAAAGACATGTAGTTTTAAATGTTGCAGTTGTTTCTACATATATTCATTGAATATCATTATCTGAGAAAATCTAACCGAGATCTAAAATACCTAGAATGATTAATCATTCTGATGTTCTTAACATTGTTTTTTAACGATACATATACACTGTAACAACCGACGCACTGAAATATCACAAACATACCGATTAAATAAAGTAACGTAGTGTAGTTGTAGTCGCAACATATCAAATATTATCACGGGATTTATTAAATATCGGTTCTCGTTTACAAGAAAAGTAATTTTAGATATTCTAGTTATCGCTTTCCAAGTATAATGTACGAAAAATCGATTTTCGATCGATTGTACTAACAAAATTTGCAAATCACATTGTTTCGGAAAATGACCATGTGTGGTAAATTTGTTTTAAATCAGTTAGTTAAAATATGTTTTCATTTATACGGAGGGTAATAAATTTCTATAACACGAAAGTCATTTTAAAGTTATAATAGATTCATTGCAGTCCGACAACTCTCGCAGACAATACATATGCATATTTTGTCCATGCAGTACTTGACACGTGCGTCCTTTAAATAACTTTATTTAAATAAATAATGGTGTAACAATAGTTGGTAAAATTATACTAGTGCGTTTCCTTGCAACCGAATGAATTGACACTAATAAGAAATTCATGCAATTAGGAATGAAATATAACGTTTACCGTGTTCCCGAATCCAACAGGCACGACATTTCCGTGCCACTATAATCATTACCAGTATTGTTCCGCTTGGTGCAGCCTCTTTGTGCGATCGCGGTGCAACGCTCAGGCGGAAGTCCGCAAGGGATCTGTCTGGAAAATCTAAAAACGTCATTTTGACGCGCACGAGGAGAGTCTATTGTCGAGCTCCAAGGGGATTTTCTCTCTCTTCGGTAAACATATATACATATACATATATACGATTCACTCACTCGGTTTTTTTGGTTGTTGCGTGCTTTGATGCTGGAGATTAAAGCCTCCGCGTTTTCTTCGAGTACTCTGAGTCCTGGGTGCATGGTTTTACTAAATAAAGATTCCTAGAGCTCTCCTTTTTCTTTTGCGTTGTGTAATGCCATAAGCTTTGCGTCAAAAGCACTTATACAATGGGTATTTTTGACTTTCCTTTTTTTTTTTCCAAAGGGCCCCGACATTTGTTCGCTCGTATGGATTAGCGCCGGTAGGTTTTGAGTCTTATGTACGCTCAACTGCTAGTCGGAGCCCAGATTTGTATTGTCCTCCTGTGTAATTTTAAACATCGAACGACGATTATACATTTGATATTAAGTTTTAATATCTGTCGGCTAATAACTGGCCACCCCTCAAAATGTATAGACGAGTCTATCGTACTTCAATGCAATAAGGTTATTTGCCCGGAACTTTCAAACAACAGCTTATACGAAAAATATGCTTAAAAAACGCGTGGTTTCGAAAATAAAACTAAATTTAAGAAATTTATGGAATATCAGCGATAAATGTAAAATAAAATATGCGAGGAAGGTATTTTTTTTATCTAGAAATTACATCCATAAATTCCATCTTTATCGATAAAATTTAACTCCAATTTTAAAACAACGCTCGGTAGCCCTGCGTGGTTATGACGCATAATATTTATGCGTCATAACACACTTGTAGCACGATTTTTTTTACGCGTGCATGCGTCATATCGTGTGTATATGGTCGTTACTAATTAATTACAAAAATTTCTATTGGCAAAATTTAGTAATTATATACACGGTTATAAGGGATAATTAATAATTTATAATATAATCCAAAATATACTAATTATTATATTAACTTATTACTGCTCTATAATATAATTTCCAGTATTTCGTATATAAATTTATCATATTATTACTTAATATTGTCAAACGCAATAACGTATATTCAATTATTTAAAAATATGTGAAGATTTTTTTGAATACCAAATAAAAAAATATGCGTATTTTTGATATTCAAAAAAGGAATGAACTTTTCATTTTTCAATTTTAAATATTATAAACGTGGATAAAGAATTTTCTTGATAATTTCAATAATATTTTCATTAGTCAAAGGTTAACAGTATATCTATTTTGTTTTTGTACATACACAGCGACGATAAATTCTAATAAAATTGTTACAATATTTCTTTGCATTGGTTATATACTGTTTCTTACAACTGTAACATTAGTAATGCAATATTATGTATTATACCGTGGAGTTTGCACGAGTGGTGCGAAGAAAGGAAAAATTTGCCACCGTAAAGAGGTAGTATCACGTACGTTGTACCGCGTGATGTTTATTGCAGCAGGAGCAGGAGCAGGAGCAGGAGCAGCGGTCGCCACAGCAACATCAGCGCACTCCCAATAATTATGCTGTCAGTGAAGTTAATACCTAATTAATCAATTAAACCTCGAGACGACGAAGAAAGAAAACTATTATTAACCTCCAGTTGATTATGAATGAGGAAATTAAACCGCTTGATACGTATCCGCGATGTATATTCGTTTAGTAAATAGATCGAGTATATATACGCCAAATGAAAATAATGATATCGTCGACGTCCTCGAGAATGGGAGTTAGAGGATACAACCACCACGTGCAAGTTGTTACCCGTATATTTAACATATCAAATAAGAACGGATAAAACAATTCAAGCTTGCACTCGTATAGATCCGTATCAGTTTATCGAGTACATAAAGAATCCAAGTAGCTCAGACGCGTCAGAACTCGCGCAACAAGGACATTACTCTCGGCACCTCGAAGACGGCAACCTCGGATGTGTGTGCACTCTCCTATAGGTAGTCGTCTCCATGTGTGTATGTGAGACCTGTATATACATACACAGCGTTTATTGCTTCGCATTGCGCTGCAGCGAAAATAGCGTCGCCTGCGCTCATTAAACCTCACCCTGGTAACTGTCTATATACGTGTACACGCGCATTCCCGGGATACCGTAATTTAAATTTGAATTTCATAATTTATCCTCGGATTGCAAAAATATTACACCAAGGGGAAAGACAGAAAGAGAGAGAGAGAGAGAGAGAGAGAGAGAGAGAGAGAGAGAGTGAAGGCTCTCTTCCGTTCCTCCATTACTTTCGACCGTCTCTACTTCGGATTTCATTATAAAGTTATTCATACCAGAGAACGGGTCCAGTTAAACTCGAGCGAAAGAAACCGATTCGAACCTCATTTTTAACCTCCTTTTGTATCCCCCACCTTATCAATTAATCCGAAAGCTCGAGCGCGCAGATTCGATTGAATCTCCCCCTTCCACGGGGTAAAGTAGTGGAAAAGCCCAGAGAGAAGCAATCTATGCGCTCGTTATTCAAGCCGACAATGAGCCTGAACTTCTAAGGAAAAAGGTACGATATAGCGTTTCGAACGTGAAAAAAATCGGTCGAGAAGGATGGAGCACGGCTCTCCGGGTAGAAAGAGAGGAAGAAGGTGGAATCGTTACGCGGCTGTTACGCCAAGAAGTTTCGGAGAGAAAGAGGCGCGCGAGGGCTCGAGCTCGAGCTCCCAAATCGATAAATACTAGAAGAAAGGGTGAGAGAGTAAGAGAGAGTGAGAGAGAGAGAGAGAGAGAGAGAGAGAGCAAGAAGGAGACACGAATACCCATATAGCGGACGAGTAGGAAAACTGTTCGGTTTGGCCCGGCGAATCGAACCGACTCCGTTGGTCAATTCATCTAACCTGTCGTTCGTGATCCGCCAATGTGTGGCCTCGTCTATTCATGTGCACACTTTTGCGGAGGGTACACCTGACCCTGTGTTGGTACAAACTTATCGGCTACACTAACACCGATATCTCCATCTATATATGTTTATACTTTTTCTCCGCGTTTTCCTACTTGTGTTCTTTTTTTCTTTTTTTTTTCCTTTTTTGCTTCCTCTCGTCCTTTTGCTCTCCCTCGTGCGCGAATGTTCGCGAAGTAAGTTGAAACTCTGCAGCGCGTAAAGGGACATGAAGAGGTCGACCGCTATCGAAGCATGCCGGGGTTCGAAACACTGAAAAGACGAAGACAAAATTGTTTCGTGGCTGAGGTTCCTACGAGCTTGGAACATCGATCGTTTATATCTTTCGCGGATGAAACGGAAAGAAAAATACCTCGAGGGCCGATTGTTACTTATGTATTTTCACGGCGCGTCGAGGGGATTTTATTTTCTTGACTTGTTGGTTTTTTCTTCCTACCTAGAGACTATCGTTCTTCGCTTCTCTTCTACTTGATTCAGGGATGATAAATTCACCCTGCATCTTTAAGATCTAAAACGTAGTTACTCGATCGTTTTATTACGATGGATTACTCCTCGACATTATTTATTTTATGCTATTTCATAATGCATATAACATTTCAAATTTATCATTTCATTTATTCTATTTCGTTACTTGAATTCGAGTTTGGAAAGTTATTTTAAGTAAATCCACGTTGAATATCGCATCAAATCTTAAGATACAAGATTTGAATAAATTACAAAACTTAATTATCTTATTTTATTGTTATTTCGTAATTGATCAAATAATAGTTCCCATCTAAGTTATAAGAATCATCTTTTCATTAAATCATAAAACGTATATACGAAAGTCAGACATTTACTGCGTTCCTCCAAAAAGTACAAATAATTTTTTTTGGCGTACGATTCAGCATTTGAATATACGGCGAACTTTATAATTATCACGCAATTATTGTTGTAGGTTCAATTAAAATTAATTTATATTAAGATTCACTATTAAATTACGTTATCCAGCAAAATTTGTTTTATTAATACAATTAAAGAGATAGTTAAATTAATATAAATTAATACTGTATTTGTAAGATATAATTATATTTAGCAAAAGTTTTCCTTATTAGAATTATATAAAATTAATAGAATGAATTCCCGTGATGCGAGTAAGTTTAGGAAAGGTCACCCCGAGTAAAGTATCAGCATAAGGGTAAAACGAATTATCTTCGGCTCGAAGGATCAGATATTCAATAAAATTTGCTGAAATAATTCAATTGAATAATATAATATTTAATTTTTTAAATTTATAACTTTGCATAAATTAATAAAAGTTAAAAATTGGAAAAGCTGCAACTGTATATAATTAACTCGTTGGAATTTTATGAAGTATAACACTTATTTTTTAACGCAGTGCGTAGAAATGTCGCTGGAATCTCTGTTGTGGTTTATAGTAGCTAAATGTAATTTTCTAGCCCATTTACCTACGCCGAGTACTGAAACACAATTTTTCTAGTACTCCGAATAAAATGGTGCATTCATGCACTGCGCAGCTAAAATGGCATAGAAAAAGAGGTTAAGGCTGCTCGCCGGTTGAACAAGTAGAAAAAAAGAACTAGTGGCAGATGGAAAATTGTGAGAGGGAAAATAGAATTCTCGAAAAGAGAGGGTGGAGGAGAAGGAGGAGGGAGTTTTTAAGGAAATGAGAAATAATGACATCGCAATTTTCATAATTGACGTGCTCGGCTCTCCGAGCAAAAATGCATGAAATTATTCTCACTTCAAAATTTTTATGTCGTGTATAATAACTTTTGCACTCTCAGCATACCGAATACGATAAAAAAAGTTTTCTTTTAATTTTATCATAATTATAATCAAACAAAAATTATGTATTTAGGTTTATAAATACGTGACTTTTTTATTTTGTCGCATCGATATTCTTAAAAATCAATTAAATACATATTAGACACCAAAATTGGTCGCTTTTTATATCATTTGTAAACATAAGAATGAGTTTCTCAAAAATCTTAAAAGTCAGGATTTCAGGCACGTTATACAGTAAACCAAAATTTTTCAAGATTTTTATTAGGATTTTTTAATCGAAAGTGTGTATTTTGATTAAAGGGACAAGCCTGGGTTAAAATTGAAAAAACAATATTCAATTTTAACGCTTCATAATTTCTTTTATAACAATGGAAAACAGTTCTTAATTTTTCGAATAAATAAGATTATTATTAACTTTTATTTAAAATTTTTTTCATTGAACATAATTTCAGAATTTTTAAAATAATTTAGTAAGAATAATTTTTTATTACAATTTTAATACAGTCTGCTCCACTCAAGTGGATTAAAATCATATTTAAAAGTAACTGTTAAATTTTCATCCTATTCGATAAAATGATGCCTGAGATATCGTGCGGTAAGTTCATCATGGAAAAAAATCAGAGAGGAGTCTCATAATTAATAAAAATAGTTATGTTACATATAAATTGGCCAAAAATTTTAAAATAAAAGGTAATAATAATATAATTTGTTTAAAAAATTAAGAAATGTCTTCAATTGTTATAAAAAAATAATAATCGTTAAAATTGAGTAGTTTTTTTCAATTTTAACCCAGCTTGTCCCCTTAATAATCAATGACCAAAAATTGTTTAATCAATTAATCTAAAAAAATTATTTTTCTATCAACTTCAAAACGTCACACCCTTTATCAAATGAATTTTTTCAGATTTTAAATTCAATATTGTGGATATAATTTTCGCGTTGAAAAGTGTCGACCTCCTTAAAAAGATAATTTAAATTACGTTGACAGGTTTTAAACTGTTAGGATAAAGCAATATGTATAAATCACCAAATACCTACTCTAAATATTAATTTTCTTTCATTATTATGTACCAGGCACACACGTATGTATGTGCATGTACATGTGTATGTTTATGTAAACGTTATAGAAATGAACTTTGCACAATTACCAATTAATTAAAATACTTTAATTACTGTTTTAATAACTTTAACGCACAGAAACAGTGCGACATGCAGGTGATTAAAAAATTTGGAAATGAACAGTGACTAAGTAGAATTTGAATTGGATATTATGTAAGGTTAATTTCAAATTTTTTCAAAGTCAATTGCAATCAATTAGTGTAAAATGCGCGATATCAACAAAACAAGGTACTTTATTTTCGTTACAGTTCCATCTGGACAACCGGCTGCGTTTCATTAAAACGTTGCTCGACAAAAACACATTTTTATCAATTTAACTATATATGTATATAACGGCCATACCACGGTATATTCGTTCGAGGTTTATTATTTACAATGTTTTCACGCGCAACCGAGAGCTCGATCAACGCTTCTTTTAATTACCAGATTCAAAGGACGCGTAAATGGATAACTGCACGGGAAACGTAGAACTTTACGCGTGCTCGGGGCGGTTAATTATAAAATTCGACGAGGCGATTGTTTGCCAAATTGAGATGAGTAGTACACAGAGAGAGAGAGAGAGAGAGAGAGAGAGAGAGAGGGAGGGAGGGAGTAGGCTCGTCTTAAAAAGAAATATAGCGGCTATCGGGCAAATAGAACGTTCTGGAAATCAATAGCGTTGTGCAAAGTCGGTCCATTCGCGCGATGACACTACAATGGGAAAATCCAATTTTCGCGGTCATACTCTCAGCCGTTCCCCGTGTCGTTGTGTTCGTCTCGTTTCGGGGGAGTCGGGCAATAATCAAAGTGCGGTTATTCAAGCCAAGCTTTATGTATAAATCCGCGTGATTTTCTATATGCATACACATCGCGTATACACATACGTAGATGGAGAGACGCAGACACGCCGATACGTATATGTATGTAGGTGACCGGGTATCGAGCGATTCTATTCAAAGTTCCGAATAACGCGGTTAAATGTTTGCGCTGATATCGCGGCGCGCACTAGATGAGCGCGATTATGTGCGAAGCGTTAAATATCTCGGTGGTATAATCCGCGCCGTAAAAGTAATATACATGGGGATATCGCGCAGGGGCGCGTGGGAAGCTCGACGCGCGGTCTCGGGCAACTATGAGTATACATATAAGCCCGACAATCGCTTGGGCTCCCCGCTCTCTCTCTCTCTCTCTCTCTCTTTCTCTTTTTATATATATACGTGTACAAGGAACACGTGTAATACTATATCGATCGATACGATAAAAAAGACGGAAGGGAACAGCCACGCATGGATCGAGCGATTATTATTACTTTTTTGCCCCTTTTTTCCTCTCTTGCTCTTTGGCGCCGCGTAATGTGCTACCCGCGCCCGCGCTCTCGTATATACTACATACCCCTGTCTCCCTCTCTCTCTCTCTCTCTCTCTCTCCCACTCGCTCGCCCCGTAAAAATTGATATTACCTGGGAAATTTTAAAGCGATCTCGGTTTAACGATGATGTGCCTTGCGTTTTTCCATAATGAATGTTTTTACTCCGGCTACCGGCAATTTTGCGTACCTAATTACACTTATTTTTTCACCGATTATATCTTATATGTGCATTACTTTTTATCCTTCATTTCGATTTACATTTAAACGTAATGGTTTTTAGGTACGAGATTTTAATTACCAAATTTTTGCATACGGACACTCGACATTTTTTATGGTCAACTCTTTGGTATATATAGTAAAAAAAAGCACACGCATAAAAATTATATTTCAAGTTTATATAAACTGAATGGGTAAAGACAGGTATAACAAATGAAAATTACTGAAACCAGATAACACTGAGTATATCAAGCGATGTACAAAGTAATTAAATAATGAGACGTATACTGTTTTAATAAAAGAAATAAATTGATTATTATACAAGTGTATAGTTTCACGATTTAATGGACGAGACGTTTCATATATAATTGCGATTCGAGCGCTCTATAGTTCGAAACGAATTACCTAATACACGTATATATATATAAGTTCCAACATTAGACGATGGACGCGAAGAATAAGGTAGAAATTATATACAAATTATCTACTTAGAATTTGCCTGATTTGAATGTCTTATGAAGTTTAACTAAGCCAATTTAGAGCATCCTCTTGCTCTGTGATAAGGTACGTGACATCATTACAAGAGAAATTCCTGGTATTTAACTTAATCAACCACGAAATCCTACTCTAAACTAACTTGAATTCTAATGAAATTGCGGAGCGTTATAATACGATTAGGAAATTCAATTTTTCCAGACGTGTTAATGACGTTTGGGCAGGGACCCGATTATACGCAATTAAAATTATCGATTTGAAAGTCGCGCATCAACGAAATTTTCGGACGATGCGCGACTCGAGCACGGGTGCACGGCTTTCACCCCACCAACCCACGGCTCTCGCGCTCTCGACACTGCGCCCCCCCCCCGGTATCTTCCGCTAATAATGGCTCTGTTTCGCAAAATCATTTCGAATCGGATGTCAAGAACTTGTTCGGAATGCTGAATGAGAGCTAAATGCACGCGGCTCACTTGCACATCTGAATAATGAAGGGCGCTCGACTCGCCTACCGTCTATATGCATACACACACACACACACACACACACACCTTTATATATGTATATAGATTATATATATATATATCCATCTATCAATAATTAACACAATTGTGAATTCACTCATATGGCGTCCCGTTTTTGCGAATAATTTTCCGCAAATAATTTACAAATAGCATTATCTATCACTTATATCTATTTTATTCATGTACATTTTTAATGCCAATATTTTTTCGAATAGAACACATATTGTGTAATTATTTTGTAACAAGTTACGATCATTTACAAGAATTTTTCAATATAATATTACGCAATTATTATACTCGTGTAAAATGCATGGATTTGAAGCAGCAACAGTTCTTTGAAACAAGACATTAAAAGCTATTATTTCATTTGTTCGTCGTGTTACAGTTTAAATTAATTCTAACGAGACTCGGTGGCAAATGATGGTCATACTAGTTTTGCAGCTTAATAACAGTTGATTTAACATGACCTACTAATTAGAAAGGTACTTGACAACATTATGTGCAACTATTTATAAACTTAGTATCAATAAAACAATTAACATAATTAAAATAACATTATTATTTATTACTTTTGTATTTTTTAAACTTTTTACTTTCTACGAATAGGCGTGGCGATTGGATTGTTTTTGTAATATACTTTGTACATTTATTCGCTCTGGTCCGAGCCGCCGAGGGGTTCACACGTAATAAATCCGATTAGTCTATGTGATCGTCTTTTCTTATTCACCCTAAAAGGTTATGGGCCCATACCACGCGATCCGATAAAAGTTAATTGCAGACGTACCGCGATAAGAGTTTAACATTAACGTTTCATAAGTGTGCAAGTCATCGTAAATTTTTCGACAGAATGGCTGACAGCGTAACGACACGTTGCACGCGACTCTAAATGTTGTCTAGAGACAACTTCGAGATCTGGTAGATTCAAACCGTAGCACTTCCAGTTGAAAGTGACTCGTGGTCTTACGTTCCGAGCGATCGTAGCCCAATCCGAGATCGGAAAATGGACACACGCGAATCGAGAGGCAAAAACAGAATTATTCGGTGCGTATGGGTAAAACTTTAATTGGTGTATGCCTCGTAAAAGGGCCAGCCCAAAAAATTACTCTCTTAAAACGACTGACTTTTCAGGATTTATCGTGGTAGTAGAAAGAGCGAAAAGATGTGCAAGATTTTTATTCAGTCATCCCATACTGTACTGACTCCTGTAAGTTCATTCAAAAGCTATCGTTACACCATAAGGACGAACGTTTTCCAAGATGGTGAACAATCAAAATATTTAAATAATTGTCTAGCTAACCGAAAGGTTTTTACAGAAAAATCAAAACCCAAGTACAAAGTATGGGTGTGTCTCGAGCGAAGTCACAAGGAGTCGAAATGTCTTTACAAAGAAAAAGAGCAATGTGCGCCACCAAGCTCAAAGGAACTACGGTATATCAACAAAGGATGCAATTCTTGTACCGGTGCAAAAATCGAGAAGCTTTTGCTAACCCGAAAGAAGCGCCTATACAGTAGTATACTATTCGCTGCGTCTGATTAAAGGCGAGGGCGATGTTCTCGTTGTACATTGAGATAAAGGAATATTCGCGACAAATGAATATGTATTAAATATTAAAAGACCATATATTATTCGTGCATAAGACATTTTTCTCGTATCGCAATTTATACATGGTGTACAATATTATTTTCTTTAAGTGTAGTTCTCAAAGGTACTCCCTTAGTTCCGAGTGTTCGCACAAGTGTAATTTCAATCTAGAAAATAGCAGATCGCGGAAATAAATACACCTGTAATGACTGAGTTACCTGTATAATATGGCTTACGTGCCCATGATGAGTACAACTCTATAATTGCTTATCTACCTAAGACACACAAAATATACGTACAAATGAAGTAACTAATCTAGCTCGTTAAGTAGGGGCAAATATTTCGTTTTATCGAGTGTATGCTTTTTGTATATAAATTGCCTGCAAATATCTAGACTGCAACCCTAAGTATTGTAAATTACTTAAGGAATAAATCTTGTGATCAAGTACCTCATTCGAGATAAGGTGCGGTACACGCTTTAAAATTACTTAGCTTTACGTATTTAATTGCGAGATTTGCGTAGTGGATAGGATACCCGTGAATGGAAAATTCGACCCGCGAGACGCAGCTGGAACCTTCGTAGGCTATATTGACAAATCGAAGGGTTATCGTGTGTGTATCCCAAGAGAATACAAAGTTCGTGTATCCTAAGACGTAAAGTTTCTGAACTATCTTCAGTCTTCCGACGACTATAAAGAATTTTACGGTAATGACGTTAGCGGCGTCTCTCGTGACAATGCAAATAATGCGTTGGCTTATTGCGAGACACGATTGTAGACGACCCAAACCGTATCGACATCGGCAACGAAACGCAAAAACTTTCAAGTGACGATGATCCGTTTTTCGAAGGTAACAACAATCAGACAATAGGTATGGTTCACCTGGAGTATCCTTTCGAGGTTCCGGATAAGAGGATAAACCGATTGAATCCACACATCCAAAATTGCGGCGACCCGATTCACCGTACGCAGATTATAGCAAGAACTCGTTCCATGGATATCACCTTCAATCCTGCCAGCATATAATGATTTTTTCGGTGTGCGATGCGAGCTAATAATTTCTGAAATTTTGTTAAACTGAACTTTAAATAACAAACAGCGAGAAAACTAGATCGTAGAATTTATCCAACCATACAAGGTAGTAGATAGACCGCTCAACAGCAAGGTATTAGATTGCAGAACCGTATTGACAAACAATCATGAAAGCGATGGATCTGTAAGCCACAGAAAAACAAAGACAGTCACTCAAGGTTTATCTCGAGGTTTGAACATAGACTTCATCGAAACTCGTACACGCCAGTGGCCAGAATCGAGTGCTTACGAACACTTATGACTATCGCAATAAAATTCAAGCTGGATATAACTATGCTTAATTGAATTATATTAAATAACCAATGCTTATATATCAATGAAGATATGGACCTGCAGGTACTAATGATACTCTGCCCGACAATGACGTTATAAGGAATACGAAGTATAGATACTCTAATCGATGAAGAAAATGATCATCCTAGTAAAAATTAAGCATGTTCAGGTCAGTTGAAACCATGTTTTGGACATTACTGATTTATTGGCCATTTTTGGTTAAACGATTAGATTTTGACCAAAACAACGGCATAAATGCTTTAATTTCTACGAGGGCAGATCTGTAAATTATATGCAAAGTAATTTATGTAGAAAAAGAACATGTTTATACTCTCCACCACATCTATAGAAACAAGAAAGTGTATCAAAAATTTCTCGTTCTGTATGTGATCTACAAGACATCTTTATCGCATCAAAGAATAGATCCAGAGTAATATACAAATTAAGGAAAAATTATGTAAAAATGCGAAACAAAGGACTTAGGACATGTGAATTATTGTTTTGACATACAATTTTGACAAGTATAGACAATCTCTTTAATTTCCGCTAACTTGCACATTTTTCCTCGTAACAATATCAAACAGTTTTCATCAAATCTATACATATTTTTCGAGGTTGCTCATTTAAAATCACACATTATTAAAAATTCGTTAATTTTTCACAAAATTTGCAAGACTGATATTATGTAACATTTAGATCATTCTGTTTTCACGACAGCAATTCAATTTATTGATATTAAAAATATAATTTTACACATTTATCATGTAAAGAAAAAAAATACACTAATATTTAGTCTGATGAAACGACCGTGCATAGCTTTGTTAATAATGTTTGAAATCTGAAACTATATAGTTTACAAAGTTATTTACATCTCAGAAAAAGCCGTCAAAGAAACTGTATGTAATAAAAATCTTAACGGAATGAGGATGCAAAGACTTGGTAAAGATTGCATTGTTTAATAACAATCAGTTACCGGGAAAACTTCCAAGAAATACAATATATCACTCCAGAACTAAAGACATAGATATAATATTCCATTCATTTGAAGAGACTCCGGACGACTATCCCATCGAACTGAAATTTAAATGAACGGACGACACGACATCTGACATCCTCATAAAGGTATCCATCGAAGTTTTGAAAGCGTGCGAATGAACTTCGGTCTTATTGACTCTGCAAGGCATTTTAATTGAGAGAATCTGTCACATAAAACAATTAAAATTGTTCTTTTATTTCTGCTGTATGAATATTTTATTTTCCGTAAACAAATGTGATGAAATGTCAAAATATAATAATAATTACGATAGTAGAATTATATTATTACGTCAATACAAAATCTAGTCATTTTTATTATATCATTATCTCATTGTACAATTAGCCACTGCAGTCGTATTTTCTTATTTACAGTAACACAATTTAAAATATCTTAAATTTGAAATAAATAAATTTAAAATAAAGATTTTGAATATATTTTTCACTATAACTATACTTGAGTTAAATGGAAAACTGAAATATGCGTTTAATAATTGGATACTACTGATAAACAATTCCTAAAGGAAAACTGTATAAACGAATTTAATTGCTTTCTTATCTCTGCTTGATATCTCGTTAAAGCTAAAGTTTTTATTTCCTACTTGAAACCTGAATAGGCAGTTTATTCTATTCACCTCCGTCGGCTAATTATTACTCTGGATTTTATAGCAAGTCTTCCAGGTCTGTTATAAAGTTAATACAGAATTCTTTATGACAATTAAGAAAACTTGTATCATTTAAAAAAATTCTCCTTCACAATTAATTATGGAAATTAAATTGTGTAGAATATCGATGAACATATGTGGTTTATGTATAGTTTATCAGAATAACTACATAGGAATATACAGTTCTGCATTTGGTGTAAAGATAAATATACTGTTCGTTTATGCAAAATAGACAATGAAATGTTGCGCGTAGAAGAGATCCATATAGCGTCTAAAAAGTTATAGTAATAAACATGGCGTGGAAAAAAGCGTCCCCGTTCACGGGCACGATTGAAAAATGAAATACGACACGGCGTCCCTGGTAGTGCTATATTTACGACGACGTGAGTCTTTTGACCGACTTCAAAGTCAAACACTCGAAGAAAAGTGATTACTTTTGTCATCTCCCGACCGCACGCGCGGACGACTTGCAACAAAAGAGAAAGGGAGAAGTTAAAAAACAAAAAAAAAAGAGACGAAAAGACGTCTAGAATCCAAGGAAGGCGAGGCAACCTATCCCCTATCCAGGGAAAGAAAAAAAAGAAGCGAAGGAAGAAAGGGAATCCGTCTCCGTTACGCAGGACCGCGAATGGCGCCTCGACAAAAGCAACCCGCAGAGGGAGAAAGCGCGTTCGGATAATCGATGTCGCTAATCGCGTCCTCTTTCCGGATCACGGCTCCCCGGGAGATTGTTTGGTAGTCTTGGGCCTGAAGGGAGGAGGGTACAAGACGGTACGGCCAAGTTTCAGCAGGAGACCTAGGAAGCGAAGGTTTAATCGCCTGGTCTACGCACCCGGTCTAATGAAGACCATCGTACGTCAGAACGCGCGGCGGCGTTTCTCCATTGTCGGGTCTTGTCTCTCCATTATTTTTCTCCGTTATTAAAAAGTCCCTCCTGCGTCGCATCGACAAGAGGGAGCTCGACTATTGTGTGTCACGAGGGGGCACGTTCCTAATATCTGCGCTTCTGGATGATCGCGCGGCAGGCTCGGCTGATTTAAACGAGGACCAGTTGATGGGTTTCGGAACAAAGATTCGCGGATTGAAATGTGGGGAAGTCAACGGGTTCTCGGGTTCTCGGATCCTCGGAGAGAACCAACCTGCAATCGACTATACGCTCGCAACATTTTCTCTTTTGTCTGTGAATGCTACACGGGGTGCTTTTCTCGTATATATAGTAGTCTCCAAATAATTATTTATTATTTGTACCAAATTTATTCGCTTGATTCTTTATGTTAATTAACAGTATTTGCACAAAGAGTTTGTTTTTGATAAACTTATATAAATATCTGCGACGTGAAAGAGGTATAAAATTGAATAAATAATTGATTGCCGAACAAGACGGATCCCTCGAGAGTTTTCGACGGTTCTCCTAAATACATACAAAAACTCTAGTTAAACCGATCAGTTATAAATATAGCTACAATTTACGTGAACCTCGTAGCTAACTCGATATAAATATTGGATGGAAGCGCATTTTCGCGAAGCGTATCGAGGAGATAATAATGTACCGAAGCGACGTCCTCCAGAGGTTAAAAATATTCATGAAAATCGGGGCAAGCGGTGGTTCTGCAGTCGAGGCTTAGGAAGGGCGCGCAAAGTCTCTCTTTGTCTCGGTCTGCTCCCTGAGGGGGGAGTCTCTCACGAAGGATGACAATGCGAGGAAGCGCACTAGAGGACTAGAGGAGAGAACCAGAGGATGGTGTGGGCAAGCAGCAACCAAGTCAACGAGGGAAAGCCTACGCGTCGGTCCTAGACCAGTGCCAGTGCACGTATAGCCAGCTGCACGGGGGGGGGGGGGGAGGGGCGCGCGCGTGTGAGTGTGTGTACATAGGTTCGCCCGGGCTACCGTGCGAAGCGTCGGTCTGGCGCCTCCTCCTCTTCGGCCACGGTAATGGTTATAGC
The DNA here is from genome assembly GCA_026168455.1 of Theocolax elegans. Taxonomy (NCBI): domain Eukaryota; kingdom Metazoa; phylum Arthropoda; class Insecta; order Hymenoptera; family Cerocephalidae; genus Theocolax; species Theocolax elegans. The sequence goes on along the minus strand of CM047430.1, from coordinate 33,984,144 downwards.
TGCATCGCGTGCAATCCCATTAGCATCGATGCAATTTACCCGATCTATCACACCCTATTAAGTGGTTCGCTTTCGAGGCCGGCGGGCATCTCTCCGACGGCTTACGGTCTCTCTATCTCGCGTATAAACATCCACCGATCGCGCATAGATTCCGTCCGGGTATTAATCGAATTTCGGGTAGATGCCTTTCCGCATTTACGACTCCGTCGTCCGTCCGTTATTAACGTTTCAAGAATGATGGAATACACCTCTCTCGGCTATTACATGCAAAACTCTACCGACTTCTGTCTCCGCTCTTTCTCGCTATCTGTCTCTATATACGTCCTAATGCGAACTTACCTATACAGGAAATACTTTTACCGTGCAATCGAACGTGTATATTAAACATTTTTCAGTTCCTCGATCTATTATCATAAACGCGAACGGTTATATTTGGTTTATTAGAAGGTGCTCGCGATCTGAATGTTCGCATAGATTTCCTACCGCCTGTGATTACGTATATACACACTCGTTTTTACATAAAAAGTTCAACTGGATTTAACCACAGAGATATATAGCGCGTTTTCATTTCTTTTCAACAAATTAACAATGATTTATTTTATTTGCATACTCGATTTATGATAATTCTACCTACCTGTGAAAGATATGATATAGTTTTATGTGTATATATAGATACAGATATAAATCTATAGCTATATGTACGCGAGTGTAATTTTATGTTTTCGCCGCAGTCGTAGTGTGTGACATTGTAATCGGCGCTCGTTAGCATATTTAACGTATTTATTAAAAACATTTTTTCGATCTCGAGATAATCATTAGTTTCAGTCAGTTAACCAGTCGTCCGTTACAACGCATATATATTTTTATTATGAAAAACACAAAATTAACTCGTTTTATATAACTCTACACTGTAACTATTTTTGGGCGTGTGTAGTTTAAATTGCGCGTATATTACATGTAATTTGATGTAAACTATAGATTGAATGCGATATTTAACACTATTAGATATCAATTAAAAACCAAGATCATAAATTTTTACAGATTAAAGTTTTAAATATAATATGTTTATTAACATTTTGATGAAACCATAAGGGAGAGTTGCTCAGAAGAGAGACTTTCCCCAAGCACGAACTGTTATAGGTTTCAAGCTTCTACCGTTAAATAGCGATACTTGCGGTGCATCACTCGGTAACTTTTAATATGCTCTCGAACTTATACTTCGCATCTGTATCGGCAAAGCCAATATTCCAAAAGTATTTAAACAAAATCTCTTAAAACGTATTTATGACAAACAACAGTTTTAATATTTTACATATAATTAATATTCTACTTAATTAAGATGGTTATTACATTTAAAAATAAATGAAAATAACGTTGTTTCATGGGTATAATGATAATGTAATAGGTAAAGATTAGCTCTTGTCAATAAAACTCTTGAGTAATTAATAGGTTACACAATTTAAATCGGGCACTTTTTTGTTTGCCGATGCTCTCGATAGACACTTTCACCTCCTCGATAAACATTTGGTTTTACAACCGATTGAAAGGAAGTAGACAAATATTGTACAAGATAAAGTAAGGGGAAAAACCGATATTTTCTCGTCCATAAAACTCGTGCGATCTATTTGTGTATCTCGAGTTTTCGGAGGAGGCACGAGGTATACAGTATAGAGCGGTTAACCACGTAAGATTCCTCAGTAAACTGAAATTCCCGGAGGCGGCGGCGGCGTCTCGCAATAAAACACAATCAGCTCCCTCGTCACTGTACGGTGCGGGTGCGGGCTCGTCCACGGGTGTTTGGCTAACGAGATATTGTCGGGTACCCTCAAAAGTAGCTCCCCCGACGACCGCATCCACTTTGCTCGACGAGCAAGTCGGCCGAGGCGCGCGCGCGAGCTACCTACCTGTGGCGTAATTGCGAACAAATATCAACGGGTAATTGATAATACGCGGTAACGCGAGCTCGCGTCACGAGCAACCCTCCAAAACAACTATCTACGCAGTATCTCTCTCTTGTGTGTGTTGTGTGTGTGTGTATGTATAAATATAGACAGGATAGATAGACTACACAGGGAGGCACCCACACACGCAACAGCAGTTGCGTAGGAATTAGATAGACGGAAAGGAAGAAGAGGAGCGGGTGTATCTATCAAGCAATCGGCGAGCAATTCATTCCACTCGAATCCGATCTAATGCGATCGAATCCCATAGCTCTCCGATAGCCAAAGCACCGAGCGGCGACGCTTGCAATTATCTCGTTACAGGTATATTGTCGTGTACTAGTAAATTCGAGGTAGCGCAACGGCAACGTGTGCCGCCGCGTGCTTGTAAAGCTCCATGGCTCGTGCGGGCGCCGGGCGCGCCGGCGTTTGAGGTTTCTCGATACATATAGGTATATAAGTATAGACGGTCCGTATACCGCGCGATGCTCCATCATGCCTGAGTGTTCAACCACGATGCGGATATATAATATGCCCGAACGGCTCGACTCTCTACCCGGCGACCAAATCCTACTTCGTCCCTTCCCTTCGGTGATTACGTAACCGCCGGAGGCTTAATCAGCTGCCGCATTGTGACTCGGAAAAATTACCGTGTCGTCACCTAACTCATACTCCGTGCACACTGCACGGATAAACCCTATATACGCGTATCGGACTCGGAGTGTTTCGAGTGTCGTTGCTTCTTTTTTCTCCTTGTCCCGCGAGCTCATTTCTTTCCGCGCGCGCGCGCGCGCTCTTTTTGTCAATGGGACGTCTGTTGTCAGCCGCGAGCTACTGCGCGTACGCCCGCTCAGCCAAATCATTTTTCCGTTCCGTTTGCATCAATCAAACCGCGACAGTTGTGGGATCGTCCGTGGGAACGCGGTGGGTGCTTAATTACTACGTAATTTTTATGGACTCTGTCTCCGCGTCTAGCGCCCTTTCAGACTTTGTAACTCCACGGGAGCTGTTAACTTTTCTCGACAACGTTCTCGAGCTCGTTTATTTGGGTTTTCGAGTCGTTTCCTCGTCTCTTGGGAACTCAGTTCGACCGTCCTTTCAAATAGGTTTATTACTTTCCCGTTAAATACTTACTTTCCCCTTCATTTTTAACATATTTTTATTTATTACTGACACCCCTAACATTTTTATTACTTTTGTCACGGGTATACCTATATATGATATTTACGATCGTGTACTCTTTATTTATTGTAATACTTATCTGCAAAACAATTAATAAAAATAAATGTATATACACATCATTTTACTCATGTGTTCTAAGCAATTATTAGTTATATGAAAAGTAATTAAAATATTTCAATTAATCTCCAAGTGTTTAATTTTCTATTGAGATAACGTAGATATGAAACGTACATTGTTAATTTGTACTTTTGCGTATAAATCAATCAGAGAACTGCGTGAAAAACAACTACAATAAGCTTCACGCGTAATTAATATTAATCTATATTTAAAATTATAAACGAAGTACGCGTAATTAACGCATTATATCACATGTCTCTCACTAAGATATACCTTACACGTCCCTATATAAATAGAAAGGCTCATATTAGATGTGTAAAACAGTATACTCTCGAGCATAAAATATTAAAATATCTTCTACGCTGCATATTCATATACCACTATGTAAGGTAATAGTCTAACGTCAAAATATTTATTTTTGTATATTTTACGCGACTAGGTGTAAAAATATAAATATTTAGGTATGCATTGCGGAGCGTTAAGTGCAGTATTTCAAACTCTTGAATGATTCAAGTACCTTTTATTCATCAGCATCTGGTAAGTGTCTTCAAGCTTTGCATATAATCTTAGCCCACAACTACTTGCACTCAACAAGTAAATGAACTTTCATTCTTAAGAGAGAACGCCTGCGGTACATAAACCCGTCAATTTTGTGAATGTATCTTTTACATTATTTTACGTTGCACGGTGTCCCTTGAAATTAACGTAAAATTACTAGAGAATTATCAAGGGTATATCGGCACACCGATTTGCCACGTAATTTCCCTAAAAATATACTCTATGGGAAACAAATAAATTACAAGTTTAATTTCAATCGGGTACTTCAAATAGTACATTTTCCGCAATGAACGAAATGAGGATCGCATTCATTTAGCATTTAGATAAAATAGTAAAACAATTCAATTCCATTTGGAACTAATAACCATATAATATCAATTTCGACAAAATTCGTAAATACAAGGGTATACACACCCGTGCACCTGCCTTGGTTTATTTCATTTTGTTTTTCGGTAAAATATTTGAATCGGAGCGGGAGTATATATACGGATGTGTCTCCTCGCGCAGTTTCAAAATATTTTCTCATTGGTAGGAGTATTCGTTTCGCAATGTATATCGGCGTGATCATCTCGGTATATACTGAAATATCGCGGGCTCGGATAAAAAAAAAAGGCGGAACGTATATAATGGCGCTGCGTCCCGTAAACAACGTAGGCTATATAACGGTTAGAATAAAAAAAAAAGAGCGCCGGGCAAAACCTTCGTTTCGGTTTAATAAATCACCGTATACATTTTTCGGGCCGCAAAACATTCCAATTTACGGTTTTTTGTTTCTTCAACGCACCCACACGGCCGCGCGCCCCGGAGACCAAGACCAACGCTCGTGTGCGCGTATAATTATACGGAACGTACATTTGGTGCGTTTACCGCGCGAGCGAAAATATTCAAAAGGGTTGGACCTTATGCGAGGCTTTCCCACACGTTTAAAATAAACAGAGAAAGAGAGAGTGAAAGCTGGGAAGAAGGAAAAATCGTCCCTGAAAAAGTCATACTCTTTTGTAGACATTAACGGACCGAGTAGCGTGATTCCGTCGTCGCGTCGTGCGCTGTTTAAGCGATTCACTTTGTACTTTGCATAAGTCGCGCATATAGATGCAGCCGCTCACGGAAAGAGGAGGTACAACGGATAAAAAAACGGGAGGGAAGGTTTCGTAGCCTTGTGGAGCCTTTAATTAAGCAATATTAAAGTTTCGGGAAAATGCTGGTTACATCGTATACTCCATGGAATTAACAGCCCTATATATCTCTCCTTTAATGATAATTAAAAATGCACGTCCTTCTCTGCTTTTGTAGCTTGCTCTTCGATTCGCCTCTTTTCGCGCAACCTCATCCTTTCCATCCTCGCTCTCTCTCTCTCTCTCTCTCTCTCTCTCTCTCTCTCTGTGTGTGTGTGTGTGTGTGTGTGTGTGTGTGTGTGTGTGTATGTATGTATGTATAATATAGACAGGATAGATAGACTACACAGGGAGGCACCCACACACGCAACAGCAGTTGCGTAGGAATTAGATAGACGGAAAGGAAGAAGAGGAGCGGGTGTATCTATCAAGCAATCGGCGAGCAATTCATTCCACTCGAATCCGATCTAATGCGATCGAATCCCATAGCTCTCCGATAGCCAAAGCACCGAGCGGCGACGCTTGCAATTATCTCGTTACAGGTATATTGTCGTGTACTAGTAAATTCGAGGTAGCGCAACGGCAACGTGTGCCGCCGCGTGCTTGTAAAGCTCCATGGCTCGTGCGGGCGCCGGGCGCGCCGGCGTTTGAGGTTTCTCGATACATATAGGTATATAAGTATAGACGGTCCGTATATACCGCGCGATGCTCCATCATGCCTGAGTGTTCAACCACGATGCGGATATATAATATGCCCGAACGGCTCGACTCTCTACCCGGCGACCAAATCCTACTTCGTCCCTTCCCTTCGGTGATTACGTAACCGCCGGAGGCTTAATCAGCTGCCGCATTGTGACTCGGAAAAATTACCGTGTCGTCACCTAACTCATACTCCGCGCACACTGCACGGATAAACCCTATATACGCGTATCGGACTCGGAGTGTTTCGAGTGTCGTTGCTTCTTTTTTCTCCTTGTCCCGCGAGCTCATTTCTTTCCGCGCGCGCGCGCGCGCTCTTTTTGTCAATGGGACGTCTGTTGTCGGCCGCGAGCAACTACGCGTACGCCCGCTCAGCCAAATCATTTTTCCGTTCGTTTGCATCAATCAAACCGCGACAGTTGTGGGATCGTCCGTGGGAACGCGGTGGGTGCTTAATTACTACGTAATTTTTATGGACTCTGTCTCCGCGTCTAGCGCCCTTTCAGACTTTGTAACTCCACGGGAGCTGTTAACTTTTCTCGACAACGTTCTCGAGCTCGTTTATTTGGGTTTTCGAGTCGTTTCCTCGTCTCTTGGGAACTCAGTTCGACCGTCCTTTCAAATAGGTTTATTACTTTCCCGTTAAATACTTACTTTCCCCTTCATTTTTAACATATTTTTATTTATTACTGACACCCCTAACATTTTTATTACTTTTGTCACGGGTATACCTATATATGATATTTACGATCGTGTACTCTTTATTTATTGTAATACTTATCTGCAAAACAATTAATAAAATAAATGTATATACACATCATTTTACTCATGTGTTCTAAGCAATTATTAGTTATATGAAAAGTAATTAAAATATTTCAATTAATCTCCAAGTGTTTAAATTTCTATTGAGATAACGTAGATATGAAACGTACATTGTTAATTTGTACTTTTGCGTATAAATCAATCAGAGAACTGCGTGAAAAACAACTACAATAAGCTTCACGCGTAATTAATATTAATCTATATTTAAAATTATAAACGAAGTACGCGTAATTAACGCATTATATCACATGGTCTCTCACTAAGATATACCTTACACGTCCCTATATAAATAGAAAGGCTCATATTAGATGTGTAAAACAGTATACTCTCGAGCATAAAATATTAAAATATCTTCTACGCTGCATATTCATATACCACTATGTAAGGTAATAGTCTAACGTCAAAATATTTATTTTTGTATATTTACGCGACTAGGTGTAAAAATATAAATATTTAGGTATGCATTGCGGAGCGTTAAGTGCAGTATTTCAAACTCTTGAATGATTCAAGTACCTTTTATTCATCAGCATCTGGTAAGTGTCTTCAAGCTTTGCATATAATCTTAGCCCACAACTACTTGCACTCAACAAGTAAATGAACTTTCATTCTTAAGAGAGAACGCCTGCGGTACATAAACCCGTCAATTTTGTGAATGTATCTTTTACATTATTTTACGTTGCACGGTGTCCCTTGAAATTAACGTAAAATTACTAGAGAATTATCAAGGGTATATCGGCACACCGATTTGCCACGTAATTTCCCTAAAAATATACTCTATGGGAAAACAAATAAATTACAAGTTTAATTTCAATCGGGTACTTCAAATAGTACATTTTCCGCAATGAACGAAATGAGGATCGCATTCATTTAGCATTTAGATAAAATAGTAAAACAATTCAATTCCATTTGGAACTAATAACCATATAATATCAATTTCGACAAAATTCGTAAATACAAGGGTATACACACCCGTGCACCTGCCTTGGTTTATTTCATTTTGTTTTTCGGTAAAATATTTGAATCGGAGCGGGAGTATATATACGGATGTGTCTCCTCGCGCAGTTTCAAAATATTTTCTCATTGGTAGGAGTATTCGTTTCGCAATGTATATCGGCGTGATCATCTCGGTATATACTGAAATATCGCGGGCTCGGATAAAAAAAAAAGGCGGAACGTATATAATGGCGCTGCGTCCCGTAAACAACGTAGGCTATATAACGGTTAGAATAAAAAAAAAAAGAGCGCCGGGCAAAACCTTCGTTTCGGTTTAATAAATCACCGTATACATTTTTCGGGCCGCAAAACATTCCAATTTACGGTTTTTTGTTTCTTCAACGCACCCACACGGCCGCGCGCCCCGGAGACCAAGACCAACGCTCGTGTGCGCGTATAATTATACGGAACGTACATTTGGTGCGTTTACCGCGCGAGCGAAAATATTCAAAAGGGTTGGACCTTATGCGAGGCTTTCCCACACGTTTAAAATAAACAGAGAAAGAGAGAGTGAAAGCTGGGAAGAAGGAAAAATCGTCCCTGAAAAAGTCATACTCTTTTGTAGACATTAACGGACCGAGTAGCGTGATTCCGTCGTCGCGTCGTGCGCTGTTTAAGCGATTCACTTTGTACTTTGCATAAGTCGCGCATATAGATGCAGCCGCTCACGGAAAGAGGAGGTACAACGGATAAAAAAACGGGAGGGAAGGTTTCGTAGCCTTGTGGAGCCTTTAATTAAGCAATATTAAAGTTTCGGGAAAATGCTGGTTACATCGTATACTCCATGGAATTAACAGCCCTATATATCTCTCCTTTAATGATAATTAAAAATGCACGTCCTTCTCTGCTTTTGTAGCTTGCTCTTCGATTCGCCTCTTTTCGCGCAACCTCATCCTTTCCATCCTCGCTCTCTCTCTCTCTCTCTCCCTCCCTCCCTCCCTCTCTCTGTTTCTCTGTACACTCTCCACTGCTGTGTCTCACCCTTTTGCTTTCGCTCTATCTTTGGATGAATTTAACAGGGATTCGTATAGCTGGATTTAGTGCAATTTTATCGGACCCATAAAGTCCTAAATAAAAAGGTAATGAACGCGTTTAATATGCAGTTAACAATTGTCGGAATTTACAAGAGCACTAAATAAAAATTATGTTCTACTCGTAAGATCCATATCATATTTCATTGTAATTATCTGAATTATAATCATTTTGTGTATGCGTATACACATTTTTAATATATTTATATTTATTATATTATAATACTAATTGTAAGTGTATTATCATCAATTAACAATGGAGGCATTATTTACTTTTTAATACGTGGAACGCGTAACTTTATATAGTTAAAAGACTGTTTTTAAACACTTTTTTAAAATAAATTTTTCAATTAACGTAAAAAAGGAAATTAACGTATCATATGCTCTGACTATGACGTTCAATTTTACCTTCAAAAATTCTTTTACATAGATTCTTTAATAACTTTTTCCAATATTGAAAGGCATTTTCCCAAAACCTTTAAAATAAAAGGAATTAATTAAAACTTGATACCATTCTTATAGAGTCGATTAAAGCATATTTATTTTCTGCAGGAATTGACAATAAAGGATGTAAGCTCGTAATATAGAAATTAAGTCCGCATGTACTATGAAAGTGAGATATTACTTAAAAATACTTATAATAGAATATAGAATTTTAAATTTTCTTAGATTTTTTTAAATACAATAACTTTCCATAACAGGTTTTACATATAGAGAGTAAAATATATTAGAAACATTGCAAAAATTGAAGATAAAATTCACCATCAAATCTTTTTAACACATACAAGACACAGTGTATTATTAATAAAATATTACTTATGTCAACTGTAGTATAAGTAAATTCATTAATATTTTCATCGGTCTTACAGTCAATAACAAACATCGGACAACATATTTGGGGTGAGTAGATTTTTGGTGCAAGGGGGCAGTCAGATTGCTTTATTAATAATTTGTTTTATTTTCAGTTAGAGTTTTTAATTTTTTATTTTTTATTTTTATTTTTATTTTTATTTTTATAGATTCTTCGGGGGTGATTATAAGTAGGGGCAATCTGACTGCCCATATATTTAATTTGTTATTGACTGTAAGACCGATGAAAATATTAATTAATACAGTGTATTATTGTAATAAGTTTTATAAAAAACGACAAAGTTAAATAGCTTATAAAGTTGTATAATAATTGCGTATATTTAAATTAATATGCTATTAATTTGCACTAGTTTTTATATCTAGAAAAAAGCTATAAAAATATTTGTAAAAATAACCTAAATTTAATTTTTAAAGTTCAAAAATTAAAAATATTTATTGTCATATACATTTTATGTATAATTATTTACTTAATAAATGTTAAAATTTTTTCTTATATATACAACACTATTTTTAATAGTAAGAACTCAGGTATAAATAATAGCTTAAAAATAGAATATTAAATACCTTAACTTTCTATATATTTTTAATAATAGTTTTTATTTAAAAATTAGTATTATTTTAATTTATGTCTTTTGTAATAAATTTATATTATAGAAGAATGCCTTTTACATATAGTAGCTAAATAAATATTATGTATTAAGGGTATAAATAAGTATTATAAAAAGTATTCATATGCTTTTAAGAAATTATAATAATATAGAAAAAATGAAGAGATATCTCTTTGGTAGACATCGTCAAGATCAAGACATCAATATTTAATTAGTTAATTACTGCCTAACATCTTATGTATATAGATCAAAGAATAAATAGCAATTATTAAGATATTAATACATGGATGATCTGTATATACAAGTTCCAAACATTTGCATGTAAGCGTTGCGTTAGCTTAGTGGATAGAGCGTTTGCGTTGGTGCGTGCGTTGCGGGGTTCGATTCCCGGTTAGGGCAAAAATTTTTTCAGCGTTTTTCTGCGTTAAATATAGTAATTAGTGTAAATATATACACTAAAACAATATAAAATAATATAAGTAAATTAAAAATAATAATAAGGTTTCAAAAAAGAAATTATTTTCAAATTTTTTTTAGTTATGTGTATATAAATACTTTTAATTTCTGCATAATTTTTGTATTCTTTAAAATGCTTTAAAAACCTGATTGCCTCAATTTATGAGATAGGTAAATTATTTTATATTGATAAAATATTGTTATTAACTATAATATAATAAGTTTAAGTAATTTATAAGCCTGACAATATAAGAACATCTTATAACTACTTTATAGTTACTCACATCAACCAATAATGTAGTATATAGATTTACTTTCTCACACATATAATTAAGTATATAAAAATAATGACAGTTTTCTTTTATGTATGATGTTTTCTCCAAATAAAATAATTGATCTACTTGATCACTAAATTCAATAAGTCAAATTGGTTTTATGCTAGAAGAAAATGCTAGTCTATATTAGCCTAGGGGACTCCATGTCAATCATATGGTAATTAAAATTAAATTCGTACAATATATTAGGTAACCCTTTGTTCGTTTCCAAAAACTGCGTCTTTTTCGTGTTTCATAATAATAAAGGAAATAGAAAATTTAAATAATAAAACGTATAGTCATGTAGTCTTAAAACACTCATATACTTACATTTTTATGATCGTTTAGCTGAATATTTGTTCCTGAAAAGTAAAAGTTTACTTATTGTTCATGAAATGAAAAATAATAATTTTACATGTTTCCTTATTTCAATTAATACAAGATGTATAAAGGGACTAGTTTCTTATAAAACTTATTACTTACTAGTAAAATTTATAAAAGATATTTTCATAGCATATTTATACTTATTTAAAAAAATATATTATACAAATTTAGCAAGAATGTACAGAAAAATGTAAATGGAAACTTATAATTTAAGTAGTTTAGAGTTCAATTTATCTAAAAGCTATATTAGGACTAAAAATTTCTTATGAATATAAAATATGCTTACATATGCGCAAAATATTTTTGGTTATATCCAGAAAAATAATTTGAAGAAGTAGATTCATCCTGGAATGTATACGTAACATTATTAACCACATGCGCTCACTTTTCGAGAAGGAAAGAACAGGAGGAACGATACAAACGGATTTTTCTTTGCTGAGCTAGTAAGGACATGCATTTCTGCACAGTCCTTAACATAATAAGAAACTCTTTTGTAAATATTTCATAAATTTTTCATTTATATTTCATTTATACTTCAAAAATATAAGAATGTTATCTTAATTTGTGTAAATATACTTAAAGGTATAAAATTTGCGAATTTAAATACAAAAACAGAATTACATACGATTACCGTTTTAATAATAGATTTTTCTTCATGTAAGTATAAATCAACAGATACGAATTAATACAAGTACGGATTGTATTCCATGATATTTTCAACCCTGTCAGTGTACACAAGTTACAATAAATCAGATTTAAAATTACTTATTTTATTTTAAGCAATTTACATTTTATTTTTTTAACAATACACCAACATTTGTCAGATATTGCAGGACATTTAAAATAACATTCGACATTCATTCATTATTTACAACGTCTTATATATGTAAAAATATATGTTCCCTTTGAATTGCAGGAAGTATAAGATTTGTTACACGTTATACATTTGTTAATCGTCTCCATTCCTTAAGTAGTCAATGAAATATAATTTTGCAAAAGTCATAAAAGATTCATATATTTTGAGGAAGCGCAAAATAGATAGAACAGTTGGTATAGGAGTGACATGCACATACGTACGGTATATATACTTGTCCGTTTGTCTCGATGATATAGTCTCGTTCCAGGTGAAGTCGCTTCTTGGTGACGTATCTCGTGTCCAGTCCCTCTTCCTTTTCTTACTTAGACCATAAGGCCTTTTATCCAGTCTATCCCATGATAATGTTCAATTCTCTGGTCGGTCGCGAATTTAATTAGGCCCGATGGCCACACGAGGTATATCGGCGAGATCAGCAGCTCGTTAGCATGTTTTAATTGGTGGCTGTCAGCAAGATGGACGCGACGATAACCCAACAGTCTTTACGTGCACGTGTGTGTGTGTGTGTGTTTAACGCGCAGAGCTCGTCCTGCCGTCCCTGTCGTACCTGAACGAGCGGCATTATATATACTTGTGAGAGCGGCCACTTTATGCGCCCGGTGTCGGGGCGTGTTTGCGCGGATGTACGTAATGGAGATAATGTGCATCGCTCGCGAACAAAAAAAAGACGAAGGGAGCTCTCGAGATTCGTCGCGACTTGTAATTGCATGGATTACACGTAGGTATTGTCAATTATCGCTTCGTAACAGAAGTTACTTCCTATCCGACCGAGGGTACGTATACTTGTACTTTATCGGCAAATCTAGTCTGTTAAACTTTCGGCTACTTTGTTTGTCAAAAGAAAGCCACCATCCGCATTTCTGTTTTGTTTCTTACTGCTTGTGAGTTTTTTTTAAATGCCACGAGCAGACTTGATTGTTAGATAACGTATGTTCATATGAGTATTGTGTCACTGCGAAATCTTCCTTTTTGCCGCTAATTGAACCAAGTTATGTACCCGCAGCTCGAAAAAATTATTTTTTTACGATTCCTCGATTTCGTAGCCATTATTTTTAATGCGAGCGTAAAATATCAATGTTGTTTCATTGATTATATACCTTGAAGTTTATTATCTTATTTTATTTTATGATAATAACATATTTTTAAATTTTAAATTCCGTGTATTATTGCAACTTACACATTTTAAAACAAGCCCAATGTAATTAAGTTTAAGTTTACACGTATGGCTGGTTTTTCAGGGAAATAAATGTGCGCGTAAATAATGTAGAATAACACAAATAATTGTAATGAAGCGTGTAAAGCTCACTTTACAATTTACGTTCACACAAATTTATAAAATTAAATTATCTAAAAATATTATCCAACTAGCAGAGTGTCACACCTGCGAAAAACGAAGCTTTACCAAACTCTAGGATATGTTTTCTACTATTAAAATTATGAAGAAAGCCAGAGTTTTAGACCGTAACGCTCTTTTTTACGATAGATACAAGCAAAAAACGAAAAATTTCACCAAACATACGTAGATAAATGAAGCACAATTATCTGGATTTGGTTTAAAGTTATGGGAGAAATAAGAGTTAGACGAAGTTTTGGCTTAAAAAATTTCATCAACTTGTAATGCTAAATTTTTGATAAAAGTTCGTCTTATTTTTATTTATTTCATAACTTTTGATCAAATTGAAATATTTGAGATTCTTTTTTCAAAATGTATCTACTCGATCTCAGCTTTCTTTTAAACTTAAGTTGAATGTATATCTTTATCCGTTTCCGAGTTATAAGTGCAATCGAATTTAAGTATATTTTGGTGAAATTATTCGTTTTTTGTTTGTATCTGTCGTAAAATGGAGCGTTAGAGTCTGTAGCTCCTGCTTCTTCATCATTTTATAGTAGAAAACATATTCTAGAGTTTGGTAATGCTACGTTTCCCGCACACGTGACACTCTCCTAGTTAGTATATTTAAGTATTTATTTTAAGGTTTTTAATTATTAACGGTTTCTACTTGTCTAGTAACGATTTATTATTTATATATTCTTTTATACTATAATATAACGTTGATTATAATGAAATTTTTTCTATTATTATGTGTTTACATTTCTTCTTGATGTGTAATAATATCACTTTAAATAATAAATCCATTTTATTAATGGTTTTATATTCTTGCATTTTTATAAATAATTTTAAGGTATTTTTTTATATTTTATAAACTATAATATATTTGTACTATAAATAGGAAAATAGTAAGAATACTATGATTCGCTTTGACCGCTTATAAGGATTAAAAGTGGATTTACCGTGCAGTTGAAAAAACACAGATTAGAAACGTGCACTGTATTGCATTACATTACAAATTAATAATTAAATGAATTTATAAAGTTAAATGCAGTTGTCAAAGATAAGGTCTCGTATATAATCTACAAGATGTTATATCTATACAAGGAAAGAAAATTAATATCTTTTACGGACGTATATAGGATCGGTGGGATTGAAAACTTAATTTTCCCTATTTTCATTTTCCTACGTGTCATTCGTGACATTCGTTATTTCTTGGAAGAGAAGAGTTTCCAGAAGCGCAATCGGCGCAAGCACTTCCCTCGAAAAACAATGGATTTCCGTGTCTGTGAGGAACGTCGCACTCGTTCCGAAGATAGGACGATCGGACGATCGTCCGCAAAGTTTCGCGCTGATCGTTCAAATCTCTCCCCGTACCCGGATATATATGTACTCCCCGTTGCTATCTCTCTCCTCTCTCTCTCTCTCCTCTACATATATATATCTGACGTATATCTCACGAGGTCCGAAGATATTGAACGTCACTCGCACACACGGCCGGACACGCTCCGGAAATCAGTTTTCTGACTCGTTGCTTCTCCGAAAAAAGGCGGTGACGAGTGTGCTCGCTCGCCCTCGCGCCTCTGTGTTTGTGTGTTGTGTTTGTATGTACATATCTGGAGATATATAGGTAGTACCCACGACAGTGTATATGTACATGTATATATACATTATAGAAGTAAAGGCGCAAATCTTCTCACGATCGGCACCCGGCAAATAAAACCGTAGCAAAATACTCGGGGACTCTTTTGGTACGAGAGGCTCACAAAAAAGGAAAGAGAGTAAAAGCCTTTTGAAGCCAAGACTCGAGAGAACGTAGTGACGCCTGTTTCCCGTGAAAAGAAAACCCGGCCGGGCAATAATCGAAAAATCGTTCCGCCCCCGAAAAATCTCTCGCCTCACAAATGACGGAGGTAAAGCTATATACGAGAAAAATAAAGAGAGAAAGAAAGAGAAAGAAATAGAGCTCTACCATTTTCCCTTCATTTCCCGACTCGTACGGAACACCTCCTTCTTTTTTCTTTCTTACTGCTTGTGAGTTTTTTTTAAATGCCACGAGCAGACTTGATTGTTAGATAACGTATGTTCATATGAGTATTGTGTCACTGCGAAATCTTCCTTTTTGCCGCTAATTGAACCAAGTTATGTACCCGCAGCTCGAAAAAATTATTTTTTTACGATTCCTCGATTTCGTAGCCATTATTTTAATGCGAGCGTAAAATATCAATGTTGTTTCATTGATTATATACCTTGAAGTTTATTATCTTATTTTATTTTATGATAATAACATATTTTTAAATTTTAAATTCCGTGTATTATTGCAACTTACACATTTTAAAACAAGCCCAATGTAATTAAGTTTAAGTTTACACGTATGTCTGGTTTTTCAGGGAAATAAATGTGCGCGTAAATAATGTAGAATAACACAAATAATTGTAATGAAGCGTGTAAAGCTCACTTTACAATTTACGTTCACACAAATTTATAAAATTAAATTATCTAAAAATATTATCCAACTAGCAGAGTGTCACACCTGCGAAAAACGAAGCTTTACCAAACTCTAGGATATGTTTTCTACTATAAAATTATGAAGAAAGCAGGAGCTACATACTCTAACGCTCCATTTTACGATAGATACAACAAAAAACGAATAATTTCACCAAAAATACTCTTAAATTTGATTGCTTATAACTCGGAAACGGATAAAGATGTACAAAATGAAGCACAATTATCTGGATTTGGTTTTAAAGTTATGGGAGAAATAAGAGTTAGACGAAGTTTTGGCTTAAAAAATTTCATCAACTTGTAATGCTAAATTTTTGATAAAAGTTCGTCTTATTTTTATTTATTTCATAACTTTTGATCAAATTGAAATATTTGATATTCTTTTTTCAAAATGTATCTACTCGATCTCAGCTTTCTTTTAAACTTAAGTTTGAATGTATATCTTTATCCGTTTCCGAGTTATAAGTGCAATCGAATTTAAGTATATTTTTGGTGAAATTATTCGTTTTTTGTTTGTATCTGTCGTAAAATGGAGCGTTAGAGTCTGTAGCTCCTGCTTTCTTCATCATTTTATAGTAGAAAACATATTCTAGAGTTTGGTAATGCTACGTTTCCCGCACACGTGACACTCTCCTAGTTAGTATATTTAAGTATTTATTTTAAGGTTTTTAATTATTAACGGTTTCTACTTGTCTAGTAACGATTTATTATTTATATATTCTTTTATACTATAATATAACGTTGATTATAATGAAATTTTTTCTATTATTATGTGTTTACATTTCTTCTTGATGTGTAATAATATCACTTTAAATAATAAATCCATTTTATTAATGGTTTTATATTCTTGCATTTTTATAAATAATTTTAAGGTATTTTTTTTATATTTTATAAACTATAATATATTTGTACTATAAATAGGAAAATAGTAAGAATACTATGATTCGCTTTGACCGCTTATAAGGATTAAAAGTGGATTTACCGTGCAGTTGAAAAAACACAGATTAGAAACGTGCACTGTATTGCATTACATTACAATTAATAATTAAATGAATTTATAAAGTTAAATGCAGTTGTCAAAGATAAGGTCTCGTATATAATCTACAAGATGTTATATCTATACAAGGAAAGAAAATTAATATCTTTTACGGACGTATATAGGATCGGTGGGATTGAAAACTTAATTTTCCCTATTTTCATTTTCCTACGTGTCATTCGTGACATTCGTTATTTCTTGGAAGAGAAGAGTTTCCAGAAGCGCAATCGGCGCAAGCACTTCCCTCGAAAAACAATGGATTTCCGTGTCTGTGAGGAACGTCGCACTCGTTCCGAAGATAGGACGATCGGACGATCGTCCGCAAAGTTTCGCGCTGATCGTTCAAATCTCTCCCCGTACCCGGATATATATGTACTCCCCGTTGCTATCTCTCTCTCTCTACATATATATATCTGACGTATATCTCACGAGGTCCGAAGATATTGAACGTCACTCGCACACACGGCCGGACACGCTCCGGAAATCAGTTTTCTGACTCGTTGCTTCTCCGAAAAAAGGCGGTGACGAGTGTGCTCGCTCGCCCTCGCGACTCTGTGTTTGTGTGTTTGTATGTACATATCTGGAGATATATAGGTAGTACCCACGACAGTGTATATGTACATGTATATATACATTATAGAAGTAAAGGCGCAAATCTTCTCACGATCGGCACCCGGCAAATAAAACCGTAGCAAAATACTCGGGGACTCTTTTGGTACGAGAGGCTCACAAAAAAGGAAAGAGAGTAAAAGCCTTTTGAAGCCAAGACTCGAGAGAACGTAGTGACGCCTGTTTCCCGTGAAAAGAAAACCCGGCCGGGCAATAATCGAAAAATCGTTCCGCCCCCGAAAAATCTCTCGCCTCACAAATGACGGAGGTAAAGCTATATACGAGAAAAATAAAGAGAGAAAGAAAGAGAAAGAAATAGAGCTCTACCATTTTCCCTTCATTTCCCGACTCGTACGGAACACCTCCTTCTTTTTTCTTTTTTTCTTCTTTTTTTTGCGCCCTCCTTCACAGAGAAAAGAGTAGAAAATAACAGATGTTCCGTTAAATGGACTCGGGCGCTCGAGTACCTCGATGACTCAGGGGCTCAGCTGCAGGATGCAGACGAGCGTAGAGAAGTACCGGGCGAAAGGGGACTCAAACAAGTGAAAAAAAAGAGTGCACTCGAGAATATATACCCGCCGAGTAATTAGTTCATTGATCGTAAAACGCTACATTAATCCGTACGCGCGGGTGTATGCCATGTGTCATATATATATTTAAATCTATATGTATATATTATAGGCACTGCACCTATATCACATACGAGCGGTTTTTCGCCCGAAGCTACAGAGGCGCGAAGCTGACCGCGGAATTCAAGGGAAGCGCGGAGAGAGCCAGCTTACCCTCGGGCCAAAACTCAACTGTGTATTGCGACAACCTCTTTTTTCCTGTGTATAAATGCTCGACCGACCGATTTCCCGAATTATTCTATGCTTTAGCGACTTCGTGGTCGACCTTTTCTCATTAAATGAATTCTTTTCGACCTTTCGCCTAATATTATTATCCTATATATATGTATACCCTTATAACCCTATATTTTTAATTCATCCCTCAACTATTTTTAAGTCTATCTAACTCAACAAAATATAGTTGAGGAAAAGTAATACATTGAAATTGGATATGCTTCGTGTGTATTGCAAGCCATTTGTAGAAAATCGATATTGCGTTTTGCTCCACTTGTCGATGCTACGCATGTTCCTAAGGAATTACGTTTCTTCACCCTCGTCTTAGTCAATTGTAGGTCGAAAACAGCAATTAAAATGAAATTCCCACACTCGTCTAAGAATGACAATCGAGGGAGAGTCGGAGTGAACTACATCCAATTTTGACCATCTGTACAATTCTGTGGGGCTATGGGCCGTGACTAAAACCGTGGTTTCGGATAATGAAACTTTAAGTGTTGCGTAATCGCTTACAACTTTCAATTATAAAAATAACATGTAACTTCATTCATGTATTTTTAATCTACCACAACGTAAAGCCCTACAAAGATTTAATTTAAAACGGTATTATTATTTATTATACACATCCATATCTATATCTAGGGAAACGTATTACAATTTTAATTATCAAGGAATTTGGTCGATTTTGATGAACAAACCATGATATTCGTTTGGCGACGTTTCGATCGACTTTTATTTGTATTTTTTGTATTTAAAAAAGCAACGTATATAATAAGGGGTTTAGTAAATAAATAAATAAACAATTAAATTCAAAACAAGAGCACACACGATATGCAGACATTTTCAAGCAGTCATTATACTATTTTTAGCGTAAACCTATATTTAAATATTATTGATACATATATAACTTACATACCCAATAATTTAACGTAAGATTCTATTAGTTTTTATACAGTCACACCTTCTTCATTGTAAATTTAATAGTAGCCTGGGTCAGTTTTCTAAATCGTTAGTTCTTACACTGGTGTCTACAATATCGACAAACGTCGATTAATGGATTTGAGTCGAACAATTTAATTTAAGAAACACTGATATAACAATTCATATAAAACGAAAGTTGCTATCATAATTATTTCTCGTAAAATAGTTCAATAAACGAATAGCATCGAAATATCGCTCTACGGTAATAAAATAATAATAATAATAGAGTAATGGAAAAAACGTGTAAAATAAAAAGGGATTGTTGGAAAATATATTTAAATGTTGTAAATCTTTTTACACTGGTGCAACGAGGAAAAAAAAATCGAGAGCAGCAAAAGTAGAACGCGTGTCAAATGCAAAATTCAATGCATTTTTTGTCGGACACACACGCATACATACGTAGGCACACGTATACATAGTGACAGGCACGTGAAAGGAACGCGTCACAAAGCATAGGACGTTAACTAGAATAGAATTTGAATTTCATTTTTCGGTCGCGATACAGCCACGGAGCGTAGCTTTGTAACGTCATCCGTGAACTCGCGTAGACGACAAAAAGAGAAACTCTCTTTCTCCCTGATTCTCTCCCGGGGACTCTCTTTGAGTTTGACTCGTTTTAAGGGCTCCTCTCTCCCTCTCTCTCTCTCTCTTTCTCTCGAAAAACGGCGAAGCCTCCGAAAGGCAATTAAAGCCCGCCGCCGAGTAGATTCGGGGACGGAACTTTTCTATGACGCCTCTCGAGGACCCTCCTCTCTCTCTCTCTCTCCTCTCTCTCTTTCTCTTCCTCTATCTCTTGGCGAGCTCTCAACGCGTTGACAAAGTGACAATCACTAGACCAAGCGAGCGAAATAGAGAGCGCGCGCGGAAGCTCGACGAAAGTCACGTGCAGTCTCGTGTTACATTTTCATTCGGCTAATTGTCCTGCGCCCTTGCGATCGGCTTCGAGCTTCCGTGTCCGTGTCATTTGAGGAGAAAGGGAGAAGTGAGCGAAAAACGAAAGAGAGAAAAATACGTCGGGAGGACGCATAGGACCGATGGCCTGTAGTTGGCTAGTTAGTCGCGGAACGGGAGCCACGGACGAGTGAGTCAATTTTCGCGTCTCAAAAGATTTTCATTGTTAGCGCGTGCGGGGGCTCACCCGCCTCAGGGCCATTAAACGCTCCTTTTTTTCCTTCTTTCTCTCTTTCCTCGAACAACTTTTAATGCACGCGTGCGTAGAGTCAAGTGTACGGCTCCGTGCGGTATGGGCGAATCTACCGACGATTGTTAAGCGCCTCTACTTCTCTCCAGGGATTCTCAAATTCTGGGGGACAATGTTTAACTTCCCGGATAGGATTGCGCTTTGCCCTCCCGGTTCGTCCGACCCCCTCCCCCCTCCTACACGTATTAATTATTTCCTCGTAACTACTTGATAATCGCTCACCATTTCCCTACTCACTCGCTATGTGACTTTCAGTCTCGTATACAAATTGCGTTAAAAGACCAAAAATATTTATCTATTACCAAAGTTGCATTAGATGTAGTAAAGAAATACAACTTAACTTGCATCACGTATTTATTTCTTCGTGCCATTTATTTCATTTGATTGAAGAAATAATAAAACAAGGGAAGCTCCACGCTTTAGATTTATAAATTAAAATATCGCATCTTTTTACAACGGGCAGATGTCTATGGCTTCTACGCACAACGACCTATCTCGGCTTTTGCAATTTAAAACGACCTATCTCAAAAGTAGTAGAAAAAATATTGGTTTGTCAGGCATAATTAAGAAATTATACAAAAGCAGTATTTACTATTATTTTATAAAAGATCGATTTAATTCGTTTTGCTTAATTATCAAGTGTAAATGGGACACAATACTCAAGATAGTAATATTATAATATTAAAAATTATTTTGGGCCTGTGATAGCAACATTTTCTCTACCTGCACATTTAAGATAGGCCGTTTTAAGCTAGAAAAATCGAGACAGGTCATTTTATCCTGAGAAAATGAAATAGGTCGTTGTACATAATAGCCATCTGCTACATACAGCTGATGTAGTTCAGAAAAAATTTTTTTTTTATTGTTCACAATATTTTTAATTCTTATGTGTAGACAAACAAATCCATGTTTGGATTTAGATTATTTTTAAAAAATGTTATAAAAAGACAGGGTAACGAAGATATACTATAATAATACATATTAATGTACATAAAATGTTTTTTCATATTAATTTATTAATAATTTGAACAAGACGTAGTTGTATAGTAAATAATAATTTTATTTTAAAAATGTAGCATCGAATTAAAACAAATAATGAGTATAATTTAACGTTTCCACGTTCGTACGTCGTATGGGTTTAAAATATAATGCACAGTCGAATTAAAAGTACTGAAGGAATGTTTTCTATTTTACCAACTGAAATTAAATTCCAATCGATGTACTTTGTAAAATGCAAACGAGAAATGAACTTATTCAACTTAAGGTAAATAATAATTTTTCTCGAATAGATATAATAACTACACTGTAAATTTCTTAATTAATAAATACACAATCTTGCATCTTTCTCTCTCTTTTGATTAATATCTACGTTTCGCCTTATTATCTTAAAGGATCATCGTTATCAGTAATGCATCACACGTATAAAAATATTCACAGCGTTGCATCTAAGCCGGGCAATGATGGCTAACCGTGTCCAAAGACTGAGTGAAGACAATATATTTATTATCTTCGTCCAATCGTTCGTACATCAATTTCGGTACGTTGCTCATTAGCATGTACAAGTTTCTATCCAGTGGTTCGATAGCTATGTCATTTATGAATGCCATGTTGTCCTCGTCGTTCGATATCATATCTAAAAAAATATAGAATTGAAATTATATCAAGATAGATTTTTCTTCTAGCAGTCATAAATACGTATATGCATGTGTGTGCGCGCGTGTATGAGTAGAGATCCTAACGAAATAGCAAAGAAACTTTTTCTATGATATACTAATCAATAAGTCATTTGTAGAGATAAATGTTATGTTGAGCTTAATCATTCGGATCTACCCTCGAGTCAATCATTGATATTGGTGTATATATATACACACACGCGCGCGCGCACACACACACATACAAAACAAACTCTGAAAATCGGAGGAGAGTGGATCTGATTATATGAATCCATCACATATCGATGTATTAATCATCGGTGAGGAAGCACTGGAAGGAAGAAAAAAATGTGCTCGATAATCCGAGAAGTGAAGTATAGAATGATTGGCATAAATCTAACGGTAAAAGCCGTACAAGTCCATCATTGTAGTTCCAGATAATACTCACTGAATGTGCTGGGATTCAAGGGAACATTGGTGTTCCAGCATGCGACCCCGTGTCTGTTGATTTGCGAGAAATAAATGATCCCCGTTTTCAAATCAATGGCCGAAGAGGTTCCTTGACTACCTTGGCCCTTCTCGCCCACCATCGAGAACAAATAATAATTATCCGCGCCAGCGTAGCTCTCGTTCTTGAGGATGCTCGTCGGCACCGAGAATTCACGAATCGCGGACAAAGCGTGGAAGTACAATGTCTTCGATCCATCTTCTCGTCGTGGCGACACAGCTAACCCGAACACACCGTCGGTCCAATGGAAGTTTATTCCGGTTACGTTGAAATCTCCTGCGCATGTTTGGGTTTCGAAAATTAACGACCAGACACTATTCACCTTTCTCCAACCGAATTTGTTAGACGATTGTTCTTAACCCCGTACTAATTCTTCCGGGATATTAGCCCTATACGCTTTATCATCGCGTTACGAACCTTGAAATTGCTCAATTTAACCTGTTCGTGTGAACAACCCGCGGAATCTTTACATATTTATACCTAAAATAACTCGTGCCGTCGCGTCTCGCAAAAGATGAAATATACGAACGTTCTCAATTATGATCTCGACTTCCTTTAATTATTTCGCCTCCTTTGTATAACGCGCTTCGTATACTTTCCGAAAGGGCTTTAAAGTAACAACGGTCGGTTATTTATTTTATTTTTTGACCGCGCGTTACCGCGTGTTTCACTTATCAAAACTGCCGCGTTAATTGAACATTCTTTACCACGGATTTTCATTGGCGTCAAAAGAACCTGTTCCTCGCGATAATAATCAACTCCGAATGAAGAAGTTATTCGAAAAGAGTTAATAAAACGTTATACCAATAAATTTGGTACCCCAGTCTCGTATCGATCTTATCATTGCCGCGGGAAAAAAAAACTAAAAATTTGTTCAAGATGACAATCGTCGCGCGTACACTTTCCGAATGTAGATGTACACCTTCCGTAAATTTAGAAGGTACAAGCCCACGTGAGATGACGTTTCGCGTCTCTCGGAAGTGAAAAACGAAAAAGAAAAAAATGAATATCGTATGACCATTACAAGAAATAGATATATAAGTGGTTATAGATTCTCGTACCGTTTAGAGGATCAAAGTGGAAGTAATTGTGATGGAATCTCCATGAATTATTTTGTGCCCAGCTGTAAACGACGAGACCGTAGCCACCTAGATCAGATAAGTAAGCGTAGGCGTCGTCACAAGAATCTTTGTCTACGTCGACGGCAAGGTCAGCGAAGAAGGAATCGGCTTTCTGATCCGAATCTTTTAAAGTATAGCTACGAATAATCTGAAAGTAAAAACACGAATCTCCCTTGGTTATGCGGCTCGTGTCAATTCTCTCTTCTCCGAGTTTCCTCATCCCCTCCCGTGGCTCACGGATCATTTATCATTTTTAACTAATACACGCGTGTACCGTGTACCTTCGTATCGTCTTGGATTTTTCTATGTTATCGATCATACGAACAAGCCACTTCTTCCATTCTATAGGATTATTAATTTTATGAGGTTTTATGATACATAAAACTTGTTATTTCTTTCTTTTCTCCTTTCTTTCATTCTTTATTCCGTTCTTTCTCTCTTTTTTAACGTCATTTCCTACTTTTACATCGTACATATATATACACACGTATACGGCTACCGTTGTTCAAGGATTTATTGCGCAACTAATACATAGCTAAAGATTAATAGAATATATTTTCCCTACGATGAATTAAAAGGTTTAATTAATTATCGGAATGGAGGATGAATTAATTTGTAATATACGAAAGAATGTTTACGTTACACGGTTTTGATAAATATCTTAGTTGTAATCAGTCGGCTGTACAAACCATTAATGCTTTAGGATACGCATCGTTAAAAATTCTTTTAATCTTATACCAATATTGTGTGTAAAACCTTGAACGTGATGTACAGCAATATTAATTACTGATAATTTCTTAAGTGCACTACTTTCTTCGAGGTTTATCTATTATTAATGTATCGACAAAGTTAAAATTAAGCGTATAAGGTATATCACTTGTATCAGATGGTTACGAGCATTAAATTATCATAAGTAGATATAACGCATAAGCGTCTTATCAAATATTAATTTTATGGTAAATTTAAATTTAATAGTTTACGCAACATTCGATATAAATCAATGCATATAAAATCAATCTTTTCACGATTATGGTACGCATAAAAAAACGATTAAACTTTCAATTTTCCGTGCTATCGACCCTGTTCTGTGTTTTACGGGAAAATTTAAGTATTTTATCAAACAGTTTTTTTTCGCTTGTCTTTATAAAACAGTTACAAAAATAAGGAAATATTTCAGCTGTATTAAGAATTAAAAAGTTAATATTATTTTTAGATAATTTGAATATCTTGTTTAAATTACAATTGCTCCGGTTAAATTTTCAAATGTTAAAATATTCACGTGGAAAGAGAAGTACTGATTTTTCTGTAATAATGTATAAAGAATAAAATGTATAAAATTACGTTAAGCGGGATAAAAAAAATACTAGCACGGTACAAGTATAGTAATAGAACGAATGATGTATACCTGATCAGTCTTTAAATCAATGACGATGAGACGAGGTGGTTTGACTATTTTCGTGTCACCCAATATATCATCGATTCCGGTGTCAACGCCCCAGAGACGATCGCAGGCATCGACCCTCGCACGAAAGATGCTGATAATCACGTCATTGTTATTCGAGTGAATGTCGTTCGCCTCCCAAGTTGGATAAGGTGTAAGCTGCGGTGACTTGTCTGTAATTTTTTCCCCCTCGTACTCGTGAGAAACATAAGGAAATTTCTGAATCTACATTAATTACACAAGGTAGGAATTGCTACCGCGTTATCGGATTGAAGTTATATTACCGTTCGTCGTGGACATCTGGATGTAATTCAAATTCGCAGGTACGCCTTTCTTCCACCTAGGGACCGTAATGAACATTTTGTCCTTCCATACGCTGACGCCTACTGGAAGGTTGTCGGCTTGAATGAAATCTCCGGAAGCGATGTATGCCGTTCTCATCGATTCATTCGGGAAGTTATAGTCGAGCTGGTCCCAAGCGTACAGTATTTTAGGCGGGTGGCAGCTGACTCCTGTCAGAATCGCGAAAACGAATATCCACCACATATCTGCGAAATGACAAAAGTTTAATTTCGCATATTTATTATACGAATATATAATTGTTACGTCGAAAATTCCATCAAACTAATGGATCTCGAATATGCATACGTGTATATATATATATATATATATATATTTTCCATTTTATTTTAATAAATAAATGTATTCGCGATTTCGTTTTGCAATTTAGTTCATCAATAACATAGATATACGTGTATATGTATTCAACTCGTTCTATTCAATGTAAATCGAAAGTTACACTCGATCTGCTAACATCCATTTTTTACCGATATTTGCATTTTTCTATTTCAACTTTTAATTGAGTGAGCTCCAAAAAATAGTTATACTAATATTGCGCATATGTACCTATGGAATGTTTATTTTCTTTAAATCTAAAAATATCTGGTTTACGTAATCGTGTTTGAATGATAAAATCAAATGTAATCTTATACGTACTCGCAGTTTCATTAAATAACACATAATGATTTTAATTACCAATAAATTTATAAGTACTACTTTTTTATAATAGATTCAAAATAGAAATAATATTTGATTGCAAATAATTCTCATTTTGAAAAATTTTGCTAAAATCAATTAAATCTTGAATACGTATTCTTGAAATTAAAGTTCTTATCCGCACTGTAAATAATTTAAATTTCTTAAATTCTATTATGAATTGTGATTTTCTTATAATTTAGAAATATTGGATTTTAACTAATTTTTCCTACATACATACAAATTCCTACATCTTCATACAAATTCCTAATTATTCTGATTTTGTGGATGCTAATAAGGATTAGTTCGATTCCCCAGACAACGAATTTATTTAAATTTTTGGGGATATTCTTTTGCACAAGCAAGCTTAAGTAGATCTCTATTTATGGATCACGGAAGTTCGAAAAATTTGTGAATAAATTCACTCGAGAGTACTCTGCCTACCGAAAATTAAAAAAAATATCTAACATTTATCGTAAACATAACGTCTGTACACGCGAATTACTATTAGAATTTTATATAGACGAAAATGTTTTCGAGGTTTATAAATAAATCCGTATTCTAAAGTTCGCGACCTCTCCTATTACCAGAGTTATTTTCGAAGGTTCGATTATGACTTGCAAAGTTATTTTTATTCAAAGAAAGTTGTTTTCATTAAAAACCAAGGTACGTATTTTGTTAAATTACATCCCAGTGCAATTACATAAATCAATTGAATCAGTTATCTTTGATGATTTCGCGACTCTATTTTCACCGTATAATACAACCGAGTGCGTTTGTGCGTGGCGTACCATGTACACTCAACTTAATCAATTTCATAAAACATCGCGTTAGTCCATGATTTAATAGATTTAATCGGCAAGGTAAAACAATCCGCATCGAGCAATTTATAACTAAACATTTCACGTCTGTTAATGCAAACACGAATATATCCGATGCATCTTATCCGCTTCAAAATATAAACATTGTTTTTATTGGCGCGAAAAGACGATTGTGCGAATGTTGCATGCGTAATTCTCTAAACCGGTTTCAATCGTGCGCTCGTCTATACCTCTGTATAGATACAAAATGCTTCAGTAATATTGCATGACAATTTCGCGACGGGATATTATTCCCTTAGAAATAACAAAGTGTCATCGTACGCAATTCTACTTTTCTATTAATTTTACATTTATTAAGTGCTTTAAACACATTCTCGTATACAAACATTTCTGCTTTCGTTCGTTTAGTGAAACTTTTAACGCATACATACCTTGCATACACAGTATACGTATAACTTTATTTATTTTACATGGTACATCGTTTACAATTAATAAAAAAATATATGCATATATATGCTGAACAAATATTTAGTATTTGCTGTTTATTTTAGTATACAAAAATACACAGCAAATACTAATATTTGTTCATATATATGCATATATTTTGTTTATTAATTGTAAACGATGTACCATGTACAATAAATAAAGTTATACGTATACTGTGGATGCAAGGTATGTATGCGTTAAAAGTTCACTAAACGAACGAAAGCAGAATGTTTGTGTACGAGAATGTGTTTAAAAGCACTTAATAAATGTAAAATTAATAGAAAAGTAGAATTGCGTACGATGACACTTTGTTATTTCTAAGGGAATAATATCCCGTCGCGAAATTGTCATGCATATTACTGAAGCATTTTGTATCTATACAGAGGTATAGACGAGCGCACGATTGAAACCGGTTTAGAGAATTACGCATGCAACATTCGCACAATCGTCTTTCGCGCCAATAAAAACAATGTTTATATTTTGAAGCGGATAAGATGCATCGGATATATTCGTGTTTTGCATTAACAGACGTGAAATGTTAGTTATAAATTGCTCGATGCGGATTGTTTTACCTTGCCGATTAAATCTATTAATCATGGACTAACGCGATGTTTTTATGAAATTGATTAAGTGGAGTGTACATGGTACGCCACGCACAAACGCACTCGGTTGTATTATACGGTGAAAATAGAGTCGCGAAATCATCAAAGATAACTGATTCAATTGATTTATGTAATTGCACTGGGATGTAATTTAACAAAATACGTACCTTGGTTTTTAATGAAAACAACTTTCTTTGAATAAAATACTTTGCAAGTCATAATCGAACCTTCGAAAATAACTCTGGTAATAGGAGAGGTCGCGAACTTTAGAATACGGATTTATTTATAAACCTCGAAAACATTTTCGTCTATATAAATTCTAATAGTATTCGCGTGTACAGACGTTATGTTTACGGATAAATGTTAGATATTTTTTTAATTTTCGGTAGGCAGAGTACTCTCGAGTGAATTTATTCACAAATTTTCGAACTTCCGTGATCCATAAATAGAGATCTACTTAAGCTTGCTTGTGCAAAAGAATATCCCCAAAAATTTAAATAAATTCGTTGTCTGGGGAATCGAACTAATCCTTATTAGCATCCACAAAATCAGAATAATTAGAATTTGTATGAAATGTAGGAATTTGTATGGATGTAGGAAAAATTAGTTAAGAATCCAATATTTTCTAAATTATAAGAAATCACAATTCATAATAGAATTTAAGAAATTAAATTATTTACAGTGCGGATAAGAACTTAATTTCAAGAATACGTATTCAAGATTTAATTGATTTTAGCAAAATTTTTCAAAATGAGAATTATTTGCAATCAATATTATTTCTATTTGAATCTATGTATAAAAAAGTAGTACTATAAATTTATTGGTAATAAAATCATTATGGGTTATTTATGAAACTGCGAGTAGCGTATAAGATACATTTGCTGTTATCATTCAAACACGATTACGTAAACCAGATATTTTTAGATTTAAAGAAATAACATTCATAGGTACATATGCGCATATTTAGTACTAACTATTTTTTGGAAGCTCACTCAATTAAAGTTGAAATAGAAAATGCAAATATCGGTAAAAAATGGATGTTAGCAGATCGAGTTAACTTTCGATTACATTGAATAGAACGAGTTGAATACATATACACGTATATCTATGTTATTGATGAACTAAATTGCAAAACGAAATCGCGAATACATTTATTTATTAAAATAAAATGGAAAATATATATATATATATATATATACACGTATGCATATTCGAGATCATTAGTTTGATGGATTTTCGACCGTAACAATTATATATTCGTATAATAAATATGCGAAATTAAACGTTGTCATTTCGCAGATATGTGGTGATATTCGTTTTCGCGCTTCTGACAGGTCAGCTGCCACCCGCCTAAAATACTGTACGCTTGGACCAGCTCGACTATAACTTCCCGATATGAATCGATGAGAACGGCATACATCGCTTCCGGAAGATTCATTCAAGCCGACAACCTTCCAGTAGGCGTCAGCGTATGGAAGGACAAAATGTTCATTACGGTCCCTAGGTGGAAGAGAAGGCGTACCTTGCGAATTTGAATTACATCCAGATGTCCACGACGAACGGTAATATAACTTCAATCCGATAACGCGGTAGCAATTCCTACCTTGTGTAATTAATGTAGATTCAGAAATTTCCTTATGTTTCCTCACGAGTACGAGGGGAAAAAATTACAGACAAGTCACCGCAGCTTACACCTTATCCAACTTGGGAGGCGAACGACATTCACTCGAATAACAATGACGTGATTATCAGCATCTTTCGTGCGAGGGTCGATGCCTGCGATCGTCTCTGGGGCGTTGACACCGGAATCGATGATATATTGGGTGACACGAAAATAGTCAAACCCGACTCGTCTCATCGTCATTGATTTAAAGACTGATCAGGTATACATCATTTGTTCTATTACTATACTTGTACCGTGCTAGTATTTTTTTTATCCCGCTTAACGTATTTATACATTATCTTATACATTATTACAGAAAAAATCAGTACTTCTCTTTCCACGTGAATATTTTAACAGTTTGAAAATTTAACCGGAGCAATTGTAATTTAAACAAGATATTCAATTATCTAAAAGAATATTAACTTTTTAATTCTTAATACAGCTGAAATATTTCCTTATTGTTTGTAACTGTTTTATAAAGACAAGCGAAAAAAAAACTGTTTGATAAAATACTTAAATTTTCCCGTAAAACACAGAACAGGGTCGATAGCACGGAAAATTGAAAGTTTAATCGTTTTTTTATGCGTACCATAATCGTGAAAAGATTGATTTTATATGCATTGATTTATATCGAATGTTGCGTAAACTATTAAATTTAAATTTACCATAAAATTAATATTTGATAAGACGCTTATGCGTTATATCTACTTATGATAATTTAATGCTCGTAACCATCTGATACAAGTGATATACCTTATACGCTTAATTTTAACTTTGTCGATACATTAATAATAGATAAACCTCGAAGAAAGTAGTGCACTTAAGAAATTATCAGTAATTAATATTGCTGTACATCACGTTCAAGGTTTTACACACTATTGGTATAAGATTAAAAGAATTTTTAACGATGCGTATCCTAAAGCATTAATGGTTTGTACAGCCGACTGATTACAACTAAGATATTTATCAAAACCGTGTAACGTAAACATTCTTTCGTATTACAAATTAATTCATCCTCCATTCCGATAATTAATTAAACCTTTTAATTCATCGTAGGGAAATATATTCTATTAATCTTTAGCTATGTATTAGTTGCGCAATAAATCCTTGAACAACGGTAGCCGTATAGTGTGTATATTATCTACGATGTAAAAGTAGGAAATGACGTTAAAAAGAGAGAAAGAACGGAATAAAGAATGAAAGAAAGGAGAAAGAAAGAAATGAATATCGTATGACCATTACAAGAAATAGATATATAAGTGGTTATAGATTCTCGTACCGTTTAGAGGATCAAAGTGGAAGTAATTGTGATGGAATCTCCATGAATTATTTTGTGCCCAGCTGTAAACGACGAGACCGTAGCCACCTAGATCAGATAAGTAAGCGTAGGCGTCGTCACAAGAATCTTTGTCTACGTCGACGGCAAGGTCAGCGAAGAAGGAATCGGCTTTCTGATCCGAATCTTTTAAAGTATAGCTACGAATAATCTGAAAGTAAAAACACGAATCTCCCTTGGTTATGCGGCTCGTGTCAATTCTCTCTTCTCCGAGTTTCCTCATCCCCTCCCGTGGCTCACGGATCATTTATCATTTTTAACTAATACACGCGTGTACCGTGTACCTTCGTATCGTCTTGGATTTTTCTATGTTATCGATCATACGAACAAGCCACTTCTTCCATTCTATAGGATTATTAATTTTATGAGGTTTTATGATACATAAAACTTGTTATTTCTTTCTTTTCTCCTTTCTTTCATTCTTTATTCCGTTCTTTCTCTCTTTTTTAACGTCATTTCCTACTTTTACATCGTACATATATATGCACACGTATACGGCTACCGTTGTTCAAGGATTTATTGCGCAACTATACATAGCTAAAGATTAATAGAATATATTTTCCCTACGATGAATTAAAAGGTTTAATTAATTATCGGAATGGAGGATGAATTAATTTGTAATATACGAAAGAATGTTTACGTTACACGGTTTTGATAAATATCTTAGTTGTAATCAGTCGGCTGTACAAACCATTAATGCTTTAGGATACGCATCGTTAAAAATTCTTTTAATCTTATACCAATATTGTGTGTAAAACCTTGAACGTGATGTACAGCAATATTAATTACTGATAATTTCTTAAGTGCACTACTTTCTTCGAGGTTTATCTATTATTAATGTATCGACAAAGTTAAAATTAAGCGTATAAGGTATATCACTTGTATCAGATGGTTACGAGCATTAAATTATCATAAGTAGATATAACGCATAAGCGTCTTATCAAATATTAATTTTATGGTAAATTTAAATTTAATAGTTTACGCAACATTCGATATAAATCAATGCATATAAAATCAATCTTTTCACGATTATGGTACGCATAAAAAAACGATTAAACTTTCAATTTTCCGTGCTATCGACCCTGTTCTGTGTTTTACGGGAAAATTTAAGTATTTTATCAAACAGTTTTTTTTCGCTTGTCTTTATAAAACAGTTACAAAAATAAGGAAATATTTCAGCTGTATTAAGAATTAAAAAGTTAATATTATTTTTAGATAATTTGAATATCTTGTTTAAATTACAATTGCTCCGGTTAAATTTTCAAATGTTAAAATATTCACGTGGAAAGAGAAGTACTGATTTTTCTGTAATAATGTATAAAGAATAAAATGTATAAAATTACGTTAAGCGGGATAAAAAAAATACTAGCACGGTACAAGTATAGTAATAGAACGAATGATGTATACCTGATCAGTCTTTAAATCAATGACGATGAGACGAGGTGGTTTGACTATTTTCGTGTCACCCAATATATCATCGATTCCGGTGTCAACGCCCCAGAGACGATCGCAGGCATCGACCCTCGCACGAAAGATGCTGATAATCACGTCATTGTTATTCGAGTGAATATCGTTCGCCTCCCAAGTTGGATAAGGTGTAAGCTGCGGTGACTTGTCTGTAATTTTTTCCCCCTCGTACTCGTGAGAAACATAAGGAAATTTCTGAATCTACATTAATTACACAAGGTAGGAATTGCTACCGCGTTATCGGATTGAAGTTATATTACCGTTCGTCGTGGACATCTGGATGTAATTCAAATTCGCAGGTACGCCTTTCTTCCACCTAGGGACCGTAATGAACATTTTGTCCTTCCATACGCTGACGCCTACTGGAAGGTTGTCGGCTTGAATGAAATCTCCGGAAGCGATGTATGCCGTTCTCATCGATTCATTCGGGAAGTTATAGTCGAGCTGGTCCCAAGCGTACAGTATTTTAGGCGGGTGGCAGCTGACTCCTGTCAGAATCGCGAAAACGAATATCCACCACATATCTGCGAAATGACAAAAGTTTAATTTCGCATATTTATTATACGAATATATAATTGTTACGTCGAAAATTCCATCAAACTAATGGATCTCGAATATGCATACGTATATATATATATATATATATATATATATATATATGGGAGATTCCATGTGAAGTGATACATTTAAAAAATAGAATTTTGTTTTAATGTATGGAATCAGTAAAAAACTACCTTGAATAGAGTGTAGCTAATTTTTAGACCTAAATTTAATTAGTACCAGAGCTGTAGCCAATCAAAAAATCGAATTTTATATTTAAAAAATGAACTTTATGGCCATTTTTATCACTTAATAACTCAAATCATAACAATTTTTTCTTATATCCATTAAATTTGAAAAAGGTTTATAAATTTCAGAGAATCTGTTGAAATAGTTTTATTACATTAGTTTAAACACATTGAATATAGTTATAATTAATAAAAACCTTTCATAGTAAAAAAAAGGGTTGTACGATCAAAAATATTTTATCCATCCAAGAATCTAATTCATCGATGATTAATTACCTTCAAAATGGTGCAAAGTTTGAGTGCGGCAGAGCATTTCAGACAAAGTTATGGTGATTTTAGGCAAATTTCTTAAAAAAAGAGAGCGAATGCATTTTATGAAAACAACAGAGTAACCGTATACTTGCATTCAAACAACATGGCACTAATATTCTTCAATAATACTAAAATATACTATTTAATGTTAGTTACTGATACTTTTCAATCTCTAAGCTGCTTACAAACACAAAGCAGTAGGTGTAAGCAGTTATACCTGTTATGTAATTGGATTTATTGGAATTTTAATAAGTTTCAGGTATTTATTCAATTATATAACAGGTATAACTGCTTACACCTACTGCTTTGTGTTTGTAAGCAGCTTAGAGATTGAAAAGTATCAGTAACTAACATTAAATAGTATATTTTAGTATTATTGAAGAATATTAGTGCCATGTTGTTTGAATGCAAGTATACGGTTACTCTGTTTTTTTCATAAAATGCATTCGCTCTCTTTTTTTAAGAAATTTGCCTAAAATCACCATAACTTTGTCTGAAATGCTCTGCCGCACTCAAACTTTGCACCATTTTGAAGGTAATTAATCATCGATGAATTAGATTCTTGGATGGATAAAATATTTTTGATCGTACAACCCTTTATTTTACTATAAAGGATTTTATTAATTATAACTATATTCAATGTGTTAAACTAATGTAAATAAAATATTTCAACAGATTCTTCTTGAAATTTATAAACTTTTTCAAATTTAATGTATATAAGAAAAAATTGTTAGATTTTGAGTTATTAAGTGATAAAAATGGCCATAAAGTCATTTTTTTAAAAAAATGACTTTATGGCCATTTTTATCACTTAATAACTCAAAATCTAACAATTTTTTCTTATATACATTAAATTTGAAAAAGTTAAAATATTCACGTGGAAAGAGAAGTACTGATTTTTCTGTAATAATGTATAAAGAATAAAATGTATAAAATTACGTTAAGCGGGATAAAAAAATACTAGCACGGTACAAGTATAGTAATAGAACGAATGATGTATACCTGATCAGTCTTTAAATCAATGACGATGAGGACGAGGTGGTTTGACTATTTTCGTGTCACCCAATATATCATCGATTCCGGTGTCAACGCCCCAGAGACGATCGCAGGCATCGACCCTCGCACGAAAGATGCTGATAATCACGTCATTGTTATTCGAGTGAATATCGTTCGCCTCCCAAGTTGGATAAGGTGTAAGCTGCGGTGACTTGTCTGTAATTTTTCCCCCCTCGTACTCGTGAGAAACATAAGGAAATTTCTGAATCTACATTAATTACACAAGGTAGGAATTGCTACCGCGTTATCGGATTGAAGTTATATTACCGTTCGTCGTGGACATCTGGATGTAATTCAAATTCGCAGGTACGCCTTTCTTCCACCTAGGGACCGTAATGAACATTTTGTCCTTCCATACGCTGACGCCTACTGGAAGGTTGTCGGCTTGAATGAAATCTCCGGAAGCGATGTATGCCGTTCTCATCGATTCATTCGGGAAGTTATAGTCGAGCTGGTCCCAAGCGTACAGTATTTTAGGCGGGTGGCAGCTGACTCCTGTCAGAATCGCGAAAACGAATATCCACCACATATCTGCGAAATGACAAAAGTTTAATTTCGCATATTTATTATACGAATATATAATTGTTACGTCGAAAATTCCATCAAACTAATGGATCTCGAATATGCATACGTATATATATATATATATATATATATATATATATGGGAGATTCCATGTGAAGTGATCCATTTAAAAATAGAATTTTGTTTTAATGTATGGAATCAGTAAAAACTACTTGAATAGAGTGTAGCTAAATTTTTAGACCTAAATTTCAATTAGTACCAGAGCTGTAGCCAATCAAAAATCGAATTTTTTAAAAAAAATGACTTTATGGCCATTTTTATCACTTAATAACTCAAAATCTAACAATTTTTTCTTATATACATTAAATTTGAAAAAGTTTATAAATTTCAAGAAGAATCTGTTGAAATATTTTATTTACATTAGTTTAACACATTGAATATAGTTATAATTAATAAAAACCTTTATAGTAAAAAAAAAGGGTTGTACGATCAAAATATTTTATCCATCCAAGAATCTAATTCATCGATGATTAATTACCTTCAAAATGGTGCAAAGTTTGAGTGCGGCAGAGCATTTCAGACAAAGTTATGGTGATTTTAGGCAAATTTCTTAAAAAAGAGAGCGAATGCATTTTATGAAAACAACAGAGTAACCGTATACTTGCATTCAAACAACATGGCACTAATATTCTTCAATAATACTAAAATATACTATTTAATGTTAGTTACTGATACTTTTCAATCTCTAAGCTGCTTACAAACACAAAGCAGTAGGTGTAAGCAGTTATACCTGTTATGTAATTGGATTTATTGGAATTTTAATAAGTTTCAGGTATTTATTCAATTATATAACAGGTATAACTGCTTACACCTACTGCTTTGTGTTTGTAAGCAGCTTAGAGATTGAAAAGTATCAGTAACTAACATTAAATAGTATATTTTAGTATTATTGAAGAATATTAGTGCCATGTTGTTTGAATGCAAGTATACGGTTACTCTGTTTTTTTCATAAAATGCATTCGCTCTCTTTTTTAAGAAATTTGCCTAAAATCACCATAACTTTGTCTGAAATGCTCTGCCGCACTCAAACTTTGCACCATTTTGAAGGTAATTAATCATCGATGAATTAGATTCTTGGATGGATAAAATATTTTTGATCGTACAAACCCTTATTTTACTATAAAGGATTTTATTAATTATAACTATATTCAATGTGTTAAACTAATGTAAATAAAATATTCAACAGATTCTTCTTGAAATTTATAAACTTTTTCAAATTTAATGTATATAAGAAAAAATTGTTAGATTTTGAGTTATTAAGTGATAAAAATGGCCATAAAGTCATTTTTTTTAAAAAAATTCGATTTTTTGATTGGCTACAGCTCTGGTACTAATTGAAATTTAGGTCTAAAAATTTAGCTACACTCTATTCAAGTAGTTTTTTACTGATTCCATACATTAAAACAAAATTCTATTTTTAAATGGATCACTTCACATGGAATCTCCCATATATATATATATATATTTTCCATTTTATTTTAATAAATAAATGTATTCGCGATTTCGTTTTGCAATTTAGTTCATCAATAACATAGATATACGTGTATATGTATTCAACTCGTTCTATTCAATGTAAATCGAAAGTTACACTCGATCTGCTAACATCCATTTTTTACCGATATTTGCATTTTTCTATTTCAACTTTTAATTGAGTGAGCTCCAAAAAATAGTTATACTAATATTGCGCATATGTACCTATGGAATGTTTATTTTCTTTAAATCTAAAAATATCTGGTTTACGTAATCGTGTTTGAATGATAAAATCAAATGTAATCTTATACGTACTCGCAGTTTCATTAAATAACACATAATGATTTTAATTACCAATAAATTTATAAGTACTACTTTTTTATAATAGATTCAAAATAGAAATAATATTTGATTGCAAATAATTCTCATTTTGAAAAATTTTGCTAAAATCAATTAAATCTTGAATACGTATTCTTGAAATTAAAGTTCTTATCCGCACTGTAAATAATTTAAATTTCTTAAATTTATTATGAATTGTGATTTTCTTATAATTTAGAAATATTGGATTTTAACTAATTTTTCCTACATACATACAAATTCCTACATCTTCATACAAATTCCTAATTATTTTGATTTTGTGGATGCTAATAAGGATTAGTTCGATTCCCCAGACAACGAATTTATTTAAATTTTTGGGGATATTCTTTTGCACAAGCAAGCTTAAGTAGATCTCTATTTATGGATCACGGAAGTTCGAAAAATTTGTGAATAAATTCACTCAAGAGTACTCTGCCTACCGAAAATTAAAAAAATATCTAACATTTATCGTAAACATAACGTCTGTACACGCGAATTACTATTAGAATTTTAATAAGTTTCAGGTATTTATTCAATTATATAACAGGTATAACTGCTTACACCTACTGCTTTGTGTTTGTAAGCAGCTTAGAGATTGAAAAGTATCAGTAACTAACATTAAATAGTATATTTTAGTATTATTGAAGAATATTAGTGCCATGTTGTTTGAATGCAAGTATACGGTTACTCTGTTTTTTTCATAAAATGCATTCGCTCTCTTTTTTTAAGAAATTTGCCTAAAATCACCATAACTTTGTCTGAAATGCTCTGCCGCACTCAAACTTTGCACCATTTTGAAGGTAATTAATCATCGATGAATTAGATTCTTGGATGGATAAAATATTTTTGATCGTACAACCCTTTATTTTACTATAAAGGATTTTATTAATTATAACTATATTCAATGTGTTAAACTAATGTAAATAAAATATTTCAACAGATTCTTCTTGAAATTTATAAACTTTTTCAAATTTAATGTATATAAGAAAAAATTGTTAGATTTTGAGTTATTAAGTGATAAAAATGGCCATAAAGTCATTTTTTTTAAAAAAATTCGATTTTTTGATTGGCTACAGCTCTGGTACTAATTGAAATTTAGGTCTATAAAATTTAGCTACACTCTATTCAAGTAGTTTTTTTACTGATTCCATACATTAAAACAAAATTCTATTTTTTAAATGGATCACTTCACATGGAATCTCCCATATATATATATATATATATATTTTCCATTTTATTTTAATAAATAAATGTATTCGCGATTTCGTTTTGCAATTTAGTTCATCAATAACATAGATATACGTGTATATGTATTCAACTCGTTCTATTCAATGTAAATCGAAAGTTACACTCGATCTGCTAACATCCATTTTTTACCGATATTTGCATTTTTCTATTTCAACTTTTAATTGAGTGAGCTCCAAAAAATAGTTATACTAATATTGCGCATATGTACCTATGGAATGTTTATTTTCTTTAAATCTAAAAATATCTGGTTTACGTAATCGTGTTTGAATGATAAAATCAAATGTAATCTTATACGTACTCGCAGTTTCATTAAATAACACATAATGATTTTAATTACCAATAAATTTATAAGTACTACTTTTTTATAATAGATTCAAAATAGAAATAATATTTGATTGCAAATAATTCTCATTTTGAAAAATTTTGCTAAAATCAATTAAATCTTGAATACGTATTCTTGAAATTAAAGTTCTTATCCGCACTGTAAATAATTTAAATTTCTTAAATTCTTTTATGAATTGTGATTTTCTTATAATTTAGAAATATTGGATTTTAACTAATTTTTCCTACATACATACAAATTCCTAATTATTTTGATTTTGTGGATGCTAATAAGGATTAGTTCGATTCCCCAGACAACGAATTTATTTAAATTTTTGGGGATATTCTTTTGCACAAGCAAGCTTAAGTAGATCTCTATTTATGGATCACGGAAGTTCGAAAAATTTGTGAATAAATTCACTCAAGAGTACTCTGCCTACCGAAAATTAAAAAAATATCTAACATTTATCGTAAACATAACGTCTGTACACGCGAATTACTATTAGAATTTTATATAGACGAAAATATTTTCGAGGTTTATAAATAAATCCGTATTCTAAAGTTCGCGACCTCTCCTATTACCAAAGTTATTTTCGAAGGTTCGATTATGACTTGCAAAGTTATTTTTATTCAAAGAAAGTTGTTTTCATTAAAAACCAAGGTATACGTATTTTGTTAAATTACATCCCAGTGCAATTACATAAATCAATTGAATCAGTTATCTTTGATGATTTCGCGACTCTATTTTCACCGTATAATACAACCGAGTGCGTTTGTGCGTGGCGTACCGTGTACACTCAACTTAATCAATTTCATAAAACATCGCGTTAGTCCATGATTTAATAGATTTAATCGGCAAGGTAAAACAATCCGCATCGAGCAATTTATAACTAAACATTTCACGTCGGTTAATGCAAACACGAATATATCCGATGCATCTTATCCGCTTCAAAATATAAACATTGTTTTTATTGGCGCGAAAAGACGATTGTGCGAATGTTGCATGCGTAATTCTCTAAACCGGTTTCAATCGTGCGCTCGTCTATACCTCTGTATAGATACAAAATGCTTCAGTAATATTGCATGACAATTTCGCGACGGGATATTATTCCCTTAGAAATAACAAAGTGTCATCGTACGCAATTCTACTTTTCTATTAATTTTACATTTATTAAGTGCTTTAAACACATTCTCGTATACAAACATTTCTGCTTTCGTTCGTTTAGTGGAACTTGTAACGCATACATACCTTGCATACACAGTATACGTATAACTTTATTTATTTTACATGCTACATCGTTTACAATTAATAAAAAAATATATGCATATATATGCTGAACAAATATTTAGTATTTGCTGTTTATTTTTAGTAATAAAAAAATTACTCAATCACATATTTTTTTTGTAAATTTTATAGTGATTATAAATCATATTTTTCTTTTCAATTAACATTTCACGTGTATATTTTATATAGATATATATTCTAGATGTATATATATGTACGAATGAAATTGATGCATGAAAATACAGTATATAATTTAACTTTCTAGCAATTATCTTTAGTATATAAAATTTAATATTTTCTTTTTCTATCGAAGAAAGTCACTGCACAAGAGGCAAATTTTTCAATTTAACTTTT
Organism: Theocolax elegans; assembly: GCA_026168455.1. Classification (NCBI taxonomy): domain Eukaryota; kingdom Metazoa; phylum Arthropoda; class Insecta; order Hymenoptera; family Cerocephalidae; genus Theocolax; species Theocolax elegans. The sequence goes on along the minus strand of CM047430.1, from coordinate 33,943,769 downwards.
ATAGTTTCGAAACTACCGATATCAGTTTTACTACTTCATCAAAATTAAATTAACTGTTACATTGTCACTTATCAATGTAAGAAAATAAAACCGTAATAACTTTGAGCCTTCGCTCTGGTAATATTACGTCTTACGCGCAGAAGTACTTATTATGGCTGCAACTTGGTAAAATTAAAGTCCAAAGCACGTAAGATAAGTACAGTATGGATCTATCCCACTTTTTGATATGCTATACATTTTGAATAATGTCATGCGCGCATTACGTAAGAAAGTGGGTGTATATATATATACCGTATAGTATACTTGTTCTGAAAAATGTCCCGTTAATTTAAAGTTGTAAAGTTAAATCTGTAATGGAGCAGGGAGTGTCGTACATTTATCAAATTTAAAAATAATCGTAACAACCGGCTGACTACGCGAAATGACTAATTTTATCCATCAGAATTGGAGAAAAACAGCTGGTGTTTACACGTCCTTACAGTATACGTAATGCAAGGGTTAGCACTTGAGAAGTTTGCATATATACGTTTATATAGCTTTCAAAATAACGCGCCAAAGCACCAGTACAATAATCCCACACTCCCGTACATACACGAGCACACGAATACGCGTGCACATATGTATTTATATTCGTGTAAGCATGGTGTACGAAACACGTTTGCAGCATGACGTCATAGTACCCAACAACATCCGTTAAACATACTTGTTTTAAAGTAGGAAAAAGTGAAGTGAAATGCTTTTTACCACTGGCGTCGATTATACAACAAAAAATTGAGTTCTTGCGTACTGTTCACACCTATACACACTCGCACACGCACGCATATGTATATATCTATGAAACTCGAGCGACATAAACAGACCGTAGCGTAAAGCACAATGAACTGTATTTTTTATAGATCTATATATGTATATGAATGTACGTGTATGTAACCAGATAATTATTACGATCAACGGAAAGATCGTCCCTCCGATTCGATAAATTTGTAAAGGTTCACGCAGATCGAAAGAATCCCTGCGTGGATAAATGAAAAAGAAAGGTTGGAAATACCATGGTCCATCGCAAAAGATCGAGCACGCGGTCTTGAGAAATTATAGACGAGTCTCGTGCCGTTGGAGATAATTTTTTTGTGTAAGTTTAACTATATGGAACTACCCGCAGTAACCGAATACTTTCTCCCTCACACGCGGCCGGGTATTCTTTTACGCGATCGAGGAATTCGAAGTGGCGGTCGATACTCACTGACACACGAGAGAGACGGAGATGAAAAAAAATGGAAAGAGAGACACGAGGTCTCCTGGCGAACGGTATAACTTGGAATGAAGGCTATAGTTCGCCAGGCCCCGACTTTATAGCCGCGGCAGCTCCGGGGACATGCATGTGCCCCCCGTGTCTATATAGGTATGTGCGGATCACCGGTGCGTATGTGCGCGTAACCTGATTCGGCTGGATTATGCTCTTGGACTTGCGCGCGCGCGCGCCCGCACGCGAATTAAACCCGAAACGAGAGACCTCGGGCCCGGTCCTAACGTTTTCACCGACTTTTTACATCCGAAGGATCGATTGAATAATTCATATCTCCCGGCATACGTAAGTGCATCTGCTACTTTACGGTGTACACAACGCTTGCGATATTGCAAGCCAACTTTTCGCCTCGGTGCAATACGTCTGTGTCGCCCTGATTTAACGAGATCTTTGCGCCCGCGAGATTTATTTTCACTTACCGCGTGATTTACTATTTTAATGGAAACTCGAGTTGGAATGCTTCTGTACTTTTTTTTTCCTCGACTACTTCGCTTCTTTCCTTGGTGACTCTCTGATACAGGTATATAGGATTTTTCAAAATGTTTCGTCACGATCAATGGCCTATGGTATTTACTTTCTTATATTTTCGATTTATCGAATGCGCGCACATTTTTATAAATAACTCGAATGTATTTTCGCGCGTTGATTGATAACCATTTTTTTTTCTTTAGTTCGGCTCTTTATTGTAGTTCAAGCTTTTATTTATTACCGCTGGTGGCTGTATCGATGCAGTACCGGTTGTATAATTCTTTTCATTATTTTTAAATTTTTATTACACCTTATACTTATTACTTTATTATTCATGCTTGCGTGCGATGTTGAATTATACGTGTATAGGAATTAAAACTATTATTAAAATTATATTGTGCGACTATTTCCGCTTCGCATTACGTTTTATATATTCAGGAGTGATTTTCCAGCAATCTACAAAAAATCCGTAATTGGTTTAAAAATTACTGTTGCGTAATTATTATTATTTTAAATAGCATGTCTCTTTTAACACAAGTACACTTAATAATTTTGATAAACAAAATTAATTTTATCACGCCCATGTACAAATATTTCAGATAAATAATTATTAAAGTAAAGCATAAGAACTAAAAGTAAATAAAAAAATTAATCATAGACACGAGTTACCTGACATGATTACAATATTTTCCTTGTTCTTCAAAATGTGATTTGAAAATTAAAGCCAGAATTATCCTGATTATAAATTAACGAATACGAAAATGACAAGTTAATCATCGACAAACAAGAAACAGTTCATTTTCAATAACGTATCACCAAATTTTAGATGTTTTTAATGTTATCGTGACCTTCGGGTATAGTCAAGGATAAACACACATAACTGTGCTCCAAAGAGCATACAATATAATCACGCGTGAATACTAAAATCTATTAGACTAAATTTTGATATTCAAATTTGTAATTAAAAATATCGAAGAATACTTCTATTACGTACGCTCGTTATGCAAAATAAATTAAACTTGTTATTAACAAAAAATTGTATATTATATAAAATTTATTAAATAAACAATTATCACTATGTACCTATAGAATAATGAATGTTATGAAAATTTTAAGTTGCAAATTATAGATAGCATTTGTTAGTTAGTAATAGTAACTGAAATAGAATAATCTAGATGACTTTCTCGAGAATGGGAGTGACCGAAGTTTTTTTGCGCGATTTTTTCTCACTCTCTTTTATCGATCCCAACTGAAATACCAATATTTAATTAAAATAATTATATAGAGCATTTACTTTAGAAAACAATAACTAGATATATAAAATTGTATTAAACGAATAACAATATTCTTACTCATGAAATAAAATAACATTTGATAGATTTAAACGTTTAAATACTTTTCTGGAAACAATGAAAGTGTTCGGTAGTGTATTTTGAAGAGTTTGCAGGATATTTTTAAAAACCATCAAGATGCACGTAATATTTAAGAGTCCATGGTAGTAAAAACATTATTATTCTTAACCTTGAATTAGTTTATTGATATAAACTAATGACTAACTGTAAAGGTAATTACAACGGGAATTGTTATTGCGATGGTAACCAGTGCTTAGAGGAAATTCTGCGTCAATAATTGGCATCACTCTTTTTCCGTAATTACAGCCTTTTGTCACGTTGATTACCCAAGATACAATTAATTCCAGCACAACGAAATTGGCCCGTATGATTATTACTTCGTAGTTATAGATTCACGTGTAAGCCATGGTATTGTCCTCACAATGGAACCATTCTACTCAACGACTCGAATTCTTTGATATAATACTCGTATATAAATATATATACGTACGTTATAACTTTCTTTACTCATTATTGATAAAATTATATATTTAAGCGATGCATTGACAATTGAATACGGTATGTGCAACGAGTAAATATTTAAAATGATTCATTATCGGTACTATTCAAAAGAATAATTTTTGTACACAAGCATCCAATCACGCGAGCAATGAAACAAATCATGAAGCAAAGGGAATGCTGATCGAGACTTAAGAAAAGGAGTAGCTTGTTGGTTCATTAATATGTAATGCTTCGATCAAGTCGAATGCTCTCTACGGCGGATTGTTTCATTTGAATGCGCTTCGAAAATCTTGAGCTCGCTGGAGGTCTTGCAATTGTCTCGTAATCCTTCAATGGGAAAGCCGTGTTTGAACTAGCTAAAACATGCAAATTTCCAAAGTAAAAGTAGTTAAGCGAAAATCCGATTAAGCGAAAAGTATTCGAATAAATGAACCGTTTATAAAAATGTATAATAAACGCCTTTTCTTTTTAAATATATTCGCAAAAACTTTATACGAATATAATTAATTTATGTTGATACTACAATACAAAATATGGATTAAATGCCAACAATAATAGGACAGTGCAGGTAGTATGAAAAAAAATTCAATTGTTTTATTATTTTAAACGTCTATAATGTAAATAAAATGTATTTCGATTAAGAATAAAATGGTAACTGTAACATTATTTAATTTTAACAATTTTTATGCCAATTCCATTCCATTTATTTGCATAAATTAAAATAATGATGTAATAAATTTTAGCATACATATTTTTATACTAAAATAAAACCCGTCTTTGAAGATAATTAAATTAATAATGTGTTATTGTAAAAGAATCAATGTAATCGATGAAAAAGTAATTCTTTTTAAAATTAAATAAATGTAGTTTCACTACTTAATTAATTATATTACGTATACTCGATAACGTATATCGATAAAGTAGATTCGTGGTGAATTATTTAAGAGAGTATCGTACCAAATTATTACCAACTGAGCAAATAATATTAATTTTGACATTCAAATTTGTAATTAAAAATATCGAAGAACACTTCTATTACGCACGCTCGTTATGCAAAATAAATTAAACTTGTTATTAACAAAAAATTGTATATTATATAAAATTTATTAAATAAACAATTATCGCTATGCACCTATAGAATAATGAATGTTATGAAAATTTTAAATTGCAAATTATAGATAGCATTTATTAGTTAGTAATAGTAACTGAAATAGAATAATCTAGATGACTTTCTCGAGAATGGGAGTGACCGAAGTTTTTTTGCGCGATTTTTTTCTCACTCTCTTTTATCGATCCCAAGTGAAATACCAATATTTAATTAAAATAATTATATAGAGCATTAACTTTAGAAAACAATAACTAGATATATAAAATTGTATTAAACGAATAACAATATTCTTACTCATGAAATAAAATAACATTTGATAGATTTAAACGTTTAAATACTTTTCTGGAAACAATGAAAGTGTTCGGTAGTGTATTTTGAAGAGTTTGCAGGATATTTTTAAAAACCATCAAGATGCACGTAATATTTTAAGAGTCCATGGTAGTAAAAACATTATTATTCTTAACCTTGAATTAGTTTATTGATATAAACTAATGACTAACTGTAAAGGTAATTACAACGGGAATTGTTATTGCGATGGTAACCAGTGCTTAGAGGAAATTCTGCGTCAATAATTGGCATCACTCTTTTTCCGTAATTACAGCCTTTTGTCACGTTGATTACCCAAGATACAATTAATTCCAGCACAACGAAATTGGCCCGTATGATTATTACTTCGTAGTTATAGATTCACGTGTAAGCCATGGTATTGTCCTCACAATGGAACCATTCTACTCAACGACTCGAATTCTTTGATATAATACTCGTATATAAATATATATACGTACGTTATAACTTTTCTTTACTCATTATTGATAAAATTATATATTTAAGCGATGCATTGACAATTGAATACGGTATGTGCAACGAGTAAATATTTAAAATGATTCATTATCGGTACTATTCAAAAGAATAATTTTTGTACACAAGCATCCAATCACGCGAGCAATGAAACAAATCATGAAGCAAAGGGAATGCTGATCGAGACTTAAGAAAAGGAGTAGCTTGTTGGTTCATTAATATGTAATGCTTCGATCAAGTCGAATGCTCTCTACGGCGGATTGTTTCATTTGAATGCGCTTCGAAAATCTTGAGCTCGCTGGAGGTCTTGCAATTGTCTCGTAATCCTTCAATGGGAAAGCCGTGTTTGAACTAGCTAAAACATGCAAATTTCCAAAGTAAAAGTAGTTAAGCGAAAATCCGATTAAGCGAAAAGTATTCGAATAAATGAACCGTTTATAAAAATGTATAATAAACGCCTTTTCTTTTTAAATATATTCGCAAAAACTTTATACGAATATAATTAATTTATGTTGATACTACAATACAAAATATGGATTAAATGCCAACAATAATAGGACAGTGCAGGAAGTATGAAAAAAAATTCAATTGTTTTATTATTTTAAACGTCTATAATGTAAATAAAATGTATTTCGATTAAGAATAAAATGGTAACTGTAACATTATTTAATTTTTAACAATTTTTATGCCAATTCCATTCCATTTATTTGCATAAATTAAAATAATGATGTAATAAATTTTAGCATACATATTTTTATACTAAAATAAAACCCGTCTTTGAAGATAATTAAATTAATAATGTGTTTATTGTAAAATAATGAATGTAATCGATGAAAAAGTAATTCTTTTTAAAATTAAATAAATGTAGTTTCACTACTTAATTAATTATATTACGTATACTCGATAACGTATATCGATAAAGTAGATTCGTGGTGAATTATTTAAGAGAGTATCGTACCAAATTATTACCACCTGAGCAAATAATATTAATTTTGACATTCATTTAATAAAATCTACAAATTTATGCAGGGCAAAATTACTAGATAATTGAATAACTTAGCCTTTCATAAAGTATCAAACATACATTGCAACTGTAACTTTAAAAATGTTTGCACCGAAAATATGTGTTGAATATATGTCTTTATTTTTATATATGCAAATTTGCACAATAACGTATGTACAGTTATCTAATTTTTCAGCATTTTGGTTTTTAATAAAATACTATATATATTAAACAAATATAACAATTAACATTTATCGTTCGCTCAGTAACAATCCGGTATGCCATCCCGTTCAACAATGCAAAAAAATGTTTGTTTATATCTTTTCAAACCATTCCACATTTATTCGGTGTAAAGTAATAAGGTAAAACAATCTTTTCCAAAAAGTATAGATAAATTTCGTTAGGCGGATTTCATAAAATCCAAGTGTTGTTTTCGAATGATTTTTAAGACAATTAATAAAACATTATTACCATGTTTATTGATCTTTATACGTAAGTTTGTATTTTCTTTCGCGCTATTTGGATAGTAGTACCTCGTACACTCGACGACTAGCGACATCTATTAGGCGACCAATGGCTCACAAACGAATGCTACAACGATAACTTATCTACACGATTCTTACAATCTTACAAAGTGGAAATGCATCTGTTTTATTAATGCCAAGTAAAGTTGTAATACAATTTTTATGGCTAGTCGGTAACAAATAAATAAAAATTATAATTATAACGTCTTGTTTAATTTTACTTAACGATACTTATAAGTTATCTTATTAAATGTCATTGATCATGAGTTGCTAAATGGCTAAAATATAATTTAACACTTCAAGCAAATAAATCAATAGTAATGACTATATAACATTTATCTTTTTATTTAAAACATTCTTGTATTTACACAAATTGACATGATTTTTTTTAAACATGAATCATCGACAACATTGCATGAGACTAAAAAAATGACGCGTTTATTAAAAATGAGTATATGACGTTTGCAGACTTTCATTAGATTATTTCGACTACCGCAATTAATTGAAAAAATAATTTTCTATTTTTTTCTCTAGGTATATCTCTTTGAATTTTCATCTTCTGTTGAAGCTAAACCTAATCGATTGGTCAACATATAATTTTATAAAAACGTATAACTTACAAATTTATAAAATAATAAAACAAATAATTAAAAACAATTAAAATTACTATCGAGCGAAGATGAAAATTCTACAGTGCGCGCGTCTATTACGCGCAAACTTCTACGGTAGTAATTATTATACATAAAAAGTATAATATTTGGCAGATTCGACAATTGATCTAATACTTATAGCATTGTCTAATGCGTTAAATAAGTGTAAAAAATAATCGCAGAATTGTTGGACACCCATCACTCGGAAACAGTGAATTCGATTATGTTCATTTTACGTTCCAAGATAAATAGTTACACTTTTTCACTGACATACGAGTTTCACTTTACAAGGCCATTTCTGCTTCGATGCGTTCCTTACTCTTCTTAAACTTCTTCATCGATCTACAAGTTTACAAATATAATTATAAATAAATACACAATACTTTAGTATCTAAACTATACGTCTATCTTAAATTTTTTATTTTGATTTTTAATCATAACTCACTTTCCAAAATCTTCTCCATCTTGTAATGTTTCTGGAAGTTCACAGCCAGCAGTTTCAGGTAATAAAATACATAGAGCAGCACCTATGCAGCGGTAGGACTCCAAATATAATAGGCGGTAACCACGTTCTAAGTGCTGACTGTAATTAAAAATGGGATGTCCATTTATTACATTAATTTAATTAAATTACGAGTGTATATAGATATGTATCAAAAAGACAAACCAATGCTACAACGAAAGGTGCGACCATTGATCCTATTCTTGCACACATGCTGCTCGTTCCGACTCCAATATTCCTTATTACAGTAGGAAACAATTCGCCGGAGTATAAGTAAACAGTTGTGAAGGATACGGACATCCCAACAATTCCGAAGCAAGCGAAAATTAACCTAAGCCATTCGAAGTCTGTGAAACAATATTTGGTAATTAAATATATTACTAATTTTTTAATATTCAATTGTATACTTTAGCGATGATTACAATAATGATGATTATAATATTATTGTGACATTGCTTATTTACAATTTTTATCGTAATAGATGATCTAAATTTACTTATAAATAACGTGTATATTTATAATTATATAAATAACTTTAAATAAATCATGAATATTTTAGTTTCTAATATTTACGACGTAAAATACTTGCGTAAACTAAAAACTACGAGTAGCTTTATGCATATATTTTTAAATTCACGCGAACAGTTGTTTAAGATATAAATTATCTAAAAATAAATGTAGAAAATGAATATGCACCTACCCTTACTAACGAAAATTAACAAAAGTCCAGCGATACCGGCTATAACGTTGCTCGTGATCAATGTAATTCTTCTACCTAAAGCATTCATAGTCCACCAGGCGAGGAAGTTTCCAGGAATTTGAATAATTCCGGAAAGTGCAAAGTTTAAGAAAATATCACCGCCGACATGACCGATGTACTGAGTCATACCGAACAAACCCATCCCGCAAACAATCCAGTTGAAGAATATTGTCAACGACTTCATTCTCATATTCGGCGTGCGGAACAGATCCAAAAACGAGGGTCTCCCGTCAGCTTCCGACTTTTTACTGTTCTGAAAATTAATGTCGAAAATGAAAATCGGATGCGAAATCAAAGAATATACGTAAATAAATATAAATCGAATAATTTTAATTTTTCGGTTTGTAACTATTACCTGATGCAAGCAGTGCTTCCTAACGACTTCTGGTATATCTTTATCGTCTAATTTATTAATTTTGGCAGCGGTTTGGAGGACTTTGCAAGCTGCTTTCGTTTTACCCATGGCGAGGAGCCATCTCGGCGACTCGGGAACGATCCACCAGTAGCCCAGCAGTAATATGGACGGCAAAGTCATAGCGATTTGAAGATGCTGCCAATGCCTAAACCAATACGCGAGACCAGCCAGGGACATGTGACCCAAACTATATGGAATTTGGTATAATATTGTTATAGCGGCGCGCCAACTTTTACCGACTATTTCCATACCTGTATGAACAATCGTTAATATTTACTTCTACTGGATAGCTACATTTAATACAAAATTTTACAGTATACTCAAAATATCGCAACACTTAATTTTTGTTAAGGAACTGCTTATTGCATTCAAACCTACAATACACGGCGTTGAAATTCATTATCTTCAAACTTTTCAACAAAAATAAAGTGTCGCGTTAATTTCGTTCAGTAGTGTAATAAAAATAGCGCAACATCCAAATAAATTAAGAAGAAAAAAATAGTAACTAAAATTTTATTAGCACAAATGTTTAGGAATTAATGAATCCGAGTGCCAGGATAAATTACGTGGAATACAAACTTACATATTACATAACTGGTGACCATCGTACCACCGGTCGCGACGGCACTTAAAAATTTCATTAACAAGAGAACAGGAAACCATGGAACGACTGCACAGCCAATGCCAGATACTAATTGAAGCACAATAGAGACCATTAAAGGAAGTTTTCGGCCAAACCTATAAAAGACAATTATATTGCATAAATTTTGAGCGACGACAAATTGCCTGGCTGTATACGCGTTCAATCTAGTAGAGTACTAGGTGCCTAAATATTTTATAAATATTTTACAATTTTACAATTTTGTTTTTCATTTTAAACGTATACATATACAAATATTAAAAATTGGTCAATATCATTGATAAATTGAAACCGAATAATTTATTTTCAATTACAGATGTTCTATATTCACTGAATATTTAATTTGTCACAATTATGAAAAAAATATTGGAAAGTACTAAAATATAAAACTGCTATTTACTATCACATATACCGAATAATGTTAGCAACATATTTACATACATGTAAGTAGACAACTTACAAATATGGTCAGACATAAATATACTGCCTACATCACTGTCACCTTTTATATTTCATGTACTATTCAGAAGGTCGATTGTTTTATTTAAAGTATTCGATCGCTGCTGTACATGGTTCAACTATTATAAATATGTTTTTTTACAGCAATATCGTTTCTACCGTGTAAAATTGAAGTAAGAAGAAATACTTTTCCTTTATATTGTAAATTCAGCACAGACGACTTAAGACAAATAATATTTAATAGAAATAAAGAAAAATTATAAACAAACTTGCCTATCGGATAAAAAGCCAAAAGAGATGCTACCAAGCAAAATACCAAACATAAGAATGGATTGCTGAAGGTTTGCATAGTGCGAGCGAGAACACACGAGATTCCACTAAAACAGAATCAATAAATAATAAGCAAATAAAAAAATTGTAACTTGTTGAGAAAAAAATAAAATTCGTAGCAATTAATAAAATGTTTATTTGATTATTAATTGTTTGCGATATTTTGTTTTTCAACGATTACATAAGGATATGATGCGTATAATAATTGTATATTTACACGTCGATAAAAATCGTGTAAGTATTATTAATTAATAGAAAAAATTATTCTATTTACTTTTATAATACGTTAATTGGTAGAGTATTTGTCGTGCATCTGAAAATATGTACTATTGATAAACTTTAATTAAATATCATGCAAAGAACGACAACGAAGATGAATGTACTGTAAGTAGCCCTCTCAGATGTCTATAAAGTATAATTTGTATACTAATATTATCATACTGCTGAACGAATTAATTAAATTTTATAATTGTTAAATTTATATAATTATGTACTGAAATAAATTATTTCAATTTTCTTATCAATTTAGCAAGCATTTATTACAAAACATTTGATAAATAATTATTTAAACATAAGATATTGTAAAAAAACTTATATTAAATTTTGTACGTGTATTACGAATAATTAAAATTTGCAGTGATTGTAGCAATTCTATTTGTTCTCTAAAGGAGTTTATGACGAAAATATCGTAAATTTTAGTAATAAGATATAATGCATCAAATATCTGAAAGGACTAGGTTAACCAAGTATCATCTGTAAACAAGTAATTGTCAGTGTTCTACGGTAAGATCAAGTTGGGAGAATTACTCCGGTATAGGTAAACTAGTTTGTGCGTAATGAAAGGCATGATCGTGTTGTATATATAGAGGGTGGATCCCGAAGAGGCTTTCGAAGCCGCAGTCGAGAGGGTTAGGCAAGGGTCTACCTACCTGAGATATTATGGTCTCGGGGAAGACACTCCTGTCGAATTCCCATCTGGTGCACTCGACAACCGAGCCATTCCGGAGATACGCGTGGCACTGATCGGTCGCGTTCCCTGCGGCTGGTGCCGTGCAATTGTACGTCTGCTTGGGCGCCATGAAGACAATCGCGAGTTGGTGCCATGCCACGGGGAACTTGACGAGGGATATGGCTGTGCACACCAAAATCTGCCACCGTCCGAGGTGTCCCATCGAGCGTTGCACGGCATCGCTGTTGTCCCCGTGCTGATTGCCAGCGGCCTCGGCATCCTTGCCGTTGATAATGTGCTTGCCGTTTAAGTCTGAAATGTGCCATTACGGCTGTCATTCGAAGGGATCGGCCATCGATCGGCTTACCGTCTATCCGCCGTCGACTCGACAGAGATACCAAGAGAGAGAGAGAGAGAGAGTGAGTGAGAGAGGGAGGAGGGAGGAGGGAGGAGAAGATGTATGGCTCACTCTCGCTGTCTTTCTCTCTCTCTCTCTCGGAGCGACGTATAATCGGGTTTGCGCAACTACACACTACCCGACTCGCGCTCGCGTACAATCTTGTGCCGCAACCACGATGGAATGAAGTTTATTATTCGTAAATAACTACTCGATATTATATACGGCTGTGTATAAATAATCATCCACGCGTTCGTTTATTATGGTACAACGAATCAACGACGGGATACAGTCTTTACCTACTTTTGTTCTTTTTTATCTTTTACTGCCAATTGATAATGCTAGCAAGGGACGATTTTTCTTTAAAAGACCTTTCGAACCGATCTCGCATAGAGTATACGCGTATACGCGTATTCCTCGCTCACCGTCAATGTTCTAACTCGTTGCTAATACACCGTGACTAAGTCTTCAAGAAATGCGGGTGCGATTACAATTATTCAAAAAAAATTATTGTTAATTACGTTACAACTCGAAGACCTGTATAACGTATAAGGACTCGTTATTAAAACGTACTAATTGCCCATTTGACTCTCCAACAGCTTACTTTACGTGCGTTCGCCTTAAAGGAATTATGATTGTCCCATAATTGTTACTTAATCGTAAAAACTTCTTTGTTATATAATAGTTACTGTATATATCGACGTCTCGTACGAAGAAAAGTATACAACTCAGATTTTCCCATTTAAAATAACACTACAAAGTCTGAGTTGTGCTTTTCTTCGTATGAGGCGTATGTAGTTGTTCTTATACACGCGCATATATATATATTACTAGAAATGTAACGGTTGCATAAATTAACAGGTATTTGATTATTTTACGTCATATCGATATAGAAAATTAAATAAGGAAAGTTATATATGTTCAACGTTAATTAAACTGCTACCTTATACTACTATGTTAACAATGAGCCATGTACAGAACCGACAATTATTATCGATAATTAAATATTTGGAGAACGTGAACTTTGACTTGCGTTAAAAATCTAAAACATTTCCATTAGTGTAAGAATATGTATCACTCACTTTTGTAATACAAAGTTGGTGTGTAGGTAGTATTGTTTAAAGTATCCATAATCGAGTATAAGTAACAAACAAAGAATCATCGCATCTCGTGCTAGACGTACATTATTTCATTCTCGTCCATTAGCACCTTGTACGAAATATTATATTGACAAAAATCAAATATTGAACGATTTAAATTATCACAAAAATTAAACGGTTTACACGGTAAACATTAATTCATTATCACGAAGTATTGTGTAAACTTATGGCTATAATAAAATGTCAATCGAACGACAAAATTATATTCAAACCTTTGACGAAAAAATAAAATGACATTTTCGTGTCTGCCCACATTGTACATGCGAATGTAGCGTGATTCGCTTTACACGCGAATCACAAAGATTTTACGTAACCAATTGATTTTAAATCGTAATTGGAAAATTTTTTCAATGAATTTTGTAACCAAAATTTAAATAATATCGGTGAATTCGCGGAATAAGCAAAAATTTATTCAATTTCATTGGTACACATCATACTTTGGTTTTTCTGAATTCTTTCTGCTGTAACAATGATAACGAGGGAATATGTCCTCGTAAAAAAAGGAATTGTAATTACAATGCGTATAATAATTTATCAATTGATCCGATTACGACGTTGAACCGGTTACATCGTAACGTTTAAATCTAAGTATACGTGAAAAATCTGACTTTGACAACGCGTTTACTAACTAGAGAAAACAAGTTTCGCTTCCTCGAATGTCCCGTTGAAAGCATATGTGCATAAATGTCGCTGTCGACATTTGATTTATACGAGTATCAGGCAAAAAAAAATGATTTGCAACAGGATATAGAGTAAACTAATTTTGAACTTTGAAAATTGTGATCGGTATCACTAATTTACAAATATAAACATTCATTAAATTTTACGAATTCCACTGAGAATTACTTTTATTTTCATTTTCGAATATAGTTCACTTTTTTTAATTTCACCACTACGTGTATTACTGAGCTTACACAAGCTTTATTACGTATTTCAAATTCGCATATTGTAATAATAGATTCTTCGATAAGAGTTTATTCAATATTATTTATTTTTTCCATAAAATCAATGCTTATCAGCATATCATTTTATTATTACGCAAGCAAATACAATTTTTCATCTGCACATTTCTACAATCGATAGACAACTTAATTAAAATTTAGTAATAACGAAATACGCTAACTGTATCGAGAGTTTTTTTTCAAACGAATGATAACATCAAAGTATTAAATAATGAATAGACGAATCAACGACGTAGATTTAAAGTATATTATGTGAATGTTTTTTTTTTAAATATTTGCATCGTCGGTTCCTGAAAATCATTGATATGATTGATACGTCCTTGTACAAAGACTAAGATATTAATATAATTACTGCAATTTCATACAACTATAGTTAAATTGGTCAATTAGTTTACAAGTAACACGAAGAAATTTGTTCGCGTTTATGTTTTTTTGTTCTTTTTACAAATACACCGCGCATTTATTCAATTGTACGACCGTAAAAATTAAACCGAGCGATATATGTATATATATTAATATACGTGTATCCCGATGATTAAATGATATAAATATACAAAGTAAAAACGATCGAATGAGACTCATTTGTGTGAGACTCGTGAGTTTATTAAACGTAATCTACCCCTTGACGTTGATTAAGAAGAAAAAAAAATGATAAACGATGAAAAATCGAGCGGCATCGCACCTGCGGTTGACGGTTCACGGCCCTGTAACACTTTTGTTTACGAGGATATATTTTCAACTAATGCAGCCCCCGCGGCGAGACGTCGCGCGGGTCGGATATTACGCGAAACGAGTCGATTGTCATAATGGCGAACTCAAAACGACGGGGGAAAGCCTTGAGACGATCGAGAGCAGCCTTCGGTTCTTTCATGTCCCAGTGTTCCTCCGTACTTTTTATTTTTATTTAATTATATATATATTTTTTTTTCTTTTGGTTTTAACAAAAATACGTACGTATCAAAATGGATTATCGATCTTATACAAGAGATCTCCATATTTCGGACGTACATACGAATATTGACGATTGTAGGCTAAGGTCTCGGATGCGTAAACAAACTTTCCTCGTGTACGTATATAAAACCACGTTTTTCTCGTCTACATACTGTAATAACGCGTGTCTCGAATTTATATACGTGTACATGCCAATGTTGATATATATGTAAGTATACGAACACGTGTAACAAATGGCAAAGTCGCAAATCCATAACAAAATGCGATTCGATTAATTGAACTGTCGCTCTGTTTATTTATTCTTGTTTATTTAAATTATTCAAACGGCACATACCATGTTCGTTGATTTGCAAATTCTTCATTACACTGCCTGGTAATGCAGGACGTCAGTATTAAGTATTCTGACTAGGCCGAATGTTATTTTTTTTCGCTTTTTTTGAGAATATATCTGTAACATAAGAACCAAGCGATATTGTTTTAGATATACTGCGTTGCAATTCTCTTAGGTAGGGTTATGATTAATTCATGATTTGTTTTAACGATACAAAGAAAATGTTACTTTTGACGGTATATCAATTTATTTGATCACCTCTCTTCTCCCCCTCTTATACTATAACGTCACTAGATAACATAGAAAATGTACAAAATGAAATTAAAAGTCAATTATAAAATATATAGTATTATTGTCTTATCGGCGCTTAAATTCATCTGTAGATTATAAATATACGTGTGGTGTATATGTATTGTTTACTTTAAGATAACACGCATATTATATATATATATAATGTTTATATAGCCTATTGATGTGCCATTGGAAAGGTAATTCATTTTCATACGAGACTGTTGGCTTTTGATTATACCTTGTTTAGTGATGTCGTGTAACATAATACGAATACACGCTTATCATTAGCTATACGGTAAAGGAATTAATTACCAGAATTTTTAAATTCTTCCGCATTGATTCCACAACCAAATTATCTACGTTATTCTTAAAAGCGTATCACTTTAGATGACACTATACATATATTATGTATCGAGGAAATAATGATTAAAAATCGTTATACGGTAATTTATCCAATTTGAATAACACGATTAGGGTGGGTAAATTTAAAAATATGGTGATTATATCTTTTAGATGTATGGTTTTTTTCTGTGAGAAATTTTCTGCAAATGAAGAATTTTTCGTATGATTAAAAGATACAATTTATTTTTGAGATTTTGCCAACGTCAATTTGATCATAAGGAGCCGTGTCGTTTAAACTGGTTTTTCTTTAATCGCACCGTTATAAAAATTTTACTCCAAATACAGTGACCTGTACGTTTTACAATAATTTACGATCATTTGTTTCTATTTTTATATAATTTGCAATGCATAAACGAGATAGACATTTATTTATAATTATTTATATTTATGTTTAATAAATGTTTATTTGTTTTTATGCTTTATGATATTATATCATCTTAAATTATATTTTTTACAACAATTAGGAAACAATGTTAATAAATAATCATATTGTCAGTGCGATGATAATTTTTGCGTAATTAAAAAAAGTAGCTGGTAACCAATACATTTTTCTAAATACTGCAATATTCATTATCATTAGCAGTTCAGCAGCATATAGACACGCAATTATCAATTACATTTTATCACATTCAACTGAGTCACAAAAATAATAATAGGATATATATCTTAGGAATTTAGCGTGAATTATTTATTTGTGTATCAATTTTTAAATGAAATATATAGTTATAATTGTAAATTGAATTTGAATTTATTATGTAACACTTATAAACGTATTATGAAGCTAATCATACGGTTTGAGCAAACAAATCACGGAAACTCCGCGATTAAGTTTGTTTGAAACTTTCTCGCTTCTTGGGAGGTTTAATTATTTTTTTAATTACGCTTTTATAATTTAAATAACACAACTATAGTTTCACAAGATTTCCTCGAGGAAAACTGCAGTTGACGTGTGCACGTAAAATAATACTGAAAGTATTTGAATTTTTCGAGGAAACAATAGCAACTGCATGTGCTTTCTCGACAAAGTTAAGGATTTGAAAGAAAAGTAAAAAGTATGCCATATATAATAAAATGTTGATCTCTTCTGACGTTGTCAATCTAAACTTTTATTTCTCTTTTACCAAACGTTTAAAAATAGATACCGATAGGATGTATTTATGTGTTCTCGTAGCATACATATGTACAATTTTTATACACCTCGATTAACAAGTACATCACCTTCATAAAAATAGTAGTAACAAGGGAAAATCCTTCCAATAGCGAATAAATCGGTGACCAATATTTTACCCGTTAATTTCTCATCAAGGATATATGCGTTATAGAACCAAAAAAGTACATTTTTATAGCTTCGGTATATAAACGAGCAAACTTGATGTCATCGTTATACAGACCCCGTACGACGTTATATCAAACACTTTGGTCTACACGTGTTTTGTGTGTGTGTGCGTGTGTGCGCGCGCGTATACGTACATACATGCTTTTTTTGCTAACGAAGTACTCGCATTGCATATATGTAGCGTATGCGCTTGGCTTGTTAATTAAAACCGTTCGTACGAGACTTGGTTTTTATTTTTACTTTTTTTTTTATGACAAATTGATGAAATTGCAGACGATGCCGAGACGATGAAAAATTGTGTCTCTCGAGGTTCTGGACATTGACGCCGCACGATGAAGTCACATTTCGTTACTAAATTATAATCCGATTGCGTTATAATGTGTTCTTCTGCGTTGAATACAAATGAAATATATATGACATTATAACTATTCATAATATATTAATAGTTGCGCATATTTCGTCCATTACGTCTATTGAGTTTACGTGCCTTTTTAAGAATATTCTTAGATGACGATACGTTCGTCAAACTCGAAATGCAAGTTGTACTTAATGCTACTAAACGAGTGCAAATTTTAACCAACAGCTTGAATAGGCAGACTTAATTTATGATGATAAGAGAATATAAAGATGAACGTAAAGCCACAAACAATGTTTAATGCAAAAGAGTTCTAAAAGTTTGTTGAACTTTATTTGTGTAAGAAAAAATCTTGTTTACTAATGGATTCCTCTTAAATTTTTCTTGTTACAAATAACGATAGTGGACGAAAATCATTATTACAAACAGTACGACGGATACTTCTTGGCTAAGCAATTGTTTTATCAGAGTATTGAAATATATTTCTTTATAATTTTTGAGAATTTTCTAATTAATTGGCTGTTGTTCAAAGATTATTTATACTTTAAAACTGTATTGCCAAGTATAATTATTTTTTCACCCATATCATCTAAAAAGTCTACTTTATTAAGTCCACTTTACTCCCCGTAGACTCATTTTATTCCTCGTAGACCCATTTTATTCCCCGTACATCTATTTTATTAATCGTAGACCCTCTTTTTTGTTTTGAACGCTTAGAAAGAGAGGACCAACCCTGTGGGATACTGATTATTACCAAACTCTAGGATATTTTTTTTACTATAAAAATATGAAGAAAGCCGGGGTTATAGAATCTAATGCTTTTTCTTACCATAGATATAAGCAAATAACTAAAAATCTCGCAAAAAATACTCTAAGTTATGACTCAGAAGCAAATAAATATAGGCTTCCGAACTCAAATCCAGAAAAAAGCTAATATCAAGTAGATTAGATTTAAAAAAAAGAAGCTTAATTATCTTGATTTAGTCAAAAGTTGTGAAAGTAATAAGAATTTAACGATATTTTGAGAAATATTCCGAATTAAAAAAACGTATTAATTTTCAGACCAATCGCTAAATTCTTTTTCATAACTTTTGAGCATCTTTTTTTAAATCATATCTTCTCGATCTCAGTTTTCTTCTGGATTTAAATTTGTAAGCACATATTTATTCCTTTCCGAGTTATAAGCGATCAAATCTAAAGGTTTGTTTGGCGAGTGTTTTTGTTACTTGCTTATATCTATCGTAAGAAAGGGCATTAGAATCTAATACTCTGATTTTCTTCATATTTTTATAGTAGAAAAAATATCCTAGAATTCGGCAAAGATCCATTTTTCGCAGGGTTGGTCCTCTCTTTATTAGTTTAGCCTTTTTATACAAATACAAAATTTAATACAAAATTTAATGTTCTATATTACATTAAAACTATCAAAAAATTTTACAATATTGAAAAAATTGTTATTTCGAAAAGTGACTTTTCAAATGATCAGGATGAAAAATGTTATACGCACTTTGTGAGTAAAAGGCGATTATTTCCTTGGATGAATTACTGCCAAAAGCTAAAGCGAGGAAGCAGCAACTTTCATCCCGGGAATAAATGCCTATTTTACTCCCTAAGTGCATAAATAACTATTATATTTGTAAATGATTAAAAAAATAGATTATTTACAAGATACTAAAGCAATGGATTCATCACTTAACGGGATGTCGGTTCCAAATTATATAGGGATCTGCAAATTTTAACCTGAAAATTATATTCAAAATATTACTTTGAAAAAATTTATAAATATTTCAAAAAATTTAAAAATGGAGTGATAATTAAGTTTTTTAAAAAAATTTTTTTAATGATAATTGAATAATATAGTATGTTACGTGTCAAGGACGTAAAGTGGGCTGTTTTAAATACAGTCTAGCTTCGGTTAGCAATACGCTAGCTTGTTTACACCTCGTACTGGAAAAAACACGTGGTAGAAAAGCCCAACTTAGCCCTTGGTGCACATCATATTTTTCGTGATGAATACACGAATGTTCACTTTTTAGAGTGCTCGAAAAAGATATAAATTTTAAACCCAAACACTATACGCTAATTAGCGACTTAAGAATCTGAAAATATTTGGGTATTTAAAGTATGCACAATTGCCTCACTTACAGAATTTTTCCAAAAATTAATTCAATTGTTTATATAAGGAATTTTTCCATTTTTGAGCCCGACATTCCCTTAAATGAAAGATGTATTAATTGGATATTTTTAAAAATACTTTACAATTTTTTTTAACTTTTCTAGAAAAAAAATTCTTATCTCGGACTCGATTCGTATGATGTACAAATCTGTCATAAGATTTACTCGACTGATCAAGCATTGATGCACTTCAATAAACTTTTTTTATACCTATTGTTTTAATATTCAATTAGCAGAATAAATAATAATGGACTATTATCACATCGTAGGAATATTATTTTTTTGCAAATTATCTTTCAGTCGGAAAATAAAATGTCGTTTACTTGTACGCATTAATTGATTATTATAATTAAGTTATTGAAGTAGCAAAACTTTAATAATTAAAGTAAATATAATGTTTACGCGATAACAATTTGTAAATAAAACATGATTATTATTCAATATAAACGGTAGGTCCATTCTCGCTCCACCTAATAGAGTAAATCATTAAAATCGAATGTTATATTAATTTGACATTTATAATTGCACGCTACATTAAGAGTTTCAGCTAATCTCGTTAAATTATACGTTAAATGCTCGTTTCGATTAAATAAAGTGTGCGTAATATGATCATCAATTAATAAATATTTTTAATCTCATTCCGGCATGTCTTAAATGTATAACGTATACGCATGTAACGCGAAAAAAAAGAAAATAAAATAAAACGAAACGGCGACATAAATTTAAAATGTGTGTACGCGTATGTCGTTCGAAAGAAGGTAATGCGTACGTTATTAGTTGTAACTTTCATTAAAAATTTTTGTACCCAGTTAAAGAATGAAATAAAATAAATTTAACGGGTTAAATCGGCTCGTTGATTGGTCTATTTGTAAAAGCAGCATACCTTCTAAATATAGATCAGAATATTCGAATGAGTTGCCGTAAAATAATATATACAGGTAGAATAATAAATAATTGTATGTAAACATATATAAAACTATATATTAATGCAGCGCACCGGTGCACCATCATGATGAGTGAGACTCGGGCACCGCAAAAGGGTGTAACTCGAGCGGCTTCTATAAATAAAAAGTAACTTAGAATGGGACCAGCATATATACAGAATTGAAAAATAAAATGCGCGTATTATGCTTGGCGGTGGATAAAAGAAAAAATGATGATAACGTTAAAGTAAAAAAAAAACGTCTTACCGCAGTTAAAGGTGATTGTCGCCCCGAAATAAATAATAAAGCCACGCTGGGCAAGTGTATAATAAACGGTGATACCGGCATCAGCACGGTACACACTAACGTAAATTATACACGAGACACGAAGCGCCGGGGTAACTTGTCGGTGTTTCCTGCCTTCTACCTATACTAACCCCCCCTCCCTCCCTCTTGTCTCGGTCTCTTTCTCTGTTGTATCCAGAAATAACATCTCGATTACAAAAATGCGAAGTAGCAAAAAGACATCACGGCGATCTTGTGGAATGCGTTACGAGCTACGCGGTCGCGATTATCATGCAAGTTACCTCTAAGTTATTACGCTTTATTGCTATCGTCTTCGAGAGCGCGCCCAGGCTAATTATAACCGACGGTTAAAAGACTACCTCTCTCTCGCTCTCTTTCTCTCTCTTTTCTCTCCGTCTCGGCAACTCAGTCTCTCTCGCGTCTATAACTCGACGCGCAATTGGGACTGAGCAATTTTACATCGAGGGAGGCAACCGCGTATAGGTTAATTGCCGGCGTTTTCCTTGAAAGTAGAAAGGGACAAACTATATATATATATATATATATACATATTTGAGATTCATGAGCGCGTTAGTCTCTTTCACTCTTTTTCTCTCTTGCAACCCTCTCGCCTATCCATTTTATTATTTTACGTAAATTATGCTAAGTTTAATAAGCTATATAGATCGCGAAAATTGTCTAAATCGACAATGAAAATTGGCGTACGACACTTCGATCTATACTTATTTAACGCGGTTGTCGTATCTTCTCTCCACTCTTGCCACGAAGGAAGAGAGAGATGCGCTAATTTGCAATAGTGGTTTTAATGAATCATTGAGTGAACTCGGTGATGCGTATAGTGTTGTGTATATCTATGCCACTCGACTTACACTTGTCGCTAATAATAATTTCTATCATTTTCCTAATTTCCATCTTTTATCTTTCACTGGGTAAATTGACACC
Organism: Theocolax elegans; assembly: GCA_026168455.1. Lineage (NCBI taxonomy): Eukaryota > Metazoa > Arthropoda > Insecta > Hymenoptera > Cerocephalidae > Theocolax > Theocolax elegans. Next base: position 33,921,476 of record CM047430.1, on the reverse strand, counting down.
TGTATATTTTCTCGAAACAACATTGTGAAAAACCTAATTATTTTATGTCGTGCGCTTCTATCAACTTATTTATTGACACTCTTCTTTATTCCTACTTTATTATCAAATTTTTTTCTAAAAGTTCGTTTATTAATACACGAGAAAATTATTTTATTACTGTAATTACGCTCGGCTATATCGCGAATGTCGCAGCAAATTATATATTAATAAACTTTTACTTGGTTTCTCTTACAATTAGCAATACTTCATTTATCTTATTAATATACTTTTACCAGTACAACATTTACGATTCTATATTTAGACGCGTATACTGTAATCAGGTTTTTGCTAATATATATTTTATGAACAAATAGTAATAAATGATTAATCCAATAATAACTTGCTTTATTTTTTTATGCACTTGTATAATTAATATTTTATTCTTTACAATAATATCGAAATTAGTGCGTCAGCAGTCTTTAAATCATATTCTCGTTGTTAACAAAATAAATGCATTCTTAATACGTTTTTCTTTAAAAATGACGTAACTATTATTATTTCCTTAAATGTCGTATCTATTATTATTAATATTATTATTAAAATTTATTCGACAATTTACCCGTTTTTTCCGTGAAACAGGCTATACATGACTTCTTTGATTTTATAAGCATAGAACTCGGAACAACGCACCTGTTTTGTCTATACGCAGTCGGGTATACAGACGATTTTCGACGACGTTCCAAATTAATACGCGCGACTGAGCATTTCCAACAAAAGAAATAATCATGCTTATATACGTACGAGTGATTATCGGTTCCCACACGCTTTCTAGGATAGGTTTTGTATACACGACGAACAAAGAGAGAAATAAAGAGAGAAAATTTCCTCGTTTAATTACATACAAATCCGGAATGGCTCATCCCGTTAGTTTCCCGCAAAACGAAAGATAGGGAGAAAGAGAAGGCGTGCGTAGGTATAGGCACAGGTGTCCATGTCAACCGGCTGGCTCGGAGAAACTCTTTCTCTCGATCTCCGGAATTCGTAGCGTAAACGCCCGCGACGCACCGGGACGCGCGTGCGCGGAAAATTGGCATGAATTCCAAACGGCGCTAGCGCGCGAAATATATCGTGGCCTTGAATACCACGCACGTGCGCGCAATCCGATCAATCCCTCTATTTCTATTTCTTTTTTCTTTTTTTTTTTCCTTCTTTTCATTTTACGTTAATCAGCCCCAGGGATCAGGAAGTTGCCGTATCCGATCCTCGTATATCACGAGATAATGCGCGGCGTGTATATACACATAGACTCGCATTGTCGGACGTGAGAATCCGTGATAAGAGCGAAAATTGCGCAATCGCCGATACACCGCGGTTAGGCTACTCGTGTGCTCGGATTAACGATTTCGTAGAACTCGGCCTTTCGAAAAGTGTGATTAGAGGTTTTTTTTTATTTTTCGTTTAACTGGCCCGCTCACCGTTTCCTCTCTAATTCAAATCCTTACATTGGAATTTAAATGGTTCTTTTTATCTCTTCGAGGTTTACGTTTACGCTTAGATTGCCATTGTTTCGTTTGAACCATTACATCGGTCAATCTGGATTGGCCTTTTTACGATCAACATTATGCTGAGTCATGGGTTTCAAATTTTTCTTTTTCACTAGATTGCAGTTAATGTAATTAAATCGTAGGGTAAATAAGATTATACAATAAAGCGTTTATCGCGAACGAGGAATGAAATATTGGCTATGAGGTTTTCCCACTTTTGTTGACGCATCCACGTAATCGCGAATTTTTTTTTCTTACTTAATTTTGTACCCACTACACTATTTATATATTCACGCATATCCGAAATATTCTTAGAATCTAGATTCGAAGTAGCTGTTCCATTCGCATGATACTTTATTTTCAACGCAGTTTTACATACATTCAGTAAAATATAAACATTTATAAATTCTTATAAATTTACGTAATTGATACTTATTTAAAATCTTTAAACTTACCTTTTTTCCTCTTTCTAAAATATTTTTATTACAAATTATAATAATTATTCCTGATACGTTATGCTGGAAATTTGTGGAGAAAATGAAATATACGTCGTAGAATAGTAAAAACGAAAATCAAATAAACTGTATATTTAAGTACAATGTCTATTAAGTAATTTCAATCCGTTACTATAAAATTATAGTACTCGATCAGTCGAATATAGATAAGAGAAAATTAATTTTCTTTGCGAAAATTTTATTTGATATGTATTTTTAAATACCCTTTTTTAAAGCGATTGATATCATCTTAATGATGTGATAATTTGATTGGAAACAAATAATTATAAATTACATAAATTCAAATAATCGCTTAATACTGCGTAGATGCGTTAAAAATTGTTCGTAGTTTACACTAGCTTTTACGTATACTTTTTCGCAATGCGTCTGATTAGTTAGCCAAAAATTTAGCTTTAAAATTATACGTAAAATTTGCGTTTTATTATTTCCCTGACGTAAATCATAAAAAATTCTAAACTCACTTAAAAAATTTTGAAAATAATTTAAGAAATATATATTTACTGTACCTAAAATTTTGAATCAAATTATACAAGCTGTCTTTTTATTTTAATCATTTATTATTATCTGACAAAATACATATTCTCTATTCCGTGGACGTATAAAAACTTCATTGTTGAACCTTTAAAAGTAACATTTCATACTTTGTGTAGATTGATATGCAAGGTTTAGACTTTTACGACATTTATACATTTCATTTACAAATTATTAGTATTAATCAAAATCATTTTATACTTTATAAAATTGTAACGGTTTCATCGATTTTGATCTATATTTTTAAAAGTGTAAATCTTTCAAATTAATCTCGGAAAAAATATCGAAAGTTTATAAAGAATAAAACGTTTCTTTTATACTTTTCTAAAGTATAATTGCGACATTTTAATATTTAGAGCTTCAAATTTTAGACACTCTGGATTTAGAGTGAGTGCAGCTTTCACAATAATTTCGCTCGGACCCTTGTACAGCTGTGCAGTGACAAAGAGAATTCGTATATAGAAGCGAATTATCGGGATTACGAAAAACTGTATAGTCGTATAAGAATCGTGAAAATAAGTAGTAATAAGTGATACCTTTCACTCGCCTACAATCATACGACCGGTAAATCATTTCTGAATAGTTTAGAAAACATGATATATATATACATATTATTTATGTATACACGTGAGTATATATACATATATCCATTCATTCACAGAGAGAATCGCACAAGTGCCAAGCCTTCGGAAAATATAGTTTTGATTGGTTGTATCGATATAATCCAAGAAACTATTTAACGATCCGCGAGAATCATTACGATGCACATATACGATAGTTTGTAATCGACGGTACTTAATCGCACGGAACGATACGTCAACGTGTGTATCCTCGGAAAATGTTAATTTATGCAAGTCGTTGCATCCTCTCGTATTAGTTATTAACGACGTGCAACGTAATACCACCGTATAAAAAAAGGTTAGCGCAAAGAAAAACGTTACTTTGATTCAAATGGTATTTGTATATATATATGTATATATACGCGCAATATACAGATATACCATGTAGATTTGCAACGTACACGTTAAATTTAAATGTATAGTTATATAGAAATAAAAAGTATTTAAATTATTTATATACGACTGTCGCAGTTATCACATAATTATGTCGACTCGAACGCGTAATAACTAATCTCACTTTCAGGAATGCCGTTTTAAGAATGTTCAATTTCCAAACAAATTTTACACGCACCTTGTGTACATTACGTACCCGTAACTAGGTATTTCAATTATTTTTATCATATTTCGCATTAAAGTTACAAAATTGTCAGATATAGCGAAATCTAGAATATAGCTGCGTTCTACGCCCTGATATACTCGATATACGTCGCGTTTACGATTTACGTTTTTAATTCGTATATATAGTAATTTGCTTTGAACTCGCCGATCTCTTTTTATTACTTCAACGAGGACTTTGTTCATTATAATTTGTCAACACGTATATAAATTAATTGTCTCCACTATATATTACAATCGTAATGATTATTTTTAATTTCATTTTACATCTGAATTGACTTCTATATAAATTGTTCATAATACCGCGCATTCAAATCATAAAGTTTCATTGAAATACACACTGTAATATTTTACAACTATATATGTATAGAGTCTTCCATTATCCAAATCTTTAAATATAAGTGACGCAACAAATGTTACCTTGTTCTTTTCTTTATTGTGAATTAACATTAATCGTTTCATTTTTTGCGATTGTAAACTCTTGTATTTATATTTTACTGTATATATAGGTACTCTGTCGATGATTAGTCAAATCATTGGAAATTATTGTTAGGAAATTTTATAAATTATAGATGTCGCGACGTAGATGAATTTTCAAAACCCGGTCGAGCACGTATATAGTTACAAAACTGCTATAATGTACAAAACTACCGATTAATCCAATGTACATTAAATATATATATATACGAAAATTTTGGTAAAATCACTAATAAATAATAACATAAAGTGGCTAAGTATTAGACAGAATAATGTCCAAAGTGATTCAAATCTCTTATCGAAACTATCATTTTCTTTTCTGTTCAACGGTAATAGCTGATGTATAAAAAAAATATATTTTTTGATATAGCAACTTGTATACAGTCGTAAAACCTATTGTTCTTTTGAGCACAATGGAAAATTTAATTCACAATCATGACCCATAAACTTTTAGACGCGGTAATAAGTTTTTAATTTTCTTTTAATTTTTACAAGTGTAAGAATTAGTGTAAAAAATTTACGTTTCACTTTTCGAAATAAAAAGAGTACAATTTCAAAGTTCTTTACCTACATTTACACCCATTACTTGTTTACCTATATAATTCTTAAATTAAAATAAAAAATGTATGTACTTTAACGACCTTAGAAATCCAAAATCAAAATAATTACTAGAAATGATTACTAAATAATAATGTATAAATGTTAATATCAATTCGTTGCGATTAAAGAGAATCGTCGAAGTCATAATATAAAATTTCATCAATTTTTTCATTCCAATCTGAAATAAAAAAAAAACCCGTCGATTCTATAAACTTATTGTAGGTTTCGGAAATTTTCATAAACAGAGATATTGTTATCAACGTCGGGACGTATTGCCATAGCGATTGACTGCGGAATAGTAGTCGTATACACGATAATCCAACAACTTCCATCGTACCCTCTCTTTCATATTTCCGCAATAGACGAACTCTGTCGAAACTTCGATAACGTTTGGGGGCTCGGCAGGCCTCGTGTCGTCGCGATATTTAAATACATCTATATGTATATATATACACACGTTGCAAAAAAAATCTCCATAAGATCGATCGGCTCGTTGACGCATTGATGTCTCAACTATCGATAACGCTATATTTTTTTGCGATCCGAAAGTATAACTTACACTTCGTACTCTTCTTTCTTTTTTCCTTTTGAATACAAACTACACCAGTTTGTTTTCTCTCGATAACTCGATCCAAAGGTTGCAATGAGTATTTTTCAAATTTATGTGGATCGCATGTTATTTTCATAACTATGATTACAGAGATGCGATTGTAAAAAAAGGACTGAATACGTGTGTGTAGACGTATATTATTATTATTGTATAAACATAATCGAATGATTTACGTTTAACAAATTGTTTACCGCAATTAATGGGTCTTTTTGTTTCGTGTGTAGTATCGAACGCGCGTTACCCTCGGCAATAAAAGTGATGAAGAAGAAAAAAAGGAAAATGATTTTTATTTCAAATGGCATAATCGATGAGCCTTGTAAAGACCTTTAATTTTTACGTCCATGAGACTCGCAATGCAGATTTCAATAACGCGACGAAGAAAAACGTAAATAAATGAAGGAAACATACGCGAGAATTAATTGGATCGGTTAAATTATTGCCATAGCGCAACTTTCATTGATATTTCCTCAGTTAATGACGTTAAGCGCAACAAAACGATGCGAGCGAAATTCATTCATTGACCTTTGCCGATTTACGAAGCAAACTCGTCTGATTTACACCGAGCGCGCGAGCATTTCATTAATGAAAATTTGCATAAAACCCATACAATATCATATTAACGCATTAATTATTTTAATTAGCCGCGAGTCGACACGTTTTAAATCATATCGGCAGACATTCCAGTCAAATGGTCAGCTTACTCATCGGTAAAAAAAAACGAATGTATATTTATACCTATATATGCGGTTAAAATCGACGAGACATTTGTTGAAATTACGAAATAATAAGTTGCCAAAGATGAACGTAACGATAACGTTACATAAAATATTACGTTCCAAACGAATTTTCTGATTTAAGTTGTTCGTACATCAACTGCACGAAACAAGCAACAAAAGAATTATTATTCAATTTATTATTTTAGAAGCAACGAACCGTTTCAAAGCCTCAGTTAAAACGACTGCAACTCGGCATTGAATCACCAATTGAAACTTGCATCCTCATCAATTTAACGAACCAAAAAGACCCATACCGAAAAGAAATGTGGGGATGATCGGGTATACTCACCTCGAAGATATCCGATTATCCCGATAGAGTCGTTGGGTATTAAGCTTCCGAAGTCATCGACACGCGGTCCAGTAAAATGCGAGAGGGAACCGAATAGAGCCTGCACCGAACTCGACGGTGTCGCGTTGGACTTTGACTCCGTTCCCAAAAGTTTATCGTAGTTTAGTGGTATACAGTTTGGCGCGTCGTCTGATCTTCCAGTCCAGCTGCTCCTCAAATATTTATCTCTGATGGTGCTCAGAGAGAAAAAGAGAGGAAAAAAAAGTACGTGCCCGGCACTTATTCTATTCGGTTCCCGTCGATATCTGGCCGCTTATCACTTCTCTGAAAAAAAGAAGAAGTCCCTCTCTCTCTCTCTCTCTCTTTCTCTCTCTCATCCAACGGTGGTTCCCTATCACATTCTCTGTAAACGACGAAACTCGCGCACCACCAAAGTTATACCAAAAGAAAATAAATATATCGGTGCAATAGTAATAGATGCAATGGATGTACGATCGAAGAAGATTCAAATACGGCGCGGTTGGGATGAAGCGCGAGCACGTCCGCACGTTCTCTCGTTGTCAATGCGTTCTCCGGGCGAGTGCCACGCGTGTTAAACCACCGCGAACGAGAGAAAGAGGAAGGAGAAGGTGCGGACTGCTCGAATACGGGAAAACGTATAGATCGGAAAGCGCTCACCAGACTTGCGAGATGGCGCCAGAGGATAAAACTCTCGGGACGTATATTCGCTAATAAGAATTATTGTCTCTTTGATGTACATATACCTCGAACCGGTAATTACGTTGCGATTCGCAAACGCCGATCGGATGTCCCATCGAGATCAATTTAACTATTGATTATATTGCTTCTTGGCAAGTGAGCTTTAATCACTTTTACGAACAATTATTATTACTAACTTCTGTCCCGATGGCACTCAATCATTTTTAATAAACTTACGACACTCGTAATCCTTTCAATTCAAATTGTACAATATTCCCTCAAAATCATTTTATATCCGCGATATTGCACTACTGGTATTTCGAGAACAATGACATTACTCGTAAATGTAGAATTTCCATTTAAATAATATATGGTAAGTGTAATACAATAGACAAAAAATGCACACGTGCACAATAATGATGACAATTCGTCTAAACATTTTTTTACGTAACTTATGCGCTTCAAACTCAATCTATTCATTCGACAATACAGGTTTACGTATATATATATATACGTACTTCCCTTCAAAATTTAACGAACGAAGTGAAAGTTCTCGTTTTTAGTGAAATATGACCACCAAAAAATTATATTCTTAATTGCATTGTTATACATTTCTGTGGAATGAAAATGAACGTTCCTAACTTTCTAAATATGTTGTGGGGTATACTCATTTCAAAGGTTTAATCACTCGGTTTAGCGTCAAGCAGAATGCAACGCCGGTTAATCATTTAGCCAGAGAATAATATACCATTCTCAAGAATTCACCGATCACTTTCCTGCAAAGATTATTGTAATTTTATTTTAACCGCGTTATCACAAATTTAAAGTATCAAAAAATAGAGTTTCGATGTTTCTTTAATACCATTGCTATTTAACGCAATGCATCGATCCGAATAGAAATATTGAAAAATAGTATTATTTGCGCGACAATGATTTTGTTACGTGCTTAGGAAAAATGATGAATTTCCGTTTAAGTGTATAAAATAGATAAATTATATACATAGCTATATAGATATATCTAAAAATCGGATTAAAATTAGGATGGTTAACTGGCGTCGGTCCGAATAACGATAAAATTTTCTTTTGGAAAGCTATATCAATTGACTTTGATTGCAGATTAAAGTATCGGGGGATCTCCCAAGGTAGCCAAGGAATGTTGTCCAATCTCGTTCTACCTTGAATAAAATGAGTAACGCAATGCTTCGGTTCGCAATAGATATATATTGACTTTAAAATTAGATTAAACTGCTCAATGTATTTAAAAACAAGGTTAATCATGCGCGAAAGCAATGATATTCCCCTTTCCTCTTGTAAAGTTTTTAGCGAAACCTGCCTCGACCACCCGACTGTTTAAATTGATCCCAGGTGTATCGGTTTGCCCTGTCGGGAGCGCGCGCGTGAACGGAATATACGAGAAGACAACAAGCGCCGCCGTCCGTCGAGAGATAAGAACGGTTACAAATGCGTATGTGTGTATGTGTATGCATGTGCGTATCATTTATAGATGTATGCAAAAAACCCTAACGCGTGGAGCGTGGATAATAAAGAAACCTGCAGTATTTCCAACAAATTTCCAGTTTCTCTTTCTCTCTCTCTCTCTCTTTCTCTGATCTATCTGGTTTAATTTTTCGAGATCGGAAATAACGAAACGTTCGTAGACCTCGTATACGTTACACGTATATACACGTAAACGCGGTTGCGCAGCTTTTTGTACTACTTTATATTCAATTTAGATAAGACTGTCTGTCTCTGCATGATTTACGGAAAATATAATGGGACAACCGTGTTATACTCGCGCCTGGAATGTTTTCCAACGCCTTCAAATTTGTATAATTTTACGGACTCGAATGAGAAGTAAAGAGAATTTTAACGAACGTTTTGTAGATATTACAGCGTTTCTGATACTCCAACCTCTGACTAATTACGTTTCTCGCTGTTTCAACTTAAATATCAGTAATTTAACTATTATTTACAGAAAGCAATTTTTTATTAAATTATATGAAATTAACATGCAATAATATGTGGAGAAATGAAAGCAAATAAATGTTTGATTTTGTATTACTACCTAAGTGAATTAGTCAATGCTTGTGCAGTCGAGTTTCAATATATCCTTAATAAATCTTTAGTATATATCACTTAATGAAAATAAAATTAACGCTCGAACATGAAAAATTTGATTTGATATCCTAAAATAATTATATAAAATTTACGTGTGGTAAAATTGTTGAGAATAATAATTAACTCACATAAACATTCATATATGTGTGTGTATGTATATATATATGGGGTATTCCACGTGAAGTGGTCCGATCAAAATTTTAAAATGCACCAAATTTTGGGTACACTTTGCAAATGTTTTTCAGAATACAGAAAAAAATTTTTAGGTACTGGAATCTATTTGCTCAAAAGTTATTCTAACCTCAAAAAGTGAATTTTTCCATATTTTTTTCAACACCAGCTGGGTTTACCGCTATATAACTCAAAATCTATCAACTTTTACTATAGAACATTAGATGTAACATTCGTTGCTAATTATATCTAGAATTTATTCTTCTGGGTTAGAATTTCTAATCTCAAGGTCAATGTTACATAAACTACATGTCAATATTCAACTTGAAAAAAGTGCAAGTGCGCCACCTTTGATTTTTTCATCCAAAAGTCTAAAAGAAAGCTTGGAGCAATACCTTTCAAATGGTCTGTAGCATTTTTATGGCCTCCAATTCTGTACAAAGTTATGACAATTTAAAGAAAGAGAAAAAATTCACAAAAATTAACATGGTAATTCCCATTTAAATTTTAAAAAAATTTCGTGTTTCTTTAAATTGTCATAACTTTGTACAGAATTGGAGGCCATAAAAATGCTACAGACCATTTGAAAGGTATTGCTCCAAGCTTTCTTTTAGACTTTTGGATGAAAAAATCAAAGGTGGCGCACTTGCACTTTTTTCAAGTTGAATATTGACATGTAGTTTATGTAACATTGACCTTGAGATTAGAAATTCTAACCCAGAAGAATAAATTCTAGATATAATTAGCAACGAATGTTACATATAATGTTATATAGTAAAAGTTGATAGATTTTGAGTTATATAGCGGTAAACCCAGCTGGTGTTGAAAAAAATATGGAAAAATTCACTTTGATTGCAGATTAAAGTATCGGGGGATCTCCCAAGGTAGCCAAGGAATGTTGTCCAATCTCGTTCTACCTTGAATAAAATGAGTAACGCAATGCTTCGGTTCGCAATAGATATATATTGACTTTAAAATTAGATTAAACTGCTCAATGTATTTAAAAACAAGGTTAATCATGCGCGAAAGCAATGATATTCCCCTTTCCTCTTGTAAAGTTTTTAGCGAAACCTGCCTCGACCACCCGACTGTTTAAATTGATCCCAGGTGTATCGGTTTGCCCTGTCGGGAGCGCGCGCGTGAACGGAATATACGAGAAGACAACAAGCGCCGCCGTCCGTCGAGAGATAAGAACGGTTACAAATGCGTATGTGTGTATGTGTATGCATGTGCGTATCATTTATAGATGTATGCAAAAAACCCTAACGCGTGGAGCGTGGATAATAAAGAAACCTGCAGTATTTCCAACAAATTTCCAGTTTCTCTTTCTCTCTCTCTCTCTCTTTCTCTGATCTATCTGGTTTAATTTTTCGAGATCGGAAATAACGAAACGTTCGTAGACCTCGTATACGTTACACGTATATACACGTAAACGCGGTTGCGCAGCTTTTTGTACTACTTTATATTCAATTTAGATAAGACTGTCTGTCTCTGCATGATTTACGGAAAATATAATGGGACAACCGTGTTATACTCGCGCCTGGAATGTTTTCCAACGCCTTCAAATTTGTATAATTTTACGGACTCGAATGAGAAGTAAAGAGAATTTTAACGAACGTTTTGTAGATATTACAGCGTTTCTGATACTCCAACCTCTGACTAATTACGTTTCTCGCTGTTTCAACTTAAATATCAGTAATTTAACTATTATTTACAGAAAGCAATTTTTTATTAAATTATATGAAATTAACATGCAATAATATGTCGAGAAATGAAAGCAAATAAATGTTTGATTTTGTATAACTACCTAAGTGAATTAGTCAATGCTTGTGCAGTCGAGTTTCAATATATCCTTAAAAAATCTTTAGTATATATCACTTAATGAAAATAAAATTAACGCACGAACATGAAAAATTTGATTTGATATCCTAAAATAATTATATAAAATTTACGTGTGGTAAAATTGTTAAGAATAATAATTAACTCACATAAATATTCATATATGTGTGTGTAAAGTGAATTTTTCCATATTTTTTTCAACACCAGCTGGGTTTACCGCTATATAACTCAAAATCTATCAACTTTTACTATAGAACATTAGATGTAACATTCGTTGCTAATTATATCTAGAATTTATTCTTCTGGGTTAGAATTTCTAATCTCAAGGTCAATGTTACATAAACTACATGTCAATATTCAACTTGAAAAAAGTGCAAGTGCGCCACCTTTGATTTTTTCATCCAAAAGTCTAAAAGAAAGCTTGGAGCAATACCTTTCAAATGGTCTGTAGCATTTTTATGGCCTCCAATTCTGTACAAAGTTATGACAATTTAAAGAAAGAGAAAAAATTCACAAAAATTAACATGGTAATTCCCATTTAAATTTTTAAAAAAATTTCGTGTTTCTTTAAATTGTCATAACTTTGTACAGAATTGGAGGCCATAAAAATGCTACAGACCATTTGAAAGGTATTGCTCCAAGCTTTCTTTTAGACTTTTGGATGAAAAAATCAAAGGTGGCGCACTTGCACTTTTTTCAAGTTGAATATTGACATGTAGTTTATGTAACATTGACCTTGAGATTAGAAATTCTAACCCAGAAGAATAAATTCTAGATATAATTAGCAACGAATGTTACATATAATGTTATATAGTAAAAGTTGATAGATTTTGAGTTATATAGCGGTAAACCCAGCTGGTGTTGAAAAAAATATGGAAAAATTCACTTTTTGAGGTTAGAATAACTTTTGAGCAAATGGATTCCAGTACCTAAAAATTTTTTTCTGTATTCTGAAAAACATTTGCAAAGTGTACCCAAAATTTGGTGCATTTTAAAATTTTGATCGGACCACTTCACGTGGAATACCCCATATATATATATATATATATTGTAACCTCGTAATACCGGTGTAAACCTTCCTTTACGTCAAACATAGGCACGTGCAGCGGTGGTGAGATAATATTTGGTAAAAAGGTAATTTGAAACATTTTGTTGAAACTAAGAATACTCGGAGGCGGAAAAAACTTCTAGATAGACATTTAGCAAGTAATCTAGGTTCGCCACGCCTGCTCAAGAGGCTGTACGCTAACACTCGTCAGAGTGGGCTGAAATCAATTAACGAGCAAACGCGAGCAAGTGTGAACTGGCAAATGATTTGTAAGTATCTGAAAGTAAATTATACTTTAAATTTAAATAACTAAATCAATATACAAGTTCAACGCACTTCAACGACCATTCTTCACTGTGTTTAAAATTTATATTACTTTAACTTTATAATATTCATATTATCTGCATATAAACTGTTTACAGAAAAAGCTCAATCATACATATGTGTGAGTGTACTAGTTTTTAATTGTCGAGAAACTTTGTGGCACTTTCCCACTCTAATTTTGTAATAAAGCCATAAACCATTCTATGAAATATCCTGCTCGGAATATTAAAAATGCGAAAGTACTCGATATTTAAATAACTTTCATAGAAATTAAAATCATTAGACAAAATTTCATGTAGGTAGACTATTTCACAAAGTACCAAATAGATCCTTTTATACAATTATAACTATTCAAGCATGCAGCACTATTTATAATTCAATACATTTTGAAGCATGTACAAACTCACAATAAATAAATATAAGTATTGCGGTCTTAATTTTTCCGATTTGTACATTAAAAAAAATCGCACTTTCTTTTTATGTATATTCTCGAAAAAAATTGAAATCTATTCGCGATACAGTTGATGCAATTATATTCCCTAATTCGACATTGTCCTCTCATATAATACGTGGAATTAATTTCGTGTATAGGAATATGCAATTTATATGATTATCGCTACAACAATTGTCAATATGACGTATATGATTGTGTTGAAGATTGTGTAGTGTATGGAGCTAATTCAATGTACGCGTAGGATAATCTTATAGAGAAAATTATTATGTATAAGTTTTCTATATGGAAAAATCCGTTGGTATGCTTAACAAAAAATTTTATTTCAAAAAGAAAATTTAATTAAACATTCATTGTCTTTGATTAGTACATTTCCTTTGCCTGGATTTGAAATATCAATCATAGATTAATCAAAACACTGCTTCAATGATCTGTGTAATGGGTTGCAACTATTACGGGGTACGCTGCATAATATGCTCTATCATGAAAATAAGTTAAATTTTTAACATTTATTATTTACATTACATAGTTTATTGTAGTCTGTCTAATCATGCAATTGTTAAATTTACGGCGAAAGTTTGTTATGTTGCATTGACAATCAATAAAATGATGTTAAATACCCTAGTAGAAATCCAATCCATTTTTCGACCATTTTTCGGCCATTTTTATGATTTATCAACATGTCTTGGTAAAATTCGAATCCATTTTGGCCCATTTTTGAAACGCTTTTTCTACGATTTCCTAGCCAGTTTGTAGCGATTTTGATGAAATGGCTTGGTACTCGCCAAGAAATGCGAGAAAAAGCGTTTCATAAATGGACTGAAATGGATTCGATTTCTACTAGGGTAAGCGTGAAATTATTCATCATTAAATTAACTAAATATTTAAAATTAATATGGATCCAAAACAATAAATTACTAATACTGTCGGTATTTGTTCGTATCAGTTTGTAAATTGATAATACCACCTACATATTACAAAGAAAGGGTATATCATGCTTCAAGTCGTTAATTATGTTGATCAAGTTAAGTTACTTTCCTTATTTTATACCAAAATAATTTATATCAATAATAACTATTTCACGATATTAAAACTAATGTAATATTTATTAATATTACTATCGCTATTACAACATTTTTTGTTATAATTGTTAATTACTATGCAAGTAATTTACGTGATAAAAAAAGCTATAATATTTATGAGTATCCCTGGTACAAATATTAAATATTTTTTTATCAATTACTCGTTCACTAAATGGGAATCAACAATTTTCCGTGTAATTTAATGATTGGAAATACCGCGTAATTCACCACGTTCCCACTCCCTCTTAAAAAAGTGGCTAAAGAATATCCAAAAAAAACTATATCCATAAAAATGTTTCTTGTTATTCGATGCCTACCTGAGCTTATTAGTTTATTACTTACAAATGAATATACCTGAAAAGGTCTGTAACTCAAGCAGACGAAAACGTTGTACAACTAATTTAAATAAATAATTATGTATTTATTTAATATTGATCCTCGACATCGATTCTTTGATAATTAACAATGGAGGGTGAACTCAACAAAATATCCAAAAAAATATTTAATTTTTAAAACTATTAGAAATTATTTTTCGAAAGAAATACTTAAATCAATAAACATTGAGTTTGCACTCTTGTAAAATAGTATTCATTAGAGGTTAGGTTAGATATTAACAATTACTTCTGCAGTGACGTTTAAACTTTGTTTTTATTATGACAACTGTGTAATTAATAGCTTCTTTATAAAAAGTATAATAAAAAAGGGGAAAACCAATCATTTATTTATTATTATATCATTAGTTTTGCAAACAAATTATAAATACATTTTATTAGAAATTAATAACTTTACATTTATATATTTAAGATACAGATTAGAATTAAGTTATTTGGCAAACTTTTGTTAATATTCTATTTATCCATTGGTTTTATTTTCATAAGTTGTATTTTTTTCTTCGTTTGTATCTTTTATAACGTTAGAAGCAATATATATTTTTAAGCTTATAAGAATAAATAATAAATTCATAAAATCTTCTTACTACCGGGATATTGAGTGAGATCATATAAACTATAGAACGAACTAAATCTTTATATTATAACAAGATCATAGGTTATACGTTACATTACCGGTATATAGTTTATTTATTTTTTTATTTATTTATTTATTTATTTATTTATTTATTTATTTATTTATTTATTTATTTATTTATTTATTTATTTGGACACATAATATGCGAAACATTACAAAAAATGCAGTAAATCAATGGATATAAAATTAATTTATTCATACGTAGGTGACGCAAAATTACAACTACTCAAAATTGCAAATGTTAAAACCAATTGAAGCGTGTAAATCTAGCACTTGGCCGGTATGACCAGTATATAAGGAAGTGCAAAACCCTATCTCCAATATCTTACTAACATTGATCAGGCTGTTGTACAACTTTTTTTTCTTTTTTTTTTAATTTTGACGTGGCTCTTTTTATGCTCCCAAATCAGTGCTAATCAGCCACGGAGGTTGTACGATATCTTTGTTAAGTAAGCACTTGTTGAAAATACTTTCCCTAATGGTGCTTGTATCAATCGGCCGGGGCCGGGAATCGAAAACCTGGGACCTCCAGATTACGAGTCCGACGCCCTATTTTTTCGGAAAAGCAGTATTTAGTTTTTTCTATATTATTTAATCCTGTAGGGCGCGTTAGTCCTACTACACATGTAACTCTAAAGAGAGGAAAAATTTCTTTGTATTGCATCGACTGTTGTTAAACTATATCCTTTAGTACAAAAATATAAATTCTATGTCCAAAAGTAATTTGTTTCTTACTGTAGGAAGTTAAAGTTAAGCCATTATAAATTATATATTATGTTAAGTGATTTATTGCATTTTTGTTCCTTTCTTTTTAATGAAACTTTTAATAAAAATTCTGTTGTAGATTGTTTTTTTAAATTAGTGATATTTCTAAAATTCGTTGCATTATACTTTTTACTCTGTATAAAAATTATAATTTCTTCCGCTCTTTTAAAAGCGACCGGCCAAATGGAAGATTCTATCCAGCTATTAAGCATATATTTACTAATGCTTTATAATAGTATAATTTTTGTAGCAGCGTGGACAAAATTCGTGTTAGCACGAGGAAACTATTAAATTACATACTATTATAAAATAATACATTACTATTTTTCCTAACGAATTGCGCAAAGATTTCATTTTGAGCTGACATTTGAGCGAGTAAGATAGTACATTGTTGCAATGGTGCACAAAATAAAATTTTCCTGCAATAGTACTCACAATTATAAGAGAAAAAGTGATTTTTTCTCGAACCCGCGTAAAAATGTAAAACTTAATATTAACTTGATATAAAGTTTATGTTTGGCAAAAGTTAATATCAACATACCCAATGAGACTATCCCAAACTTCGAAAAATATTAATTAAACATTTGTATAAAGTTCAGATAAACTTGAAATAATCTCTTAAATAAGTGTAAAAATATTATTTTTGAACGGGTAAAATTTTATTAACAAACAAACAAAAATATTTATTCCCAGATTCGAACCTCCGATCTTTTACTTCGGAGTCTCTCGCTCTATCAACTGAGCTATTTTATTGTATACAAATGTTTAATTAATATTTTTCCAAGTTTGGGATAGTCTCATTGCGTATGTTGATATCAACTTTTGACAAATATAAACTTTATATCAAATTAATATAAAGTTTTACATTTTTACACGGGAACCGATGTTTGCGCCCGACCGAAGCAAGAAACGAAGAAAAGGTGATACGGGGTTGAAATCACTTTGTTTCTCGTAATTTTGAGCACTACTGCATCAAGATTTCATTTTGCGCACTAGTGCGGGAAGTACTATTTTGCGCGCTCAAAAGGGTGAGCAAAATCGAATTTTGGGCACGGAGTTAGGAAAAATATCATTCATAACTGGTGCGGAAAATTATAAAATATTTCCAAAACTGGAGCAAATTGAAGATCAAAATCATAGTACATTTTAACAAAAACATCAAATGCAACAATTATATTACTTCCTGCGAATACTTTATAGGTGTTAGAGATCGCAATCAGTTTCAATGACACATATTAGAAATGGTTAAAGAGGATCTTTCTTATTCATGAAACATTTTTACGGTATATCATATCTTGCCTGTAAATGTATAAATAAAATATAAGTAAAATAGTATTAAAACAGCTGATTAAATAAATGAATATTTCACAATAATATTACCTTGACAAATTTTAGAAGATTTTTATTTGTAATTTTGTTTGATGAAAATTCTGAGAAATTTAACACTCGGTTAAAAACGTAGTATAAAAAAATATATTACCCTTCCTTGGTGACTCATTTAAACTACTCGGTTTTCGTATATGTAATTCGAATATGATCACTCGAAACAAAATTATTTATAGATCACTCTTTAGAAAAGTTAAAAAATCACTCTTCAAATTTTAAAGAATACTTATCAACTGGAAATAATATCATCTAATTTTTTTTAATTAATATTAAGAAAAATTTAAGAAAAATAACCACCAATTAGACAAATAACAATTTTAAATGCTTTATTTTTTACCAGGTAAACATATAAATAAAGAAACAATAAGTCTATTCTTAATACGATACAAATAAGTTGACAATTATTTATATTTCAAGAATATTTTGAGATATATGTCGATGAGAACTGTTGCTACTTGGATAGCGGATTAAAAATTGATTTAATATTTCCAGTTAAAATGATTAAACAAGCTGTTTCGATAACGTACATCTATTTGAAAATTAAAAAAAAACTGTAATACTCTTGTCCACAAAATAATTTATTTATCAAAACATTGGATGTTCTGATGCATTATGTCACTTTGTATTACGCTAACATTACAAGATATGATAATTTTAGTCCAACGGTAAATCTTCCTATGGACTGATACTGATGATTACAGGAAATTGCAGTAGTAAACAAATCTAAGTTGGAATACTTACTCATTTTATGTCTCTAATATTAAACCATTTTACCGGACTTTTTTTTTTTATAATTCGATATACCATAATTTGTTTATATTAATAATAGAGTAAAGGAAATAGTAATTGAAGGAAATACAACGCGGAACTATTTTGGCAGTGTAATAGTTCATTCTGAGCGTAGATGCAAAGCAATTATAGTTTTTACGTGCATCAAGTGGCTTGATTGCTATGAATTTGTTGACTGTCCATACAACTTGGTCGAACGAAATGAAACAATGAACGGGTTTTCGAATAGTCTTGTTTCGGACAAATCGTTGGCTCGAGTATAAACAAAGTGCCTGGCAATTACACGCGTTCGCGTATACGTGTGTTTACATATACCGATGCAATAAATATAGTGACCCTGCACGGAAATGTACCAGCGTATATATTTGATAAGAATAATCAAACCGTCCACGGCATAGTGATGGAATTAAAAATTCATTCCGAGGCATAGGAAATTTTCGATCATTTAGGGATAACGGCCAGCCGAACAAAAGGAAATATTATCGTAGAATGCATTATTCATTGATTGTTGTTTTGCGACGTAATATACTTGCTCGCGACGTAAAAACGCTGCTCGTGTCTATACCGAGAGCCAGGCATTAGTTTTGCATTTATTCGTTATTGGTATTTCGCCGTGACAGAATAATGATATAATCTACTAATTCTGCGGAGTCATTATTTGAGCAAAATGTAATCACGAATTCCAGCTCAAATTACGTATGTGCAGAGATGCTTTCTGCGATTCTGTTAAAAAGGATATGCTTTAATGAAATAACTCGTAACCTAAATTTAAGTGTGATTGGATTAAACTATTCTGGAATTAGTCGACACGTTGTCTTGACATAATTCGCCCAACTGCGAGTGATGATCTAAAAGGTAAATTTAATAAAGGTCTAGACACATAGTCCGACGTATAAAAGGTGCGAGTAAACACTGAATGACATGTGTCACTTGTTCGAAAATTTTATAAATCGGGTCACCTGCATGTGAAATTAATTATTTTTTTATTTTTATATTTGTTGCACGTTTATACAGATGATTATGATACCATGATGACCCTTTGCTAATAAATGTAATATCATTTAAAGCGTATCAAGAACGCGAGATTTCGTTAATCTTCTACGACATTAGAGCACGAAAAGAAGATTTAGTTTACTATTTCTTGGTAGACAATAGTTACTCTCTATAGCATACCAGAATTTACGTGAAAAAGTAAAAAGAATAACAATTAAATATGGTTATTTCGTATGTAACCAATAAAGTATAACGCAAAATATTTCTGTGAAATAATGTAAAATCTGTATTTGCAATAAATATCTAAAAAAATTTTAATTTTATGTGCAATGGAAGTACGCAAATGACAAAGCGTTTGTTTTTTAACGATCAAATATTATAGTTTAGTGTTATATTTGCTCGTAACATTGACCGAATTTTTAATATAGTTCAATACAGATTCCTGATAATTATAAATATACGTAATTATGAATGAATGTTGATAAGTTTACAGGCAAATGAAAACCCGCACAATTTTACACTCTATTTTAATAAATAAAAGTTTATATACTGAACAAGTGCGTCACGAAGCATGCAACGTTAATTTGAAATCTGTATTTTTTTGGCAATAACTCAAACCGTTTATCAGTGCAAATGTGATAAATAATATGTATGATATATAGATACATAATACCACTCCATGACGCATACATTATTAACAAACTTATTATTCTAGGGATATTTGCAATTGCATAAACAAATTGTTCAATTAATTACTTACTTAATCAATTAATTTTTGTTCAAGATTTCTTCATCGCCCTCCATTAGTGTAGTTTTAAGAGGAGTGTAACTCGATCCGACGAAAGAAAAGGAATAATGAGATTATAAGAGAAAATAACCATTCTTATTCTTAAACGAAACTGTTTTAGTGTCAACAAATGCTTTCTCCTTTTGCAATTTTTTATTCTCCGATGGTTGGAATTATACTTATCCTAAACAATTAATTTTCGATTAAGAAATATCAATTAAAGTAAATGTAAAAAATTACAGCTTGCCGAAAAAATGAGAACGAACCCACTGGAAAACTTTATTATTAATTAATTTGTTAATTTTTAATTTGCAGTAGATCGTTGCTTCAATACATCAGTTCTACAATAACCAAGTGACTACTTATATTTAAAAAAATGCAAATTATTAAAAATACTATGTAATATAAATCAAGACATAATAAAGTGTTTAGCGCTAAATTTACATCCTATGTTGTGCTTTTTTTTTAATGAGTCACTGTAAGAACAGTTGTAAATTTAGGATAGCATCTGAATTTCGAGGTAAATATATATACACGTCCGAGATAAGAGTTCCTTCGTAAAATCAGAGCATATAAAACAATAATGAGTTCTATCTCGATGTAGTACTTCATTTTCATTTTTCAGTTAACGTACACGCAGAATTAAAAACTTTAAAATGAAAGGTAAATTCATAAATATATTTTCTAACGCTTTATAAATAATGCAGTTATAACGATAATATACTCTCTACATTATATCAATTATTTAATAATTTTTTCTTATCAGTGTGTAGGTTATTATTCGTACTATCAATTTTATACACGGCGTACGGAAAATCTAGGCAAAATTTTGAAAATAATTCCGAAGAATTTATAGAAAAGGACTCCAAAGATTTCAAAATTCAACGGCACATTTACCGTGAACGTACAGTGAAAGAAAGTGATAATCAAAACGATTATGTAAGACATCGTTACAGGAAGCCATCTTATAAAAAGCTTTTTATGAAAAGAGATTTGTTAGAATCGTCCGTATCAAATGAATCGAATTACGAAACTTCCGATTCAGAGGAAAAATCTACGGATAAAAAAGAAAAACGTAAAGTTGACGAGCCGTAGTGAATTTAATCTACATGAGGATGGTTCTGATGAAAGTGATACGAGAGAACCTTACAACTCTAGACAAAGTACATATAGTGAAAAATTATTTAAAAAAATAAAAAGATCCAAGTATTGGAAACAGCGGGTAACCTATAATGAAAATGATAATAGTGACGAAGATAAATCTAATTCGCACAAAAATTATAGTGAAGATGCATTAAATAAATCATCAGAAGGCAATGAGGATGAAGATGAAACTATTTTAAGGAAAATTACGGAGAGTAACGAGGATGAAACTATTGAAGAAAAAAATGTAGAACGCGAACGTAATCGTAAACATAAAGAATCAATAAAGAATCAAATTAAGTCACGAAATTTTCACCTAGATGATCGTAACGAAGCAAGTAGACATAGTGTAAGAAACGGAGTTGCTAGAAATTCCCAAAATTCTAATATCAACAGAATATTAAAAGATACGATTTACAAAACGTGGTCAGAAATGGATACAGCTATTAAATTGTTATTAATAGATAATTACAGATTCACTAGGAGAGCACTAATAGAAGAAATATTAAATAACGCAGACCTTAAGTCAGCGACAAATAACAAGGTTAGAAAACCAAATGTCAAGTCTGAACCGGATATTAAAAAGAGAGGTTCTGCAAACAGTCAGAATATCGAAAATTCAATATAAAACTGAAATTTCGAAAACAAAGGTAGATAAACAAAAAGCTTATGAAGTAGAACAGCTGTACATATCAAAACTCAGAGAACAAGTAGATACCAAAATAGCAGTATTTAAGAAAAATGTAGCTTTCGCGATCCAACAGTTTCATTTAGATTTGAAACCTGTCATAAATTATACTACAACGCAATCCACGGTTACACCTGAACCAACTCCTGAAATACCGTTTGATCCTGTATACGAAAGTACGCCGACGACAAATGTTGCCACAAATACACCAAATAATGAAATACCTTTCGAACCGGTGTATGAAAGCACCTCCACAGCATCAAATCAAGTGACTAGCGAACTTGCGGTAACTAATACAGCATCAATTGGTCATGTTGATTTGGGAAACGTAATCGTGAACACATTGACTGAAATCGATGACGATTCTAATGCAGGAAATTCCACAAATGAAGGTAATTGTTCTAATAGCATTTTTTAACCAATAAATAAATAATACGGTATATATAAAAATGAGTAATGTCAATCCTGATTGTGTATTTCTTTGTAAATTAATTTTAACATTGCAAATTATTTCGAAGTACATTTATAATTTATTGCGATTATTTTCCATATTCTATGCGTAGCTGTAATTATAACGAAGGTGAATATAAACAAGTCTTGTGGAATTATAGTTATTTATGCACTTAGAGGGTAAAATAGGCATTTATTCCCGAGATGAACGTTGCTGCTTCCTCGCTTTAACTTCTGGCAGTAATTCATTCAGGGGAATAATCGCCTTTTACTCCCGAAGTGCATGTAACATTTTTCACGCTGATCATTTGAAAAGTCACTTTTTGCAATAACAATTTATTATTTTTTATTTCTAAGTTTTCTTATATACTTAATTTAATATAATAAATTTAATTTTATATTTGTAGAAAAAGTTTAAACTAAGTGATAAAAACAAAAAAGTAAGTCTACGATGAAAAAAATGATCAAAGGAATAAAATGCAATTTTACTCGACCTGTATAGAGGTTAATAAAGTAGACTTTTTAGATGATCAGGGTGAAAAAGTATTTTTCTTCCTGATCATCTGAAAAATCCTTTTCACTGACTTCTACGAAGGAAGAAATATATTATTTTATTTCCAACACACTTTCTTCATTTTCTAATTATTTTAGTCTGATTATACAAACATAAATTAAATGTAAATGTAAAAAGAAATTGTAACTTGATAACTTTATATGTATATTTTTTAATTGTTGCCGAAGAGAATGACCTTCAAAACAATCAAGATAAAAAGTTTTGTATTGACCTCGGGAGTAATAGACGATTCTTTCCCTTACAAGAATGAATGACAGCAATCTTCACCCGCGGGATAAAACGTCAATTTTACTCCCTTGGTGCATAAATAATTATTAATCTCTAAACTTATACACACCCATTGTAAAAATTGTATGTTTATTGTAATAATAATTATAATTCGCTTTACTTCTGTATCTTTTAATCAAGAGAACTAAACAATATAATATTTTCTTTAGGGACAGGATCGTATAGAACGCAGTCATTAAATTTAAATAATCAAAGTCATTATATTACTGCAAATAATGAAAATAGTGGAAGAAGTTTGTCAACGAAAGATATCTTAAGTAATATTATTCTCAAAACGACGAATAGTCCCTCATCTACTGAAGACAACAGTCTTACTAAAGATAAAGTAACTACTAATGAAAATAAAATTAATACAACTTCTAATAATAATGTTAACACAGACCAATTCGCCGGTAAAATTGACTCTAATAATCTTGGAACGACTAAGAATCATAAGCTTTCACAACAAGATTTATTAGTTACAGTAGAAGAATTAAAAAGTGAAAACATATTTAACCATCCAAATACTGATGAACTAAGCGATAATACAAAGACAATCATAAACAAGAAAACCAAACAGTACAATGGAAATTCATCACATGAAAATATTACAGTTCCGACAATTGGCAAAGTTTTTGACGTGTTAGTTATAGAGAATGCAACTGATAAGGAAGTAATACAAAATTTAAATGACAATCAATTTGATAAAACAGTTCTTTCACCATCTATTATTTTAAAATTTTCAAGCGAATCAGAAATAAATAAAGATTCGAATAAAGTTACTTTGACAGATAATGCTTCCAAACGAAATTTCAATATTGAAGACTCGCAAACTACTGACTCGGTACAACGTGAAACGGAAGTTATCGACGACACCGTTGTTACTGACTCAATTATGATAAAAAAAATAATTGATTTAAAACCCAAGCAGGATACTATCCATAATGTTTCTAATTCCTTTAAAGCTGAAGGTAAAAGTCATCAGGATGTAAAAGAAAATTTATTTAATCGTCAAGTGGATAACGATTCGACAAACTTAAATGATATAAAGTCAATTGATAAAAATAATTGGTCTGCAATCAAAAATGATAATATAGATATTGAAACACAAGAATCTCAATTAGGTGAAGTATCAAATGATGGTTATCCTAACATAAATGAATCCATAATAGCATCAGAAGCATTTAATGGTGATACGACTTCCAATGAAGAAAACAAGGAAGAACATACTAATAAAATAACTGAATCAGCCACAGACAACCAAAATATTTTACAAGTAAGACAAATAAAGGATAATCAGGGTAATAATATGAAGGGGATAGAAACTATTCAATCAGAACAAATTGAGTTCTTAACAGTCGGTTATCGTACAACAAGCGAATCCAATAATATCATTTCATCAGTATCTAACCCAACATATACAGAAAGTACTACCGATAATCAAAATGTTATTATCGATATAATTAAGAATCGACCAAATGCAAACTCAGTCGCTACAATCGAATATTTTAGATCAAAAACCCAAAGTAGGCAGTATTGAGGGTACAAGTGATTTTCCTACGTTATATACAAAGGGTCAAGATATTAATGTATGGGCGGCAGAAATGACTGATATCCAAAAAAATATCTCAACTGCAATGAGCAAGAGTTACTTAACCAAGATCATGTTGGTATAGAAAATAAAGAGAATGATAATTCTGCGAATATAGAAACGGAAACTGAAAGAATTAATAAAATTGAGATAGATTTTGATATTATAGCAAATCCAGAATTTAAAACTCAAGGAACTATTGAAACCGTATCTGATTCTGATCCTAGTTTGGATACAGTCATTGATAACCAAAAACTTACTGCAGTACCAAGATTCGTAACTTTCTCTAGCGTGATATTAATTCGGGTCTAGTATCTGATAATCCAAAACTTTCAACAATACCAGAATTTGTAACATCACCTAGGGCAGACATTATCTCGAATATAGTAACTGGTAATGAAGAACTTACTAAACCACCAGAATTTGTAAGTTTATCTAGTGCTGACATTAGTTTGGATTCAGTAAATGATAAGCAAGAACTTACTACAATACCAGAATATGAAACCTCAAGTGTACTTAATAACATTGATACTACTGTTTTGAAATTGAAAAACGACGATACTTCAAATGATTCCGTTTCGACAAGTACAGTACTTGTTAACGAAAAAGAGGAAAGCTCAATTATCAATGCTTGGCCTGGAATACCAAACGAGTGTTTGTCGTTATTCCTTTCGTCAGACGGAAGCGTGTTAAAATCTATTTCTCCTGACAGTAAAATATTAAATTCCAAAATTAACGATTTATGTACGTCTCTGGCACAAACCATTATACAATTAAATAATCCTATTTAAATTATCGATTAGAAAGCTTCTTCGTCAAGTATCTTGATTTATGTTTCTCGTAACAAAATAAAAACAATCTGATTATTATTTTTAAAATAAATATAATTAATTTAACCGCATTCCTTTATTATGTGAATTGAAGTCTATTGTGTATGTTATTTAAAATTAAATCCGTAGATATACATGTAAATAGTTGTACATAAATGTAAATATGTGTAATATACCTATTTATATATTCTGAACTGTTAAATATAACTTACTGTCCAGTTATTATTATATTATCATTATTGTTATAATACGAGAATATATATAAAAACGTTTAACTTTTTGTTAAATTATTATTGTGTTATTATTACTGTTATTGGACATCGATAAATATATAAATCGGTTGTTCCGTTAACCTCAACCATTAATCAGTATTTATAAAGAAAGACGCAGAGTAGCAAAGTTTAAGATTACGCGTTATCGCAACACTTGACAACGCTGATTCGTAGTGCTATGTGTGGCGAAAGGCTAACTTGGTTGGGTGTTACGACAAATGGTCAGTTCTCAAACTACTCGAACGAGAAGTATAAAATTATAGCTGAAATGTATAATTTTAAAAGAGTATTGCTCTTAAAAATACTCGTACTGAATTTATTAATAGTATTTTGCGAATCCAATGCAGCTGAAAATAATGTAAGTTTAATTCAAAAAGTTTTTATTTATTATTACCAACACTATTTATAAGTAAATACACTTGATAATAACTTTCTAAATCTGTTCGTGATTACTATCGTGCATCGTTATATCATTTATTTAATTTATGGCCCTTTTTTAAATTTATTAAGCGCTTTTTTTTAATAATTTGAATATAATATTAGTTTATGAAAAATAGGATATAACATAACATTATAAGGTAAATAGCATATTTGTGTGCACTATAATTATATACATGATATACATATATATGCATTACAGGTTTCAAACCGAACAAGCTTTGCAATCGATTTTGAAAACAATCAATTCTTACTCGATGGTGAACCTTTTAGATACGTTAGTGGTAGTTTTCATTATTTCCGCACACCTAGACAGTTTTGGAGAGATAGGCTGAGAAAGATCCGGGCCGCTGGGTTGAATGCGATTTCAACGTAAGTTCTAATATTGAATATGTAATATACTATAATATACGATACGATCAGACCACTGATAATTTTTTTAAATCGATTGCAGGTACGTTGAATGGAGTTTACATCAACCTGAGCCTAATAATTGGGTATGGGATGGAGATGCAGATATTGTTGAATTTATAAAACTAGCGCAAGAAGAAGATTTATTTGTTTTATTACGACCAGGTCCGTATATCTGCGCTGAAAGAGATTTTGTAAGCCGATAAATTTTATATATAAAATTAGAGTAAGTTATCTTATATTAATTATGATTTAATATACTTCAGGGAGGTTTTCCGTATTGGCTTCTTAGATTAGCACCTGACATTCAATTAAGAACAAATGATACAAGTAAGTACATATACAAGTATACGTGTATAAGTGTGTTCATACGCGTAAAATAATAAATCAAAACATTTTTAATTACACTTACATTATTTTTTTATTGCAATTATAACTTCAAAATATATCATTTATTAATTCCGTACAAGTATTTTTAAGAACAATATTGTTTGTGCGTGTGCGTATATGTATTTATATGTGCAGTGTGCGTGCGTGCGTGCGTGTGTCAAATGAATAATTATTTTTTAACAATTAGAAAATAAATAGTTAATATTATCTCACTGTTTATAGGATATATGAAATATGTAAATGTATATCTAGATGAAGTATTAACAAGAGTGAAGCCACTGTTAAGAAGCAACGGTGGTCCTATCATCATGATTCAGGTACAGATATATACCTACACCAATTGAATCATAATATCGGTATAAATTTTTTATTTTAAATCTTAAACACATCTTTTAGGTAGAAAATGAATACGGCAGTTTTCACGCTTGTGACAATGACTACATGACTAAATTGAGAGATAAAATAAAAAGTCACGTTGGCAACGATGTAGTTTTATATACCACCGATGGCTCGTACAGAGCAGCATTACGCTGCGGACCCGTTTCAGGTGTATATGCGACGGTAGATTTTGGTACTTCTACCAATGTGACACAAAATTTTCAATACATGCGAGAGTTTCAACCAAATGTAAGGTTCTTTATTTTAAATTTTGACTCGAAATCGCCCTGGCATGTATTTATTACAAAGTATTGATTATATTATGTATTTATCACAAGTAAGGTTCTTTAGATTATGTGTGTGTGTGACGTGTGCGTGCGTGCGTAAATATTATTTTGTTGGATAATTATATACATTTTATTTAAGGGCCCATTAGTGAATTCTGAATTTTATCCTGGCTGGCTATCCCATTGGGAAGAAGACTTCCAAAGAGTTGATACAAAAAATATAACAAAAATGCTAGACGAAATGTTATCGCTTGGAGCGTCGGTTAACTTTTATATGTTTTATGGAGGAACTAACTTCGCTTATACTTCAGGTAAAAACAATAATAATTTCTTTAAAAATTACAATATGAAGCAATTTTATTTTTTTGAACTGTCAAGTATTATAACATTTATTTATTCTATAAAAATTTGAAATATACAACATTTAAGTAATCACTTAAACGTAAAAGTTTTTCATACATTTCTCTTTACTTCATGCTCTGAGAAAAACATTTTATTAAAAGTTACTACATTGTTAAGTAATAAAAGTACAAACTGTCAGAATCAGAAGAATTAGTACCGTGTAGTAAAATCGCTAGTAGAAACCGCGACAAATAAAAGTTGTAAATATTAATAAGTAAATAAAATAAATGTTGCTTTTCAACTTTAGCCTGAACGGACCCAGATCACTGTTTCTCGTAATCTGCGCACGCTGGATCCTCATTTTTATCTTTGCGCGAAATATTAAGCCTAGGAATGTAAATATTTATAACATTCAAAATCGCGCATATTAAGATGCATCACTGACAAAATTAAACTTTTTGTTTTAATGTTCTACCTTTCTTCAAACGTCTTTCTTCATTTTATGCACAATATATTTCTCGAAGTCTATTAATTTTAAATTATATTCGTATAATTTATCAAAAATAACTGTATTTTGTAATAACGCAAAGGCGATATACATAAATTATCGTAATTTATGTTAAATCTACAATTCAATAAACACAGCTCATCTAACGTTACTACAAATACAGTCATTTTTAATCGATCACTTTCCCCATTATAAAGAAAAGAAAGTAGCTGATTAAATGTAAATCGATAGGTATATATAACAATATCCTTAGTAGTAACGCCAATAATTTAAACTTACTAAATATCCAATACACATTTAAATTTAATAGGATTATAAACTCGTTTGTTACGCAATTGTGTCATTTTATCGATTAAGAAATACTGCTTTTTCAAGATTTAATGTTTGAAAATGAATAAAAATTTAAGGATACCAGGAAATTAAGTCCTTTGTTCGATTCTTTTAGTATGTGAATTCTTAAAACTCTCAAGTTTTTCTATAATAATTTTTTTGTACATCTCTTGCGACGTATAACTTGGAAAAATATTGCATACGCAAAGAGAATATTCTAATAAAAATAAATAAGTTATTTATCAAAAAGTAATCTAAAAAACCATAGCATTCAAAAAGAAATCACTACAATTGCGCTTTAAATTATTAAACAAAAAATGCTTTTTTTACAAAATTCATTATGGTTATATTCATCTTTAAGGAAATATAGAGAACAGTGTTTCTCGTTATAATATGCAATCTTATAGGACAACTAAATTTTTAAAAATTTTTGGTAATCTCGTTAATTAATATACAAATCTCCTTATATTAATATAAATAAATAAATTATGTTAAAACATATTTCTCAGTCGTTAAATGACTCAGATATTAACATAACGAATTTGACATCCTATTAATGAAATAAAATACGTATAGATAATAAGAAATTATTGCAAATTTAATTTAAATTAATCCGGATTTTTAATATTGTTTGATATATTATTCCGAATAATTGTCAAATAATTCAGTGCATAATAATTACACTGTTATATTTATTATATCATTGCAGACAAACAATTTAATTGTTTACTGTTTATTATCGATAAATTACACGATTAAAATTGTTATCTATATCGACGTTATAGGTTCTCAGCAATAATTTAACCAACCGATTATCTTTAAACAGTAAATTGTAAAATTGTTTTACAAATTATATAATGAATCTTTGTAATTATAGGCGCTAACATATTTGACAATTACGTTCCGGACTTGACTTCGTACGATTACGATGCGCCATTGACCGAAGCTGGAGATCCTACCCCCAAATATTTTGAAATACGAAAAACTATATCCAAGGTATTTATTCCCATTATCAGTTCAAAAAAATAATAATTCAACCTTTTTTAAAACTAATTCTGCACTGAGAGAAGTTCTGTATTAAAAATTACAAAATCATTTGTAAAAATGACAATAATTTTTAGTAAAGAAATCACAGAATGACATATATATATATATACATATGTATACTGAGAAAAATTACTGTAGTTTATGTTACAAATTTACGAAATTTATAGTAAACATTACAAGAATTATAGTAAATTTCATTATAAGCTAATAGTAATTTTTTGTTGGAAGGTATAGTAATTTTCTTAATTTATCAGTCGTTGATTTATTTACTAGACACTTATTGTAATATTTAAACTAAATTTTTTCCTCAGTGTAGTGCATGCTCGTAATATTATACTTTGCATGAAAATAATGTGCCGGTGTATTAATAATAATATAACAATAGTATGTGTATGATGCAGATATTTAAATTGCTATATATTTATCTTTTTAGTATCTACCACTGCCTAACATAGCAACACCATCCGTCTCACTAAAAGGAGAATACGGTACAGTATCGATGCGGCCAGTGTTTCGATTGTTCGATCCTGAAGCTCGTAGTTTGTTCGGAACTCTAAGTGTACACGCGAATGAACCACCGACGTTCGAATCCTTAAATCTACCAAATTGGCTTGTATTATACGAATCCGAATTCCCAGCCAGCGAAGCCGCCAAGACAAACAATACGTTAAATGCCGTTCCAAAGGATAGAGCATTAATTTATTTGGACGGACGATTGTCCGGTACTCTAAGCAGGACGCACCGAGTTAAAAGTGTGCTGTTAAATCCGTCGAATGTCAAGAAAATTCAATTGCTCGTGGAAAATCAAGGGCGAGTCAACTTTGGAAATATTGACGTAAACGACGTCAAGGTACGATATTTCAATGTATTCATACATATTTACAACAATCGCAGTATAATAAGTAAACATTGAATATTTGTAATACATTTTTTTCAGGGAATATTTAACGTAACGTTGAATGACGTCAAAATTTCACCGTGGAATGTGACTGGTTTTCGATTTGATACTATCTTAGAGTCATCTTTAGATTCTATTGAGTCATCCGTGGAGGAAACGCAGACTCTGTACAGCGGGCCACAGATTCTTATCGGACACTTCGACATCGCGGAAGAACCGCGAGACACTTATTTGAATACAGCTAACTGGGGAAAAGGAGTTGCTTTTATAAACGGTCATAACCTTGGCAGGTATTGGCCTTTGATAGGACCACAGATGACTCTTTACGTTCCCTCTGTATACTTGAAGAGAGGCCGAAATTCTCTAGTATTAGTCGAATTAGAATTTGTTCCTAAACACAGAAATATTAATTTCCAAATTATTCCAGTATTGGATTATCCACCGAAGTAATCCTTTATTTTATTCACCTCGATTCGTATAAGTTTATCAATGTTCAACATATAATGCGAAACATTTTATTTACAATGGTGCAATACGTCAATTAAATTTACACTATTTGTAAAAATAAATGTAATTATCTTATAAATTACCAGTTTGCATTGCCGCAAGTATATGCAATATTGTATACTATAGAGGATTAAGGAGAATGTAAATTAGTTTTTATTTAATAAAACAAGAATGTTGTACAAAAACGAACACTCGCAATTTATTCAAGTGTATTAATCAATAATTTATTAACCTTACACTCAAAACGAATTAAATAATAAATAGAACTTGCAAGTAAAGAAGTTATCCATTATAAAGCCTGCACATGTTGTCTGTGTAAGAGTCGACAATAAAAAAAAAGTATTACGTAACGCAATAATTGTTAATGATTATTGCACAATAATAGAGGTGCTAAAGTTTCATAATAATACAATATGTATATATACTAATTATGTATTTGCACCCACGAGGAACACACCATTTGTACGTTAATGGTAAAGAAATTATAATAATTTGACAAATATAAAATTTAACAATCTTCGTACATATAAATAAAAAAGATGCAATCGATTATAAATCTTTATATATGATATACACACTCTAAGCGAAAAATGTTAACATCTCGATTGCGCAATATCGATTGCTATAGTAAGCAGATAAATAAATTTATCGTAATATTTGATATAATCTGACGATATATAATGTGAATTGATGAAGGTATTTCTTAGGCCTTTCGGCTCGTAACGGGACTTTGCGAGCAACAAGATCGTCGAGCGCAGAGATTCCTGTCGATCGCGCGAATAGTCACCGGGTAAACATAAAAACGATCGCGTCGAATCGTTTAAACAACGATAAACAACCTTTTCGTATATAATCGGACGAAATTTTACGTAAAATCCCATAGTTATCGCGCGCAATACTGATATTATATTCAATTCACAGTGTGCCTTATTACTATATCGTTAATGATACGTTGTGCATATTCGTGTAAATCATTATTATTCGTTGAAGGACGACAATTATGTTTATAAGCTGAACTAATACCTACCTTACAAGGATTTGGAGACAAAGGAAATTCGAAATGGACGTATGAGTCTTGGTTCGATTAAAAGTAGTAAACAAAAGTCAGTTGTCATTCTGAATTATATCTTTGAGGAAGAGGAAAAAAAGAAACATCGGAAAGATGTGGATTGGATTCAGTGTTTTCGGTTTAATAATATTTGGCGGCGCGGTATTTGCGTTGGCAGAAAATGATGTAAGTAATCTTGAGTATGATAGCTTTTTATATAACAATTTTTATTTTTAATTTAATTAAATCTCCTGAAACGTGACATTATAATTAAACTCTTTTCCTCTAAACTGTGATTTATCTACTGCTGCATCAGGAAAAAGTTGCAGGAAACATTGCCTAACGTTTTTCTTTTAATTATTGTTGATTGTGCAAAGTGTATTCACGTTTACAATTTCAAACAAAAGGAATGAATTAATCATACATTTTTTTGACAACTGTCTTTACATTTTAAAATGTACGGTCAAGCATTGTGTGTCATCTCTTAGGAATGAAGTTAATGTTGTAATTTTGCAATTTTTGAATATTTAATTGTACATACATAGTGTTCATTATGATTATAAATATTATTTTAAATATTTTAATTAGTGCAATGTTATTATTTATTTTTTCAACATCAATCTTTTTATGCTACCAACTTGGTGCTGGTCATCGACGGAGTTCATACGATGTCTTTGTTAAAAAATTAGTTTTTGAAAATGCATTTTCCAGTAGTAATTGAGGTGATGGCTACCAGCCGAGCCATCGCAGGCCTCTATAGTGTAATATTATATTCCCTTTTACTGTTAGAATAAGTTTGTTATATTATTATTTTTACAGGTAAACAGTAAATATAGTTTTGAAATTGACTACGAAAATGATCAATTTTTACTTGATGGAAAACCATTTCGATACGTCTCTGGAAGTTTTCACTACTTCAGGACTCCTAAGCAAAATTGGCGAAATATACTGAGAAAAATGAGAGCAGCCGGTCTAAATGCTGTTTCAACGTATACATTAAATATTTATTATTTACAATAATTAAAAGCCTAGAAAAACGAATATAAGGAAAAGATTATAAATATTTTTAGGTATGTCGAGTGGAGTATGCACGAACCTGAGCCTAACAATTGGGTGTGGGAGGGAGACGCCGATATTGTAGATTTTGTCAAAACAGCTCAAGAGGAAGACTTGTTCGTTATCTTTAGGCCCGGCCCATATATTTGTGCCGAAAGAGATTTCGTAAGATATCTAATAACGTTTAGCTGTGAAACAATTATTTTTTATCTTTACTTATGTTCTCTGACTAAAACGTTAATGCATATTTTTATAGAAGATTTAAATCGATTAGAAAATATTCGTGTAAATTATTGAGATTATCATTCAATACGATATAATTTAAATTTTTTTGTATAAGGAGGTCAAGGTACCTCTTACGATTAAATAAGACTATAATTTATAACGAATTTGATAAATGTGATAAATTTAATTTATAGCATATTTCCATAATTAAATAACTATTGTTATTTCATTATCATTTTACAGGGAGGTTTTCCATACTGGTTGTTAAAACTTGTTCCAGATATTAAACTCCGCACACAAGACGAACGTCAGTGAAATTGATAATTTAGTTATATTAATTTTTAAAATGATCACATTTTACTAATATGTTTGTGCCATTTTAGGATACATTTATTACGCAGAAAGGTTTATAAATCAAATTTTAAATAAAGTTAAACCATTTTTAAGAGGGAATGGAGGACCTATTATCATGGTGCAGGTAAAGAAACGACATAAAAATTGGATAAAATTTAAAAAATTATACGATAAATGTTTTAGGTTGAAAATGAATATGGTAGTTTTTATTCTTGTGACTCTGTATACAAGAAAAAAATGTACGAAGTTTTTAATCGCACTGTTGAAGATAAAGCTGTATTATTTACAACTGATGGCCCAACTAGAAGAATGTTAAAATGTGGAAAAATACCTGAAGTTTTTGCAACTATTGATTTTGGAAGTGGTGCAAATATTCAATACAACTACAAGTTATTCAGGGAATTTGAACCTAAGGTATTTTGAAACAAAAATGATTTTTATGCTAATCATATGAAAAATCGTTTTCATTTACATCTACGACGAGAATATATACACACACATTTTAATATCTCACTCACTTCATTCCCCGTAAACATAAATTAAATGCAAAAGTCAAAAAACTTGTGATTTGTTATCGAATAAAATGATCTTTAAAAAAGCTTTGTATTCATCTCGGAAACTATAGACGTTTATTGTCTTGGGAGAATTGCGGCAAACCTTTACCCTCGGAAACAAACGTCTATTTTACACCCTTGATGCATTAATCACTATTATATAGTTTATATTAAACTATAGTATTTATTAACAGTTAAGCAATACTTAATTTGTATTGTAATATTTCAGGGACCACTTGTGAATTCGGAATATTATCCAGGTTGGCTTACCCATTGGGGTGAACCATTCCAAAGAGTTGGTACGGAAAATATTGTAAAAACCCTGGATGAAATGTTGGCATACAATGTTTCTGTAAACTTTTACATGTTTTATGGTGGGACAAACTTTGGATTCACGTCTGGTTAATAATTATTATGATAATAACGCTCTTAAAATGTAATGTGTTTACTTAGTATACGCTTTACTTTTTGTCGTACATAGGTGCAAACATCAACAACAATTATTGGCCACAATTGACTTCTTACGACTATGATGCTCCACTTACCGAAGCTGGTGATCCAACTCCAAAGTATTATGAAATAAGAAAAGTGATATCAAAGGTAATTATTTCAGTTGTATCTTTAAACGAATTAATATAATCTAAATGTTCTTCAAATCAACGACTCTTTTTCAAGTATTTTCCAATGCCTAACCTGGACGTGCCAATCGTTGCTGAAAAGGGAAGTTACGGTGTAATATCCATGACACCAGTATTACATTTATTTTCTAAAGAAGGTCGAGAAATTTTTGGTACTTTACCAAGGAGTTTTTCAGAGCCACCGACGTTCGAATCTTTGTCTCAATCGTACTTAGTTTTATACGAAGCTAACTTCCCATTGGTTAGAAATTCGGAAAATCTCACCCTAGAAGCTGTAACCAAAGACAGAGCTTTGGTATACGTTGACAACGAATTATCCGGAGTATTGAACAGAATGGACAAAAGTTACTCTTTACCTTTATCGAGCAACAAAGGCAAACAGGTCAAATTGCTCGTGGAAAATCTTGGTCACGTAAATTATGGAGACATCGACGTTGAAGACTTTAAGGTGATTATAATAATATATTAATACGTGATATATCTTCTGGTAAAAGTAATAGTAAACTGACAAACCATTTTGAAAGCTAATGATATTTTAAATCATCATATAGTTGGGTAACACAGGCCTACAAGGGTCAAGAATCTGAAATTCTGTTATACTTATCCGAAGAATCTGACAATAGAATCGCTCTATTATGTCAATTTTGAGATATCCTAACCCAAAATAGTAAAAAACACTGCTTTTTGATATATCCGAGGTTACGCAGCACTATCAATTTTTTTTCTAAAAAAAAAAAAAATTGTTCCGGGCATCTTATCTAAACATCTACTATAAGTCTTCCTCTCAAAAATGCCATTGAGTTCGTCCAAATATCTTTTTCTTTGAGATGTAGTGTTTCAAAATTTTTATTTCTTATCAATTTTTAAACATATTTTGCATTTGGCAATATAAATACTAGCCGACTTTTTGCCGCATAGTTCTAATATATTAAAATAATAAAAATTTAAAAACGCTACATCTCAACAAAAAAAAGATATTTGGATAAACTCAACGTCATTTTAAAAAGGAAAACTTGTAGTTTAAGATGTCATAAATAATTTGTGTATTATTATAGATAAGACATAAATTAGGATTCAGCACATCAAAATCCTTCGGGAAAAGTATAACAGAGTTTCGGGTTCCGAAAATTGACAAAATTTTGTCGGCCTCTATAATTTATGATGAAGCGTGTAAATTATATTATTGCCAAATGTTTTTTCTTTAAAAGCAATAAAAAAGTCTCGTTAACGCGCTAAACTCGTAACCTAATACTTTTGAGGAGAACTATATATGATATAGTGGTATATTGAACAGATAATTTCTACAGATGTAGTTCTCAAACGATGCCGTTACCTAATATTTTAAAAGTTTTGTATACCTAATTTGGTTATTTGTAATAACATATTACTTTTTTGTTGAAATCCTAAATACAATCATTTAGTTTTTGGTGAAACTGTACCATTTTCTTTTACTCAGTACAGGGCTTACATTTTAAATATCAAAACTTCGGGTCTAAATATTTCGCTATAACTACGACGTAAGACGTTCTGAATTTTTAATCAGTAATGCGTAATTGACATTTAAACAAAATGAAAAATAATTCGATTTACTTTACTACTATCCTTAAATCAATTATATTTATTTAAATTAATAGTTTATCTTCATTTCATCTTTTTGAAATCTACTTAAAATTACTTTCATTAATTTTTAATTATGTGTTTTACATTGATAACAATATCGATTATCAATAATAAATAATGTACTAAATTAATTAAAAGGCCAATCACTTGCGCGACAGATGAAACGTTTTATCAGAAAACAACACGATACGAAGCTTAGATTCATTTTTTTATAATAAAATGTATCAGTGATAAGTTACGATCATTAAAAATAACATTTCTTACTTGTTTTAGTTGTCCTTGAATTTTAACAGAATACTTATATACTGATTGATATATTTATAATGATAATCTTGATCGGTAAACAGAAATTAATATTTTTTTATCAAAATGACGGTATAAAAATATTTAATAAATTCGTAGTTATACGTGCAACTGATTATATTTTAGAATATTAAAATTCGTTAAGAGAACAAAATTAAAATACTAGTACCATAAATTTTTAAAAACATTTATTTAATAAAAACAAAAAAAATTTATTGCAAGTTGTTAAAACGTCGATATAACAATTTACACTCAATTTCTGGTATCTTCGTTATCATAAAAATCTTACGTATACGTAGAATT
Organism: Theocolax elegans; assembly: GCA_026168455.1. Lineage (NCBI taxonomy): Eukaryota > Metazoa > Arthropoda > Insecta > Hymenoptera > Cerocephalidae > Theocolax > Theocolax elegans. Next base: position 33,883,990 of record CM047430.1, on the reverse strand, counting down.
ATTAACACCGGGAAAAAACAAACATTAATTTGTTTTGAATTCTATTTAAATTTAATCTTATTACTTCATACACAAACTGTTAATTTGCAAACAATCAACGTTTATTTTAAGTGAATGACAATGTAGGAAAATAACAAGTAAATTATTGGCATTTCTTCAAAATTTTTTATTTTATTTTAATAACAAGTTTCAAACAGGATGTATAATAATCATTGAAAAATGAAATTACAGGGAATTTTCGATGTAAAATTAAACAACGTTTCGATTGCACCATGGAAAGTGACTGGTTTTCAATTAGCATCCGTTGTAGAAGATTCATTTACTACTACAAACACAGTCAGTCAAACAGGGGTTCTTTCTAACGGACCCCAATTTTTCGTCGGACACTTTGACATCGACAGTAAGCCGTTGGACACATTTTTAAATACTTCTGGATGGGGTAAAGGTGTCGCTTACGTCAATGGATACAATCTTGGAAGATACTGGCCTTCTCTTGGACCGCAAGTGACTTTATATGTTCCAGCAGCGTACCTCAAAAGAGGCAGAAATACTTTAATTTTATTAGAATTGGAAGTGGTTCCAGAAAGTAGGACAATGAAATTGCAAAATGTACCTATCTTAGATTATCCTGAGGATATGGTGCAATTATAAATTTAATTAATGTAAATTATTATAGTAGTTACAAATTACTAATGCGTCTTTGTTCTCATATACGTATGTGATGTATTATTTACGAAAATAACAGATTATACATTTATCAGAATCCATATCATATAAGTAATCGGTATTTCGGAGTAACTTAATTCTGATTTTTACGTAATTTTTATCGATGATTCATTTCGACTTGTAAATTACCAACGTTTTTATACAATATTAACAAAGTTTTATTAATACGTATGTTGTTGTTGTTTTTATAACGAAATTTATTTAAATGTAGTTTTCAAATTAAAGTATAAGCTATCGACAATTGTGGAATATTTAACTGAACCTTAACAATCCGAATAATGCATGATAAATTGTTAAAAATATTAAAAAATTATAAAACCGCAATCATCGCGTTATGCAAAAATAAAATATTTGATATTATTGTATTGATAAAATATTGCGTATATCGACTTTTAGTAATAATCTAAGTATTTTCGATACAAAAAACGTGAGTGTTCAATAATGTAATAACACTAATAATAATAACAATAATAATTTCATCTAAACAAATAAAAGACGCTAACAATAGTTCGAATGTATATACTACGTACATACAAGTTAATTCTCTGTTATTCGCAAGATTAACCTTCGACGCGGGCGGTCCCATACAAATGGGCGCTCGTGGTTTGAATTCGAGCATTACGCGATATTTTCCGCGTTTGCGTCGAAATTGATCGGCGATGATAATGCTGTTCTAGGGAAGGAACGGGTAGGGTGAAAGGGGAAGAGAGGAGTGGAGGATCATATACACCGGAAGGACTCCCACGGACAATATCACGACGCGGTTTGTAAAGAGCGTCAGTCCGGGGAAATCAATGGCGTTAATATCCTACGACCCCCAGGTGACAAATGAACGAACAGCTCCGCAGGATGTATTCGATGCCCGATGCGTTTCGTCGATTATCTCGCCCTCGAGCAATAGGAAAGCCATACTACTGCGAGATGCGCGCGTGAATAATCGCCAATACTGACAAGGCCTTCAACGCTTTTAACCTAAACACCTTTTATCTACCTCAAAACTCTTGTAGACCATTGTATCCTCATTCACCGTTAAATGAGTTTCGATATTTAGCACTTTTTTTTCTAAATAATGATTAATTTACACTTATTTATACGAAAATTACAAACTTATATGTACATTATATATATGTTGTCGCGTACAGGACTAGACGCGGGATTTTCGATAATACATTATAAATATTTTTCTCAACACCTGTGTATGCGAGAAGCGCATTATTAATTCTCTCGGCGCGAATTCGCGGCCGTATAGCTCGCTAGAGAAGATGATTCTCGAGGTGTCAGGTCTCTCGCGGGGGGCAACCCCTAGCAGCAATGTAGATCAAACGTGCACGAGTTTTCGTGGCCGTTCAGGCTTGGAGAAGAGATTGCGCGCGTGGTCATCTCGCAATAAGTATGGTGGTAATAGTAGATTAACGAAAATCTAGTGTCTAGTACGACGCAATAGAAACATTTGAGACCCGCGGACGAGGAGAGGCCAAGTTCATGATTTACCGTTTTTTGTCTATTTTATCTTTTCGACTTTTGTTCTTGCGGCAATGAGGCAGATTCGATCGGACAGCCAAAGGAAGCAGATCATAATTATAAGAATAAACTGAATTAAATATTAAAAAAGTTGTTTTTCATTTCATCAACGACAATTTGGTGCCGAAACCCGGGACTATTTACGGGTATCAAGAAAAAATAAATAAAAAAAAAAATAAAATAAAAAATTTTTTGGAAACTACGATGCCGCGAAAAAAGACTGAGGTACAAAAAGAGGAAGCGGCGTTAACCAGGAAGAGAAGAAGAAATTTTAAAGAACCATTACCTTTGTCCAAATCAAAAGAAAATGAAAAACTTGGTCCGAAGCGAAAATTGAATGTCGAAAACACCAATCAGGACGCGCAGCTGAGAGGGAAGCGAGCGCGGGCGATTCAAACGAAGAAGGAAGCGACCACGCGAAAATCGATTTCATTAAAACCACCCATATCTCCGAGCATCCAGATCATCGAAAGAGGAAATGATGAGGATTCGACCGAGGATATATCTGGATTTGAGCAGCCAAGGAGAGTGACGCAATCGAACGTAGGAACCCAGGTCGCGATAGTCAACGAAACTAAGGCACGACCGAGAATCGTCGACGACGTCATACTCTCGAAGAATGCGGCCGATAAACCAAGAAGTAAGCCGAGCGCGGCGATGGACGACAGCAAGGCAGCGAACTTCAAGGCGTCGTCTCCTCGAAATGCGTATGTAGAAAATAACGAGTCAATCGCGCGATTTACGGATGCACTCAGCTCCACTTTAAATGCGTTTCGCGAAGCGTCTTTCGCAGAGGGAAATTCGCGTTTCGTTAACCGTATGACGTCCGCAAAAAGGTTACCTTCATTTTCGGGCAACCCGCTAGAATGGTTACATTTTAAACATATTTTTGAATCGACCTCAGAACTCGGGCAATATGACGATCGCGAAAATATCGCGAGATTATTTGAAGCGCTTAAAGGAGACGCGCGCGAGACTGTAAGCACTTTATTGGCTACAAGTCAAGATTCGGATTCAATTATGCGCACGTTAGAATTACATTACGGTAACGAACGTATCATCGCGCGAAAAATAATGTCGGAAATAAAAAATCTACCCGATTTAAAATCCGGAAAAATTAATTTAATTCAATTCGCTTCGAAATTGAAAAATGCCGTATCCGCGTTTCAAAAGCTTAACCTTATAGGTTATTTGTGTAGTCCGGAGTTAACTCAGAGCATCGGTAGCAAACTTCCGTCGGCTTTAAAATATTCCTTTAACGCGTACTCTGCACAAGCGCCGCGAAATCTAACTGAGTTAGAAAAGCTCTCCGAATTTTTATATTCTCAAGCGGAATTTGCGGTAGCGGGCGGTATTTTTGACTTGGACGAAATCTCGTCACCGCCTAGAAAACGGGGATCAGCCGTAAAATCGGCAAAAGTTTACGCGATATCGCATGAATCAAAAGATGCTTGTGGATCGCGCGATTCGAAAAAGCAAGCGAAACAATGCGTAGTTTGTAATCGCGAAAACCATCAAACAGCTGATTGCACGACGTTTGCTAAAGATAACCTAGAACGCCGATGGTTTTTAGTACGTAAGTTTCGACTGTGTTTTAAATGCCTGGAGCGTGGGCATTCGTGCGATACTTGTAATGGCGATTCTTGCGCGCAATGTGCGAAGCCGCATCATACTCTTTTGCACAACCCGAAGCGTTTTAAATTAAAGAAAAATATATTAAGCCGAGATTCGGCAGCGCGCTCGACTCAACAAACCAGCGATTCGTCGACAAGCGTGAACACAACTTCATGACTAGGAACGACAACTGCTTTATTAAAAATTTTACCGGTAGAAATTTCGAGCGCGACTCTCACGGTAAAAACATACGCGTTACTCGACGATGGGTCAACGGTGACATTGATTAATAAAAACTTATCGAGAAAATTAAATATTCAAGGTCAAAAAACGACGATTGCCTTAAAAGGAATTACGGATCGTGAGGTCGTAAATACGCAATGCGAAAAGATAGAATTTAAAATTATTGGTGACGACGAATTTTTCATAAAAAATGCTATCGCGACTCCTAACCTTTCCCTTCCTACGCAGACTATTTCAAAAGCTCTCGTGCGTTACATAGCCAAGACGATAAGTGTTTTTATCCAACCTTATGAAAAGGCGCAACCGGACGTTTTGATTGGTCAAGATAATTGGCCTTTGCTTGCGACTACGGAGACGCGCGAAATTGAAAACAGCGGATTGGCAATATCGCGAACGCGTTTAGGTTGGGTGGCACACGGACTCGTGAAAGATAAACGAGAATTTTCGATTATGAATGTAACTTCAATAACGAAACAAAACACGGGATCGTTTACAGATGCGTATGAGATAGATCGCGAATTAACGGAGCTCAACGATTTAGTGAAAAAGTATTTTCAATTAGACAATTTCGGAGAGCGCGAAAAAGAACGATTTAGCGCAAAACAAAAACGAATTTTAGATATCTTGAAACGAACTAGCCGACGTATAGGTAATACATGGGAAACCGGACTCATATGGAATGAAAGAGACGCGCCGCGGGTAGATAGTCGAACAACAGCCTTAAAACGTCTTTTTTCCTTAGAGAAAAAATTAGATAGCGATAATGAGTACGCTTCAATGTATTATAGGGAAATGCAACGCTTTATTGAAAACGGATACGCGAGAAAAATTGACGACGAAATAAATACACGAGTTTGGTATTTGCCTCATTTTGGCGTAAGAAATATAAATAAACCAGGTAAAGTTAGGTTAGTTTTCGACGCGGCCGCGAAAACAAATGGTATAAGCCTTAATAATCAGCTCGACGCGGGTCTCGATTTACTACAACCTCTTCCAGGAGTTTTAATGCGTTTTCGCCAATACGCAATCGGGTTTAAGGCTGATATAAAAGATATGTTTTTACGTATAAAGATGCGCAATGAAGATAGCGGATCTCAAAGATTTCTATGGCGGGGATCGAAAAGAAATAAGAATCCTGACGTTTATGAAATGTCTTGTTTGCTATTCGGAGCAAATTCGTCTCCGTGCAGCGCTATGTATATAAAAAATACAAATGCGCAAGAATTCGCCGTTGATAAGCCTCGCGCGTCGGAAAATATCGTAAAAAACTTTTATATGGATGACTATCTATCGAGTCAAAATACGATAACGGAAGCAGTCGAACTTATTACAGATGTAGTTAATATAAACTCTCGCGCAAATTTTATAATGCACGGATGGGCTAGCAACGACGCGCGTGCACTTGAAACTATTACCGATACGTCCTTAAAAATGAAAGAAAATCAAACTAACCTTTGTGTCCGAGGGGGAGAACGCGTTTTAGGACTTATTTGGAACACCAATAATGATACGTTAAGTTTCAATGTAGGTTTAGAACGCGTATCGTCCGAATTGGTAAATGGAACGCGAAAACCTACGAAACGAGAATTTTTAAGGATAATTATGTCCGTTTACGATCCGTTGGGTCTATTAAGTCTCTTTACCGTAAAATCAAAACTGATCATGCAAGAAATTTGGCGCAGCGGTATAGGATGGGACGATTTTTTAAGAGACGAAGAGCAAGTCGGTTGGCTCGCGTGGTTAAAAAGTTTACCCGTTATGGCCGCGTGTAACATTCCGAGATGTATTACTCCGCGAAATTTGCCTTTTCAATCGGCGCAGTTGCACGTTTTTTGCGATGCAAGTTTGAAAGCTTACGCGGCGGTCGTTTATGCGCGATTTGAAATTTCAAATAGGCCGGCTCACGTTACTATTATAATGGCGAAATCGCGAGTGGCTCCATTGAAACCCTTATCCGTGCCGAGATTAGAATTGCAAGCTGCTTTATTAGGTTCGAGATTAATCAACGCAGTAGAAAAAGAGCTTGAAATTAAATTCGAACGGCGTTTCTTGTGGTCCGATTCACAAACTGTACTACGTTGGATAAAAACCGATCCAAGAACTCGGCAAATTTATGTGGCGCATCGCTTAGGAGAAATCAACGAATTGACTCAAGTTTCGGATTGGCGATGGGTGCCAACGCATGAAAATCCCGCGGACCTCGCGACGCGCTGGTCGAACAAAAATTTAGACGCGCTGAAGCCATGGTTTGTTGGGCCGAGCTTTTTGCAATTAACGGAAACACAGTGGCCGGTACAAAAGCCACTTACTGAAAAAGAAAAGAATTCTATAGACGGAATCGAGATACGAAAAGTACGCGTTGCAGTAGTAACTGCGACTCATGAGACTCTCCCATTAACAGCTAGATTGGTAGGATGGCGAGGTTTGTTAGCTGTTGCGCGGCGTGTGCGAAATATTGTCAATCGCTGGCGCAATTGTACGCAGAAGAAAGAATACGATATAACCTCGCATGAAATGTTTTGTTATCGGTTAATTCAATCTGAAAGTTTTCCCGATGAATTAAAAGCTTTGCGTTTAAACAAATTGTTACCGAAAAATAGCAAACTAAACAATGTAAGGCCTTTCCTCGACGGAGACGGTATTATGCGAGTAGAAGGACGCGTGAAGAAGATCGAGGATGTAGAAGTTAACCTTAATCCGATTATTTTAGACGCGAAAAACTGTAAAACGAAATTGCTTTTAGCTGAGTATCATCGTCGCTATTATCATGCGAGCAATGAGACCGTAATCAATGAACTACGGCAAAAATTTTACATCGTTGGTCTTCGAAACGCTTTAAAATCATTCACTTATCACTGCTTAATTTGTAAATTGCGGAAAGCTAAACCACAAAACCCAATGATGGCGTCGCTCCCTACCGGTCGTTTAGCTTATAGACAAAGACCTTTTGCGCATTGTGGGGTCGATTATTTCGGACCTATGTGCGTGAAAATCGGGCGTCGTCGCGAAAAGCGATGGGGTGTGCTTTTTACTTGCCTCACGACGAGGGCAATTCATGTAGAATTGGCGCAATCATTGACCGCGAGTTCTGCCATAATGGCTTTGCAACGTTTAGCTGCGCGAAGAGGATCACCGTCTGTAATATACAGTGACAACGGAACTAATTTTCGCGGAGCGTGTCGAGAGTTGGAAGACGAGCTCGCAATGATTGATAAAAGCAAACAACGTGAATATGCCTTAAAGAACGGTATAAAATGGGTTTTCAATCCACCCGATTCTCCGCACATGGGAGGCGCATGGGAGCGCATGATAAAATCAGTTAAAATAGCGCTTTACGCGACGCTTAAAGAGCAGGTACCCTGCGAAGAAACGCTACATACGTTACTTCTCGAAATAGAACATTCTGTAAATTCGCGTCCTCTTACGTATGTTTCTAGCGATCCCAGGGATGACGAAGCTTTAACGCCGAATCATTTCTTGATTGGTTCGTCGTCGGGAGAATTCAAACTCGATAAATACGACGCGAATGCTTGCACACGGAAACAGTACCGAATTTCTCAAGCGTTAGCCGACGCTTTTTGGAAGCGTTGGTTGCGAGAGTACTTGCCTACTTTAATGGCCCGTGAAAAATGGATTAGTAAAATGAAACCGTTGAAAATTAATGATATAGTTTTAATTATTGATAAACAAGTGTCTCGCAACCAATGGAAAAAGGGGAAAATTATAGAGGTATATCCGGGCGCGAACGGCGAAACGCGTGTAGCCAAAATATCTACTACGACGGGAGATTTTGTACGCCCAGTTCATAAATTGATAAGGTTATTCAACGATAATGATGTACAAAATTAACTTCATTTTGTACGAGGGGGAGAATTGTCGCGTACAGGACTAGACGCGGGATTTTCGATAATACATTATAAATATTTTTCTCAACACCTGTGTATGCGAGAAGCGCATTATTAATTCTCTCGGCGCGAATTCGCGGCCGTATAGCTCGCTAGAGAAGATGATTCTCGAGGTGTCAGGTCTCTCGCGGGGGGCAACCCCTAGCAGCAATGTAGATCAAACGTGCACGAGTTTTCGTGGCCGTTCAGGCTTGGAGAAGAGATTGCGCGCGTGGTCATCTCGCAATAAGTATGGTGGTAATAGTAGATTAACGAAAATCTAGTGTCTAGTACGACGCAATAGAAACATTTGAGACCCGCGGACGAGGAGAGGCCAAGTTCATGATTTACCGTTTTTTGTCTATTTTATCTTTTCGACTTTTGTTCTTGCGGCAATGAGGCAGATTCGATCGGACAGCCAAAGGAAGCAGATCATAATTATAAGAATAAACTGAATTAAATATTAAAAAAGTTGTTTTTCATTTCATCAACGACATATGTTAAAAAAGTATGCCTATTCCTCTTAGGAGGAAATAACAATATCGCGCAGAGGAAGTTTTAATAATTTTTAACTTAAATTATTGAATTAATTATTTAAACGTTAATATTTATAATAATTGCAGAAAAATGTTTATTTTAAATCAGTTCGAAAGGTAGATGAGTAAACCAAAATAATTTTAGAATAACAAAATAATTGACATTATTTGTATAAAATCTATAAATCGAAACAACTAAATATTCGGGCGCATCTTTGCTCGATAAATAAACACATTAGTCAATTAGATAATGAAAATATAGCTCATTTCAATTTATATTTGTAAGGATACCGCTTCGTCACTTTCGTACGATACTGTACCAAAGAATGCAAAATGTTTAAGTAACGTTCGTCAGTAGGGTGCTGTGTGCTGTACATTTTATAATTTAAAAGGCGAATGAATGACTCGTATTTTGTATATGGGAACATTGCACAATGAAAGCAGAAACTGGTACGGTTTGGTACATTACAGAAATGAAGTTAAAGGAAAATGCATTCGGTTACACATATATCTATCACAATCATATATCGAAAACTCCTAATGCATTACATGATTTTTTACACCAATTGTTCATTCGACTAGAATATTATTTATTGTAAATAGATTATATTATATAAAAATCATAGTTATTTTCAGAAAGATTTTTTTAAAGGTTAAAATAATGTACGTTATCAATCGATCCGTCGCAAAAGAAAATTCAGACTTTAGGGTACCTTAAGATTTAAAGACCTAATGAAAAAATTTGACTGTAAAAGCAAAAGTTCCATATATAGTCGAATTTTTTGTAATTTCTATTTCGTAAGACAAATTTTTACCCCATTAAATATTCATTTCAAATAATTCTTTATCATCGTAATGCAACATAATAATTACGTAAATTATTTAACCATCTGGTACCTAAATACCGATACTACCTAAAAAAATGTGTAAAACGCAAACGTAACTATCAGTGGCAGTCCTTATCAGTTTTATTCTTTAATTTTCAACATCTTTCATGGAAATATATATAAGCTGGTAATACACATTGAGGGCATTCTCTCGATTCGCCCTGTTACCGCATTAGATAGTCGGCATGAAAAAAAGACGCTGAATCGGGGTTGTAAAAACTCCGCCTCTGTGGCTGACGCCGCCCTCGACATGCGCCGAACAACTTTGCGGGCAACTTTGTCACCTGCGATCGCAACTCTCTTGAGACGGTAGTTCTCCTGTAAGCATTTCAAAGTTTTACCAATTACCTTTTAAAGACAGAATTTTGCACTCTTGTTGCCGTTACTTATTTCGAACATGTCAGGTAAGTGAATGCGTATCGATATATCAACTCTTGTACTTAAAATTCGTGTACATTTATTTTGTCAGTCGATTTTATAAATCGGTTAGAGGGTTTAGAATATTTACGGGGACCTTACGAAATTATTACTTGTTATTAAAGATTATAAAATTCTCTATTATAGTCACCAAATTTTTTTCGAGAGGGAGTAATATTTATTTCTTAAACATGCGTACTTTAAATGACCGTTTCTCAATTTTATCAACATTTTTAGTATATTTTTTAATGCGCTTATAATACCAAATATGTAGTTTTAATTTAACTGTAAATTAAAATAAAAATGATGAAAATTCAAATGCAATTATTATAATCAACTTTTTTCTTATAAGCAGTTTATAGAGTCCAAAAGTTGTTTTTAATTTTGTATATAGATTAATTTTTCGATTAGATTTGAGCCAATATAATTATGTCAATATAAGCTTAAAATTTGTAAAAATTTTTAAGAAATTTATTGAAATGTGCGCGTATGAGTTTTTCTCGTATACCCGTGTTTCATATCAATTTAAATTGTAAATAACGAATATGATTTTGGTCATCATTCACGATCATGGTCATTTAACGTAACAATATAACTAATAAAATAAGTAAAGTAGCTAAGAAAATAGTAAAACACTCATTCGGCGAGAGAATAATTTTATCAACTTAAAATAAGAACAAGATATTCCTTTGGATTTGAGTTGCCGCAAAGAAAGCGAAGGAGAAATTTCGAAAAGTGCCAAATTTCTGAAACGTCTACCTTGTCAAATTTGTGGGAAAAATTTCGACAGACCTTCGTTATTAAAACGGCATCTTCGCACGCACACAGGTATACAAACTATATAGAAAAACAAAATATTAAATTGTCGTTTCGCCTAATGTGCAATGTATTAATTCATAAATTAACATAGGAGAAAAACCGCATGGTTGCACCATTTGTGGAAAGATGTTTAGCACGAGCAGTTCTTTAAACACTCACGCCAGAATTCACACAGGTGAAAGACCACATGAATGTCCAATGTGCGGAAAACGATTCACTGCATCTTCAAATTTATATTATCACCGTATGACCCATTACAAGGCGAGTATTAAATTTATCATTTTAGCTAATCGTTAGAAATAATTTTATAAAACATTTAATACATCGAATTATATTTTATAACCATCTTTTAATGCTTGCAATTATGTTCTTTCAAGTATTGCACTGATTTTTCCACATACATTTTCATATAATTTTCTAACAAATAATTAAATAAATGTTTAAAATTAAAATAATTAATGATAATACTTGCTTTTTGATTGAAAAATAATACTTTTAATTTTTTCAATTAAAATAATTTCTTTAGAAATATTACTAAACTCTTACATTTCTTAAAACAATTAATATTTAAGACAGTTACAATATAAATTTATATACAGGTAAAACCGCACAAGTGTACGGATTGTGAAAGGTCTTTTCCGACACCTGGTGATTTAAGAGCACACAGCTATTCCCATACAGGAAACTGGCCCTTAAGGTGTCCTGTTTGTTATAGAGGTTTCTGTAAACCTAGAATTTTACATCACCATATAGAACTGCACAATGGTAATTTAAATTTAAAAATATATTAATATAAAACAATATAATTACGTGCAGTATTAAATTCATTAATGAAAAATTCTATTTATACAGGTGTTAATTCCAAACAATGTAAAATGTGCAAAAAGAAATTTAATTCAACGAATAATTTACGAATCCATGATTGTTCGAAGAATCCGGAACTTATTCAACATTTGACATCTAAATTAGAACGTAATACAGACATTAAATCAACTTTATCCAACAACAAATTTAATTCGTTTATTCTTCCATATGTACCAAGCGTATCTATATCATTTCCTTGGTTATCGTAAAAATAAAATACAAAAGATAATTTAAATATTCCAATTGGAATAATAAGAATTAGCCATATTTATCAAAATAGTCATTTATTCAAAAAATATATTTACTTATCGTGTATTTACGACTAGTACACTGTGTGTATAATATTAAAAAAGGATGTACGTTTTTTTATAATCAAATATTTTAAACATAACGGTGAGTCGAATTAAACTATCTAAGTCAGATAACAAAACTCGATGTAAACTTAAATTTATGTATAAATTCAACTTATTATATAAAGAAAATTAAACAATGAAGTACATAAAAAAAATTATGCATTGATCACAGAACCATAATCGATTCCGGAATCATTTATTACATCTACCTCGTGTTTTTTATTTTCATTTTGCGAAATTGACTTATTGTTGTCATTCATCTCAGTTTTGTCTTCCGTTATGGAATCTTCCAACATACTACTTGTAGCTTTTTCATCCTTTGTGAAAGAATCGGAATTTGCTATACTAGATTTTGTACTTTTACCATCTTCATCCATTACTGAATCCTCCAATATACTTGCCGCAGAAACGTTTATTTTCTTTTCACTAATTTCATTCTCCGATAAGTGATTTCCATCCTCACTACTTCGATCTTTAAGTTCTACATTTTCTGCATGTAGATTAACGTCATCAGTCTTTGAATTTTCTACACTTGGTTTGTCTTCCTTCTGCTTCTTTGCTTCTTCGCTTTTTTCGTAGGCAGCATGAAAAGCTGCACTTTGAGCTGCATGAGTCTGAGAAGAGGTATCGCATTTCAAAACTTCACGCAATGCCATTGTAGCGTAAGCCGACGGCTTCAATGACATTTGAATTATCAACGCTTTAAAAGCACCATCTGTTAAAATTATATAGAAAATATTGTATGTAAAATATTAATTAACATTTAATTAAAATTAATATACATTAGTAGTGAATGTCTATAAAATATTATATACCTGGATCATCTATAGGGGGTTCAATACCTCTCATCTCATCAATATCTGAAGCAATCAAATCATCACCTTTTTCAGCATAATGTAAAATTTTCCAACTTAAATCTTGTGGAATTTGAAGAATTTTCCTGTATGACCCACTCAATGTATATTTTCTTAAATAAAATGATAAAAGAATTAATATTTATAGTATTATTCATATGCTGTTATATATTTTAATCTATTAATTTGTTATTAATCAATAATTTAATTATTAAATTAAATTAATTTATTATTAATATTAATGTTACATTTTTATGTACAATTAAAAACTATAATTTATTATTAACAACAATAATTTATTTACTCACTTGTTTTTCTGCTTTAATTCTGTAGTGAGTCCATCTTTTTGAAGGTGTTCATCAAACCAAGGTTTAGCATAAGGAGGATAAGTAACCATCCATCCAGGTTGCGGCATAACAATATCGGCCATTGTATAATTTGGCAAGTCTTCTTCAGTTAAAATCTTAACTTTTGGAAGTTGTTTTTCTTTATCATCTTTTTCACTAGGTTTATCTTCTTCAATTTTTAAGTCTTTCTGTTCCATTTGTGGATTTTCACTACCAAGTTCATTTGTCTTTTCAGAGTTTTCGATCTGGGAATTAGATTTCTCAGAATTTTCAATCTGAGAATCAATTTTTTCAGTCTTACCCTCTTTGGTTTCATCAACATTTTTTTCAGTAGAATTAACTTTTGCATTTTCTTCTGTTGTGTGTTGAACATCATCATCTCCTGCTTCATTATCATCTTTATCGTCAGGATTTTCATAAACTAGGTCACCAACTATTGGTTTTAGTCCAAATTCTTTAATACGCCTTGAGACTATTTTGTTCCATATAATACTCTGATATGCATGAATATACATTAACATTGTATTCCTTGGAACCATATCCAATGCTCCCAGAGGATTATTCTGCCCGCAGACATTAATCCCCCACAAGAGTTTGGCTTCAATTTTATCATTACGACCAATTGCTTGATATGCAAGACGAGAATCCTTTGTGTTTTTGTATATTTCTCTTGCTTCCGCTAAATGTACATCCTGTTCTCCTTCTCTAGGTTTCAAAATCAAATCAATTGCTTCAGCCCAATTTCCTATAAAATTATTTTTACAAATTAATAAATTTATTAAATTCAATAACTGTATTTTCAAGTATAATTGTATTACCTTGTAGAATTGTTTTGCCAATTTCATATGTAGGTATAGCTGCGATTGTTCCAAATCTTTGCAAGCCATAATAATTGATAAATCCATTATCACGAAGTGAAATCATAGCTTTTTCAATTAGATCATCTGGTGCAGTTACATTTCGAAGGGCAATAGTAAATCTATTACCATTAAGTTTACCTAATTTTAAAGGTTCTTTTTCAAATTTAAAATTACCAACAAAAGCACCTTTTACTATTTTTGCTGCATGCATTATATACTGTGGATTTATTTTTTTTATACTAATCCACTGAGTTGTTTTTGCTCGACGATCCTTAGTTCCAGAGTAAGTAAATAAACTCGGTTTGAGATGCATTACTTTAGAAATTTGATTCAAAGCATCCATAGTATCCAAGTTTACTTTATGTAGTATAAAATGGCAATAGTCTCCTCCTCTACTAGACCAATTAGTTCGATTATCTCTAGATCTAGTTCCTAAATAAAAATAAAATACAATTTCACTCAAAAGAAAATTAACTTTATTTGATAAATAATAGCTGCATATTATTACCATGTTTGTTTAAATACTCCTTAGAAAATACAATAAATTTTTTTGTACCAATTTCTTTGGTTTCACTTATAACTGTAGTTAATTTTTTTACTATCTGATGTATATACTTTCTTTGCTCTCTATCCATTTCTGTAACATCAATTTCAACTCCAGCATTATCTTCTGTGATAGTCTCAAGTTTTTTCCAAATATCTTCAGAAATTTTCTTTTTTAATTCTTCAATATCCAGATCATTATCTGGATCAGGTGGAATCTCTTGACTGGATAATTTAGCAATTTCTCCATTTGTACTAATTTCATGAACAACAAAATCAGTAAATCTTTCTTTAATTGTACCAGTGAACCCTTCTGTATCTCCAACATATTCGGTAATACCAAGGTCAACTTCTTTAAGTCTTTCTCCAACTTCAAACCTAGGTCTTTTATAATACCTTCTGTCACCTCCACCATGATAACCTAATGAAATTTAAAATTGAATCTATAATTAAAATAATTTTGGAAAATAACATTATTTATTTTAATGTAGTACAAAAGAAAATAAATATTAAAAATTATAAAGGCAATATTTAGCATTGCATTTTATAAATAAATATAAAATTAATCATAATAAAAGTAACTAAATAATAACATAATATTTCTTACTTTAAGAGTTAGAAAATGTAATAAAATATTTTTCAATTTTCCCGTTGTATTCATATTAAGTACAATGAGTCAAGATTAGTGCTAGTACATAGATACACCTATGAAAATCAAAACAGTTTATTCCAAGAACGCAAATGTAAACATAACATTTGACTTGAAGGTTAATCATGAGACTCTACAGTTTACCTTTCCAATACATATTTTTCTATTGTACATACATAAATCCTCTCGTATAAAAATAATGAATTTAATTTGAAATTAACTAATTTATATTAAAATTAATATTTTTTAAATGTCCTCAAAACTTAATTATAACTCAATATAAATGATAAGTAAAATTTTTAAAAAATGAGTAATGTATTACGGTTTTTCCTGTAATATGTGTTGTTACGATTTTTATTTCCGTAATGATTAAATTTTCTTGGCTTTTTTTTATCATCGGTTTTCTCTTCATCAACCGGATTACCGGCTTGATCCACTTTACTTTTCTCCGAATTCCTTGAAGCGTGTCGAGGCATCCTTAATATCTACCCCGTAATTTTACACCCAACTAAATGAGACGAAATTTAACGTACATTAGACATAGTAAATAAAATAAATATTAACAGTCGAAATTTTTGAAAAAAAAATTGACAGTGTACAAATACACGTACAAGTTGTATTTAATTCTTATTTCAGAACAACAAAAATTTAGTGTTCAATAATAGTACAGATAACTAAATTATAATTAAAATATCCTTTTACAATTTTAGAATTTTATAATACTTATTAAATAACTTACGGTTGTAGAATCAGGATATTAGAGGTTAGGTATAATCAATATACTTTCAAACAATTCCCGATCCACGAGGTTCAACTCTTCACGTTGTAATGACTGAGTTGAGATTCAAATAACCAACCGACAGCAGTCGCCAGTCAACAAACCAACGAAGATAGATCTTCGTTGACCAAACCTCCTACCACAAATTCAGTGCTGCCACATTATTAAAATACAATTTTTAATAAAATTTTTTAAATTGAAAATAATGAACATTTTGTTTTATTTAACTGTTATCTATATAACGATGTCAAATTCTTTTTTATTTTACAATTTATTAATTTCACTTCATATATATTATTGTATAAAATAAAACAAATAAATATCATTGTATTATATATATTATATATATATGTATACACAATCGTATAAATTGACAATCGATAAAATAGAGGAACTCTTATTATCGACAGCAGGTACATAGAGGTTATATATAAAATAAAGAGCAGTATAAGATATATAGGTATATATGATTATACACATATATATTTATCTAACATAAACATTTAGCAGGTCTGTCAGTCAGTTTTTATTTATCTTTTTCAATATTTTTTATTATTGTACATTGAATATTTAACAGCAAATGTTTTTAAAATTGTGATAATTCATTAATCATAGTGTTTATATTTGAATTAAAATATACAGTGATTTGTGTAAAATATGTAATTCTAACCTAAAGTAAAGTAAATATATAATTTTATCATTTTCTTATATTATAAATGTTTAAAAATGAGTGATCAAGAAGAAAATGAAGATACTGTTCATGCTGCTTTGATCACTGTAAATAATGATGAAAGTAGTAATACAACTCCATTAAATACCAATGATAATAAAAATAGCGAGTTAAATAATATAAATGATAAAGCAGAGATAGAACATAACTCAGATGTAGCGAATGATGATCAAGTAAATAAAGAATCTATCCCGACAGTTAATGTTCCTCCAGCACCATCCAGAATACTTTGGAAAGAAAAACCAAAAGTGATTCCTAAAGCTAATGATGATATTGAAGAATTTGACACTGATGAAGAAGAAGAAGAAAATGAAAAAAGTGTATCTACTGAACAGAATTATTCAGGACAAGTTCATTATGAAGGTAATAAATGTGTGTGTATAGAACCAGGAACTGGTAGAAAACTAATTTGGGATAGTAAAGAAAATAAATGGTGTAAGTATTATTTAAACTAACAATGTTTTAATTTATTAAAAGTATTATTGTTAAAATTACAATTTTTTTACTTTTAATTGATATAATTATAGGTGCAGATGAACAATCACACACGAGTGAAGATACAGTTACAAATTCTATGAAAAATTATGAATTTGATGGAAAACATTATGTATACACTGATAAAGCAAGTAATGTAACATATAAATTTATTCAAGAAAAAAATGAGTGGGTTATAAAAGATGATAAGGATATAGAAACAAAAGATGGTGATGAAAAAGATAGTGTACCTTGTCAACCAACTAGTGAAGGTATATATGGCTTTGAAAATGACACACATACTTATACCGATCCTAACGATGGTACATCTTATATTTGGGACAGAGAAAAGAATGCTTGGTTTCCAAAGGTGCATATTTTCAATCTAATTAAAAATATTTGCTAAACTTTTTAAGTAATTTTATTCCTACTCTTTAAAATTTTAATTTATAAATTAAATCTAATATGTTAAAAAAAAACAAACTATTTAATTTATGTAAAAATAGATATACAATAGTAATTTATAATTTAAAAATTTTTTTTCTTATATTCTTGTAGGTTGATGATGATTTCATGGCAAGATACCAGTTGAGTTACGGGTTTAATGATTCTAACATCAGCACTGGAAAGGAATCGGAACAAAAATTACCCGAATCAGAAGATTCCCAAAATAAAAACAAAACAGAAAAGAAAGTTGAAAATAAAAAAAGAAGTCAAGAACCTCCCAGTTGGTTTGAAGTAGATGATGCACACAATACAACAATTTATATATCAAATTTACCATTAGACGTTACTATGCAGGAAGTCACAGAATTAGTTACGAAATGTGGATTACTTGCTCGTGATGAGAAAGGGAAAGACAAACTCAAACTTTATAAAGATTCAAACGGAGAAATAAAAGGAGATGCTCGATGTACATATATTAAGGTAAGTGAATGTTAAAAATGAATTAATGTAACATAATAAATGTCTTTTTAAAATTTTCTAAACTGAAGTTAAATAAATTTAGAGATATATTATTTTTATTTTTGTTTATGCATTACAAAAAGTTTGAAAATATTGTACAATAAGTAATTGTTAATCTTACCTTGCAATTTGTTTGGAAATGGTAGAAAACACATATAACTCGAATATTAATTTATTATTTTCAATTTTCCAACTTTAATATATATCAATTCTCAATTAAATAACTATGTAGTATAATGCTATGACACAAAATTAATTATCAAGATAAAATTTATAATTATATTTTGATCAAAAATAATTATCATAAAGACGTGATTATTTACATGCAGCAAAGTATAAAAATATGCAAATATTTCACAAGTATTTATACAGTAATATTTGCAATTAATGTTATTCTTGACTAAGCTAGCAAATTTAATCTAGAAAAATATAGGAATACAATTGCTTATAGTGTAAAATAAAAAACATTTATGAATACATAGTCTGCGTTGCCCTGCTTAACAATAAAACAAGTTATAATGAATACGTAATATTATTAAGTATATAATAAAGAATGAACAACGAAGTTGAGAAACACTTAAAATAAAAAGTGATTTATTTCAGTTAATGAATAATGTAAGTTACAAAAGTCTTATTTTGTAGTTTTAAAATAAAATCCACTCGTAATTTAGTTCAAACTAATATAATATATTATCCACGCGGAAAGCATATAAAAGAGCGCGAATGATTTAAAATGAGAAAACGGTAATATTTGCGACATCAGACTCGTAATTTTCTTTGGCGTCAAATGCTTTTAAGTTCGTATTATACTCGTATTAGGTATGTATATGTATAAGTTATATTGAAAATGATCTCGTGAATAACGGCACAATCGTATTTAAAAAAATACAACGATCAAAATTACGGTTTTCAATTATCAGATATATAAAAATACAAATATATCGGTACTTGTAAACGTATAACTTACAATTATATATATTTACTTATTATGTATCGAGGTAAGGGAAACCATGGTAAATAAGGTTTACGAAACGTAAATAAATAATATATTATATATTACACTATGCATATACATATATATATATATACCACTCGATTGAATAAATATTTCTAGTAATTTTGTTATTCTAATAAATTATTACGACAATAATAGTCACGCGATTAAATACATTTACTTCAAATTTCAAATATAAAATTTTAATAATTAGAGTTTAATAATTTAAAGAAGAAAAAAAGATAGATAATAATAATTAAATATAAATGTTAAATACTGATGAGTATAAGTTGACGAGTAGTTAACTTATTAGAAATATACGGAAAAACACCTCGATAAATTAATCACGGTTTCCCCTACGTATAAACGCATCTTAAGTTGTTTATCGTTCGACAAAATGTGTAAGCAATATCGTGGGTTATATAGAGCGCTTACTTCCTGTCCATCGACTAGTGACCCCTCCTCTATCGTCAAAATCTCGTAATCGAGATGTTTAAACTGACGAATAACATCCCATCAAGCACGTATAACTCAAATATATTGTATACATTGATATCATCTCGAGCTTGATAGTACACGGTTTGTTAATACATTTTATTATAATAATATTACAAAATTACTTATTTATCGGACAAATTTAGATAGTTTACATTATCGAATAAATAATTATTTATTGACTATCGATATATTTTAAATAATATCCTTTAAAATAGGTAAGTTACCTTTAAACGTTAAAACGTATAAGTTGGTTACGGATACAATGAATCTTGATACACATTTGTAATATTAGCAAATGGGATGAGAATAGTAAAAATAAAAATTTTTATCATACCTAAATTTTCAAATAAAATTATACGTAAATGATACAATAATATTCTTAAAAATATAAATCGCAATATACCTATGTATAAAATAATTGGTACTCATATTATAGAAAAATACTTAGCCTTTACATAATCCTATTTTTTAAAATGTTCAAAACATACCATTTATAGTTCGAATTTTTATCGGTCTAAACTTTGAACCATTGTGTCGCATGGTAACGCCGAGAAAAATAAAATTTAAATAGCATTGATTAAAAGTATACAATGAAAACTTTCTACGAAAGCGATAAAGAAAATAGGATTAAACGCCGGTTAATATACAAATACAAAAAACCGTGAAGAAGGTCGAGACACCTGTTCAAGTATATTCAAACGTTTATCCGAGTGGTATCTTCTAATATTTGTCAAAGTGTACCAATTTGTTCAGCTTCGTAACTATTGTTCACCTCGTCAATAATGAGAGCGAGAGAGAGAGAGAGAGAGAGAGAGCGCGTTCTTTATAATTTCAAAAGAACCTCCTCGCGCGTAAAGTCGTTGCCGAAGTAACGAGGGAAAATGACCTCGTCCTCGCTGAGGCTTTGCAAGCGTTCGTCCGGCTTAACACGACCGTCAGCTGCAAAAGCTCCAAATTCACCGGTACGAGGTGTCACATGTGAAATTCGTGGCTCGGGTCCTGTGACGTGTTTCCGGTTGTGACGCGATACCTTGTGTTTTTCTTTGTTATTTAGCCTCGTTCGTTTCATCGAGTATCGTATCGAGCTGAAACACACAAAATGAATTATGTCTCGTTAAACTAAGAGTTTAAACCTTTTTTTTTCTTTTGCGGAGGTGTCGTTACGATCAGCTATGATGGATGACGAGAGAATATTAGCTTGAGAAATGCTAACGGGGTTAACTAAATGTTTCCTTACGATGGTCAATAGTTTTTCTTTTACAATTATCGAACTATACCTTGTTATTCTATGGTTAGATTGTTTCCACAGACACTGTAAATTGAATTTCAAGGAGATCTGAACAAATACACTTATGTGACATATATATAAACTTTTATAAAATATAAAAAAAGACTAACTATATATGTATACATACTGTACGTAAAACAAAGTACGAAAAAAAATTTGTCACTTTGATGTTACTTAAAACCATATTTTTTAGTGATTGATTGCGGACTAATTGGCAACTTTTAATCACACGGCTAATTTTTGGCTAAGAAAGCGTTTCATAAATGCTATGATTTTTACTACAGAGAAAGGGAATTAGAAATAGTCAAGGTAATAATGTAATAATAAATTGCATTTATCTCTATCAAGACTACAAGTTCAATATTTCTTAGGAATTGATACATCTCACTTCGAGATTTAAAGTAGTATTGATGTTCATTTTCTGACGATATTAACTAGTAGTAGTTGCATTTTAATACGTCATTGGCGCGATTGATTACTAAGATTTAAATTGTTTCTTAATAACTGGCTTATGAAGGAGCGCGCATTGGAAAGTACTCTTTTATTTATTAATTAAAGCTATTAATGAATAATATATTCCTAAATAAATCGCTATGTTTAATTAATATTTACTTCCTATATAATCTCTTTTTTTCTATATATTTACAATTAGAATAATTATTTGAAGTCGATTTATTTATTGTCATTAGCACAGTGTCCATTTCCATTCTATAATTAAAGTAAAATTGCTTTGACTGAACCATCGATAATAAAGTTATAAGTATGCAAACGAATAGACTAATGAATGTTTGCTCGTTAAAGTTTATATAAGCAATGCGTAAACAATTTTAATGAAAGCGTTTTCAATTTAAAATTATATTTACACAATGCACACTTAAAGAGTTTAACCTTTTAAGTATAGTAAACAGTTTATGAGGTTGAAGCTGTTTAAAAAGTACATTTAAATATATTTGTGAGAAGGTCTCGAGTAATCTATTCATCAGATATAATTGTTAATTATTTTTTAAACGTTTCTTTTTTATATTAGGGAATAAGGATTAACCATTTTATCGCCATTATGGTTTAAAATATACGTTAATGTTTATTTGTATACACCTACGTTGTAGATGTTTAGATGGTTTTCGGAGGCGCTAAATACGAATTTAGTATTTACTTTGCGAAAATCAACATGCCGACGTGTTAGTCCTTTACAATTATGTTTACACTTGATTTAAAAATGATAGTTTTATTATACAAATTTTAATTTTAAATGTAAGACAAATGTCATTTAATATGCAAAATTTTATATTTAAAAAATTCAATATTCAAATTAAGCCCAATATTATTTTAGACCTCTCAAAAATTAAGAATTTACATTTGTTCACTTTATATAACCCGAGCTATTATTTACATTGAATATATTCATTACGTTGAATTTGCAATTTTTAATTTTGTAACTATCAGATATAAAGTTCGTGTTTAGCGGCCTCGAAAATCCCAGAATCAATTATATCGTTTAATTAATGATTTTTTGGTAAAAAATTTAAAATTTCATCCGTTTCCCGTTGTTTTACCACCACAACTGCTAAGATATTGTTTAAACTTTTTTTTTTATATTATGTACATATCTGAGAAGCTTAAGTGGATTTTTATACGAAATATTATGCCTTTTCGACATATCAACAAAACCGATGCCAATTAATTGACACGTAGCTTCCTCAAATTAACATGTCGGTCCTATGTCTAATATATTACTCAAATATATTATTATTTAATTATTAAAAACAAAATATTATAACATTTCTAAAAACTGCATTATTCTTTTCTGATTGAAACCTAAATAGCTAATTATAGCTAGCTAAATAATTAATGTATTTGTATAATAAAAAAAGTACACATCTATATGAGAAACATAATAAAAAAATTATTAAAATAGAAAAATAAAGGTCTTTTCGTTAATTCTAAATTAACATTATTCATAATCTTCTTTTTCAAATATTACAAGATTTTTTCTTCATTATAAGAAAATTGTGCACAATCAAATTGCATTTTTCATCAACTGGCATAGAAACTTAGATGGCATAACTTTAGATGGCATCAATTAAAAATTTAAAAATCTATCTTTTTTACTTTTATATAAATTTTTTCAAAATATTTTCTTCCAGAAACACTATAAAGCTATTATATTGAACACTTAATGAGCGATGAATTGACAGCGGTTTTTGTTCATAATAAGAAAATTCTGTTCAATGAGATTGAATTTTTAACTGACATAAAAAACTTTTGATGGGTGGACGCACGCACGCTCGCACGCGCGCGCGCGCACACATACACACACACACACACACACAGACATTTTCTAAAAACACGTGATTTCGATTCCTGACATGTTAAAACATACTTATAACATGTTTTTAGCTAGTTGAAAAATTTTACTATTACAAAGCTTCTTCTATGAGGGAGCAATAGCAAAGGTTTAAAGATTGAGAGCATAAATCGAGTAACGTTAAACAATTCAAAGAAAAAATTAAAACTACCTAACAGTGAATATATTGTTCATAATTAATTAATTCATAGGGCTATTTTATAGAATTTAAAAATATTCTGTGCGACTAGTATGATCAAACGAACTCATGAATGCTTATACAGGGGAGGGAGTAGTACTTTCAACAAAATATTAAATATATAAAATGTGAATTGACAACCCTTTATTATTCTCATTTCACAAGTTTTCTTTTATAAATTTCAGTGGTCTAAAATCATAATAATTTTAAGTGAATTTTTAAATTAATTTTTGCATGCACGATACTTTACGGTAGAAAATGATCATTGACAAAAATAAAGACACGCAAAGGAGCTCGCGGCATCGATACAAATGTGCTTCTAAGAAACGTTCTATTAAAACTTATGGGACGCTACTTACCCCTTTGGTGGCCGCGAACCTGGTTTAATTCCGTGGGCCCAAATCTGATTGTCTTCGTATTGGTGCCAATTTTTTTTCCGCATAGACTTAAGTTTATTTTTACGCCGCCGTTCGACTTTGTTTTTATACTCGTCTTTGTTGATCGGTCTTAATCTTTGATTTTGCGGGGCCAGAGGATCGGTTATGTTTTTACGTCGCCTACCTGCAATTATAATATTGAGTAACAATTATGACATTACCCATTAGAAAAAAAAATAAAGAAATATGTTAAGCGTTATTAAGATATATGCGTTAACTCTCACAAGGTATCATTATCCTAGATAATGTCCTGCTCACAATTATAGAGCGATATATGTAAATAACAGAGATACAATTACAGTTTAGTAATTTATAATAATTTAATCCTACCATTAATTACGATTGTATGCGTCGTCATGTAAATTTATCTCTGTGATTTACTTTTTCATACATATATCGAACCGTTCGATATACACCTAGTTTAATAATCTAACAAATATAATCAAATAATTAAGTCAATTTGCATTAAAACGTTTTTTTGCCTCGGTATATTAAAATTTACATTAACTATTGCAAACAGTGTTGTAAAAGCAAAAGTACGTTCATTGCGCAATAAATAATGCTATAAGTCATACAAACACGTTAAAACCATATAAAAATACGTCTGCAATACATATACAATTCATCGCGCTATACGAATGTTCGTAAACACTAACGGACCATTGAAAGCTTTAGGTTTATTAATGTAAAGATTAGATCGCACTCTGTGACATCATGAAAATGAAAGTACTATATAAACCAAGTATTCATAACCATTTCGTTTAACCTCTGGCATTAGAAAAACTAAACATTTGTAAATTATAGCTTCAAGTACTTCGAAACAACCGAGTGCTTAGAACATTCTATAAACTTCTATATTATATAGTCACTTGGTTTCACTAAAACGTAGTATGTCCGACTATTTTATTGGCAGTATTGAAATAACAATTTTAAATTATTGTACTCGACTAGTATTGGAGATAAATTTTTTCTTCGAATTATTAAATTTATCTTTCAACTTTTGTTTTACAATGCATGGTTAGACAGTTCTACGATAGATGGTTGTATACTCTCTAAATTTCTTCGAATGAAAACCTATTAGTTTAGAAACAAAACTGCCTTGATAGAAATTTAAGAATTTTTGGTTCACCAAAAACATAATTTCGCTGTAATGAAAGTATCTTTAAGTTATTTTATCGTATCAGAAACACTAAATTTATACATCGTCTATGAGACAATTTCAATGTAATCAAGTTAAATATTATAAATAAAGAGTTAAATTATGTCTCCAAACATAAATTCAATTTACTTTTTCGGGTAAAAAATCTCTCAATTGGCGTGAGATTTTCACTCGTTAAATATATAGTGACGTCAATTTTGCCGGAAGCTTCGAGTGATTTTTCACTCTAACGAACTTGGAGATAACTCATAATATTGATATACTAAATATTAAATATTGAATAAATGAGCAACGGTAACATAACTACACGAGAGTTCGTTTACAGTATCAAAAGTGAGAGATTGCATCCTTACTTCTGTCTATTCTTCCTGCGGGTACCTCGCATATGAAGTACTTGGGTTCAAGGCAAAATCTCGCGTTCCACTTGTACTGCTGCATCGGATCCAGCACGATGCAGTGCCAGGTGAAGTTCTTGGAATTATTCTCCTCGATATTGCCAAAATTCTGAAATAGCACTTTGTCGCCCGAAACGCCCCATTCCCAATTCATTTGACGCCAGTTGTACATCCCACCAATCCATCTCTCGAGCTTTCCTGTTGAACCAAAAAATATTCCCTCGTTTTCATATAGCTGGGCATTACCGAAACACTCGGCCTTCCTTTCTTTTCGTCAACGCTCTCTAAACCCCGCGCCCCGATTGTTCAATTCTTTTCAGGATTCCGAACAGCCTTGAGCCGTGAATAGGTATGACCCGCACTGGATGCTAACATTTTGCATGTTATATAATTACCGACATCGAGATAACGATGCAAAATTTTTACTCAAATATTCGAGATAACTTTGTCAATACTATATTATGTACGGAATATTATTTTCCTTACCGGGATGACGAAGTCACAAAATTATTTGTTGTATATTTTTTTATAAACAAAATAATTAATTTTTAGAAAAATCTTGAACGTCAGGCCCTCAAGTATGTTTGAAATCGATAATTTAATTAGAATGTTTTGGGTTGAAAGATTGCGCCTTTTCCACTAAAAATTACCGAACATTAAATGTTTATTCAATTGTTATTAACAAAAATTAATTTTACTTAAAAAATCAATCCTTCAGGCCTTCCTTTATTTTATAAGCTATCCGTATGAATTGTGTTCAAATTTTTAATTCAATATTTTCGATATAATTATCGGTTGAAAGGTGTAGCTCCCTGTAATTTGGCTTCTATATCCGCTTAAATCATAGTCAATTGAATTATTTATTATTTTAACGATCTTTTAAAATATAAGTTTTGAGTCATAATTTTACAAGCGCAGTTGAGTATTTTACAATTTTCTCGATTATACACACTGCAGACACTTTAATAATTGAAACAGTATATTGGTATCTTTATGAAATATTAAGAAAGCGATAAATTTTTCCTTCAATAGATTATATTATTCGAGTATCTATTATCAAAATTAACCGTACACGTGAAACTACTACCTCGAATTAATTTTCTTATACGATCGTAAAGCAATCAGTCGCCAAGAATATGATTGACTCAACGATAACGAAACTAATCGATATTGGTCTTCTATATCTATCTACACTTTGCAAAAATTAAAAATAAAAAAATCTTTAGCTTGTCAACGTTTTTTAACTAGGAAATCAAACTAACAGTTCGCGCAAATGAAAACTCCAGGAAAGGTCGTCCCGATGATTTACAATATAATCTTGTAAATCTTGAACTTTGCGAACCGTAACGAAATGAGAAAATAAGAAGCGTCCAATAACGCATAAACTCGGTTGAGAAAAACCCATAACTTTTCTCGTGGACTTACTGAACTGATCACCCATCAGGTACTTTCGCAGTATTTTATCCTTTCCATATCGGTTGAGAACAGCCAGAGTCGCGTTGCGCGCGGCACATTGAAAGTGAGCATCTCTCCAAGACGCCATTCCTCCGCTTAGGTAGTAACAATTCCGTCGTAGCCGAAAAAAACTTGCCGGACATTCGTAGCGTCGAATACCGTCGTTGTTTGGGTATCCATCCTCTTGCTGCGTGTGCTGCAACGTTGGCTCAATGCTGAAACTACGTGGTTCTGCTTGATCCGTTGCGTCTTAAACAAATAAATTTATAGATGAGTTATTCACAGACTCCTGAACCCGTACTTTGTAGCAGAATTTGATTTTTATCTGCACCGTTTATTATTAGATTTCTATCCTATTAAGGTTTTAAAGCGTACCATCTATCGCTGAAAAAAAGAGTATGCTGAAATTCACTATATGTTACAATAACATTGGGATTAGTTATTTGTTATAAAATATAGTAATTGTTAATAATTAATATTCCTCCAGTGTACATATGATAAAGATTGTAGATTCTTAATTTTTTCTTTTTAAATTATTTATCGATCCTATGGGAAAAAATAAACGTATATGTTTAATAGTTTATTTTTTAGGAAGTGTAGGATAATTCTTTATATAGATTATATTTATTTGTTTATTAGTAAAACTAAGTAATTATTTACATGGTTACAAATAATATTCAAATTATACAAAATAGTTGGAGCTCAAAGAAATAAATTGTATTTTGGTCACGTATATTTACTGCATTATCATTCACGCTTTTCGAAATTCTTTCGCAAACAAAAGTTGAAAACTCTCGCTCGGCCGCTAAACGACTCTTTCACGGTGATTATAATTCGTGTACATATACTATTTCAATACCTGCACGCACATTCATTTTTTCTACTCCCATATATGACGAATTATAAATTGACATCTATGCATTGTGTTCTTTATAGTGCATCGTAAGTTTACAAAACTGGTAATGGATGCTTGATATTCTAGTAAACGAGCCTAGAAAAAAGATGTGTCGAAAAGAATTTTAATTTCATATAAATTGATCAGTACTTCAATTGTAACGAAATATAGTTAATAAAATAGTAGCGAAATCATTAAAAAGTCTTTGATGAATAAGTTTGTGTATTAAAAATTGGTTGCAAGTTGCACAAAATAAAAATGTAATTACACGGTATATTTACTGCACGAACGTGTTAATCGTTTCTTATTCTCTTATTTCCATCGTTAAAGTTTCTCGGTATCGTCTTTGCGTCTTATTTAAACAGCAAAAAGCCCCTCAAGCACTACGGAAGCTGCACATATAGTGTTCTAAGTACTCTTGAACTTCCATATTTTCCATTAACAATAGCACTTGTTTCGTCAAATTCTGTACTTTATTTTTCACTTTTTTTATATACGCTTAGATGGCGCACCGAGTATAAACCAGTGGTACACTGACCTATCAATCAAATGCAATCCCTGTGCAAACTCCGAATGATTCACGAATGCTTATAATAGTCAAATGCATTCACTGTACGGTTTGCATATACGCGCACGCCTCGATATATACGCCTACGAGATAACCGATCTTCCGAGGTAATTTTTTATCGATAACGTTGTATGTGTAGCCTGCTATTCATCAAGATATTAACATTCTCTTACATTTCTTTTAAGATTCATTGTTTGATACGCGAGGTCTTTTTCGTCGTTTATCGAATCGTTGTATTATTAATGTATGATTCAATCGACGTGAAAATTGTTAAATTTTAGTAAATTTCTTAATATAGATGAGGATTAACTCGTTGTATATAATGTGATCGACCTAATATTAAAATTTTTTTTGTACAAAAGCACTAGTTTACTTATGTGTATACTTGTACTTAATAACATTTTACATTAATTCACTCAGTCGATTCTATAAAATAACATTGGTTCGAAGAAATACATATCGATAAAATTTAATTTAATACATTTAATTTAAAATGACGATCTATAAATACTTCGAACGAGTAAGTCTAATCAATGAGTGTATAAGGTCATTCACCGTACAACGTTAACAAAAAAATTCAACACGATCGCATCGTATGTACTGACGAATGGTTACCTAGAATTATTCTAAAACCTCACATTTAGTCATCGACATATTTTTCGCACCTCGGTAAGCGTAGCTACTCGAATTGAATTCTGGCGTTAAGTAGAAAAAACTACAAAGCTCTTTATCTAACGCGTGGTAAAGTCCTCGCGCACAGAGTCCTGAACGTTTGGTCTCGTCGAGCGTGAAACTTGCGAGGTGACCCATAAAAATAGAGCAAAACGAGTCGTCATATCGTAACGTTCTTCTTGACAATCGTATATAAACCTACAGTTCAAATGGATTTTAACTCTTTCGACTCGAGGCTTCCAAACAGACGCGTATCGCAACGTTTGCTTGTACCTATTTTCGTCGCGTAAATGATTTCTTCGCGTTTAAAGTTATGGCCGTTCCGTTTTCGCGCATGCAAATTCGACATTGTGAATTTTCCTTCCAACACTCAATAAACCTTATGAATAAAATTCAATTATTTTTATAAACGGGGCCGATTTTTATCTCACGCATAGTTTATCATCAAAGCGTCCATTCAACGTGTTTTATATACACCCTCACATTTTCATACCAATGAAATAAAGATAACAAAGTAGAACTTGTGCATCGCTACTTATTCAATAATATTTCTCTGATAAACAGTGACGTCATCGAGTAAGGTGCACAAATATGTTTTGACAACGTACGCGTATACTTTTCAAATTATGTCATAGTATAACTGTAATAATTGGTTATTCTTTAAATTATTTTGCAATGTTAAATTAGTTTGCAAAACCGGGATATTTCAAAGGAAATTTATAAATCATTTCATGAATCGTTGTTTTACGATTTTTAATATTATGCATATTGGATTAAACATGGAAAACTTATGGAAACTATGGATATGTCGACACGTACACATTATTTAATATTATCTTTAATTTATTTTATTCCAAATAATTTTCTTTACCGGTATTTACACAAAATTATTTATTATGTAATTTTTATTTAGTTTATATCACTTTAAAATCCCGGCCGTTCAAACGTTATGGTGTACTAAAAAAACGTTGTATTAAAAATCACTACACTGAGAAAAGTAGTACAATAAAAATTACTATATTTTATAGTTATATAGGAATATACTTGGATTATCGTAATTTGTACTACATTTTATAACAACGATGCATCTGCCTATAGTAATTTTTATTACAATTTTTAACATCAAATTATTATAAAATATAGTAAATATAGCGATAATCCAAGTATATCCATACGTTACTGAGTATAACAATATAGTAATTTTAAATATATCATTTTTTCAGTGTATATTTTATAGTAAGTAGGTGTATACCTTGATTATCGGAATTAAAATTACATTTTTATCAAATATTAAAATGTAAAAATAGTTTTTGTTATAAATTAAGTCAAAAATTATTATATTATTGTTCATTTTTGCTAAAAATATACTTAAAATTATGAAAATCCAAATGCATGTCACAACTTTATTATAAAATATAGTAATTTTAAATTCAATAAAAAATTCTCAACGATGTAAAGTCTATATAAATATATATATATATATATCATATGTTTAAATTAAGTGCACCTTTTATATTTCTTAATCTGTACCAAAAAAGAGAGCATTACTTTCGAATAAGTATGAGCTAATTGTAGCGATTAACTCAATCGATATATGTCATAGGTATTACATGAATCAGAGATATTTTAATTGACGAATCAAAAGAATCATACGTCCGATACGTTCCACGCGATAGTGCAGCATGTGTTGCTCGGTGTATCACTATCGCACAAGGAAACCGCTCCTCTCAACGTGCTTATGATCTAACTACTTGAGTTTAACTATTTTAAAGTTGACAGATAAATCTAAAATATCTTACAGGGTGGAACTCGAGCATTTTGTTTTATCGAATAATTTTTCTATTTTTTAACCATACGTCTAATTATAAATACCCGTAAGACAAGCTGTATATAGTTTAAAGTAGAAAGCCTTGGATGGTGTATTCACAACGTGGGCGTACTTTTGATAAACACGGCAAATATTTCGAATTCGAAAGATCCTCGTAAATTTCTTATGATTTTAACTTGGCGAAACGTTATTTTTCTTATATACATTATCTTGCAATTCATAAAAAAGAAACTATTGCTTATCTTTTATATCTTACGCGATATATCGAAATCCGATATATCTGAATTTATTACGTATATAATATTTGAAGACAATTGTAATTAATCTTAGAAAATTGATGAGTGATTGTTAATCTCTTATATTTATCTACATTTAATCAACGATGAAAATACCTTTATTTAATAATATATATATTTAAATTAAGTGTTTTCACGCTTATTAAGTCTGGTCGGAAATGTACGCGGAATTTCTTGTATAGCGTGGTCTTGTCTGGTTTATTCGAACATAAGCCGATATAGTCATTGATCGGATTTCGTTTCGGAAACTATACAACCATAGGATGAAAATCCCACCTTATTTAGACATTATCGTAAAGTACCGGGTGTAGTAGATTCGTTTGAAAATAGACTGACCAGGGGTCGAATACCTCGTGAAATCGCATCTGTTCACTCGAATCGGTTCGTCTCTGCAGTATACCCTTATTTCTCTAAAAATACAAAACGTATTTCATTTCCGTTGCATACTTTATTTTCTATCTTCGGTTTACGAGCCAGTTAGCATCGTGTTACTGTATATAAATCTTATCATTGAATTTTAAATCATAACTATATTTTACTCTTTCCACACATGTTTAATACATGAATTTAATATTTGTACGTATTCGTTCGTGTACACAAAATATATTTATTTTAGTATACGCAATGATATTTAAACTGATACATTGTTGTATAAATTTTGTCTTTATATTTTTGTAAAATATTACTTTTATATACGTAAAAATAACGCAGATATGAAGGCATTTTTTAAACTTTCTAACCGTTCAAAATAATTATTGACATATGATATTCATTAATTTGTTATTTAATTCCGTGAGATAATACACTTCCCAATATTTTACACACGATTCTTATAGAATGGTGAATTTACTTCGACGTTTATGATAATTTTATTCAGTAATGTAGGTATAATAGAACTTGACCTTCAATTTAGAATTGTGTAAATCAAATGCATTAATCTCTATAGGCAATGCCATTACAAATCTATTTTATTAATTAAATACACAGCAAATGCATTAGCAAAAATCCTCGATTTAAAACTCACCTATCGTTTACGTAATACTAAAATCATCTTTAATCTGCGAATAATAAGAAATAAACATACTTAAATATAAAAAAAGAAGGCAAACGAAATTTTATGGTTTGAGTTGGGTAAAAAAAGAGCGATAACCCATGTTACATTAGTATAATTCGGACCGAGTTTCTCTCGTTCGCGCGGCTCGTAAATATCCAGAGCGACTCCCTTCTCGAATGAAACGGTCTCCCCCGAAATTAAGCAGCGCGTCCTTCGAATGCTGGTTTATCGTTTCGCGAAACGCCTAGGGATGAATTTATGGGCGACGCGGTGAATTCTCCGCGTGAATCGTCTGACATTGACCTTTCATTGAATGTGGCTTTCTCGCTGGTTGCAACGATACGCAAGCCGAGAGATGCATTTGTGGAGGAGAACAAACGTGGGCCGTGTCGCACTGTTAAAGCCTAAAATAGGCTGGGGCTTCCGTCGAATCAAACATTGCTCAACCTCGGTACTCTTTCTTTTTCATCCCTGTAGACACGCAGAATGTGCAAGTGTTTTTAGCTGTCTTGTCTTCGACGTGGGCATGTGTCTTTCTTTTGGGAAGTCGGAGAAAGTTCCCCGTCGTTTATTTCCACACGAGTCAATGGAGAGATGAGCTTTTATATTGTTTTGTTCTAACTTTAAAACCGTTATGTAGTATTGCTTTTTTTTTATTCCGCTGCCATTGTTTTATGTAATATTAGTCATCCGTTACCCGGAAAGATAAATATTGTACAATGTCTCTTATTAATCTAAAACTTGAAAAGGTTGTACATGATATTTTTCTTTTTTTAGTAGTTATATTGCTCTTTATATTCAATATTTGCAATTTTCGCATTTATTTTATTATTCGATTGAGAAAATATTTAACTGCTCGCATAAAAAAGGTGGAGTAATGATGAGAGGCATAGTTGACAACTTATTATAAATATTATTACTTTTGTATAAGTAGAATTTACTACGGATTTATGAATATTTTCTATTTGTATTTGGTAAATATTACCTATAAAAAATACTAATTTTATAATTGGTGCAGTCTACCAATAGTAACTTTTACTAGAACCTTTTTCTCCATGTATTATAAAAAATTATAAAAGTTTCTTTGTTAATGTTTAGTTCTTGCATTTACTAATATTGAAAATATATACTGCAGATGAATTATTATATTTTTTTTATTATATATAATTTCGATCCAACTTTTTTTCTATGTGTTAACAGTATTTCGGTGAAAATACAACAATATTTTATTAGTATTCCAAATATTTCAAGTAATGCTATCACCGCATATTTTAGTAACATCCTGAACTGTTAATTCATAAAACATCACATTTGACTAGTTTAGTAAACTAGCGATTTAATTCTAAAATTCCGTAGATACCCAAATATTATTAATGAATTTTTTACACACACTTTTTATCAACGATTGTAGACTCGTCAATCTATTATAATACAGAAACTATAATCTTTGTGATTATTTTCTTAATTAATAATGCAACGTTCAGGAATTAATTATGGATAATTATCTAGTTAAAAAATGCAGGTATAGTATAGAAAAGAAAATTAAGTATAATATAAATCGTATTCAAGCATCCTTGCTCCATATATTTTCAAACCCAATAAACGTTCACGAAATTGAATCGATCCATGTATCAATTTAAATTCTGGACCATAAAAAAAATGTTTTATTTAAGGGGCTAAAAAATAATTGGTATTCTTACAAAAAAACAGGTTTTTCGAAATGAAATTTACGATGAAACTTACATTCGCGAAAGATAAGGAAATTTTATTTTAACTTTCGTTAACGAACTTGGTAAGGAGATTGTGTCAGTTATAATTGGGAATCGACCACCCAATGATTCACTTATATATTGCAACCCAATGGACTTTGGTACGAGTCAGAGAAAAAATTTTACCGTGAGTACGAGAACTCCGATTAATTACCTGCGGGGCGCAGCAGCACCAACACCGACAGCAAAACCCAATATTTTAACATGATGAATGAAACCACAGGTCAATCACCACTAAAATTATCACACCAGCCCACCTCGGGCCTCTTTCATGTTTGCTGTCGCGAAAACAGGGCGACACTGTAAATCTTATATCTTGTGTATCCTTTTCAAAATGAAGTAGTCAACCCAATGTTGAGAAAATGATAAAAGAAAATAAAATGCTTTCTTCTTTCGGTACTTGAAAAATATATATCAATGTATAATCAATTATTATAAATGTATGAAATAGGCGATGAAGCACGCGCAACCGGCGATATTTTTTTTTGAGGCCCGAGCTCGTCCTTCGCTGGTGGTTCGCGGTGAACTGAAGCTGCGACGCCGGCAGCGATGCGAGTTGGGCTCGCTCCGATTTGCGCGCGCGCCTCTTCTTTCGTTCGGGCGGTCGTTCTCGTTGCAGTTTTCGTTGCACATCGGCTTGTCAAAGCCCTCGATGGCCCCGATGCCCGAACTCTTCGGACGGTTCCTTTTGTTATGCGTGTCGAATAATTCTACGCTCTTCGGAGATAAGATTTTCACGTAGAGTTCTTTTTTTACGGTACGTTTCTTCCTCGCAATATGCTTTAAATTTTACATTTTAAAATTATATTTCGGTTTTAGTAATAACATGAGCTTGAAATAACATCCCTTTATTTTTTAAAGTATATAAAATGTATAATCATTATTAAGAGTTAATAGGTTCCGATTACATGTATACTTGAATAATATACAAAATCAAATAATTACAGTTTACAAAACGTAAACTTTTAAACGTTATAGAAAAAACTGATTGTACATCCTATTTGCTCGTTCATTAAGATTTTTTCAAACAATTATACGAAACATTAGAAGCAATAAGAAAAACTTTAAAAAGAGAATAATTTAAATTAATGTTATACAGATAATTTTTTACTACAAGGAAAATCATTTTGAAGAGAAAACAAAAATAAACGGTTATCGATGACCGATATGACAACCCACTAACTTCTTGGTGAACATTTTTTTACTTACTTTGTAAAAGCTAAAATATCTTTGTGCTCTGTCGTGGTTATGCAAGTACCTCGAAATGTATTTTTGCCATATAAAAGATTCCCCATTGTGTAAGTAAGAATACAGGGCATTATTTGAATGATCACAATACACGAATGCATGTTTGGTATTGCCAAATTTCAAATTCGCAAAATATATTCTGTCTTTGTACACGTTATGTATATTTAAATTGAACAAACTAAGTAATTATTAAAAATGCAGTTGAATCAGACGTTACATAACCTCTTGTAAGAATTCAGTTGCCATTGAAACATAATTTTATAAATTTAAATATTAATATAATAATAATAATGCAATAAAATTTGGAAAATGTAAGAGATAATTTAACAAGTTCAAAAGTGCAAATCTCAGTGATTACTTTGACATTTTAATCATCGTAATACGAGCCAGGCGAAAGTTCAAAATAATCAAACGTATAATATCAATCATCAAAAACTAAACACATCCATCAAAGACGTAACAAAAATAATAACTGTAGGCGCATAAAATTGACAGTATCGTTTCATAAAGTAAATCATAAAGGAAATCGATAACCTCACTAAAATAATTAAATAATCAGTTAACTTAATTCGAAGCACGCACAGTATACACACAAGCTAATCGACATCTCGGCGTTATTACCGGACGATGTACAACAAAAAAGTTGCCGGCCGGCTTGAATAATTCTTTCTTCGTGCTGATAAAAGAATGAAAAATATGCGGTGTTTATAGAGAGCCGATAAACCGACAACACTAAATTGATAACGAGTGAGCGTAGAATCTCGCGACATTGTCGTACTTATATTATCGCGATTAAGGAAAAAAATATATAGATCCAGGCGCGAAAAAAAGTAGATAATAAAAAGTTGCGTATGGAGAAGCGAAGGCAGGTTTGCGCTGCGTATACCTCGAAGCAACCATTAATATTCTACCGGCAAAGTGTACTGATGAAGAATCCGATAACTTCGAGTCCGAGAGCGGTTTGTTTCAAACCGCAAGCACAACGAGCTTTTCCCCTCCCTTTTTCTCATAAAGTCGCTACAATGCATTCAGAAAAAATTACAACGACGCTTCCTT
Organism: Theocolax elegans; assembly: GCA_026168455.1. Lineage (NCBI taxonomy): Eukaryota > Metazoa > Arthropoda > Insecta > Hymenoptera > Cerocephalidae > Theocolax > Theocolax elegans. The sequence goes on along the minus strand of CM047430.1, from coordinate 33,847,770 downwards.
GTCGTACTTTTTTTTTTAAATGTACAAGTGAAAGGAGTGATGAAGTTTAAGGAAAGTCAGTATACCGCTTTACGTTGGTTTCTAAATACTTTTTTTTACAGTTGAAATTGTGCAAAGCATAAATAAAATATCTTTCTAAATATTTCCGAGGCGTCCAATTGAGTTATTTTGTTTTTGTAATGAGAGAAATTGTATGGAAAGTTCTTGTTAACCAATTTTAAGAATTTATAACTATTTTGAAAATTGGCGGGATATTTGAATTTTTATTTTCATTCCCGTTATTCGCTCATGCAGTTTACATATAAATTAATACCTTGTTTTTACCATTCACATTTAGATAAGAATTAATTTTGATTTTTTAGTCATAATAAATTTTAATTTCTACAAACTGTCTTAATATAAAAACCACTGAATTATAACACTGAATTGAAAAAACACAGAACTCTAGAAAAAATCGTGTTAAAGTATTAATGTTACACTTGCGCAAATTCTGCAAAATGTAAATTCTAATTAATTTAAATTAAAATGAATAATACATTATATAATTTATCTAATAAATATTCGAATTTCAAGTAGATATAGAATATAAATAATGAGCTCAATGAATAATCGTTCTATTAATGCGGTAATAGTTAGGCATTGGTACTTTGTAATTGTTTTGGCGCCGTCTGTATAAACAAGCCTATGAGTAATCCCAATCTAGTTAAGGCACCAACTAAGCTTCAAATAAATTTTAATGTGTAAAATAGAAACTGTATTTAAATCTTCCGTACTTGTTGAAGTATAAATTAACTAAAATTGTTTTTTATTTGTATTTTTAAAGAGAATTTTATATTGTTATATTTTATAAAGCGTTTATTGTCATTAATGAAAAAATTAACGTTTTTCATGTTTTTAAATATAAAATAAGATATAAATATTCTTGAATATGAATATATAAATTTAATAGTCATCAAACGACATGTAATTATTTTCTACTTTAAATTGTTACAAAGCTGTCAATAACAATTATAATTTTCAAGTGATTAATATAACCAGTTCCTTCTTACCTATTGATTTTACAGATATGTGTTAAATCTGCTGATTATATTCATGAATCATTGCGAAATTTATTAAAATATATACTGTATAGATACTGAGAAAGAAAAAGAATGGCCTTTTGCACACGTGTTCGAATTCGCTACATGAAACGAAAGCAAGTGCATATAGTCCAGTTCTTCAAACACACACGGTAGTAAACGGCATCTTCTCTACGGTATTTTTTGTTTTGTGTTTTAAACTTAATTCTTTCAGCCGATCTTCAAGTTTGGTAAACGGAAAATATTCCGATATTTTTGAGTTAAAAATACAAAGTTGAATAATAGTAATTTTAATTAAAAACCAAAACATACGGGATCACGTCGAATTTTTTTATACGAAATACCGTTTCTCTAATAACGCTCATCCTTAAACGACGAAAAGTCGTAAAATTTCTACCGACCAAAAAGTTCCCCACTTAAATTTCTTACTCCAGATCAGCAGTTGGAAAATGTTCCTCTCCGTTAAAAAGGATAGTTTAAAACCCCACGTATATATGCACACGCATTATCTCTTTAGGTCAAATGCACGGCAAACCGTTGTATAGTATTTTAGTTATATACGTTTCATCTTATCTCACCTGCATTTTTCTTTTATTTTACAAACGGCGCCGCGTTTATCTCGACTGTGTATATATATAAAAGTAAAATCGTTATACAGTGATTCTTTTTTTCGGCAAACGTCGCACATTTGATCAAATTATTAGCAATTTATTTACCGAGTTGAATTACGAGGCCCAATGTACTTTCGAGTAAAGAAGACGACAGTTATGCGACCGGTTCTGTTTTTGTACGCGGACGCACCGTTTCCCGAAAAAAAGTTCAATCGTACGAATTCGTGTTTTGCGTTTTATATCCACCAAGCTGCCATTTGGTACGTGTTATTACCCCTTTTCAACAACTTTTTATACCACTAATTAATTGTATTATGTATTAAAATAATTTTAATTGTACAACTATTATAATATTGCAATAAATGCATTGTTATAATGACGAATAAACTCAATATTTAATTCCGTAATTTAAATAAACTTTTAAACTTAAGCTTTTAGTTATATCGAAAAAATCTTTTTTGATTAATTTATTCGTAATGAAATAAAAATTTTTGTACCATATAGTTGCGTGAGTTACAGTCATTGCGTTTTTACACGCAAAAATAAATTTTTTTAATTATATCTCAAGTAGATATCTGTATATCGATTCGGATATAAATGTATGATATTAATTTCGTATTTCAATGTATAAGCCCATAATTAATTGCAGCGATTATATATAATTGAGATATATAAATTATTAAATTTACACTTGTTTAGCAATATGATGCTGCAAGTTTTGTCAATATGAATGGATTGCATAACAAAACAATCGAACATATTGAATACGTCAATCGGCTCAATTTTCTCAATTCTTCACCTCCTTACTCGTTTTTGTTTTCTTTTTCAACCGAACGGCTCCTATTCGACTGGCGATCGGTCTTGCGTAATTATTCGATAAGATGCATCTGAACTCGGTGTGCACTTCCTCTCCTCGAGCGTTTAAAAACCCCACACGCGCTAAACACACGTTTCTCCCGTTTTCTTTGAACCTGCTTCTTCTCCTGTGCGGTATATTTTTCCTGTAATTTAACTAAATTTTCCAGACTTTGGATATAACGCAGTTAAGTCAAGTTAATTATAAGTTTAGTGAATTATAATTCATTGATACCCATATCGATGATCTTAATCAAACGTGTACAGAGAGGTAGACATAATTTAATTAATATAACAAACATGATTGTCATATAGATATAAAAATCTGATTATTATTGTTCATTTGTTATTCGTTGTACCCCTGGTACATAATTACCTAGTTTGACTCGACAATACAGAAATTATTAGGAAAATCTATGTGTTAATATTTAAAATATAAGCTTATATATAGTCAAAGAAACAAAGCAAATTACATACATCGCCTTTATCTTCAATTTTTACTGGCTTATTGAATTTCTTAAAAGCATGCACGTACAACCTCAAAACGTTGCCAAAAATTAAACAAGTATGCATGTAATATGTATTATTTAAATAACATAAATATCTTTATACGTGTAATGTATTTATTAAAAAATATATTTATAGGTGTATAAATAAATAGCAGTCATAGTGTATAGTGTTATAAAGTATGGAAAAGAAAGTATAACACATGTATTATCAGAAAATAAAAAGAAAAATTAGACGCACAATAACACAGACACAAATCCAATCCTATTTTTTCACTTGCACTTGAGTCTCCTCATTAGGATCCTACACATTAATAAACTTAAATGAAAAAATTAAATGGCTGTGGCAGCTTGCTCAAAACAAACATGAAACTGAGGTGTCGGTTGGACTCCGCACGCGTGTACTTACAATTAGTATAAATAGCATTATATGCATTATCTCTCGATGTCCGAATAGCTAATTTCAAATTACTGGTAGATTTACCCAATAATACACATCATAAGCCTCATCATCCTTAGTAAACTTTTTTATTCATCAAGCTTTTTGTTTTTCTGTTACATATATTTAAGCATTGGCCAATTCTTACCGAATTTTTTATCCAAAAAGATAAAAATATAGACCACTTTATTAGCTAGACAATGATGAAGAAATTAGCGGAGGACTCGCGAGTGGCTTTCGAATACTTCTACCAGGGACTTTGTAAAAATAATTCAAATTAAGTAATTATTGTATGATATATGTTGCGTGAGTAATATATTTCTCGGTTTTTAATAAATTGCAAATGGTAAAAAAAAATTAATATATATATACTTGAATAGAGTGTAGCTAAATTTTTGACCTGAATTACAATTAGTACCAAAGCTGTAGCCAATCAAAAAATCGAATTTTTTGAAAAATTGAACTTTTTGGGCCATGTTTATTACTTAATAACTCAAAATCTAACAATTTTTTCTTATATACATTAAATTTGAAAAAGTTTATTAATTTCAAGAAAGAATCAGTTCAAATATTTCATTTATTTGTATTTTAAAACTTTGAATATAGTTATAATCAATAAAAACCTTTATAGAAAAAAAAAGGGTGTTGTACGATCAAAAATATTTTATCCATCCAAGAATCTAATTCATCGATGATTAATTACCTTCAAAATGGTGCAAAGTTTGAGTGCGGCAGAGCATTTCAGACAAAAAGTTATGGTGTTTTTAGGCCAATTTCTTAAAAAAAAGAGAGCGAAAGCTTTTTATGAAGAAACAAACTAACCATATACTTGCATTCAAACGATATGGCACTATTATTCCTCATATTACTAAAATATACTATTTATTGTTAGTTACTGATACTTTTATTTAGTTGTCATTTAAGTCTAATACTTTTAGTTATACCTGTTATATAATTGGATTTATTGGAATTATAAAAAGTTTCAGGTAGTTATCCAATTATATAACAGGTATAACTGCTTATACCTACTGTTTTGCGTTGTAAGCAGCTTAGAGATTAAAAGTATCAGTGACTAACAATAAATAGTATATTTTAGTAATATTGAGGAATAATAGTGCCATATTGTTTGAATGCAAGTATATGGTTAGTTTGTTTTCTTCATAAAAATGCTTTCGCTCTCTTTTTTTAAGAAATTTGCCTAAAAACACCATAACTTTGTCTGAAATGCTCTGCCGCACTCAAACTTTGCACCATTTGAAGGTAATTAATCATCGATGAATTAGATTCTTGGATGGATAAAATATTTTTGATCGTACAACCCTTTTTTTACTATAAAGGTTTTTATTGATTATAACTATATTCAAAGTTTAAAATAAAATAAATGAATATTTGAACTGATTCTTCTTGAAATTAATAAACTTTTTCAAATTTAATGTATATAAGAAAAAATTGTTAGATTTTGAGTTATTAAGTGATAACATGGCCAAAAAGTCAATTTTTTCAAAAAATTCGATTTTTTGATTGGCTACAACTCTGGTACTAATTGAAATTCAGGTCTAAAAATTTAGTTACACTCTATTCAAGTAGTTTTTTACTGATTACATACATTAAAACAAATTTCTATTTTTTAACTGGATCACTCACATGGAATCTCCCATATATAATGCATGTAGCTGAATCGAATAAATATTGTATTTGTAAACTGCTCGTAACTATAAATCGAATAGAAAAAGTGATCGAAAGATCGGAGACTATCCGAATGGTGAACGTTTTCGAAGGTCTTAATCTTATATAGATGTATAATATCCCCGGGAGCCGAGCACGAGGGTCATTATTCTTAGGGAAACCTCACGTTCCGACAGTTGCGCCTTTCAGTCTCTCAAGACAGAAAGAATCTCCCTGTTATTTCCCATTGGTCCCGCGTGCTCGCGTACTTCCCGCGAAACTAGCCCTCGTATCTTTTCTCTCGCACACATGCACACGTGCAGACAAGAGAACGCAAACGCATCGGTTATTTAATCGGATGGCCCGTATATATATATATAATGCATGTAGCTGAATCGAATAAATATTGTATTTGTAAACTGCTCGTATAACTATAAATCGAATAGAAAAAGTGATCGAAAGATCGGAGACTATCCGAATGGTGAACGTTTTCGAAGGTCTTAATCTTATATAGATGTATAATATCCCCGGGAGCCGAGCACGAGGGTCATTATTCTTAGGGAAACCTCACGTTCCGACAGTTGCGCCTTTCAGTCTCTCAAGACAGAAAGAATCTCCCTGTTATTTCCCATTGGTCCCGCGTGCTCGCGTACTTCCCGCGAAACTAGCCCTCGTATCTTTTCTCTCGCACACATGCACACGTGCAGACAAGAGAACGCAAACGCATCGGTTATTTAATCGGATGGCCCGTATATATATATATAATGCATGTAGCTGAATCGAATAAATATTGTATTTGTAAACTGCTCGTAACTATAAATCGAATAGAAAAAGTGATCGAAAGATCGGAGACTATCCGAATGGTGAACGTTTTCGAAGGTCTTAATCTTATATAGATGTATAATATCCCCGGGAGCCGAGCACGAGGGTCATTATTCTTAGGGAAACCTCACGTTCCGACAGTTGCGCCTTTCAGTCTCTCAAGACAGAAAGAATCTCCCTGTTATTTCCCATTGGTCCCGCGTGCTCGCGTACTTCCCGCGAAACTAGCCCTCGTATCTTTTCTCTCGCACACATGCACACGTGCAGACAAGAGAACGCAAACGCATCGGTTATTTAATCGGATGGCCCGTATATATATATATAGTAAACAGTTGTAAACCATCCGAGTGATGGGCAGACACTCTTGTACGACAAACCCAGATGTTGCACGATACGGTACAGTGAATGCGTGTGGTAAAAGCGTTATCACTGCGCCATCAGCGAATACGTACAGTTAGTATAAATAGCATTATATGCATTATCTCTCGATGTCCGAATAGCTAATTTCAAATTACTGGTAGATTTACCCAATAATACACATCATAAGCCTCATCATCCTTAGTAAACTTTTTTATTCATCAAGCTTTTTGTTTTTCTGTTACATATATTTAGCATTGGCCAATTCTTACCGAATTTTTATCCAAAAAGATAAAAATATAGACCACTTTATTAGCTAGACAATGATGAAGAAATTAGCGGAGGACTCGCGAGTGGCTTTCGAATACTTCTACCAGGGACTTTGTAAAAATAATTCAAATTAAGTAATTATTGTATGATATATGTTGCGTGAGTAATATATTTCTCGGTTTTTAATAAATTGCAAATGGTAAAAAAAAATTAATATATATATATATGGGAGATTCCATGTGAAGTGATCCAGTTAAAAAATAGAATTTTGTTTTAATGTATGGAATCAGTAAAAAACTACTTGAATAGAGTGTAGCTAAATTTTTTGACCTGAATTACAATTAGTACCAAAGCTGTAGCCAATCAAAAAATCGAATTTTTTGAAAAAATTGACTTTTTGGCCATGTTTATTACTTAATAACTCAAAATCTAACAATTTTTTCTTATATACATTAAATTTGAAAAAGTTTATTAATTTCAAGAAGAATCAGTTCAAATATTTCATTTATTTTATTTTAAAACTTTGAATATAGTTATAATCAATAAAAACCTTTATAGTAAAAAAAGGGTTGTACGATCAAAAATATTTTATCCATCCAAGAATCTAATTCATCGATGATTAATTACCTTCAAAATGGTGCAAAGTTTGAGTGCGGCAGAGCATTTCAGACAAAGTTATGGTGTTTTTAGGCCAATTTCTTAAAAAAAGAGAGCGAAAGCATTTTTATGAAGAAAACAAACTAACCATATACTTGCATTCAAACAATAGGGCACTATATTCCTCAATATTACTAAAATCTATATTTATGTTAGTTACTGATACTTTTATTAGTTGTCATTTAAGTCTAATACTTTTAGTTATACCTGTTATATAATTGGATTTATTGGAATTATAAAAGTTTCAGGTATTTATCCAATTATATAACAGGTATAACTGCTTATACCTACTGTTTTGCGTTTGTAAGCAGCTTAGAGATTAAAAAGTATCAGGACTAACAATAATAGTATATTTTAGTAATATTGAGGAATAATAGTGCCATATTGTTTGAATGCAAGTATATGGTTAGTTTGTGTTTCTTCATAAAAATGCTTTCGCTCTCTTTTTTTTAAGAAATTTGCCTAAAAACACCATAACTTTGTTCTGAAATGCTCTGCCGCACTCAAACTTTGCACCATTTTGAAGGTAATTAATCATCGATGAATTAGATTCTTGGATGGATAAAATATTTTTGATCGTACAACCCTTTTTTTACTATATATATAATGCATGTAGCTGAATCGAATAAATATTGTATTTGTAAACTGCTCGTAACTATAAATCGAATAGAAAAAGTGATCGAAAGATCGGAGACTATCCGAATGGTGAACGTTTTCGAAGGTCTTAATCTTATATAGATGTATAATATCCCCGGGAGCCGAGCACGAGGGTCATTATTCTTAGGGAAACCTCACGTTCCGACAGTTGCGCCTTTCAGTCTCTCAAGACAGAAAGAATCTCCCTGTTATTTCCCATTGGTCCCGCGTGCTCGCGTACTTCCCGCGAAACTAGCCCTCGTATCTTTTCTCTCGCACACATGCACACGTGCAGACAAGAGAACGCAAACGCATCGGTTATTTAATCGGATGGCCCGTATATATATATAGTAAACAGTTGTAAACCATCCGAGTGATGGGCAGACACTCTTGTACGACAAACCCAGATGTTGCACGATACGGTACAGTGAATGCGTGTGGTAAAAGCGTTATCACTGCGCCATCAGCGAATACGTACAGTCGAGACGTGGGCTATATACTTCCGACGATGCCAGTCCTCTTTCTCTTTCCATCGGCTTCTTCCAACTTATATCGGATGATTATAGACTTTTAATGAGTCGTCCACTTTTTTTATACGGGCATTCGTTTATATACACCGGATTACAATAAAATTAATGCGCCGATCTCAATACGGATAGGATTAAAGAGAGGTTTTACATAGCCGTAAACTTTGCATCCACGTTATTTCCCTTGTACGACTCGGAATGATGTGCAAATAAAGTCTATTACGATTATACGAGTGACAATTATTTTGAAGAATTAACGTTTATGATAAGTGACATAATATTTATTTTTATATATTTATATATAATTGCATTGTTTTAATAATAGCAATTGGCCGATTGAATTGCGTAATGAATTTCTAATTGTTACACCCTTATCTCGCTGGATCCGCGTGCTATTTGCATTTCATAAATATTCACTACTTTCTACTGAATTTCATTGTTTTGATAACCCAAATCTCTTGAATTTATATTTAACACATAACTATTTACTAGTAATAATTAATCGCTCTTACATATGTATAGTGTAGATAAATTGATTTTAACGTATTACGTAAACGAGCACTAGTTAGTTTTATAAAGATATACAACGCTCTTCAATTATGACAGAAAATTAAAATTCTGCATGAATTCCAGCTAAATCCATTACTAGGATGAGTAAAGATGATTACTAAGATAACATACTAGAGGGGGATATACAATAAAACTGCAATATTCGAAGCTGGCGCATGATGTCACTCGAGTTAAATTACAAGCTTTTTTTAACGCCTTCGCGAAGCGTGGCTCTGGTAACCTTTATTTGACATACTTTGTGCACAAAAATACAGATACATTTCGTATTCTTAAATTATCTGTGCGAAACTTAATATCGATAAGGCATATGGTTATTTTTTTCGTTAAAATAAACTAGTAATGTAAGCTACGTATATAATTTTTATGTATATACTATCAGTCGTGATATCATTTCTGAAAAGACATTTTAACATACGCGTAGCTAACCGATCGTCGCAATCTTCCATCATTCGTTCTGATAAATTTTTAATAGATTTCGAATAAGGTTGTATGAAACAAATGGAATTTCGAGTAGTTGTTTAATTGTTCTAAGGGAAAGATTTCATTAAAATTTTTTAAGTGTTCTGGGCAAGCATTGCATTTTCAGTATGGTAAAAATGCTTTAACAAACCACGTGCCTGAAGTGCGTTTGTTTGAAAAAAACTATTCGGTACGATTAAAATTGTCAATCTGATTCTCAATTTATATATCTCAATCTATATAGACGAAAAATTACGTGACCTTGTATACATTTGGATAATATATATTTTAGTTTCAGCGTAGTTTTTAAAAATTAGCGATTGGTAAGAAAATGTTATCTCGATGATCCAATAATACGTAATGTGGATAAACAGTACTGTCATTGATGTAAAGTACGTTGATCCGATAGTCTAAATATATAATAAATGTAAGGACGCGTACGATTTCTCGACGTTACGTAACGAATTCGCGCGTACGGAATTAGTTTTAAAATTAATTCGAGATAAGAAATTCAGGAGTGAGTATTCATTCAACGCGTTTCAATATTCCAAGAGTGCTGGGTCTGCGGTTCACCGAAGACAAATTTACGACTCTCTTTGTCTCTGGCGAGTCAGACCCTTATTATGGGCCCCCAAGCCAAACCCTGAAATATTAATTTTTCACCTCAAAGATTTTTCCCACAAACGAGAATCGTAAAATATACCCCGGTCGATTAGCGTCAACTCGGACGAATAATAATCGGCGCATTGGCTTACGTATTGTAAAACTCCATGGAAAATCTCTGTAAAATCGCAATAAACTAGTCTAGACAGTTTTAGAATTAGTAATTGGAGTTGATGTAAACAATTGCGATGTTGCACCTCTCGCGCATCAGCAAGTTGTAGGTGCGCGTTATATGCGGAACTCGCCAATTTTTTAACGACAGAAACACGTACGCCGCTGTGATTTATGCTCGATGAATCACCCGCGCACAAATCGTACTTCAGTTTGCACGAGTAGCGACTGTTAAAGCCCAAAAGATCTCGAAAACCCAATCATAAAGTCTGCTGGTGTTAAAAATAAACGAGCCGCGAAGGGCACTCGACGTTCCTCGGATTTCCACCCTCTTTAGCCAATTGTTCGCTTTACGTCTCTTTCTCTCTTTCTTTCTTTCATTTTTTTTAAGAGGACTCTTTCAAGGTTTTCGTTAATGAAGAAGCATTTATTTTTTATAGACTTTCTGCGAGGAGCATCCCATTTATTACTCATTTGTTATAATCCACATCAGACTTATTAGTGAGATTGTCGATAAATATCAACAGTCACAGTAAACCATGAATAGTTGAATACGTAATACTATTTGCGCAATTTCGCAGACTCTTTGACCGCCTTCAACTATTGTCTCCTGCATGAAAAGGACAATATTTCTTAGAGTTCTTAAAGCTTTGAATTGTCTTCAGTATGCGCATTATACATGTAGTATTATGAAGCTAAAAATATCCACTTTTGTGATAAATATTTTTCTAGGACTATGATAGATTAATATACTAAACCATTATAATAATTATAAACCATCACCCTTCATCACGTAAGTATTTTTCTAAGGAACTACCGATTTTAAAGGGTTATATAAGTATAGTCGGCTTTTAAAAATAAAAAATTGCTGATATAAGGCCACTTATGTGCCTTCAAAAGCATTAATATAAAAAAATTAAAATCGATCATTTTTTGTAAAAAATAAAGTCATACCAGGTTTGCTTTGCAACGTTTTTGTAGGTACATCATTGTGCAAATAAATACACTAATTCAAAAATTAAATTTAAAAAATTACAAAATTTGTGTAACAACGCGTTGTATTACATTACTCTCTATAGAATTGTGTCAAAAGTACATTATTATTGTTGGTGAAATTGCATATATTGTAAGCATATGGTTGCTTATAAACTGCAAAAAAATTCTCTTCAAAGTATATTTTACACGTGCTTCCAATCTTACTATCTGTATGAATAAGTATATAAATGGACAATGTGAATTTTTCACAAAAACTACCAACTAATGTTTATAATATATTTAAGCGGCACAATGAAAAAAAAAATTTACAGAAAGAATATCACACGGTGAAAAAAGATATTATAGTTAATGATCCGTGGTTTAACGCAATAAGTATGTTGTATTATTCACAATTAAAGTATATGAATTAAGTATTAATAACGCGCATTAATTATATAATTGCATTTGTATTAACTAAAAATCAGTAACTTTATTACAGTTAATACAAAAATTGCATTTTATTCCTTCGATGACTTTATTTTCCGTAAACTCACTTTATTCCCCGTAGATTACTTTTTTGTTTTAAACACTTAGTTTACCCTTTATCTACAAATACAGAATTAAATTTATTATATTAAATTGATTATATAAAAAAATCTTACAATATTGAACAAATTTAGAAATTTAAAAATAAATTTTTATTGTATAAAGTTACTTTTTAAATGAATGACGAAATTTTAACGAAAATTTAGCATTAAAATTTGATTATTTTTTAGAAAATTTTGTCTAATTATTATTTTTTCCATAATTTTAACCAAATTGGGATATTAGAGCTTCTTTTTTTAAATGTATCTACTTAATTTCAGTTTTTTTTAATTTGAAATTGAATATATATCTCTAATTGTTTCCGAGTTATAAGCGATCAAAATCAAGAGCCATCACTGCATTATTGTAAATTAGATCATACATTTTATTCAATATACGGCATAACCACAATTATACACTTAACACTAAAACCTTTCTCTCCAATGAAATACTAAAGGACTATAGAGACTCTTATACCGACTCCTTGCTCGATACCTCGGTACTTGATCAAAAAAGGAAATTAATCGTGGTGATAGGCAAGACAAACATTATATCCCTTTAAAATTTTGCAAAGGCGTCTTAACAAATCTACTTATCTAGTTATAAGCAAACAACGAAAAATTTCGCCAAAAACACCCTTAGCTTTAATTGTTTATAATTGAAAAACGAATAGAGACAAGTATTCGAACCCAAGTTCAAAAAGAAAAAAGAAGCTCAAATATTTTGATTTGATCTAAATTATGTAAATAGAAGAATGGGAAAACAATTTGGCTTAAAAGATCAGTAAATTTTGTAATTCAAAATTTGTCATTAAAATATGGTTTTTCTTTCATAACTTTAAACCAAATCAAGATATTTGAGTTTCTTTTTGTTTAAATTCAATCTACTCAATCTCAGTTTTTTTAACTGGGGTTCGAGTACTTGTTTTTATTTGTTTTTGAGTTATAATGATCAAAGTCAAGGGTTTTCTTGGCGAAATTATTCGTTATTTGCTTATATCTATCGTAAAAAACCGTTAGAGTCTAAAACTCCGAGGTTCATCATATTTTTATAATAGTAAACATATCGTAGAGTTTGGTAAAGATCCGGTTCCCGGAGTTCGGATACTCTCCTTGTTAGTGCATGATTAAACTTCTACATAACGCATCTTGATTGAATTTCTGCTAAATATATACCTAAAAATTTTAAATTTAATTACTATATTTTCTAAAACAACAATAAATATTAAATAGTATTTTCTTTTACCAAATATTTACCTTAGAATTATCCTTTAGTTTTGAAAAATTTAATTAGTTTAGCGACTGACAATTACATGCATATATATAATACCCGTCTTATTTATACATATATTTTGAACTTCTTATCGAATCTTTGTATCTTGAGACGGCGGACACTTTAAAAAGTTTGTCACCAAAGTAACAAACGGAAGTCTCGGGCAGTTTCACCATTCACATTTTCCCGTGAATATATTTGTATAAAAAGAAATGAGCTTTATCCGAAAATCTACTGGATTCTCCGGTAGCGCGTGAAAGCCGCGTACGTGACGTGCCTGCCAAATACTTTTGAGCACCGATGACTCTATTCGCCGGAGAGGTTTACGTCTTCTCTTTATTATGAGCACCTTCGAAAAACATGATTTCTTTATTTAGTTACACATTTGTAATTCCCTGTTAATTTATAATGTAACACATTTATTTTTAATTTGCAGTTTATTTTTGAATCCATTAATCTTTGCTTGACACATTTCAAATATATCGTCCATTTTATTTGGTCCGAGTTTAAGATACTATACACAATACAGTTAAAATGTTAACTTTTTTTATATAAAATTAATTATTCTTTTACTACTATTATTTAAATTAAAAATAGTGTAATAAATTTGAAATTTAATATTTTTAAAACATTGTGATATATATAGTAAGTTATTAAAGATTAACGTCTACTAAATATAATTCGAATGTACTTCATATTGTATTTATAAAACTCGTATAAATATAATTAGTATTACGTAATTTTATAATAACAACTCGTAATTTATCAAACGACCAAAGTGAAAATATTCGAAATTAAAAAGTTTTGATAAAATTACATCAATAATCCGCAATAATTATTGCTCGCGGTCAAGGAAATTACAAGGACCACTTTCGCCTCGAAAGTAAATCGTTATATATATGTACGTACATACGATGCGAAAATTTAAATCACTGAGCAGGCGTGAAAGAAATAACAGTGAAATAAATAATCGTCCGCGCTATATCGCACATACAATATTCAATATTCAATCGAGAATTGTAACGAATCGCTCCTCCTAAAATTAACCGAATGCGCGTGCGATCGTCTTTATCAAAAGCGGCGCGAGAAAGAGGAAGAGGAAGAGAGGGACGAGGACACTGAAAAGAGCAACAAGCGCGTCGCTGTATACGAAGTTAATAAGTCACGGTGGAGATGCGACGGGCCTTTCTCGAGAGAGTTTGGTTTGCAAAGCGTGCCGCCAAGAGAATCGTATACGTTTTGCACTTATCCCCTCATGGAGTCGTGGATCGGCTCCTTTTGTTGGATATTCGCGCGTGATCCAGAGAATTCGTATCGAAGGGAGGGCCGTCGGGGATTTTTTCGTTTGTATTGGCCGATCGCCGAGATACCAGAGAAAAAAGCGCTATGGGAACGAAAGACGAACGAGGATGGAAAAAGTGTTGTGTAACTCGAGAACTTTGGCACAATTTTTCTTCGTGGCTATTATAGTTGACGTGGTATTTGACGTATGGATTCTGGGTTAACTCGAAATAAACGATTATTTACCTTCGTTTTCAGATTGATATAAATTATCTAAACGCATTATTATTTACAGATGGACGTTGGTCTAAGTAAAATAATGCGCCTATGTTTACTCTATATACAACTCGATTAGCGTTATTATTTTCGATAAATTGCGTAATTTTGGGGATATACGACGGGTAATTTAAATAATATATAATCCCATGTAGATTACGTCGGATAAAGTCTGCTCGAGTATACGATGCGAAATCGGTTAAATTTACAGCAATTTTAAATATAAAGTATAATATTAAAATCATCGCCGAGAAATATATATATGTATGTGCATAATACCAGAACCGTAATAACTCATACGTATATAAATAAACGTGAAATTTACGTCCTACTTTTTTTGGGACTACTTTCAATAAACAAGATGTTCGTTAATTTAATCGCATTGACCAACCGCACATGTAGTTTCGCACGAAATTCGAATTAACTGTTAACACATTTAAAATGATATTCAGGTTTGGCTATATATATATAAAAGTGCTGCACCTTAAATTAATCGGTGTCCAAATGTCCGATCTCTTAACTGGAGAAGGATGCATTCTGCAAGGAACCACGAGAAGAAGCAATTAAAACGCTAAAAGGAAGTGTGCAATTAGAGAACATAATAGAGGCAGAGTGAAAAAAAATGTATGTAACGGAGAAATGGAAATGTGCGAAAGAGAGCGTCGAAAAAGACTATAAGAAATATAGGGAGTAAGAGTCAAGTGAACGGTCGTAATTAATGTGTCCAACTCGAGTTATAAATCCTCAGAAAGGCGATCTACAGCCCGAGAGTGAATTTAATCCGTAATATGTCCCCGGGAACGTATGATTCAATCGAAAATTCAAAAAAATCCTCGTAAAATTGAATGAGCCGCTCCGTACATCTATTTTCTTTCTTAACGCGATGTAAATACGTAAATAACGGGTAAACCCGAAATTTCGTCTCGCTATACTCTTCTTTTCAATAAAAATGTGCGCGTATAAAAAAATTGAACGTTTCTTTTGGGAAAGTTGTAATTGATTTATTTAATGTACAATAATCTTTAATTTTATTATCATTAAGTTGTTAAGTAATTTCGAATCGGTACAGGTATGCCGATTTCGCCGGCATCTTTCACTCGGAGGTTTGCTGTTTTTCTCTGGAAAGAAAACTCGCCAGCTGGATATGCTCGCCTCGAGTTTCTGTTTTTATTCGCAATGTTGGATCGGCGTATCGATAATTTATAGATCATCCTATATGCTTCACTATAAAATGAAGCATGCTGCAAGCACCGTCCAATGCAAAATATTTATTCGAAAATACTCATAGGCACGCGTATAGTTCGATAAACACCTGTAAGATTGAGTTGTGACGTTTACGCGTATACCAGTTATTTTGCGGGTGTATTAATTCATCTCGATTATTTTCATGGTCTTGCACAAATAATACACTGGGCGTAGGGGGCAGTCGCGATTGATCGTACATTTGCCTTCGGGTGGATCGATTAACCTGATATTAACCTCACCGTAATAATGCAATGTAGCCAACATTATTTTTTATGTCCTTCGCTATAATAATCTTTTACTTTTACTTTTTCTTTTTTTTAATTAAATTTACATTCTTTTTGACTTCATTGTAAGTCGGGTGATGCACCTGACTGAGTACGCGATAAATTATATAATTTAAATTTATTTTTATTTAATGTGTACATACATTATACATTCAATGCAATGATTATCCATCTGCGAACGTAAATTACCCATTTTATAGATGCTCGTAAGTGCGAAAGAGGATTCATTTTTTATGGGCATTATCGTGTCGATGATTTTATAAAAACAGCACAATAATTGTCAGAAATAAATAATAATTTTCATTTTACGAACTTATTTGCAATTTGATAAATACTAAGATTTTCATTTTATACTTTGTACGTTACTTCATACTTTGTATGCTACACTTATGCGAATATTTTTTGTGCTCTTTTAAAACAATAAAAATACATTACTGATTGTATAAACTTCATATATGTCATAAATTTTTATCTGTTGATATAGCACATCTTGATAAAAAGGTTGCGCGCATTTATTTCTATAATATTTACAGACAGCTGGTTTTTTGTACATAAATATTTAATACTTAGTAGATTGTTTTATTTTAAATGCTATACTTAGTTACCTTATATTTATACAATAGATAAAATTATTTTCAATGTCACTTTGTCTTCTTCTACTATCCGTTACAAAAAAATGTTACCTATAAACTTGTGCACTCAGATAAATGGTTCCTACAATAAATATTCATATACGTTTATATAGTAATTTTTGCACAAATTATAAAAAAAATATTATTGTATACATATATATATAAGATTTTATGTAAAATATAGTGATTTTTATTGAACCAATTTCTCAGTGCACGTGTATATAAATATTTGTCTTTTCCATCAGGATCGATTAAAAAAGAATAATCCCTTTTTTTAACATTTCAATGAGCCATTCAATAATTTACCGTCAAACTGTAAAACGCGCATTGTTGCTCGAATCCGCAAGCGAATCATTTATCGACTTGGGTTATACGTTATTCGAAAACATGAAATTTTCATGAGAGCAATGCGAGATAGTGTACACAGACAAAGTATACCTGAGAGAGCCGATGACGCGGTGCAATCATATTTGCATGTTCCGACAATTATTATGCAAATCTCGATCGTTCGAAAAGGTGTAGCATCCTAAATTCCAGACGAGTTACATCAAAATTTGTTAATTTTTTTCGTCAATATTTAGCCAGTATGTATACGGAAACACCCGTAAATTACAATTATTAATATGTCCATGCTTCCACGTTGTGTTATTGTTACAAAGGTATATACACCGTCAGTATACGCTTTCGCGATATTAATAAAAACTTTTTATAACTTAATAACGCTAACAATCCAATGCGTGGAATCGTTTGATTCTCAATCGCGTTATTTTTAGATTCGAAGTAAACGTCCGTTTCATTTTTACGAGGAGGAATATTAACTATACTTATAGTACACATTTTGGTGAAACGCGAAACTTGTACAGGCGTCTGCATAGTAATTCGACGCAAATAAAATTGAATGTCTAGACAAGTTCGTCGACCGTTTGTCCATAATGTGCTCGAGCGCGCGTTTCTCAAAATTATCTATTGAATAGTAATAATATAAGCGATGATCTAATAGATTTTTGCTTCTGCACTTAATTGATGTTACCGCACGCACACTGGCGTCGTATGTTTATCTTCCGCCGATGTATATATGTATACATGTATGAATTTGTGAGTGCGTGAATGCATGCGTGTATTTGTATAGTTTGTATTGTTTTATTACTTCTCTCTCCCACGACTTAACAAACTCAACGAATTCTTATTGAATGAAATTCTAAGTTGAATAGAAAAATGAGTTTGGTCATATATTACCATAACACTTATTTGTTATTATTAAAACATATAAAAAATGTAACAATGGGCATTTTGCATGTGCAATAATGCTGATACTATATTTAATCTCGATTGATGCAATTATGTGTTATTAATCTCAAAGACGATGAATTTAAATGTTCGGGACAATGTGCGCGCAAACTGGTAATACAAACCTAATAAAATAATAATATTGTACACTTATATATGCCCAATAAAACATTAATTTTATGTGCATCGTGTGAAAATAATCATATTACAGTGATAGTTTCTAGTCGCCGTATAAGCAATTCCATCGATCGATAATCCATTTTTCGTCCCCATTCGTATGCTTAGTCTACGTCTAAGTGTAATAAATCGGTAAAACAGTATTGAAATATATTCTATATAAGCGAATCGTTTAATTATTCGAAAACCCCGGATCGGTGTGTAATGGTGTATTTACAATATCGTGAGGTGCGTATAAATCTTCGGTTTATTATTGACGATCGATCGTGTTTAATAATAACCGACGCGAAAGGTTAATTCGATGGACTCGTGTGACAATGGAAAATCGCATTGTGGTGGTGCACGCATTTTCTCGAGGCGTTATAAATGTGTTATAAGATATCCCACGTAGGCGTGGAGTTGGCGAGCGTCAATTTCTTTCCCGGAGTCTCTTTTTCTTCTTTATTTTTTTTCTTCTTCGTCTTCTTCTTCAGCTTCACCGGATGACTCCGCGATATTAAAGTATTCGTGACATAAGCGCGCGATTCACACCTATATACGCGCACTCCTGCCGATTGAAAAATTCACAACGATAAACGGATGAGAAAAAAAATTTTTTTTTTTTCATCGCGCAAAGGAGTATTGTATTTTAGTGCGACTACTCGTATACATACGCAAAGGTCGTACGAACGATAAATTAGTTTAAACGCACATTTATCATTTTATACGTATATATATATATATATATATATATACGGGGAAAAAGAGAAGGGATGTTTAATCAGGATTGTTAAGAACGCCGGCGGTCATGTAAATGTACGCGAGAGACTTACTTTGCTTATGGGAGTGACGAGTGACGAAGAAACTGGAAATTTTGTTGACGTGTATACCGGAGGACTTTCAAAACTGGGCGAGTGCGTTTCTTTCTACTCGCGTTTGAATTAAATATGTGATGCACGAAATGTGCAGCAAACGTACCGCTTTGTCAATGTTACTCAAATTCGGGGAATCCTACGATTCGAATGCAAATGTCATTCGACGAGTAAATTCAAAACGGTCAATATTTCGCGTAACTGTTTCACGGTATATATATATATATATATCAATTAGAAATGTGCAAATTAAATCATTAGAATAATAATTATAAGTTTATACGTGAATTAAAGACTATCACGAATTTAACAAATCCGATGTGGGTTTGAACAGCGGGAAATTAGGAAAATAGGTCGCCATGACTTTTTTCTTGGGTATATAACCCAAACATTGATGTAGCAAAAAGCTGGTGTGTACATGCGGTGCTATGTAATTTCTGTCCAACGTTTTTTAAACAGAAAAATAAAAAATTGTATTATTAACTATGATGTATTATCTATAAATTGTAATATTAACAATTTTTGATTTGTTTACTGTTTAAAAAACGTTGGACAGAAATTACATGGCGCCGTATGTATACGCGAGCTTTTTGGTATATCAACGTTTGGGTTATTTTTATTAAACTTATCTTTCGATGCGATTAACTAAGTAAAATGTATAAGCTTGCATCGTATACGCTGTTTGAAAATTTAAACCGAATCACAACTCATTAACATTACGTATTTTATTCATATTAATGAAGGTCTCTAACAATTGATTTATAATTGAGCATTGATTGATGAAATGAAAATATTATTTAATAGGTCATGTGTTATATGAGATGCCGTCGTTGAAGTTATTGCATTACGATTATGTTGGCGTTAGTTTATTACTATTAATATTAATCGAGCTCGAGCGTCTTCAGATTTTATGCCCATTAAAATAATCAGAACTTTAATTTTATCTTCCATATATACAACATAAGAACGTTGATTATTTACTAATGGTCTAAACAACGTTACGATCATTTTATACGCGAAAGTAAAGGTGATGTAACAATTAATTATTGTAAAAGTACCTCGAAAAGAACCAATCATGAAATAGTGCCCCATTCATAAAACACCGCGTAAATAGTCGTATTTAAGTTAAATTATAATATTCGTGCTTACAAATAGTATGTAATAAATTATACAAATTTTAAGACATGTACAAATGTAAGCACAAATCGATATTATTTATTAGTAATGAAACTGTTATTTAAGTATCTCAGATATCAAATAATTCATAAGGTTATTTATACAAACAAAAATTATGAGTTTTTGTATCGTGTTTATTTTATTTTAAATAAATAATTATAAATAAATATGTGATATTTAATGGATTTAAGATTTACAAGAAGCATTATTTTTATATTGTTTAGACAAAATTTGCAATTCTCATTGTATTTATTTATAAAAAGCATTTGTTTCACAATATGTACATATATTCTTTTTATGTGTCTTTAATTATGAAACAACATCAAAATTGATGTTTCATATTCAGTGAAAAATTTCATATTTACTTAGAAGTTTACTTACATGTTATGGTTTTTATAATTAATTAATAACTTAATTTCAAATTGCTATCGAATAATATTATGCAGTAAAAAATGTATCTTATCTCAAAATTTAATTTACTAATGTACAAATCAAAGTGACCAATATTTATCTTTTATTTAATGTATAGAACTGCAATAAGTATTAAAAAAATAATATGAAATTTAATTAATCCTAACAAAGTATTTAAAATTGTTTATGTTTCGCACTAATTTGATTATTACAAATAAAAAAATGCTCTATAAACAATATTGAACATGTCAGAATTTGCATAACTCGGTTTTATAAAATAAAGAAATACTAATTACTTCATTTCATTGTAATTGCAAATACCTCAAAAGATGTTGCTAAAAAATTTGAATAGTTACAAATGTTATTGTTTCAAATCATACTTTACCAGAAAATAACAAAAGTTTTAGAAAATTTGCATTTTAGATTATAACTTTTATCTCAAAATCCAGTTGGACAAATTTGTACAATATACAACCACTATTATGTTCTATTATCATGATTTTCTTCAGCTCAATTGACCAATTACTTTCAGAGATATAACAAAATTGAAAAAATCAGTTTTTTTAATAATTTGAAAATTAATAAAGCTAAATTGAAAAACCGAAATCGAATGGAAAGATCTTTTATTCTCTGTAACCTGCATTTGGTACGATTTAAAAATATCATCTATAGTATTCAAAATTTTTAAAAAGTAATTTTTGAAACATCAACAATTGGTTCTAAAATAAAAGTGAATCATTAGAGCCAAAAACTCACATACACGCATGCGGACATTTTTAAAATACACAAAAAGTTCTAGTATTACGAAGGTTCCTTTTCGAGGGAGCAATATATATGTAAAAAGAAATATTATAAATATATCATATGCAAACAAAATTTATTGAAAATATAAATAATCGTGTAAAATCGCTTCCAATTGGTCCTTTCATCTTAGATTATACTATACGTTATTCAAAACAAAAAGTTTTTATTAATCTTGTAATTTTTACTATGGTTTCGTAAACCCCTCGAAAATTTGTAATCTTGGTAAATATAAATCATAAGTATATCGTTTTCTTTACAAAATGAAATTATCAACCCATAGAGAAACTGTGTGAAGCGTCAATAAGAGTATAAATATTTTAACAGTAGCGATACCGAATGAATAAAGGATAAATCGTTGGTGATTCCTAACGGTTAATCATTATCTATTCCGATGCCTATAGTAGAAGCCTGTGATTGGCAAGTATTAGATTGGCATGATTAAATTCTTGATTCTTACGTCACTCTATGAAGATCTCAAGAAAAATTAATATGGACCATAAACCTTTACATTGTCTGTAGCTGTTGTTACGCGGCTCATTACACTTGGCCTTTTTCTAAATATTCAACAACGTGATCATTTGTCTAATGTTTTAAATAATTTGTAGGAAATGCAGATCATTAAACATCACCTTTTCATTATTATAATTGGAATATTGTTATATATCTAAACTCTATTCAATGTACTTGCACGAATATTCAAAGAAAATAAAACTTCTCCGAATAGTTAATCAGGCCAACTAGTAACTCTTATACAGCATGCACATTTATTATTAAATGATTGGTTTAAAAAACAGAGATTAGCTTATTTCGGTTCATTTGAATAGCGAATCAAAATTTGGATCATTTAATGGGAGTAATCATTCCTGAGAGAAATTAAAATTAATTTTGATGTTGAAATTGTTATTTTGTAGGTTTTAAGTTATATTTTTATATATATAATAAACTTTATTTCGGCCATATAGGCCCAGAAATAGACATGGTTTACAAAAATTTTCTTTCCTTATCCGATTTCACTCATTCTCTTTGTAGTTGTACTTTTTTACATTATTCGTTCCCGTACATTAATATAACTTACATTTTTATTTTATTTTTAAAAATTTTATAAATTAACCCCTTCCTACCCATGGTTAATGTATACCAAAATATCATATCATTTTTACTAAGGCGCATAATTTTTTAATTCCTTAAAAATATGTTTTTGTTGCCATTCAATCGATCAATTAAGTTATATACCTATTCTAATTATTTCAGATCGAATCCGTGGAATTGGCGCTGAAAATTTTGGATGGCTGGCATTTGCGTGACAAAACGCTCTCGGTAGTAAGAGCAAAATTCCAAATGAAAGGCGAATACGACCCAACGTTGAAACCGAAACGAAAAAAGAAAGATAAGGAGAAGCAGAAAAAAATTCATGAAAAGTTCGTAACGCATAGCTTTATACATTTCTACTGATATATTTGAACAAGTGAAATAGATTTGTTATTATAATGTCTTTTTTTATTTTGCTGCAGACTATTTGATTGGAGGCCAGATAGAATGCGAGGAGAGCCGCTCAAGTGCGAGCGTGTCGTTATAATAAAAAATCTCTTTCAACCAGAGGATTTCGATAAGGATGTGACGTTGCTCTTAGAATATCAGCAAGACATTAGGTCCGAATGCATGAAATGCGGCGAGGTTAAAAAAGTTACTGTCTATGATGTAAGTTCTAAAAAAACGCAATGTAAATCTCCTGATTCTCGGTCTCTAATTCCAACTTACCGCGATCGTGAATAATCAGCTTAAAACGACTTTTATATTGTACTTGAATGACTAAATTTAACACAATTGAAGCACAAATTCAAATTAAGTGTAAAAATTATATTTCAAGTTTTTTTTCATTTTTATAATTTAAAAATATTAAATGATTAGTAGTAATTAAAACGTTTTAAGTAAATATGAATATCATGGGTATCATGCATTTGTTGGGACTCAGATTTTGAAAATTTTAAGCATAGTCTATCATATTTAAGTAGCATTTTAAAGTCTTCTCGACATTGGACATATTTAGCATATGAAATAATAAGTATTTTCAGAAAGCTGGAAACTCGTAAAAACTTTATGATCCGTCACTGTTTCTCAGAAATGTTTAAATTTCTGATGACAGAATAATTTTCGCGATTAAAATAGCACTGTGTTATACTATTCATAAAAGAAAGCCTAATGAAAAGTAAGATACAGGTAATTTTTGCACCTTGACCAATAATTCTTTAATATGGTATTTTTAAAAAAATGAACCACGATCATTTTGTTTTTTTTTATTTGTAATTTAATTGTAGAATATTAAAATAAAAATTAGTAACTTAAAAATTTGTATTTCTTTCATAAATTTATAACGTTTAGGAGTCAACGATTATCAAATAGTTTTCTTTACATTTAATTTATTTTTCACTCTGACTTCTTAGACTAAATACTGCAGTATCCATTTCTAATTGTAAATAAGTACGAGTTTTTTGTGCTTATAGGTAGCGAAAATGCATATTTTCACGTTGAGATAAAATTTATAATCTGCGGTCTACTCATGTAGTAGAGATCTAACAAAATAATATTAAATTTCACTTTCAGCGACACCCTGAAGGCGTAGCGCAAGTTACATTCAAAGAACCCGAAGCTGCCCAAGCCTGTATACAATTGCTTAATGGTCGATGGTTTAGCCAAAGAAAAATCAGTGCTGAAATATGGGATGGTAAAACTAAATATAAGTAAGTACAATTTTTGTTGATTAATTAATAAAAAATATATAACAGTATGTGCAAAAATAAGGGAAGAGGCACTTTCTTTTATTCATAATCTAACTGTTAGTCTTACATTTATGGTAAGACTTTTCTCGAAAACGCAATAATATTTTAGTTTGAAATTCAGCACGCAGTTAGATTATTGATACAGGAAAGCGGCTCTTCCCTTATTTTTACACATACTGTTTTATTTACTCTATTGTCAATTATTGCGTTTGTTGATAAGGTAGGGAGGATAAATATTTACTATAGTGCCCAGTTAACGCAAAGTTTAATTCTATTTTAGAATTTACTGTACCTTAATATCAACACGTTTTTTCTGTTGTTAGGATACGAGAGACTGAAGAGCAGATCGAGTCGAGAATAAATAAATGGGATAAATTCTTAGAAGAGCAAGAAGAATCAGAAGAGAAAGCTAAACAGGATGCAGCCGCATCATCTACGAAGACATAAGATGACGAAGGTGCGCGAGAAGTTTTCCAATTTCTGTAATACAAATGTTTGAAAAATTGAGACAAGGCGTTGATTCGCCTGATAACAGATATTCAAAATATTCAATTCACAAATTTAATTCCTAGATATGTGAATATTTTAAGTGATATTTTTCCAGATACGATACACATTTATGCATTTCTTAATCTATATAACATATACACTATATAACAATTAATGCAAGGTATGTACATAACCATGTACAAATAAAAAAAGTGGACGACACCTACCTAAACCTCGAACAATAATTTGCATGTTTAAAACTAAATATTTTAGGTACAATTTTTTTTGAGAAATATTTATTTTCTCATTTAGTAAGAAATTAATTTCGTGTTAATACTGTTCAATGACTTTTGCAACAGAATTAAATACCAACTAATTCTGAAAATTGTACATCACTTGTACATCTTATAAATTAAATAAAATTGTATAAATGTTAAGACTACAGAATTACAAAACATGTGACAAACTATTTTTGCATACGTTTATAGAATTTTGGATTCTTCGACAAATGCTCTATTATAGAATGAATTGATGTGCTGATAAAAATATGTAGATACATTTATAAGCTTATCAACTGTAATATGTATTAAATTGTACTTATATTAATTGCAATTGATGAACATGTTTGGCAGTAGATAAAATAAAATCATCATATGATAAAGTAGGAATGCGAGTAGTTACTGGTGGTAAAATAAGGAAAGTTTCAATATTGATATAAAATATATTGTTACATTTTAAAAATGACGACACATTCTCTTACTGCATTATTATAATTAAAATAATTCCAATGTAAATTAAAAAAATCAAATGCTTAAATTTACTCTAAAAAAAAGTAAGTAAAGTGAAAGCAAATTTAATGATTAAAAGAAGGGTAGTAAGTATTAAATAGCAGTAATATATAGTTGGTGGTAATGTGTTTATTGTTATTTTATTGTTTAAAAACATAAATAATATAATATATTGACGCAGTAAATCATTGTTTAGTTTTCTAATCACAATTTTCTTTGATCACATAATAACAATAAAAACCTAAGCAACAAATGTATATATAAAAGTTCGAAAATAATTGAAAATAAAAATTGCTGACCGTGAACTAAATATCGCAATTATAAATTATATACCAAAATTGTTTTAATAGAACGAGATTCCATTAGAATTTTTTTAAAATACATTATTAAAACATTACCTTTATTTTAGATAATATAATTATCTCTTTTTTTAAACTCAGTTCCTGCATGTGCTGCAATTGTACAATCAATCGACCGAATAATACTGCAAGTCTAAAACAGGCGAAGCACAGCATCGAAAAAGGACTAGCAAACGCAACGACACTTTATCATAATCATATACATATGTATTATGCATGAGTGATGATATACAATTACGCACATAACGTAACATTTTGGAACTGCTGATCTTACTTATTAATTAATACATCTATCCACAGGATTTGTTTGCATTTCTACACCAGAATTTCTGATGTCAATTCAATCGACAGTCCTAAAAAACGAATAAAAATATATTAGTTAATTATGTAAAAACTAAATAAAAAAAAATTCTATAATTTTTTTAACTTTACTTGTAAAATAAACGTTTTAAATGGAAATAAATGGTATCAAAACTTCCTTCGTGCAATTCTCGCCATAATCGATTATTTTAAACGGATAATAAAATTTGCTTAGTATATGTTTATAATTAATGTAATTATTGTTTATTTTATATTAAATATATAATAAATAAGTAAAGATAGGTATTAAAATATATTTAAAAATCCGTAATATAAACTGAATCTTCATAAGAATCAGAATCATTAACAGTACTAGTATAAGGATCAATAGTTAAATCTGGTTCTACATACACAATGCGTAAAGTATTCGTGAAGCCGGATCCCTGCTGCCAGCCAGTAACAATTACAACGGAATCTCCAGCTCTCACGAAACCACGATCTTTACCGAAATGTAGACCATATTGTACACGAATGTCAACATCTTTTAACCAGTCAGCTACTGGTGCCACTGCAATATTAAAAATTAGCATTTGTTAATTTTAGGTTTATAGTTACATAATAGTACTGTACTGTACTATGAGTAAAATTAAACTTTAGAAATAAATTAATTACCGGTATAATGAAGGGGAAGTATTCCCCTGTAAAGATGTGCTTGTCGAGCAACTTGATGGAACCTTGTAACTGCAATAATTGGACATCGAGGTCTGTACTTGGATATCAAGTGCGCAGACCGTCCGCTCGTAGTGATAACAATTATGGCACTGGCAAGACACTTGGCAGCCGCCTCAACAGATGCAATGGCCACTGCGTGAGTCGCGTCAATCGGTGGTACAGCCTTACTAGATAGATCAGCAAACAATTGGTTTTGCCAAATTGCTGCCTCTGCTTCTTTGCAGATATTTGCCATAGTGCGTACACATTCAAGAGGATATTCTCCCTTCGCAGTCTCACCTAAAAACAAATATTAATTAATAATTAAATTAAATTAAATTAATAATTAATAATTAAATTATAATTAATAAACCGATTAATAGAAAGATCTATATTTAAAAATCAAAAGGATAATTTATCATTTTTTAGAGGGTCAGGTAAGTATTTTCATTTAAATACTTTTTTACATTAAATTTTTTTACATGATATGCAACGTTTTGTTAGCAAAATTCATCAACCGCTTCAGACTTATTATTCTGAGAATAATCTCATCGTACTAATTATTTTTATCATTTAAGTTAAAAATCCTACATGACCTTCAAAATATTGATAAATAATCGTTTTAATTTTTAAATTAATAATATAATAAAGAAATGTATAGTTATTGTCCGGTAGATGTTTACAACTTAAAAGAAAAGAAAAAACTCCGTTGAAGTTATGTACAAATCGTAATATTTTCTTTATCAAAACTTGATTTACCAGAAAGCATTACGCAATCGGCTCCATCCAGAATTGCATTTGCTACATCAGACGACTCAGCCCTCGTAGCACGAGGCTTCTTGACCATCGACTCCAACATTTGAGTAGCACAGATGACAGGCTTTCCAACCTTGTTACACCGGCTGATCATACACTTTTGTGCAAGGAACACTTTTTCGGGTGGGATTTCAATGCCAAGATCACCACGAGCTACCATAATACCATCGGAAGCCTCGATAATCTCGTCCAAGTTGGTCATACCCTGTTGATTTTCAATTTTCGAAATGATCTTGATATTTTTGCCTTTTTCACCAAGAATGGACCGAATTTCGGTCAGAGCAGCAGCATTACGAATGAACGATGCAAAGATCATATCGACCTCCTGATCGACACCAAACTGTAAGTCAGACTTGTCTTTTTCGGAAACGGCAGGTAGATCTACCGGTACTCCAGGCAAATTGACACCTTTACGAGAGCCAAGACTGCCACCGTTTTCAACGGTTGTTGTGATAACGGTAGGACCTAAAAATATTGTCAAAATTAATTTACGTCACAAAAATATATTTTTGTCAACTCCATATGTAAAGTTTACACTACGTATACAATACACATTTACACTCAAGGTAAAAAAAATCACTTTATGCTCTTGATACAAAAAATACTATAATAGACACTTACTAACAGCTGTGACGATCAAAGACATTAACCCGTCGTCGACAAACACTCGATTTCCAACTTTTAAGACTTTCGATATATTGTCATAATCGACGTAGACGGTGTCACCATTGCCTTTCTCAGCATAAGCCTTGTCCGTTGTAAGTTTGAAAGTTTGCCCCTTCTTCAGTTCTACTTCAGCAGAACCACCCTAATGAACACACATATACATAGTGTGTTATACATATATATAGTTAAATAAAAATTCTTGCTTTTTTAAATTTACACTCTAAACCTAATATAGTTTTTGATTTACCCATTGAATCGTCAATTTTTACTCTATTTTACAAAATGTAAGTGTTAAATTTCGGGCAATAAATTTAACAGTGTATGTAACAAATTTTATTCTTATGAAAAAAAATTTAAAAACAATTTTCTCCAAAGGAAGAAGTGATAGTATAATTTTATTAATTTTAAAAGATTAAACGGTTATATTAAACATAATTTTAGAATAAAAACATGAAAGGACTATTACGATTGATTAAAACATCTATATAATAAATACATTCGAATGTATCGAAATGTACTTTATACTTTTTGAAATTGTTATGTTAATTTCTTAATTTTGTGTATCCGACTTTTTTTTATATATTTTTGAAAACTAATTTTTCGATTATATTTTTTTTCAAACGACAGGTATTTCGAAAACATGTTTTAGGAATAACCAGTTTTTCGAAAAATTTTATTGGTTTTTTTTACTGGTTTTAGTGATTCTCTAAGTATTTAGTTTTATTATAATAATTTTACTGATCATTGCGATTTTACATTCTAGGCTTTGGTTAGTTACAATTTTGTTACAATCTATTAGTTGGGATTAAGGGGATAATTGATATTCATGTTATTGTGTTTGGTTTTCACATACATATTTTTGATATATTGGTTAGGTTTACAGCATTCAGGGTTACTGGGATTTTGGATTATTATACTTTATAAATGAAAATTCTAGATTTCATAAAAATTTCATTTTCGAACAAAATTGTTTTTAAAAGAAATTTTGAAAAGAGTCCTGCAAAAATTTTTATTTTCAAAAAAGTGTTTTTAAAAAAAAAAATCTGTAAACCTTAATTTTGTAATAAGTCTACTATTCATTAATTTTTGAAATGCAACATATCTTACACTTACGAAAGGTTTGAATTCTCAAATTTTACATCTTTCTAATGAGGAAAGTTGACCACTTACATATTTATCATCAATAATTACACGGAGAAAAATTCTTGATAATTTTTACCCTGTAAGAATAGTAAAAGTGGGACAAACTGTCTTTTCTGGAAAAATTTACCCGGTTTTCGGTTAAAAATTACAAGAACTTAGGATAAATTTTACTATGCAGCAGGGTAATTTTTTTCCAGAAAAGACAGTTCGTCCCATGTTTACTAACCTTACATGGTAAAAATTATCAGAAATTTTTCTCCGTGTACATTTTAAAATTTAAAAGTGAAAGCATTTGATTAAAAAATGGTATAAATTATTTTGTATCTTTAAAGTAAAGAACGTAGAAGACTATATAAATACAAGAATTACCCCTTCAAGAAGTCCAGTACGGATTTCAGGACCTTTGGTATCAAGAGCAATAGCAACTGGTACAGAGAAGCCACTCTTTTCGGTAAGATTCTTCTGGGCTTGTCTTACATTGGCGATCGTTTCCGCATGGTACTCGTGAGATCCGTGGCTGAAGTTCATACGAGCGATGTTCATACCGGTTTCGATCATCTTCTCGAGCATCTCGACAGACCGGGAGGCTGGCCCAATCGTGCAAATAATCCCGGACAATCGGGTGAACAGAGTGTGAGAGTCGATGTCGAGGGCACACATGTGATCGAGGTGGCTCTGGGCGTTCAGAGCGGTGAAATTCGGCTTCCCAGCCATCTGTGGAACGGTAACGATTAGCATCCTGAATTAACTTCCACTTACGATCAAACATTTATATAGCCGTAGTCTGAAGATTGACCGTTTTATTGTTTGTATACTGATAACGCGGGTGCTGCTGCTAGTACCATACTCACGCGTACAATAATGCGATACGTTTTGTATCACCAAGTTATAAGCTTGTACTTTGATCAGACGTATTTGTGCCAACAGTCTTGGATTACGTAAAGAGAAAAGAATTTTACGATGCAATTCATCTAATGTACAGCAACGGTTCTCTATTAGAAAAATTAAAATATTCTGAGCTTCATTCCAATAAGGAGCAGACCGCGTAAAGACTGTAGTTTTCAAGGCAAAACTACTTTGTTTTTACACTTTTACTTTTCTTCTACACGTGTGATCTCATCGTAAAACTAGAAGATAAACTTACATGTATAAAAGTAACCCTAAATATTTATAAAACTCTAGGCTGAAACACTTTCTATTTTAGTTATATTTTATAATAAATGAAAGCAATTATACTAATATATTTGTTAGTACGACGTTCCATGACAAAGGAAAATTGGTTAAATTTTAAAACTACCTTTACTACTGCACGTACTGATTTTGTTTGCTTCCTCATAGAGGAAGCTTTGTAATAGTAAAATTTTTCGACTCACTAAAAACATATTATAAGTATGTTTTAACATGATACGAGTCGAAATTATCGAAATACAGTTTGCTTTTTATTTTCCGAATTCCGGAAAAAACTTTGGTTATTTATCCCCCAATAAACTTTTTTAAAAGTTTTCGATTTTTAAAAAATTAATTTTTTTAAAGTTTTGATAATATTATTAATTTTTTTTAATTAAACCAAATGTACTTTATAGAGAATAAAAAAACTATCTGCTCGATTTTGGATTAACAAAGTATCTCTTAGTTTTTTTGTTATTTAAAAAAATGATTATTTTTAAATATTTTACATTTTGGAAATTAACCAGTCACATGAGCTAAAAAAATGTATGATGGAAGGACCTAATGATGGCACAAACTGTAAAAACTACAAGTAATTATATCGACTAGTTTTGTTTCAAAAAATGAAAATGTCAAAGAATTGGGGTTTTTATGTCAAACGTTTTCGGGAATGAAAAGCATTTAATCCACTTGAAATTTCGGGAAAGAATAGTCTTTTTGGTAGTTTCGATCCCTATTGTTTTTCAGCTCAAAATATTTATAATTACCTCAGTTATTAAGAATTATATATTTTTATACAAATTGTTTCATTGCTTGTAGTTTTGAAAATAATTGATTAAATATGTTGAAAATCGTGGAAATAGAACATCATATAATAGCATAATGCTGCAAAAATTTCAGAATAATCTTCCATCGATTAGTTTCTGAGAAAAAAATTATAATCTAAAATGTAATTTTTATTAAAATTTTGTTTACTTTTAACCATCTACTTTTAAAGAGGTCTAACACCATATTCTGAAAGAGCCTGAAATTCTACTTTGGATAACATATTTCTCAATTACTTAAATACAATAATAATATGGGGATAAAATTGAATGAATAGTCAGTGAAAATATCCCACCATCCAGTGAAAATTAAGAAACTACATGTATTCGATATTAAATTTTAACATTTGAAACTTCCACGTACTTTTTGAATTCTCACAACTAATTTATTATATTTTAATATATAATACTAAACATAATTATAAAAAGTAAATAAATATTTTATCTTCTTATCTAGTCCAAATCCTTATCATAATTATAATTCAAGTTTTTTTTATGGGTAGATTGTGCACCGAATTTATAGTTCACGGTTTCGTCTTCAAATAATATGTGTAAAATTCATTATAATCTTTTCTTTCCATAAAATAATAATTCAGATTTTGTTAAATTATATTATCCGAAATTCACTGAGCATAAGGTTGAAATATTTTCATTAACAACTCGACCAATGAACATACTTCTCTAATCTAACAATTTAATGAAATTTCAAAAATTAATTTTCACAAGATAAAGTAAGTTTTGCTTGTAAATATATTATAAATTAGACTGATTTTGTTCAAAGTACAATTCTAAACGAATTAACGAAAATTAAAATTCATAGATTTTCGGTCAATCCACTTCCTACATTAAGCGGACTACGTAATCGTAGAAAACAAGAGTGACCTTGCACTCTTAGTTCGCATAAGATATATATATTCGTAATGATTCTACGTCACTACTCGATACTACGAAGCGACTTGTCTCTTATGTCGCTGATAACACAAGCAGTGACGATGAGTTCGTCATAAAAAAAAGAACGTTTACACTGTTTTTTAATATCTGGCTATAAATGATAACAAATCGGCATCTATATACCTAATTATTGTCAATCGCCTACTACAGCATGCGTTAATCAAAAAAGCATTGTGATACACCAGTAATTATTGTCTAATAATACAAAGCAGTGTTACAACAACATTCAAAGGTCATGCACTGATTAAGTCAACTAGAAGGTAGTGATAAGTTATATTGTAAATTAAAAATATTTCCGTTATATAAATTGTTGTATAGAATTTTTTTACTTTACGTAGATAATATAAATTCCTCATTTGCAGCAGTTTATCGGTTCGTCAAGCAATTAACGTTTACTAATTCGAACTCTGAATAAAAATAAAATAAAATGAACGTAAGTAGTGATCAAAAATATTTACTTTTGTGTAATAAAAAAATGAATATATATATATATATATATATATAAATAAGAAAAACAATTTTTGTACGCAAAATAACCGTATCAATTTATATTTTAAATTTGTTTGTTTTTGAAGTATGACGCGCGGACAAAGCTTAGTAGATAAGTATACTGTATACACCCCGAACAGGGTGTTTTGTTATGTTTTTACGATTTTTATCGTAATATAAAATTGTTTTCTTTATCATTTCAATTAGCCACAGTAAGATGGAGTAGAATCGAGGACCTGTGAGTCGAAAATTATTCTTAATTAATATATACATTTTTCTATTAAGTTATTTTTCTTGCAGTAAATTTCCAAACGAAGATTATTAAAAATTATTTTTATTAAAAATATGTTTGATTACTTGATACTTTTTAGATATTCCAGTATTATGATTAATTATAATACGATATTGTCCCATATTAAACTAGATTTTTTTAAATAAATAGTAATGATATAAAAAATTTTGATATAACAATGGGGTGGGGTGGTTCATCTTGATTCTTACCGTCCAAGTAAAATAAGTTAATTTTTGTTAAATACCCAAATACAGAAGCCATTTAAAGAATACGTAATTTTCAAGTAAATAAATAAAAGATACCTACAACAGAATTTGCACAGAAAATCTAAATTTTTTTGGTGCATTTTTAAGAGGATTTAGTCGAAATACACATTTGAAACTTTATGGAAGGCTAAATTATTCAATACCACTGCGTTGGAAAAACAGTATGCTTTTTGATATATATTAATGTAAAAATTAAATTATTTTGCTCAGTCGGTAACAATCAGATACGCCACTGTAAATTTATCTTTTTCTCATTTAAACATAACATTGACAATTGCATTATATCAATATTAATTATTGATAAGATTGATAAGATTGTAACTCTCGAAATAAAAAAGATTCTATAAATATATTGATATTATACTTTTTTCCATATTTTTATACACTCATTGCCATTTTGATTATCCGTTCATAATTTGATCATAATATTTTTAATGTTATAGAATGATCTATAAAAATTTAAATATAACGAATATCTTGATCACGTCTTCGGTACCACGGATTTTCGATACGATCCTGCAGCATGAACTATAGAGCGCATGTCATTTCAAAAATAGTCGGGGTCGCCGAGTGAGGTACCATCAACTATTTCTGAAGCTCAGTCGCGACCGCAGTTATTAAAGTAAGTGCGCTGCCTACACCGTTATTATCATCTTTCGATTCCACGAAAAAAGTATATAATGAGAGAGAAAGAGTGAGAGTGAGAGAGTGACAGAGAGAGAGAGAGAGAGAGTGATAGAGAAAATAGGAATGAAACCGACGATAAAAACAACTGTAGAAAATAATATGTCTGCTGGGAGAGAATTAAATAAAATTGTTAATATTTCAGAAAATCGTAATGATTAATAAACAAGAAAGAAAAAGTATCAGGTTATTGTTAATAGATCGACAAACAAGAGTTCAACAAAACTCTTCTTTCTGGTGAAGAAATAAAAGTAGTGCAGCGTGACCTACGAATTTGCTAAGTCCACGCCAAACTTTAATGACAAATGAAGAATATTCCATGTACTTTTCGCTTGGCTGCAAAAAAATTCAAAAATGTAAGAAGAAATGCTAAAAAAAAGAAGCTACGTAATTTTGTTTTAATCCAAGATAACACTGAGGCGCCTACGGCTTTGGAGAGGACTAAGCGCGACACATATATACCATCGGTTCATATTTTTTGTTCTTGCTAAAAAAAACAAGAAAAAATAAAACTACACACAAACTGCAAACTAAAAACGTCACGCGCTAGTAGCAACACAGACAGACATAGTAGCTTACATGTATATACATACATACATACATACATACATACATACATACATACATGTATGCACGTATATAGATATATAAAGTGTATGCATTACGTAACAAGGAGGTATAGGTGAGTAACTAGAGCTATAGTGGGCACAACTATAAGTGTAAGGAAAAGGAAGAAGTAATAAAAGGTACAAATTTGTAAACAACAAAATGAAGAGAGGAAAGAACAAAACTATATAGCGTAAAATATAAAAAGTAAAAAAAGGTATACGTATATATAAAAATAATATAATATTGATCGGGGAGCAATAGCGTTCGTTTGATCAATGTACCTTATCGTCGGCGGTAATCCAGACCATTTTGCCGGGCTGCGCAAATAAAGGGGAAAAAACACGAATTAGTGAATGTTGGACCTCGGGCATGCAACGATAACTCGACGAGAGCCGGCGAGCGAATCTCGTGCGCAGGAGGAGGCGCATTCGAACGCCGGCTCAAGGACCAGTGGAAAAACCATCGAGTGCTACCGACCGGCTACCTTATTTACGAGTCACTTGCGCTCACGCTTTCTTTAGCTCTACATTCTACTGCTATTTTTTGGTGCATCGCTACACGGAGATACCCGAATAAAATATATGTATATACACGTACATCGCCACGAACCGTGTTAATTTTTAAAGAAATCCTTGGTTACTGCAGTTGTCGAAAGAGCGTCAAATGTTTATTAATTAACACCTGTTCTAAACTAAATTGTAATAATACCGGCTCGAACTTTCTTCGCTCTAATTCAATTTTAAAAGTTACAGCTTACAATACAACTTATAGATTACTTGATGATACCTTCACTTTGTAAAAATACGTAAACAAAAAAATTTTATCCAACACCTTTAGTTCTACTTTTTAAATGAAAACATACTTATAAAAATAATTCCTTTATTTATAAATATTAAAAATTTAACAAAAATAGGAAAACAGAAAATTTTTTGTATCTGTATATGACTTATTTTATAAGTTGACAATTTTTCGCGAAATTTAATTAATTCGATTGTATAAATATTTTATTGTCGTTATGTTAAAATTAATATTGATTTTAATGTACATTTAATTTTATACCAAAGCTCATTATGCGGAGTATTAAATGAAAGTTTTATAAGTATTAAGCAATAAAAGTTTTTATTTATTTTACTTAATCCTAAAGAAAAATGTAATTTAATAATTTAATATAAATCTGATAGTTGGACAACACGCTGAATGTTTTATTTATAATTTTGGCTGTATCAATTATATATTTATTTAAAATAAAAACTAATTTAGCTTACTCGCGTAAGTAATCGTCATTATCATCGTCGAAAACTTTGTAAAGTTAATCAAATGATTTATTTTGTAAAAAAAATTAATAAATTTGATGAAAACAATCTACCGTAACCAAGCCTTAATTATATAAATAAAAATAATCGTATGCGTAAGATTTCGTAATAAATGAAAAATATTCCACTGGTCCCCACAAAGTTTCATTTCCGAAAAATTGATAATTCACAGAAAAAACGTACAAAGAATAATTATATTAAAAATCTATTTATCTTCGTACATTTTTTATGTATATATATATTTATATATTTTTAAATTTTATATGTATAAATTTTATGCACAGAAAAATGTTCACTTTAAACTACTTTTCTTTTTCGTTACGTATATAACGAATATTATTTATAAATATTATCTAAGCACATCGATAACCACATAAATGTAAATTTAAAGAATACTCTCGCGTAGACATTGTGTATATTTATAGATTCGATAGAAAAAGAGTATAGATCGAAATCGAGTACAGAGAATCGTCCATGTGTCTTGTGTGCGCGAAATCGTTCGGCTAACTGAATTTCTTTTGCACCATTCAACACGTATACTTACTTACGTGATAAAAAGAAAATACAAACGCACCAAAAGAAGAGTGCGAGGATACCTTGTGAAATTCCACGTATCTAAAGCGATCGACTCAGTTGTGCGTGCGCGACACAACAATGACTCAATTCAAATGTATATTGTATCAGCAAAATCACCTTTTGCTTTATTAACTTTACTGTATCAAAGTTCCTTGATTTTATACAATTGTATGATAAGAATGTGTAGGAGTGGTTAAGGTATTGCGTTTCAATTTATATGTCGACAAATGAATTGTAAGCGTAATTAATGTTTGAAATATCAAAGTAATTATTTGTAAATAAACAATAAATTATATTTAATATTTTAAACATTGCAAACATTAATTATACTTACTACTGGTGATAGTGATTGAAAAAAATAGTATCTGAAGATATATGTACAGTGATTGTTTAGTATATATATTTTAGTAATGCGTTATATAAGACTTTAAATTTGGTTAAAGCGTTATATACATAATACATAATGTTACTGCATGTAATACCTAAGTCCAAAGTAATTAGTTATACTTCAATTAATTTAAACAATACTACAGAATTTAATAATGCATTTAATGTAAACGGGTCAACGTCTCGCGATAGCGTCTAGACTTTCTTATCACCGGTGACAAATCATCGTTCGTATATATACATTACTTACACATTATCATTCCATGATATAATTTGTCAAATTAATCATCGGATGTAAATTAAATACAAATTATTATTTAAATTAACGTATCTCCAGGTGTTTGTTTAAAATAAATAATATCACGAGTTTTGTTAATTATATTGTATAAATATTATCATTTTTTAAAATTTGATTACTTTATTGGAAAACCGCAATATTACCTATATTTAATTAGTAATTTGTCTGAAAAATTGTAGATGCATCGAAGAAACAATGAATCGCAGTGAACTGATAATAGAAAGATAAGTCATTGTCAAAATATTAAAGCTAACTCAAACGAACAAACGCGATATAAGTAAATATTTCCCTTTTGATACACAGGATTTATTTTTCATTAAAATTATTTTTACCCCACTATACTCGAGTATTTCTAATTAAGTAAACCATCTAATTAATTTTTCGTTTCTCTCATTTAAAACTTACGGAGATTGTACATTACCGGTATGAATAAGTATATTTCATACAAAGTAAAATACTCGCACAAAACGTTATGTATGTGTAGAACCACCGAGGTAAAATAAGAAATGTGTCCGAGTGGTTAAATAAAAAAAGAAAACAAACAGTTTAATCAGGATAATTTTAGTACCCCCGAAGTTAAATTAAAATAGTCT
Organism: Theocolax elegans; assembly: GCA_026168455.1. Classification (NCBI taxonomy): domain Eukaryota; kingdom Metazoa; phylum Arthropoda; class Insecta; order Hymenoptera; family Cerocephalidae; genus Theocolax; species Theocolax elegans. The sequence goes on along the minus strand of CM047430.1, from coordinate 33,809,789 downwards.
GGGCAACATCAAGGTCAGTGTTGCAGTATAGCAGCAGCTGACAAAAGTTAGCCGAGAAAAAAATTCATCCGTTCGGTGTGGGCATGCGCGTACACGTGCCGATCTACTGACGAAAGCGCGAGTGTTCACGTGCTCGTCGTGGGATCAACGAAATCTTCATCTAACTCGGATACAACGTTCTCCCTCTTTTTCTTCTTTTTTATCGAATGAACATTTATATCGGCTCACGCCTTTTTCCATCACGTTGGAAATCCGTGTGAAAATAATATTTGGCGTTAATCGCGTGATTCTTTTTTTTCTTACGCTTCCTATGCCTGATATATATATACTCTCTCCTATTATTTCCTGCACGGTATATAACCTATAAAGTCATCGAATCTTTTATGTTGTATATACCTTTATCATTTAACCATTGCGGAAATATGAAAATAATTAAATAAGACATTGAGTGATCCGAATTTTCGTTAATTTACGGAACCTCGCTTTCGGTGATTAATTGCAATTGAATTTTTAGTACGTGTATGTAAATCGTCACGGGACGTGTGACTCACGTTGATAACGAAACTCTTTTTCGTATTCAATGTATATTTTTAATTACTCGATAGTACTTAATTACTAATAGTACAAATAGTTTAAACTAGATTAAAATAGATTAAACTAAACAATTGCCCAAATACGATGGTCCTATATTGCAATTTACAATTCAAAAGAAAATTTAGGTACTACACGAATTCGAAATGAAGCCGGGTATTGCACAATAATGTATTTAAATACACTCGCGAAACAATTGATTTTTCTTTGACCGATTATACAATGGCCGACACGTTTTTAAGGCATCACCGTATACGGGAAAAGAAAAAATATTCATGACTTTCCCATCCGCGTTTACGTCGTTGACATTACCATCGCAAATTAGAAAAGGCAAAATATATACCGGGCACAGACCGACATGCGACATCGTTAACAAATTCTTGCAAATTCGTCCCCTTTTGTTACGCGAATCAAATAAGTTTCTACACGAGCGCAAAGTCGCAAGAGTTTTCAAGGTTACCAACGTGCCGTTACACTCACCGACAAGACTCGCGAATTTCGTACAGGGTTAAATAAAGATTAATACTGAATGATTCCTCGATGTTATTGATCGATCTATAGATAATTTCCCTAACAATTAGTTTGTACGTGCCGTAATATTGTTTCGACGGTTACTTCTACTTGTTTTACCTTGTTCAAGTGGGCAGTTGTACGAGAAAACGTGGAAATCGATTCCCAAAGCTGTTAACGGATCTGCGGCTTGCTGCTGACTGACGTTTGAGGACGCGGAAGGTCACGTCCGTAACCAAATTCAAGCGTGTACTCAGTGCTGATGTCGCCACGTTCTTCCCAATCATTTTTCTTTAATTTTTCTTATCTTTAAATTAAACATGAGATAACGTCCATTTTATTCGAATTATACGTATTTATAGTTTTTGTTTAATCATTTTCAATAGGTATTCGTTAGTCAATTAATAAATAAGTACGAGATAAGGGCTCAGGTATATTAAAATACGGAAGTGAATAAAGTTAAATAGGACGAGTCGCGCCATCTGCATCAATCGATACTCGCGATTCGCAGAATTTTTGTCAGTCGCGAGCGTAATCATTGGCAGATAAGACTTAAGCGCGAAGATACAAATTTTTTTTTAAACTTCAGTTAAACATTTGCGCTGAATCGAAGTATATTATCTTCTTTTAAATTTGCTTTTGAGATGATTCTTAGATATTTAGGTAGATATTTTTCAGTACTATATAACACTCGAATTTAATTGTACTTCTATTTTTTGTCAACAAATTCTTGTTAAAGAATTGCTAATTCGAAATGAGATGATGTTAATATCTTTTTAATAAACATTGCACATGTCTTGTAAACTATAATAATTTATGAGACAGGTGAAAATCGTATACAATAAAATAAATAACGGACATCATCTCGAATGATATATATTATACGAATATAAGGAAGCAAGCAATTTTTTCAAGATACAAGTGTAACTATTACTTAACAATATCATTATGGCGTGATTCATTTTTGTCAGTTCGATATTCGCGTCTTATCTGACCCTGACATAATACACTTGCACCGCTCGAACGGCATCGCGGAAGATACTCACTGACCGTCAAATGACTTTAACTTGTATCGCAATGATAAATCCCAATGTCAACTCTGATTAAGATGAAAAAAGCTTTAAGTATATTATACATAGTGTACACATATTTTTGTTAAATACATTTGGTTAATTATTTTTCAGGTGTGTGTATAAAGTATCTCATAAAACTTCACCTTAAGCGCTTGTTATACTTACTAAATATATATCGATCAATTTGAATTTTATTTTGCAATATTCATAAGTAAATATATATATAAATTATTTTTATATATAAGGATTTTTGTACAAAAATAAGTAATTTATCTTCTGAACACAAGAATAATTGTTATAATATACTACTCTTCAGATTCCCTTTGTTAGAGTGTATCAATTCTTTATATGAAACGTTAAAAAAAACCTGCATAACATACATTAGGTACATGATATGTAAGACATTTTATATTTTCATTTGTCTCTACTTTCTTTATTAATCGAAAGAAAACAATATTTTTAAGCGATTTACATAATTAATCGAAGTATATTGATTAGCCCCCTCTACGTAAATATTCAAATTGAATAACGCCGATAATGATAAAAACAATTTCTTCTATAATATACTCGATACCGATTCAACCTCATCAATACCGGCTGCGGTAAGTTTAGATTTTATCAAAATATGATTGATAAAGCAGAATCAGAAAAATTTTTAAATCGACGAGAGGTAAGAACTAATATTTACTAGCTAAAAAAGTAACGAATTTACTAATATTTGCTTTTCTAATGTGTCATTTTGATATAATGGTTTGTACAATGATAATTTTATTCCTGAATTATAAACTTAATTAACAATCACACCATTTAAAAATTTGTTATTGTAAGCGACAAATGTATAAGAAAAAACAAATTGTCAAATTTAATGTATAATAAAATAGAAATATTAATTTTCTCCTACTTAAATAATTGAAATAATTTTCAATCATTAGAATCTCAATTCTTACTGTGCATTACATAAAATAAAGTTAACGCGATTATTTCATCAGATAGATAAAGCGTCGCGGGGGATAAAAACATGTATATTTGATCAATTTACGGATCCAGTGGTTCTCAAAACAATATTTTTTCTATATACCTTTGTTTTTATGCATACTTTTTTTTATACATTGTGTATCGAAAATATGTATATATTCTATGTTAAAAACTTAAATTAAACTTTGTCAGTGAATGACAATTGTTCTCCAAATATTTAATTGCATATTACTCTCTGAGTCGGTCACTGCTATCAAATTATAGTGAATACTTAAAATAGTAAATATTCACTAATTAAATTAGTACTATTATTAACTATTTTGTGATAGTGACCGACTTATCCACTATATTCGTATTCGTAGAAAGTACTTAATAACATATACCCGCTTTAGAAATTAATATTCCTAAACACTTGTCTTTTTATTATAAAACATATAATATTTTTTATACACAAAATTAACAAAAATTAAAAAATATGTACATAAACGTAAAATTTATGTAACTATATATACCTTTCTACAAAGAAAATACACAAAGTTATATATTACAAGGTATACTTACTGCACAGTAGCATAAATTAAAATTGCGTTTATATATATATCAATAATGTATCAACTAAATACCTCGAAATGTGTGTGTATATATATCTATATATTTCCTAAATACATTCACCTCTCGCGACGGTTCTCAACTCATTTTCTGCTTATGATAAAATCGCACGAGTCATTATGAGTTTCTCGAGACACGAGCCGGTCAGACCAGTGATCGGTGGGTTCGGGTGATACTGAATTAACTGAATCGAGTATTCAAGCTGGTACAAACATCTGCCCAAAAATTTAGTCACGCGCCTTATCTCGCTTGGTGATCCCCGATTTTTCTTCGCAATTATACAATTTCTATATAAGCATATATACGATCGGTCCAAAATTTCATCGCGGGGTGCTAAACTCAATTGATAACGATTACGCGGGAGAGAAACCGATAAGAAGAGCAATCGTGTGACCTGAGAACCGAGTTGAGTTTCGCTACAGAAAGAGAATCGACGTGGACGAGACAACAACCAACCATGAGTGACAAATCAACTCAAAGAGGCATTAATTTTGGGGCTGGCCCTGGAAAATTACCGCTTGAGGTACAATTTTAATATTGCTGTAAAATATGTTTTTATTTATTTATTTTTTTTCATATTAATTATTAGATTTTACGTACTAAATATATAAATATAATATACTTGTAGACGATTGTATAATCAATCAAGATATTTTTAAAAAGTGCTGATTAATTACAATTTTTCATTTTCAAAACTTTTTTCCTATACTTATTAGTTGGCAATCAATTACATTAAATAATATATAGTACTTAATTATTTTTCAACGTCCATTGATTCTAGAGCATTGCGGGAGACTTATTATTATTATTGTGAATTCGTGCATTGTTTTTACACACTATCTAATTAATTTGTATACGATATATTCCATAAATATGAACATATACACTTCGCACGAAAAATATTTACTACGCTTATACTCGAAATAATATGTAAATTATATTATTCCCATTAAAAATTGAGGACTTCTTATAATTGAAAAGCTTTAAAAATACTTTTACTTTTTGCCATACTTTTATTCTTATAAGTAAATTTTTATATATTTTTCTTAAGTAAAAAATGTAAGTTTGAATACAGCACTAAAATAGTAATTGTGAATGAATAAAAAAAATTTGACTTATTCAGATATATCAATTTATTGATTATATCTTTATAATTACTATATACTACTGTCTTATAAGCATCTTCAAAGATATAGATTATAATAGAGGTATATATAGATATATAAGATATACATAATAATAAAATATATTCAATAAAGTAATAATTAGTATTATTAAATATTTAATGAATTTTCAAAATGTATTGCGATTTATTATTTATCATCTATATAAGATATTAATTTTCCGTACACAAATTCTCTAAAAATAATATACCTATATGTACAAATTTTTGATCGACGCGTGAGTGAAATATTAAAAAACATTACGTTTGTTAAACACTAATAAAATCTCTCGTAAACTATAATTTTTACGCGTATTAATTATTTATATAAAATAAGTGGATTGGTTGAAAATAAAATTTACTAAATTATTATTATATTATATTTTTATTTGTCGTGTGACTAGCTGGAATCAACGATCTCGCGTTGTATCAATATATATGTATATATATATATATATATATATATATAATTTATTAACTTTACTTAATTTATTATATTTTTAAGGTATTAAAAGAAGTGCAAGACGAATTACTGTGTTACGCCAATACCAAAGTCAGTATTCTCGAAATTAGTCATCGATCTGGGGACTTTAAAAAAGTTGTCGAAAATGCACAAGCAAGACTTACTGAATTACTGTATGTATTATTAACATGTTATCAAAAGGTAATAGAAAGTAGTTTTTATATTTTTAATGTATAATTATTGTTGATTTGCAGTAAAATACCTGACAACTACACAATTATGTTTCTACAAGGTGGTGGGACTGGATTATTTGCAGCAATTCCATTAAATATGATGAAGACTGGAACTGCTGATTATATTGTAACTGGTTAGTTATCCCTAAGTATACCTATATATAATTTATTTAATTATTATTAATTATATAATTTATAATATATAATGCAACTTTATAATCTTAGGTACATGGTCTGCGAAGGCTGCCAAGGAAGCTGCAAAATATGGCAAAGTCAATCTTGTTGTGCCTAAAACAAGTAAATACACTGAGATACCTGATAAATCAACTTGGAATTTGGATCCAAATGCTTCATACTGTTTACTATTGTGATAATGAAACAGTACATGGTACTTCTTATTCATTACATTACTTCCAACTGTAACAAGAATTGTATATTAATGTATTAATATAATTTTATTTTAGGAATCGAGTTCCATGAAATTCCTGATACAAAAGGTGTTCCTTTAGTAGCAGATATGTCATCAAACTTTGTATCGAAACCCATTGACATTTCAAAGGTAATTTACTATTATTGTACTTAACGAATGTAAACAATTCAAAAATATGTGTGTTAATAACTTTATTCTTACAGTTTGCATTAATATTTGCTGGAGCTCAGAAGAATGTAGGACCATCCGGAGTAACGATAGCTATTGTACGAAAAGATTTTATTGGTAGTGCAATGTCTATTTGTCCATCTGTATTTGATTTTGCAGTTATTGCAGAAGCAAATTCTATTCACAACACTCCACCAGTTTTTCAGTATGTAACATTTAATAATTATAAATTATTAATTTTAATAAAAACTATTATTTATAACACTGTTTTGCATTTAGGATCTATTTTGTTGGTCTTGTGTTTGACTGGATCAAAAAGAATGGTGGAGTAGAGGGTATGGAACAACTTGCGTATAAAAAGAGCAAGCTGATATACGATGTTATTGAAGAATCAAATGGTTTTTACATTTGTCCCATAAAGAAAGATTGTCGTAGTAGAATGAACATTCCATTTAGAATAAAAAACAATGAAGAACTTGAGAATTCATTTGTATCTGGAGCTGTCGCTCTTAATATGTTGCAACTCAAAGGACACCGATCTGTTGGTGGTATTCGAGCATCTCTTTACAATGCTGTAACTCTTGAAGAGGCACAAACTTTGGCAAATTATATGAAATCTTTTTTTGAAAAACATAAAAATTAATTAAGTGCTTTTAGATGTAAGATTTATCTTTTATTGTAAGATTTTTTGTTATTCTATTCTGTCTTTTATACAAAACAATTTTGTACATATTTTTTATTATTTACATTACGTGTATACAATATATTTTTTCTTAAATATCATCATCTATTAAAATATCATCATCGCTGTCTTCATTCTCACAAGAATAATCTAAAAATATATCATCTAATAATTTCTCTAATATAGAATTAGCACCTTTCAATCCATTGATAACAGATTTGGCCCACTGTAACATTATGATTTAAAAACATTTTTTGAATTTATAGAGATAACAAATGTTATTTTCTAATTTGCTTTATTTTGTATAATTATTACCTGAAAATATTCATTAGCTCTACTTCTGGACCAACCAGACGGTAATTCCGATTTTAAATCTCTTAAATTATAAAGTTTGTCAGCTAATTTAACAAGTTTTGCTTCGTGACTACATTGTGGTGCATGTTCAATTTGTAATTGTTTTCTCTTCTGCTTTGGTAATGTTTTGTCATCCGTTACTTCTTCAACTATTTTACGAACTTTCTTGCCAAAATGTGTTTCAATTTCTTCAAATGTTGTGTCTGTGTCTTCTACTGTATCATGCAATAATGCTGCCACAATTACATTAGGATCATAAACCTTTCCTTCTTCTACCAAAATATTTGCAACCCCTAGAATAAGAATTTAACATACATTAATAATTAGATTGAAAATCTCAATATTACAAGTTATTTAATTTACACTTTAAAATAATTGAATTGTATACCTATGGGATGATTTATGTAAGGTGTTTGTTCTAGATTACATCTTCTTTGTCGAGAATGTTTAATAGCAGCAAAATTTGTACATTTTATAATGAGTGACAGAAGTTCATCTTGAGTCATTTCGTTAGAAACTGAATCAGTTTCTAGTTTCCTTTTTTTAATTTCACTATTTTTGTCCATATTTACAAATAATTTTTTAAGAAATTAAGAAAAACTACAAAAATTTTAAATGTAAAATTTGTTCTACCAAAACCAAATGAAGTTATGTTTCCATCAACGAAAATTTTAAGTCTATCTGGCAAACAAAACATAACCTGTGAAAAATGACGATCAACACTTGACAATTGGACTCATTTCAGATTGGTAAACAATCAAATATAAAATACAAGTATATATATGAGAAATGCTTTCATAGGTAATATAGTGTTAATAAAATATTTTAATTAAAACAAAAATTCGACAAAATCTAGAAAATAAAAATTATATAACATTGTGTACCGTTAATAATATAAGATTTTTTTAATAGCATAAATAAATGTGATGTATCCAAACTATTATAATTTGGAATTTTATAATTTTGAATTACCCGCACTTTCCTGATCACGCAAATATAAAAATAATGTCTTGTTCTGTTTTATCGACTCGACTCGATAAATATAACCTAACAAGTTGACAGTGTTTGGTCCTTTTTGCGCGAGATACGATTAATATTACTTTATTATATAAAAATCTTAATTATTTATAAATTTATTTTAATAAAAAAATTCTACAATGGCTATGAAAAAGAAAATGACTAAAGAAGAGCTTAGGAGAGCAATGTCAGAAGCAAAGAAAAAGCACAGTGCTATCAAAAGGATAGAATCGCCACTTGCCAGATATCCTTTTATGTATTATTGATTATTACATAAATTTATAATTTTAAATTTAAATTAAATTTTGCATACATATTATTCATTTAATAACTTTTTATTTTTATTAATGTATTTACAATAATGATTTTCCTTAACTTTTGAAACACGTATAACGAATTAGATCAGCTTACCTGTGTTCTTTGCAAGACAGTGGTAAAAAATGAAGCAGTTTGGCCAGTTCATTTAAATTCTAAATCACACAAAGATAATATTACATTAGCTAGAAAAGGAAAATTAGAATCTGCTGCTCCATCGCAAACTGTTGCATTTAAGAGGCCATCAACGTTTCAAGAACCACAGCCACCAAAGAAAGTTAAAGGAATTTTGAAAAATGCAGGACAGCCTCCTCCCAGTATAAAATCAAGTTTACCTGCAGACTTTTTTGAAAATTCTGCATCTACTAAACACAGTACAGAGTCTATAAAAACTGAGTCAATTAATGGAACGAATATCATCAGTATTAAAGAAACGACAAATGCAGAAGACAAAACAAATGACACAAAAGATATTAAAGATAGTAAAGATACTAATTCATCAGTACTTCCAGAAGGCTTTTTTGATGATCCAGTTAAAGATGCTAAGGTAATGCAAAATACTGACCATTTGTGCAATCAATTTTAAAATATTTTTTAATTTAATAGTTAATTCTAATGTTTAACAATAAAATATTTTAGGCCACAATAAAAAACAATAAAAAACATTAAAAGTTTTTAAATAATTTTAGGCACGAAATGTAGAATACAAGGACCCTATTGAAGAAGAATGGGAGAGATTTCAAAAAGAAATTAAAGAAGAAACCGCCCAGTCTGCACAAATCATAGGAGATGATCAAGAAGAAGCAGCAACCGAAAGACAATTAGATGTAATCGAGGAACAACTAAGAAATTGGTCTAGAGTAATGGATTTAGTCAAACAGAAAGAACTTGTTCAAACCGCTGAAAGAAAGCAAGATAATAATGATTCTTCTAGTGACGAGGAAGATTTTGATGAATTTTTAGACTGGCGAGCAAAGAAATCATATCGGGAATGATTTTTTTTTATTTGTATATATAACTACGAATTCTTATTATTAATGTAAATAAAATGTTTTTCAAATATTATTTAATATCTATTTTTATAATTTAATACATTTCATAAAATTTTCTAAAAATAAAATTAAAATTATTATTTTTGTTTATTAATAGAAGCTTTTGATACTGATATAATTAAAATAAAAGTAAAAATAAGTGTAATTACTTTGTAATAAAATTTTTACAACGCATACAATGTAACATTATTTGAAAAAACCATTAAAACAATTGTAAAACAAGTGCAAATTTAATCTAGAGTAGATAATGAAATGAAAACTTGTATACTTTGAGATCACATTGTAAATATAAAATTAAATCAGATGTTTATAAAGATAATAAATTTAAATAATATAATGTTAAACATTATGGTGTTGATAAAATAAATTGTTTTTCTAGGTCATATTGTAGCAGATTGCAAACTTCATACTTCTATAGTTATAAAGGGTAGGGATTCTGAGTGTTGGAGCAGGTAGGTCCCTAGATTATCGGTCACGTACCGTCGATAAGACCAAGTCGACTAGCCGCGATAATTGCGAATGGGGCAGCTATAGCGTAGTGATGAGGCTTCTGCATCCTGATGCCTTGGTTGATTTTTTTATTCCTCACATTCAATCCGTACCCCGTTACATAGTACAAAATGGTTTTAACGGGAACACCAATACAATTGATATATATAAATTTTATTTATAAGGATTTCCTAGCTATGTTATAGTAACATTTTATATTTTTGGAGACAAGACTGTTTTTATTTGAAAAGATTTTTGTTAAGTAGCAATTGCATAAAAAATTGATGCGTTTTTCAAGCGACAATAAAATTAATTTGTTAATAAGTAATCGGTAACGCTTACTTAGAATAGTATGCACACCATTAGGATCAAGTCCTTGACTAGCATTTACGCGCCTTTAGATCGTTTGCCCATTAAACAACAGCTTTGTAAGGTTTTTCTTTGAAAATAATTTTGAGTAATGCTCTAGCTAGCTCCGATTGATTTTTTTGCTACTTTTAGGGCTTACGTAAGTTCAAAAGTATTCACAAAAATATTGGAACCCTTAATCAATTCTGATGTCTGTAAATTATAAATGAAAAGTAAATAAAATAGATATAATTAATAACAAACATGAATATAAGTTTAATTTATTAAATAAATAAATTAAAAATGTCAAATTTATTATAATAAAATAATGTAAATAACAGCACGTTTTCAACATGAACAAATTTCTGCTTTAACATTCTCCTTGTTACTTACTTTAAGTATTTTGTCAATTGGTGAATTTATTTTACATTTTTCTAAAATCCATTAATTTATTTCTTCATTATGTGTCAATTTTAGAATAAAAATTGTATTGTTGCTTATATACTTACTGATTCTGTGCCAGTTTATTCGTTACTCGATGAAAGCTCTAAGGGAGGAATAATTTTTTTAAATATTTTTGTCTGCTCCTAAAAGATATACAATTAAAACAATTTAAAAAATCAAAATATACTTTTAATGTTTTAGCTTATATTTTTCTTATTCACCAAACTATACATGTCGTTCTCATCATCACTATGAATAAGTTTCTCTACAGCCTGCATTTGTAGATCAGTTTCCTAAAATAAGCATGGAAAAGATAAATTTTTAAATAATTTTGTAACAATAATAAATTGGTATATGTACTATAATTTAGCATACGGGTTCAACGAGAGGTCCTTCGATATATGTCGATTCTTGTAACGTAAACAATATTTAATATTTTATTTGTGTGTTCAAAATTTACAACGTCATCTTCTTTCTCCATACCAATCGACCTGCTTCTTTTTCCATCAGTTGCTTTAGCCTAAACATTAGAAATTGAACATTTTAACATATAATTTTAATATTTTTTAAAGTATAATTTACAAATTTAAAAATTTTCATTACTTATTGTTAACATTTTCATCAATTTCTGGCATATCAATAATTAGACCTTTTTTTTATTGCGTAGCAAATTCGAGCTATAATAATTAATTATAAACATTTATATATTCAACTAACTATTTCAATTTTGAAACAAATAAAATTATTATTAAATTATTAATTAAATCTTATGGGAATGGTCGCATCATCTGTCAAAATATACGTATCTTTCCATAGACTTACGAATTATCAGATAATAAACTCGATTTAAAAAAGTCTAGTTTCTATTATCAATTTAAACTATTTAATTTCAATTAAAGATAATACATATATTTTAAATACATGTATATCTTAATGTAATACGCACCGTAAATATTTTTTGAACCGTATTTATTTCAAGTGAAATTTCGGATTTTAAATTACCTATACCATCAAGTATACATTCAAATTTGTTTGAATTTTTCGTTATTTTATTACGCCCTTCAAATCCTTTTTGTTTCAATTCGGACAATATTTCTCGATCAAGTGCACTAGTAGCATTTTTTCTTCTTTTGCTTTATTGCATGCTGTTCTTGCAGGAGTTATAATAATGAAGATTTATACATTCCTTTTATACATTTCAAAAGAAAATTGAGGACATACTTTTAAATATTTCACTCCCTGACTTTATCTTTATAATGCCGAGATATTTAAATATTCACACAATTTTACAGCAAAAGAAATTCGGGACTATCTTCTATATTATTTTCCAATAGTATTAAAAGACGTTTTGCCAAGAAGATACTACGAGCACTTTTTATTAATATTTTATGAAATTAGTTTAGCTGAAGTAATTCTGAACTTATTTGTTCGTAAAGTAGAAGATTTATATAGATTGCAGAAATGTTCTTACAACGTACATCAATTAACTCATTTGTCTCATGCAGCAAATGGGGACCTTTATGGGTATGGTCTACATTTCCCTTTGAAGATGCCAATGGATACTTTAACAAATTAAATCATGGGCAAAACAAAGTAGACGTCGAGATTGTTGATACAATTAAAATACTAAATCCATTTTACATATTAAGAAACAAAGTCACACCAAACGTTTATGGACCACGTTCTACTATAACAGTACTTGGAGCAATTAAAAAACTGGCATTAAATTTGCATGAAATTGAAGGATTACATGAATTAATTCATTCAAACGCTATTACTATTATTGATAATAATAATAATTATTAATAATATATTTTCAAGTGGTGATAAGTTAAACTATATTCTATACAGACTCCCCTTAAATTGAAAAATATATACATCGTTTAACATCAATGCTGGAACAGCATGAGATCCAAGTCCTTTTATTTACAACTAATTTTTGGTCTTCCGCCAATGCCATTTCAGAGCTATTATTAGTTTTATTAATGGCTCTAAATTATTTTCCATTTAATTATAAATGAAATGAAAAGTTTGAGTTCCAATCAAAAGAGCGACTCGACATCATCAATATACTAACCTCTGACGTCATCGATATACTAACAATACCATATAGCCAACCTGCCTATCCATATGATCTCTCCTAACAGAAAGGGAGTCGATTAGAGTTACTATATTAAACTAATCATAAACATTTTTTCAAGAACAAAAGTCATGTTCATGATTTTTGATGTTTAAAATAAAGCGAACTATGTCACAATCGAATTTCTTATCCAAAAGTCTAACAAAAAGCTAAAAGCAATACCTTTCTAATAGTCTGTAGCTTATTATTGGCCTATAATCCTGTCAAAAGTTGTGGTAATTTAAAAAATTTCCAAAATTTTCAAAAATTTACATTTTAAATTTTATTTAAATTTTTAATAATTTTCGCTAGTTTTTTAAAACACCATAACTTTTGAAAGGGTTACAGTACAGTAACAAGTTACAGACCACGAGATTAGACTTTTGGATAAAAAATTCGATTGTGGCGTGGTCGCTTTATTTTAATCATCAACGATGACTTGTACTTCATAAATCACTGACCTTGAGGAATCCGTGACATTGTGCAGGGCAGATATTGCGTATAGTCCGATCATTATGAACGTTTATATTTATGAACCAATCAAAATCGGTAACGTGATTTCCTTGACAACCAATCAGAAGTTTAGGTTATGAAATCTTAATTTATCTTTAACTTAAGCATTAAAACGACTAAGTTCGAACTTAAATTAGAAATTAAGTTTATGCTTAGGTTTGATCTTAAGATGATAATATGTTCGAACTTAAGTTCGAATTGCATGCAAATAAGTTCGAATTTAAAATAGAATATAATACCGGTAATTTAACTGAATTTAGATACAAGTAATTGAAAAACAAAAATAAAAATTATAATTGATTCACGAGGTTATTTTTTCATGTTTCTAATGTGTTTATGATTAAACAGAAAATTAATTTATAAGAATGGATTGAAGCGCACCGCAATCATCAAGATTTCGTCCAATTTTACCGAAGGTATGTTAAACTTTTACTGATATTTCTTAGTTGTTAATAAATTTTAAATTAATTAAGTTAATATCTAAATTTAGTTATGTCTAGGGTATATATATATGGGCTATTTCACGCGATTTCACGTCAAGTGGTATGATGAAAATTTTATATCGCACCAAATTTTGAGAACAGGCTGGAAATATCTTCCAGAAAATAGAAAAAAAAATTTAGATGTTCAAAACAATTTGACTAAAAGTTACTCCACCATAAAAAATGAAAATTTTTTAATTTTTTTAAAAAAATTGCTATTTTCAAAGCTATTTATCTCAAAACTATTGATTTTTTTGAAAAAACATTACATATAACTTTGAAAAAGCCTGGTAAAAACGAATAAAAAAAATTGTATAAGGTTCTGGATGTGTATCTCCACCCGAAAAGTACATATAAACTCTAATAAAATTTCATTAATTTATAAGGTATATCAAGAAAGATCACATAACAATTGTATGTCATTCTATAAGGTTTAACGACGACATAAATTTTGTACTTATAAAATATTTAAAACAATAAGTTTTATTTCGTATTTCCATGCAAAAGTAAATTGGCACCTACCTTTAATTATAATTTATAAGGATGAATAGGTATGTTGCATTGCTATGCTATTTATACAAATATTATCAGATATAATATGTTTTTTACTATCTTAATAAGTACTAATTTGTTTCTGCATATTTAAATTACTACAACGTCTACTAGATTTTATCTGCTCTTTTAGGTAATTTGCAATTGACACGTGTATTTGGTTTAGATCGATTTTACAAGACCATTTTAATGGATTATATTTAGAATAATACTATACGCTATTAAATTTTTTTATTCGAAATAATTTGTTTTTTACCTATGCCATAATGACAATACGTATGAAAATGGTTCCCCACATAAAAGTTACTGTAACCTCTACTATATTATATGCGGTTTTATGTGTAATTCACGTTGTGCGCATCTAAACGGTTCAGATCGATTATGCAAGAATGTTTTAATGGGTCCTGTTCAGAATGATACTATATGCTACTAAATCTTTTCATTGGGAATACCTAGTTTTTTTACTTATAACTAATAACAATACGTATGTAAATGGTTCCCCACATAA
Organism: Theocolax elegans; assembly: GCA_026168455.1. Classification (NCBI taxonomy): domain Eukaryota; kingdom Metazoa; phylum Arthropoda; class Insecta; order Hymenoptera; family Cerocephalidae; genus Theocolax; species Theocolax elegans. The sequence continues at coordinate 33,794,700 of CM047430.1, read as the reverse complement.
AAGTTACTGTAACCTCTACTATATTTTATGCGGTTTTATGGGTAATTCATAGTGTGCATATGTAAACGGTTCGATCGATTTTGCAAGAATATTTTAATTGGCCCTATTCAGAATAATACAATACGTTACTAAATCTTTTTATTCAAAGTAACTTGTTTTTTACCTATAAGATAATAACGATAGCTTCAACCTCTACTAAATTTTATGTGGAGTTATGGGTAATTCACAGTGTGCACAGATAATGGTTCAATTCGATTTTGCATGAACATGTTAATGGGCCCTATTGAGAATAATACCATATGCTACTGCTTCGTTAAAATCACAATAAAAATTTTAGAAACTATGCTGACAAGTAGTATATAGTAGATCATTCGGTCTTGATACGTTGAACCGAGCAGACGTGTTTCGGGGCTCTTGTCAACATTCCGATTACGAGTGCTTAAGATCAACTAGTGTTGTGCTGTGCTAACTGTGAACTTTTAGTGAACAGTGTTTTAAAATCTATTTTACACCAAACTTCTTGGGCCAGCAAATTGTTTAAACAATTTGCCTGGGCCAGGAACAATAGCCACTAAAATGGCTACTCAAGACAAAACAATCCAGCCAACTCCAATAAATCAAGTGAAATCATACGCCAATGCCACTTTTCCAAAAAAAGATCAAGCAATTATTATTGACCAACGACGATTACACGGACAGCCTCGAAACAATAGTTAACGTAAATTCCATACTATCAATATCTAAAATCTCCGGGGGTAGAATATGTATTTTTTTAAATAATAAATCAACTGCTGAAAAAATTTGTGGGCAAAAAATTAAACTAAAAGACCAATATGTAATTATTAGACCGTTAATTGAAAAGAATAAGCGAGTAGTAATCTCAAATATACAGTTACACATTCCTAACGATATCATAATAGAAGCTCTTCAAAACAAAGGCATTCATTTAGTTTCATCTATACATAACTTAAAAGCAAGTCTAAGTAAACCCGGCCGCACGCACATACAATCTCACCGCAGACAGGTATACATCAAAGAAGAAGAGGAAAGCCTATTAAAAGATACTATTCAAATAATCTACGATAATACAATTTATTGGCTCTACTTAAGTACCGATGCTACCAAGTGTTTCACGTGTCAACAAATAGGCCATGTTGCCAAAATGTGTGCAAATGATTCGACACAAATCAATCAAGAATGCGCATTCTCCAAAGTAAATACAAGTACATCAAATGATGGTATAAATCTTAACTCACAGCACTTTCCTTCCATTTCGAATAAAAGCCTTAAAAGACCTCCTCCACCTTCAACAATATCTGAAGATTTACCTTATCAAGATTTAAACATCAATTCTGAAAAAAATTCAAAAGAAATGTCTTTAAACTCTCCAGTTATTACCTCCTCCGACACTGAGTCTGAAGAAAATAAAGATTTTATAAAACCTAAGCAAAAATCAAAAAAGAAAAAATTAGAAAATTTAGATTCAACAAAAACTGATATAAGCATAAAAACAATAGAAATCACAAATCTCGAACAAGAAATGGCAACAATTCAAGAAATAACGGAAAAAATTACTGAAGAACAATCACTCGACTATTCCAATTTTATAAATTTTCTTAACAAAATACAAAATAATTCAAAATTATCAGACTTCATGCATGAATACAATGCAAAAGAAGAAAACCTCATAAACATATTGTATAAAATTTATCATTATTTAATTAATTCCAAAGTTAAAAGCAAATTCACAAGAATAAAAAATAAGCTAATTTTATAGAAAAAGAACAATACAGAAAGTGACATGATGCAAAGCTCACAAGAAGAAACTTATTAAATAAAATGGTTCATACAAAAAATAATAATAAAAAAAGACAACAATTCACTTCGTATAATTCTTTGGAACACCAGAAGTATTATTAAACACAAAGAAAAAATTGAAACGATTATTTATGATGCAGACATTTTTATATGTGTCGAATCATGGTTGAAAGATGGAAAAGATGTGCAATATCCAGGATTCTACTCCTATCGAAAAGACAGGACCCACTCAACTGGAGGCGGGATCATTATATACATAGGTAAAAATTTAAACTATATAGAAATTACCGACTTAATTTCACCTGACATTTCTGTCGAAATCTGCGGTATAAAAATTTTAAATGTTTCGCCTTCTATCGACATATTAATATGTTACCGAACTCCGAGTCTCACCCTTTCTCAAAACCAATGGGACACCATAGTCCAAAATACTCAAAACAGAAGTAACTGCATTTTGATGGGTGATTTTAACGCACATCACTAATACTGGAATTGCAAAAAAAAATAACCTCAACGGAGTTAGATTTTTTAACTCTATTTGCGATTTTGATTTATTTTTACATAATTTTTCAACTCATACTCATATCGACACATACAGAAATAAAAAATCTAATATTGACCTTGTTCTTTCTAACATGAACATCGCAGATAGAATTCAAACAAATATACATAATGAGACTCTGGGTTCGGATCATTATCCTGTATATATAAACGTAGAAACTATTAAAAATATATATATATAACAAAAAATCTCTTAAAATTAACTCTGTAAGAACAAACTGGCCAAAAGTTATAGATTCTCTTGAAAGCTCCTATTCCAAATTTTTAACTAAAGAATTTGATATATTGAAAGCTAGCGAAAAATATAAACTATTTGTAGAAACAATCACTAACGCCATAAAAAATAACACTCCAAGAAGAAAAATAGTAAACAATCACATTCACAGGAACCCTGTTTGCTGGTGGGATGACGAATGCGAAAAGACTAAGAATAAGAGACTTAGAATCGCGGCTTTTAAAAAACGGCAATTTACTGGTAACCAATAAGATTTAATAGAACTTAAGAAAAGAACAGCTTGCTTCAAAAAATTTTTTAAAAATAAAAAGAATGAGAATTATAGACAATTTACCAAAACAATTAACTTTAGAATTAATACAAAATATACGAGGAACAAAAGTAAAATACTAAAAAATAAATGGGTAAAAATCGATCATACTAATGTAAAACAAAACCTTTGTCACGAAAATCAAGTTATTAAAGCTCTTGAAAAAGTAAGCCCTCCTTGGGTACCAACCAATCCGGACGATATACCTACATGTGTTAACAATGACTTTTTTGATATTTATTTTAGTTATTCCGAATTTAATCTTGCATTAAAGTCTCACAATAACAAATCATCACCCGGATTAGACGGAATAAACTATGAAATAATAAAATTTTTACCGATAAAGTTACACTTAATTTTATTAGATATATATAACGAAATATATGCTACGAGTAATTTTGCAACCGAATGGAAAATCATATCTACATTTTATCAAAAAATCAGATGAAAATAGTGTTCGACCCATAGCCTGAACATCTTACTTTTGTAAAATTTTCGAAGTCCTTATCAAAAATCGACTACAATGGTTGATTGAACATAATAACTTTTTACCTCAGAGTCAAACAGGGTTCCGCAAAGACCAGTCCTGCATTGATAATCTTGTTAACTTAACTTTATTTATCGAGGAAAGATTCTATGAAAAAAAAACATATCCTGGCAGCGTTTCTTGACGTAGAAGGTGCTTTTGACAATGTCAAAAGCGACATCCTAATAGAAAAATTAGCCTCCCTAAATTTCTAAAAAATTAATTATTTTCATAAAATTTTTAACCTACCAACGAGAAATTTTTACTGAATTCACAAAGCCAAATTTTACATATGCCTATAAGGGTCTTCCTCAAGGAGGAGTTTTAAGCCCTACCTTATACTTACTCTACGTCGCAAACATCATATCAAACCTTTCCAAAAAAAATAGTAGTATCCTAATTTGCGGATGATATAGTAATCTATGTAAAACAAAAATCTTTAAAAAGTTGCGGAAAACTCATAGAAAAATCAATTAATATTATTAAAAACAACTTATACATAATTGGTCTTGAACTATGCCCTCGAAAAACCACGCTCCTGCACTTCAATAAGAAAAATATTAAACCTGGCTCATCCACAATAAAAATAAATGATATAAAAATTAGTTCTAGCGAAACAACTCGATTTCTCGGAATAATATTGGATTACAAATTAACCTTTCAACCATACATCAATTATTTGGAAAAAAATGTACCAAAGCCCTGAACATTATCAAGTTTCTTTGTGGTACTTGGTGGGGATCTAATCCCGAAACGCTATTAATACTATACAAAAGCTTCATACGTTCACACATTGATTACGCCTCCTTTGTTTATAGTCCGACCACTAAAAAACTCAAAGATAAACTCGAAAAAATACAATTTTCAGGAATCCGAACCATTCTAGGTCTTCGCAAAAGTATACCTACAAATATCCTAATAGGCGAGTCTAAATTACCATCAATTTATGAACGTTCAAAATTTCTATGTTGTAATTATCTAAATAAAGCTTGTTCAAATATCAAATCTCAAATATACAATAAAATAAACCAATATCATAAAAAATTAAAAAATAAAAAACACAAAAAAAGACTTTTACAAAAATGCATTGAAAAATCGATAAACCTACATAAAATTGTCCCTATTACAACCAACATCAAGCCATGTACGAAAATAATTATTTTGATTTCATTTCTGATATCCCAATTAATACTGAACTTGGTAACACCCTCAAAAAAGAAACCAATCCTAATACTTTTTTAAACAATTACTTAAAAAATTTTATGTGCTATACCATCTATACTGACGGAAGTAAAAGTCAATATTCCAATTTCCTAGGAACCTCCTGTTTTTGCCCAGAACTTAATATTTCAATCAAATAAAGTTTACCAAAGAATTCGTCCATCTTTACAGCAGAATGCATTGGCATATGTGAAGCCCTAGACATCTCTCTCCAACACATTGAACATAACTTTAAAATTTTCACTGACTCACTACAAAACTATAAAATTAAAACAAAAACTAATCCCTACATTTTTGAAATAAAAAAAATACAGTAAATTTAAACAAAAATCCAAAAACAACAGTAAAATCGAATTTTATTGGATCCCCTCTCATAAAGGAATAAACGGGAATGAAACAGCTGATACATTAGCAAAAGGAGCCACCGAATTTTTATCTTGTAAATCAATACTTATTCCATCACATGTGGAAAAATTTTATAAAGTTTATATAAAATTTTTATATAATCACTTTATAAAATTTTTATATAAATTTGGTTCTATAAAAATTTTACAAATTTTTTATAAAAACATTATATATTATGATAAATTGCTTTTTTTATGGATTTATGTGATAAATAAAAAACTATTTTCTGGGAAGATATAATTTAATGAAAATCATTTATTTGTATAATAAAGTAACATGAGAATACAGCACTATAGAATGGAAAAGAAAAATTTAATAATTATCCATATATAAAAATTTTGTATATATTTTATTTTAATAAAACACTTTGAAAATAAAGTAAATATATTTATCATTAAGTGCATATAATTGTATTTTTACATTATTCTTTTTCTTTTAAAGATATCGGTATACATAGAAAATTTTGTACACGTGTAACCTTTCCCCTAATATCTGTCACTGGAATTATATATACATTATACGTAGGTCTAAACGGTATCAAGTAAGTAGTCTGAAAAATTTAAACTTAGAGAAGGTACAGCAATTTTTGATGCTTGAAAATCATGCTCTAGCTTTCGAATTATTGCAAAAAAAGAATAATTAATTTGTAGAAAATATAATATATAAGCAAATGAAGAATCGTTTAAAAATATATAGAAATTATTTCTCTTTTTTTGCTTTTTGTATAGCAATATAATTGTGAATTTTTATTTTTATATTGAACTGTAAGAGCAAGGCGCAAAATATTCCTAAATTATGAAAATTGCTCTAACATTTTTTTACAACTTGAAAAAAATTATTACAGGTTATACCTATAGGTACAGCGAGAAAAAAAATTGGCCTGTAAAGGAAAAACAGACTATATTAGCGAGCATGAGGCAGAAAGTTATAGAAATGAAGGAGAAACGAAAATTAAATGCCGAGCGCACAAATGCCAAAGTGCAATTAATAATTAATAATGTTGAAGATTTATTAATTTTCTTTTATTAAATATTATAATTTGATCAATGTTACAAAAGTTTGTTTATTACAAATATTGCTTTAATATAATTTAAATTAATTTCTTTTAAAAAACATAGAAACACATAAGAAGTAGCATAATAAAGATTGTTTATTCTATTAAAATTGTATTTCCTACTTATTACAAAAATAACTTTATATTTATTTAGCATTAATAAAATAATGCACTCATTATTTATATGACTTGTACATGATTTTTTATAAAATTTTTATAAAATCACTTTGCAAAATTTTTATAGAACCAAATTTATATAAAAATTTTATAAAGTGATTTTATAAAAATTTTATATAAACTTTATAAAATTTTTCCACATGGGATATACTGATTTAAAAGAAGACCTAAAAAAAATGTTTTAATAACACCACAAAACTCAATACCAAACAAAGTTTAAAGAAAGGTTCAACATATTTTAAGTTCTGTTTCCAAGACAATCGAAAACCATGGTTCTATAATACAAACCTTCCTCGAGAAATAATTGTCACCGTAAACCGAATTCGGTGTAACCATTACTCACTACCTTCTTCTCTAGTAAAAATAAAAGTTATTAAAGAAGCCAAATGTGAATGTGGTTGTGAAAACAAAGACATTGATCATACCCTATGGCAATGTTCTTTGTACGAATAACTAAAAGAAAATCTCTCATAAAGAATTTAAGAAAACGTAAAATCTACTTACCCTTAAATACACAGTGTATAATTAGTAAGCCCGAAATACTGCGTGCAAACATTTACATAAGTTTATACAAGAATGTAACTTGCAAATATAAAATAAGTACAAATATTCACATTTACAATGTAAATTCCTTTGTGAAATTATAGAAATTTTGTATGGTGTATAACTCTTGACAAAGAGTTTAATCCTAATAAATAAAAAAAGAAAAACAGTATATAGTAGATATTATGTCACTGTTTTTGGATGGATCATGTCACTGATATAAAGATGGTTTTCTACCTTGCTCGAGGTAGTTTGCATGAGCGAAGCAAGTGGGAACATCGAGCAAATAACAAATCACCTCCGACAATAGTTTTATGCGATATTTTACAGTATCAGAACCTCAAAATCTAAAATGAAATTGGGATTTCGAGGTTAAAATGCTATAAATTTTATTAAGATATTGAAATAATTTTTTATTTAGATCTTATGATAATTTTTATTAAGGAGTTGGAAAACCTTTAGCTAAGAATTTTTTTTATTCTGCGGTAAAGATGGTTACTTCTTCGAAAAATCAGTTCTTTAGCCCCTTCTACGAATGATGCACACACACGCACGCGCACGCACACACACACACACACATACATATTATTGTTATTATTCTGAAATTCCTTTTTTGGGTTAAAAGATAGCTTGTTTTTTATGTAAATTAACGACAGAATATTGTTTATTCAATTTTTATAAATTATTATAAAATTATAAAATTAATTATAAAATCATTCTTCGACGCTACTCTCTTCACTACTTTCTTCGACCGTATCTTCTACGCTACTGTCGTCACCACTTTTTTCTTTATCGCTCTTTTCATTATCTTCTTCATCATTTTCTTTTTCAGAACTATCTTTTTCACTTGTATCTTTTTCATCAATCTTTTTCTCTAGACTTGCATTGTGAACCTTTTCGTCATTTACTTTTGAATAATTTTTGAAGTTCCAGGCTTTCGATTCATGTCCTGAATTTTACTAGCGATATACGCTGATACTTCTTTCAGTTCCAGTTGTATTTGAACTGGATCAATTTTTTTCACTGATTGTAAGAAATATTCAAAAATGCCTAAAATGTTGATTAAATAATAAATTTGTAAAATAGTTTATCATAAATTGTGTAAAATAGTGTATTAAAAAGATTTAATATTCTCTTAAATTTTTTTAGTACGGATGATTATTTGTCTATTCTTCAAAGTCTATATAGAATATATATTATCAGTCTTTTTCAAAATAATAGCTACATGTTCAGAAGCGTTTAAGGACGCGCCGAAGACCTGCTCTTATCTTACAATTTGAGTGTTATATACTAAAAGGAAGAGGCCAACTCATAAAATCTTTTAAAATTAAATCTATTATTAATGTATTAATGATTAATCAATTTTAAGACGGTATCTAATATATCCCCCTTCCTTTTGGTATAACAAAGATATCCTCAAAATTTCAACCATGTAATATTGGAAAACCATTCGACGCCTCCTATCCATATAATTCTAACTCCAGCGTCAAAGCAATAAGATTCTATTTTAAAATTCGATGCAACATAATTCCATTTCAGATTTGCAAGCAATATAATTCTAACTCGAATATTTGTGCAATAAAATGCCAACTCGGATCTGCGAGCAACATAATTCTAACTCGACCCTCGGTGCAATAAGATGCCAATTTGTTCATACAACAATAAAATTCCTATTCGTATGTGCGAGCTATAAGATTCCAACTTAAGCTTCGGAACAATAAAATGCCAAGTCAAGAAAGAAAAATTAACTGAATGGCTTTCGATCTGTATTGATCAATATCTAATTTTATTTTAACAATTATTATCGGTATGCTGTATACTCGCATTATTTCAATTTTCTATTTTTCTTTATTTCTAAATAAATTTTAATTAAAAAGCTATTAACGAATAAATGATTATAATGATGATGACGAATAAATAATAATAAAAATTATTTTTTTTAATTATTTCTTAAAAATGTTTAATTACGTTTTTTAGATATTTTTATAATAAGATAAATAATAAAGTAAGGTTGATTAGTATCTAAATTAGGTTGACTAGTATCTAAATTAGGTTGACTAGTATCTAAATTAATTTCTTAATTTTTAACTACATCGAACGCTACTATTTTATTCTCTGCTAATTTCACTCTTGCTATTCTGATAACAGAAAGTAGAAGTCCGCTTATGATGAAAGATTTTTTCATAAGAACGATATTAAAATAGTATTATAAATTGTTTATGTCATATTTATTGTAGAAGTTTTTTGTGAAAGCCACTCTTATTCGTTACCCAATAGTGCAAAGCTCCTTTTATCGGTAAGAGTAATTTGCATCATAACCTTGCTTCCCAATTTTAACCTGTAATTAAAAATTGACATAAAAATTGGTAAACTTAAAATTCTTATTACAAATAGCTAATCGATGAACGATTCGATTGCTGCTAAAGAAAAAATCATAAATGAATTAATTATGAACGAAGAAAAACGAATTTTATTCGATCTGGACCAGCGGGACATGATAATAGACGGAAATGTTAATTGTAATGATAATATTGCCAGCATCTACTCAATTAATACGCAGATAATTGAAAGCAGTGACTTAAATGAACAAAAAACTTTCCTAAATGACGTACCTTTGGCAAACTTTGATAATACTTTATTTGACGCATATCTCTACGAATATCATGTCAACAAAGATTTACCTGGAACATCTAAAGGTTAAATTAAAATTATTACCAGCCTATTAAATATTTGTGATAATAAATTAATGTTTTATGTATGTTTAAAATTTGATACGCATAATTTTTTATTTAATGTGCTGAAATAAAATAGTTTTTGTAATACACGCACGAAAATCGCGTTTTTGCGCCCTAAAATTAGAGTCTAATATAGTCCTTTTCTGGCCGGTGGGCAAAAAAATGTTCTATAAAAAAAATTTTTCGATCATGCATGAAAATACAAAAATATAAATCTTCGGATTGAATGTAAAAGGACTATATAAAAAGAGCGCCCGCCCCCACGTTTACCGGGCGTTTATTTGTGAACAGCGGGCATTTTTTTATAGTCTTTTAGTGCTTTTTGCGAATATATATTACATATTGATAAACATATGTGCATAAATATATACATATACATAAGTAAAATTAAATTTGATGGTAATTAAAAATTAATTTGTTAGCGTAATAATTGCGAAGTTTGCCGATTTTGGAAACTCTTTAAACGCGTATATTCGTGCCCTTATCACAAAAAATATGGTGTTTTTGCCTGGTGTGTTTTTCGTACTCGGCTTAAAAAGACTCACTTTACGTCCTTGGCACACAATATACTATTCTATGTCATCAAATCATTATGACCAATTTTCTGTGCATCAGTAAAGCAAAAATTGATTTTTTAATACAATATAATTTTTATCATCCTTTTCATAAATATAATTGTAATACAATTTTTATGTCTAAGTTTTCTATTGAAAATTAATTATCATCTTGTCAATCAACTTAATTTAAATAGCAACTATATTAATGTAAACATTTACAATAAATAGTAAAATAATAAAACTTAATAAGTAATATGTTAACTAGAGCCAGTACTATAAAAGTATAACAAATTCTTTAATCAATGACGCTTTAGTCGTAAAATGTCTTGAAACTTGAAAAATTTTGTATTGTAATTTAAACTATATTCATTTAAATAATTCATATCAATTTGCATAACTTTCCGACTGATTATTATTTAGATCATGCGGAGCAGGATGAAGAAGTGTTGAATACTTCGATTGAAAATGAAGAGGTTTTTTGTACGTCTGATGAGGATGAAACTGATACGGTTCAAAGTAACGTTAATTCTACAGTTGTCAGTTCAGAATTATATGATTTAACAGTTAAATCGACAATTGTTAAACGAAAGTCCACACCTAAAGATCAAAACACACGCAAGAGGTTGAGTAATCCTGAGAAATGGGAAAGGAATGTTACCAAACGAGCTGTAAATTTAGGTCTTCAATATACTTCTTTAAGTACAAAGAAATTGAAACCCGCGCGCGAGTTGAAAGAAGGATGCGGTACTGGGTGCAGATTCAAATGTGAATCCAAAATTTCTCAAGAAGCGAGAAAATTATTTTTCAATGAATTTTGGAGCATCGAAGACCATGCACGAAAGTATGATTTTATTTTGCGCCATGTTAAAGAATATAAGATATATAGATGATAAGAAGATATATAGAATATAAGATGCAATAAAAATAATGAAACTTCTAAACGAAGCGTTTCCCGGACGTACACTATCTCTTACAGAAATGGAAGTGTAACAGTTTGTCAACTAATGTTTTTGAACACCATAGATGTAAGTAAACAAATGATTAACACGGCATTTGAAAAGCTGAGAAAAAGACAAAACTTATCGGACAATCGTGGAAAGAAAAAAGGAAATTTGAAGCCTCTAAATAATACGAAAACAGCTAATGTAATCGAACACATTAATTTATTCCCGAGAGTAGAATCTCATTACGTACGAAGTGATTCTAATCGTGAATACTTAGAAGAAACACAAGGTTTAATATTGGATTTTTCAAACCAAAAAAGGACCAGTGTGATAAGTGTGAGTCATACAAAAATGCTAGTGATAAGGAAAAATTGCAAACTTGGTATGATGAGCATATAAAAAACAAAAATATGTCAAAAGACGTTAAAAAACAAGATCAATTAGTTGCAAAGAAAAATAAAAATTACAGCTTCGTATGTTTTGATTTCCAAAAAGTTTTGAGTACACCTAAAACAGAAGCTAGTTGCTTGTACTACAAAAGAAAATTATCTGTTTACAATTTCACTGTGTACGATATTGTTCGTCATGAAGCATTGTGCTATGTATGGAGTGAAAATGATGCCAAAAGAGGCTCTAATGAAGTAGCTAGCTGTTTACATAATTATATCGAGAAAAAGTCTTCCGAAGGTGTTACTGATTTTCTACTTTGGTCTGATAATTGTGCAGGCCAAAATAGAAACAAAAATCTATTTTCAATGTTCGTGTACGCAGCAGCTAGATATAATGTGAACATTAGGCACTCGTTTTTGGAAGTAGGGCATACCCAAAATGAGGGAGACTCAGTCCATGCAGCTATCGAAAGGCGGGCTAAAGATAGAAAAATATTTACTATGAATGAATGGTGTGAAGTAATTGAAAGCTCGAAACAAACTCAACCACATTATCAAGTTATTAGAGTTACTTATGGAATGATATATAATTTCAAGAGTCTGGCAGGTGCTTTAAATTGGAATAAAGCAGCAACAAAAAGCACTAAAAAAACTAGCAGTGCTATGCCTATTTTAAAAATAAAACAAGTCCTCGTAAAAAAAGGTGAAGCCAACAAATTGCAATTCAGAACTGCTTTCGAAAATGATTTTGAAACTCTAATTACGAGAAAAGAAAAACATCACGTTAATGTTCAGAAGTACACGCTTCAAAATGCGTACGGAACTATTCAAGGCATATCCGCAGCAAAATTAAAGGACCTTTTAACTCTATGTAAAGGTAATATTATACCTCCAAAGTATCACCTGTACTATCAAACATTCAGTGAAGAAAAAAATGCCGATAATTCAATGCTGAGTGATGAAGAACTTTACACTTAGAACTTACACATTTAGCTACTTTGTAAATACATATTATAAAATTGTTAAAGATTCAAATGATTGATTATTTATTTGTATAATTCTTAATTATTATACTTAATTAAATAATTAAAGTTTCAAATGATTAAATATTAATTTGTTGTAATGTATCACTACAAAGGTGTCCTGAGATTTTTTTTATCCAGAACGAATATTAAGGGTAGCAACGAGGGGTCATCGGCCAAAAATAGAGAAAATTCCGTTTTTTCTTCGGCGTTTTCTATTAATTTTTTATTTTGGCCGATTTCACCCCTCGCAGCCCCCATTAATATTCGTTCCGGATAAAAAAAATCTGAGGACACCCTTATTGCTTTACAATAAGCTTACCATATTAATTTAAGACATTTTAAAAGACGCCTTTTTGAGATATAATAGGAAACAGCGAAAATTGAACGGGATTTTTTCCATTTTTTGTCGATTTCACCCCTCGTTGCTACCCTTAATATTCGTTCCGGATAAAAAAATCTCTGGACACCTTTGTAGTGATATAATAAGCTTACCTTACAATTTTTATGTATTTTAAAAGACGCCTTTTTGAGATATAATAGGAAACAGCGAAAATTGAACGGGATTTTCTGAATTTTGGCCAATTTTAATCCTCGTTGCCACATTTAACATTCTTTCCGGATAAAAAAAATCTCTAGACACCTTTGTAGCGATATAATAAGATTACCTTTTAATTTAAATAATTTTAAAGGACGCCTTTTTGAGATATAGTAGCAAACGCCGAAGAAAAAACGGGATTTTCACCATTTTTGGCCGATTTCACCCCTCGTTGCTACCCTTAATATAAATTCCGAATAAAAAAAATCTCTGGACACCTTTGTAGTGATATAATAAGCTTACCTTATAATTTTTATGTATTTTACATGACGCCTTTTTGAGATATAATAGGAAACAACGAAAATTGAACGGTATTTTCTCCATTTTTGGCCGATTTCACCCCGCGTTGCTACCCATAATATACGTTCCGGATAAAAAAAATCTCAGGACATCTTTGTAGTGATATAATAAGCTTACCTTGTTAATTTAAATAATTTTAAAGGACGCCTTTTTGAGATATAATAGGAAACAGCGAAAATTGAACGGGATTTTCTTCATTTTTGGCTGATTTCACCCCTCGTTGCTACCCTTAATATTCGTTCCGGATAAAAAAAATCTCTGGGCACGTTTGAAGTGTTATAGTAAGCTTAACTTGTTAATTTAAATAATTTTAAAAGACGCCTTTTTGAGATATAATAGGAAACACCGAAGAAAAACGGGATTTTCTCTATTTTTGGCCGATTTCACCCCTCGCAGCCACCCTTAATATTCGTTCCAGATAAAAAAAATCTCTGGACACCTTTGTAGTGATATAATAAGCTTAACCTATCAATTTGAATTATTTTTAAGGACGCCTTTTTGAGATATTTAAAAGAGACTGTCGGTAATCACATATTTTCGCTAATTTTGATATTTTTTACCTGGAATCGACTCACCACCTTGTTTTATAAAAATATTTGCAAGATTTTAACTAACTTTGATGTTTTATGCTTTATTTTAGCTGTTTTATTAAAAAAAAATTTGAATTAGAAAAATTTAGAAAACCGTTGCGCAGCAACTTCAGACCTTTTAACTTCAGACCCATTATTTCAATCAGTTGTTGATAATTAAACTTTCATTCATTTCTATTAACGTAAAATCTTAATAGTTAAGAACTAAGTAGTAATACCGAAAAAATATTATTTTGTTACAACACAAATGCACGATTTTTCTCTCACAAATATTTTTTTCTCTCAGTGTACAATGATTGTTTTATGTGTTTGATAGGAGTGAGCGAGTACCCGAAATTTCTAGTTACTCGACTCAAATTCTCGAAAAGACGAGCACGAGCCGAGAAGCAAGTTGAATCGATTATGCGATCTCACCGAATTACTCAAAAATCGAGTTACTCGGTTCGGTTGAACTGATCGAGTAGCTGAAATTGCTCCAACTACTCTGATTATTCGAGCAACTCGGAGTGATTGAACTATTTGGATAGTTCAAGCAATTTGATTTTTTCGATCGACTCGGCTATTTTCAAGTATTTGCAATAGTATATTGTGTGCCAAAGGTGTAAAAAAGGCTTGCTAGTTCCATTTTAATAGCGTTTACATATTTTCAACAATTTACACACTCCAAATTTCGAATAAATACATCTTATGACGGCTTCAAAAACACATCGATTGAGCCAAACGTTCGCTTTATATCACCTTTAATAAATCTATGATTAAAAAGGTAGACGAACATTTATTTAATTTTTATTATAAATCAAGAAAAGGGAAAAAATATGTTTAATCAAGTATAATATATATATTAAAATTATATATATTATACTTGATGACTATGACGTTTCGTTACCATTATTATTACGCCATAGAGTTATGAAATAGTACTAAATTATCATGTTAGGCAAGAAACAGGACTTAAATTTTTTTTCTTTACGAGTAACTAATCGTCATTATATCCAATTCTAGTTATAAATTAACAGGCAAAATTATTAAATATAGATTAATACGTCGAACACTTTAACAAATTGATGAAACTTTGAGTTTATTAGTAAAAACGTCTATATTGGAAAATGCTTGAAATGATATTTATTCGTTAATAGCTTTTTAATTAAAATTTATTTAGAAATGAAGAAAAATAGAAAATTGAAATAATGCGAGTATACTGCATACCGATAATAGTTGTTAAAATAAAATTAGATATTGATCAATACAGATCGAAACATTCAGACCATGCAACCATAGCGAAAGGAGCGCGAATAGCCATTCAGTTAATTTTTCTTTCTTGACTTGGCATTTTATTGTTCCGAAGCTTAAGTTGGAATCTTATAGCTCGCACATACGAATAGGAATTTTATTGTTGTATGAACAAATTGGCATCTTATTGCACCGAGGGTCGAGTTAGAATTATGTTGCTCGCAGATCCGAGTTGGCATTTTGTTGCACAAATATTCGAGTTAGAATTATATTGCTTGCAAATCTGAAATGGAATTATGTTGCATTGAATTTTAAAATAGAATCTTATTGCTTTGGCGCTGGAGTTAGAATTATATGGATAGGAGGCGTCGCATTGAAATATATTGTTTTGAATGAACAATAAATTATTGCAATATAAGCAAATTTTTTTTTGTTTTTTCTATTGGATTGATTTCACTGTCAATTATATATAATCTTGGACTATTAATAACATGTTATGCAGCTTTACAATAGTAATTGTATTTTTTAATAGAAATTCGATAAGTCAATAATAGAAAAATTTCTATCAGAGTTAAAAGATATTTTGTCATCGTAAGATTAATATAACTTAATAATTACTTCAGTATAGATATTTTTAATGCAAAGATAAGTATTAGTTGATAAATTTTATTGGTAGGAAGAAAAGCAAATACCTTATTTGAATTTTTATCTATGTAACCAAGAGCGACGTCACTTAATCCTTGAGTAGAAAAAGGATTTATTTGTCTGGTTGCTGAAAAATAAAAAATTTACCATGCAACAGAAATTATACAATAAAAATGTATATAAAATATAATAAAATAATTTTAGTTCTTATGTAAACTTATAATAGTTACATTCACCCTAATCATCTATAAAGTCCACTTTATTGATCTCTATGAAGGGAGTAAAACTGCATTTTATTCTCCGTAGACCCATTTTATTTCCCGCAGACCCAGTTTATTCGCCGTATTTACTTCTTTTCTTTAAATATTTATTTTAAGAAGATGTAAACCCATTAAAGCAAAATCAGTATTTATTTTTTCTCAAGCAAACAGTATACTTTATCGAAAAAAACGCTCTGTAACGGTGTTGTATTTACATTAAAGATAGTCTATGAATTTTTTCAAATTTTTTTATCAATAAATCAACGAGATTTTTGAGCAGCCGTGCAGCTTTGTTTTTAGCTACATATTACCGACCAAAAAATGGTTATTTCGATATAATTCATTTTAAATTAATTATTTTGAAAAAATCGCTCTGTAACGGTATTCTATTTGCTTTCAACATTACCTGTAAATTTTTTCAGATTTTTAATTCCATTAGTTTTTTAAATTTTTGGGATTTTAGATGTAGGTTCCTGTAATTTGGGTATCACATCGCCTTAACCTTTTCTTACAAATAAAGAAAATCTTACTATATTAAAAACCGCTGTTAATTGATATTAGTACGTAGCTTCGTCGTACGATGATTATTATATTTCAATGATAATTTTTAACTGCGTTTGTTTCAAATTGTGCCTATTTTTACAAAAACAAATGAAGATAACTGAACAAACCTTGAACGGGAATATACACACACAGACGTTTTTAAAAAATTACGTATATCGAGTCCCAGAGAGTCAAAACATCAATAAATAATAAATTAAAAGAACATTTTTTCACTCTAACAATGCCTTTCTCTACGAAGTAGAATTTCAAAATTAGAAATTTATAAATAAATTGTTATTGAATAAAGTGGCCTTTAAAATCATCAGGGTGAAATATTTTATATGCACCTTGGGGGAGTAAAAGGAGGTTATTCCCTTAGATGAACTTTCATCCCGGAAACGAATGCCAATTTTACTGCCTTAATGCATAATAGTTATTTATATAATTGTAATATTTTATACCATTGTTACCTCAAAATCATTTATTCAACAAAATTGAACTCTTACATGGTATAAAATATCGCACGAAACTGTTGCGAAAAGTACTTTCTTTATAACAGTATCGCGACTTATATAAATTAATTATTACAATATTTATTATACCAAACTCATCCATCTTGTTCAAAATTTTAGTCTGCATTTGTTGATTTAAATCAAGCAACTTATTTATCTGCTCATCTTATTTAGCTCATATTGTAGACTCTTGTATTTTTAATTTCTTTTTCAACGCTTCATTTTCTTTTACAATCTCACGTTCATGTTTTTCTCGTTGCCTTTTCTTTGATTTATTCTTCTGATGCGTTTCTGCAGTACCATGCACCTGTTCTTCCTTACTCTTATTATGATCCTCGTTTGTAATCTATAACATAAATTAAATAATTTACATATGTATATAATATAAGTTTATTAACAATGTAAAAACATTTTTATATATTTAAATTAAAAATGAACAACAAATTCATAATGAAAATAACCCAAATAAAAATTATAATAACAATGTATGTATGATTGACAAAAGTATAGACTAAATAAATTAATGTATTCATACACTGAGAAAAAAAATTACACACACACGATTCCATATTTCATTGTATATTCACGATTAATTATTGGTAATTGAATTAAATACTTGAAAGGAATTAAACTAAAGGTGTTACGTACTTGAACCAATAGCGAATTTAATAGTTCAAATAATTTTTAATTTATTGTATCTGTTACATATTTCTTTATATTTATGGTCCTAACGGCATTAGTATTAAACTATATGTAATCAAATCAATAGAATTATATTATTCCAATGATATACATTAGTTTATTAAATGAATGAACTCATTTCGTTCTATCAAGTGATATATTTCATTGCTTTAAATACATATTTAATTGTAATCTAAGAATAGTAAAAAAATTTTTTTATTTTTATTATTTGAATTATTTGTCTGAACTCGTATTACTTTATCGTACCATTAACTTACATTATTAGGTAGACTTCTATAGAGTCTTAAAACCACATTCATTTTTACAAATTTTTCCTACCTATATACCTTCGCACTTATATTATTCGGCCTTTGACACTTTAGAAAGATTCGCTTAGAAAGATTCGCAGTCGCATATAAACGCTATGTTTCGCAATCGCATCGCAAACTATTTATATGAACGAGTAACTTTGAAATGTTCTTATATACTAACTGAGACAAAACTTAGCACTTGCGAGATTCCGTCAGCCACCTACCGTACGTTGCGGAACTATTTTATGTGAATCCCCGCATATCAATAAAATTGGAGGATCGTTTCAATTACAGTGTACATTGGTTTACAAACGTTCTTCATCAATATTTTTCAAAAATAAAATATTCTATGACAGGGTGATAATGAAATATTTTATTACCTTAATGCATTTACGTAATTGTCTTCATTAACAATTTAATCAAGACAATTCCATGAAGACTTGTTCACGATGAATGTATTTAATCGTGAATATATAATTCGCGCAAGTAATTGTGTCAATTCCAATGATAATTGGCATAATGACATTATTAATCAATATTTTTCAAAAATAAAAAATTTTCTGATTGGAGTGACAATAAAATATTTCATTACAATAATGCATATTTACGGAATTATTCCCATTAACAAATTCCTCAAGACAATTCCATGAATTCATTAGTTTGATTTTTTTATAATTTAATTTGAATAACATATATGTTATAAATTCAATGACATATTTAATTATGTAAATTTTTTAAAGAATTATTTCAATTACTTCATAGAATTATTCTTATAATTCTCTATGATTGAAACATAATTATGCCTGTTATTGATTTTATGAATTCATTTCATTATTGTAATTACCTAATTCATTGAAGCTAGTACTTGGATAATTAGGAATACCTTAATGACATATTTCATTGGTGTAAAGATTTATGTTATTCGAATAAGTATATGAAAGTATTGATTCAATTACTATCAATTTTTAATTCCACAAATTCATTGAATGAATTAATTTTTTTTCTCAGTGTAAAATATGAATTATATTTTAAATATATTATAATCAAGTTATTGCAATTCTTTGCTGTTATCAAAATTTGATAAAGTACCATGTTTAAATGAGTAATATAAAAGAATTTTTCTTTGTTTAATTAATTTTTAGTTTTTCTGGAACAGAGGCGTGAATCAAATATTGAATAAATTAAATACACAAATGTTAAAAGTACCTCTGATAAAATATTATTCTCTTTTATCGACTATTCACCAGCTTCAAAACTTTTACGAGAACTATCATTTATAATTTTGGTTTCGAGAATGTTTGGTGTATTTCCGAGTTTTGACAACTGAAAAACAAAGAAATTATAAAGAAATTGATAATTTAACAGCATTAAATATTTTAATTATCTATAAATTACTTTACCTCTGCTTTTTTTTAAATCATCTGTTAATATTTTTGACTCTGATGATAACTTCCTTTTTTTTGGATTCTTCTACAAATAATTAATTTAGTAAATGACATAAGTATTAAAAATCTTTCTTCTCGAAATTTCCTAAGTTGAGGAAATATCGGACGCTAAAATTAACATGTTAAACCATTTGCTTCATAAGCAACATATGTGAATTTTTTCAGGGTTTTAAATAAAAAAATTGAATTACCGATAGACTTGCACTTACATTAAATAAAAAATATTTATTACATTTTAAAAATTGGCTCCGTCAGCGTTTAAACTTTCTTTATGAATTTTTTCAAATTATTAATTTAATGTAATTTATAAAGGACAATTTTTATAAACAAATTAGTGGATCAATTGTGCGAATATCATTACAGTAAAAAAAGTCTTCATAAACTTTTCCAATCTTTTTGGTTTTTTTACCAATTTGATCATAATTATGAAATTTCAAGGGAAGTCAGAATTACTACTCAATCTCAAGCGAAAATGATAATTGTTTATGAATAAATGCTTAATTTGCACAAAAACTTATAAACAATTACAATTAACACAGCAAGTGCGAATTTTTCAGACTTTTTAATCGATAATATCAATACAAAATTGGTGTTGCAATGGTGCTTATTTTACGCCTGTGAATTACCGACTAAATAACGCTTACTTAAAATGAAATGAAAAATTTACATTTTCCAAAAAGTTGCACTGTCAAGTCCATTATTATTATTGTTATTATTTATTATGTTCAAAGTATCGAAACAAAACGGAGGGCATGACGTGCAATTTTTTTGAAAAATTAATGTTTCTAATTAATTTTAAGTAAATAAGATTTCGTAATTTGATGATCACTATTTCCAAAGTAAAAATTATATCGATATTGACAATTTAAAAATCTCAAAAATTTATACATATTGTGTAAAGCAAATTAAGCAAATACTTGATCTTATACGGATTTTATACGGATCTTATTAAACTGTAGCATATATATATTGTAACGGGGTGCGGATTGAGTATAAGGAATAAAAAACATCGAAGGTATCGGGGCGTGAACCCACGATCCCGGGAGCGCGAGGCAGAAGCCTCACCACTGTGCTATCATTCAGAATTATCCCGGCTAGTCGACTTGGTCCTATCGACGATCGTCGCCGATAATCCAGGGACCTACCCCGCCGACACTCGAAAATCCGTACCCGTTATAATATATATATATGTTTTCTACATTAAAAATCGTTTTTGTTCCATGCTTCATTATCCGCAAGTTACGGACAATTATCCCATTAAGTCCCAAAACGAAGAAATATGCTTAAGTTTGAGCTTGAATAATTTGATGAAAACGAAAATAGTATTTTTACCACACGTAAGATGAATGTGTTATTTTCGGCCTACTGGTGGTGAAAAATAGTATACATCCCACGGTAGGTTAAATGGTCACCCCATAGCACATGTATGACACCCTCGCCTTCAGCTCGTGTGTCAATTTACTTGTGCTATGGACTGACCAATACTTTACTTCCCTAGGTGTGTAATATACTATTTTATCGTTAACTTAAAGACGGCCAAAAATCTGAAAAAAATTTGACTTTTCATTCTCTGAATATTTTGTTTCGTCGCTTAAAGCACATATAAATACGTTTTCTTCAAATTCTTACAATAGAGTACAAGTCCTAAAATTTTAAAACAACCGTTTCCCGCGTTTAAGTCACTCTTCTTTTTACTACTATGCAATATTTTTCATGCAAATGCTAAAATGACATTTTGCACAGTGGGGTTATATTTAAAATATTGCATTTTCAAAGACAATAACGATAAAACATTAGCTTAAATCTACTATTCTTTATGTGTACAATTTGTAAGAAGTTCATTAAGTTAAAAAAAATCATACATTACCTTTGAAGATGTTTTTTTACTGGATTTTGATTTTTTTTGTCTGATTTTGTTTTTCCAGAATCATGTGGATTATCTACAGAATCATTTGTATCGTTTATTGTTTTCCAAGTGCTAGAATGTCCAGAATTTTCCAATAAACAGCCAGACTCGTTACATTTTTCCATTACATCAGAATTATTTAAAAAACTGTTAGGTTTATCAGCTGCTTCAATTGAATTCATTTCCTGTTAATGCAAAAGTAAATACTGCTTTATTGTAGTAATTCAAAAATGATCTGTTAAATTTCAATTTGGTATCTTATATAGATATAGCTTCTATAATTTACCTTAGATATATTTATTTCTTATAATTATTGAGATGTACAATCAGAAAATTCATTAATTACTAATAATATACTGCAAGTTGATATGTAATAACAAATTAGAAATAAGTACCTCAATACTTAAAAATACGCGTAAAAACACTCAATCAGCAATCGTACATATAAGGAAAAACAGTTTTATGCATTTAGCAAATGACTAGCGTGATAGAAAAAGACTGACATCGACTTGCTAAGTACCAATAGAACTCTCTTAAGGAGGTTCGGGAGCTTCAACAAAACGGAGAGAATATACTGAAATTAAAATATGTTATTTATAATAGTCTCAGAAATGACCATGAATTTTTTCACGATTTTTTACCCAGAAAATTCAAAAGATATATGATAAAAAGTTGGCTTCTTATACATAAGCTGTTATAGATACTCGCGAATAACCGTGATTGACTTTAGAGTGCAATTAATGAAAATGTAGAGATATTGATAAAAATAATATAGACAACGAAAATCCAAACGAAAACTCACGCTTGTTGCCTACGCGGGAAGGAACGGGGACATTGCAACAATGCGCGCGACAAGGGGGGAAACTCCCCTGCTTCCCCGCACCCAAAGATAGTCGTCAACTTCCTTAAGGTTGTCAGTATCAATGAATATTACTCACATAAGATAAGTCAAAATCAATTAAATAATTTTTTTATATTTAAAGTATTTCCTAGCAGTTATATCTTTCATTAAAAATGTTTATTTGAAGGTTTTTTTTAATTTGAATAAAATAAATTATTAATCTGGGTAAGACCTTCATAACTGGACAAATAGAAAAAGCATTGTGTCAATAACAGGCTGGAAGCAACATTTTCGCTCCCTGCGCCCGAATTACGAAGTTGCAATTTCGGTCTGGTTGTTGAAAGAAATACTATAATAATACCTAGGGAGATAAAATGGCGTCCCCATAGTACATGTTTACCGCCCTCGACTTCGGCTCGGGTGGCTATTCACATGTGCTGTATATATAACTCGCAAATACTTAACATCCCTTGAGGTATAATTATTATTGTATTAGTAAGTAGCCAATGAAAATTTTTATTTATTAATCGTTTCATTAGATTATACGAGAAACTGCAATTTATTAATAATGTATATTACTAATAACATTTTTATTTTGCACCTTTAATATTTAATATTGTTATTGTAACTAATTTTATAAGAAAATCTACTAACTAAGCTTATAAGAAAATCAACTTTAAAGAAAAAATAATTGAATTAATATTACATATTAGGTATATAATATTTATATTAAAACAGATGTAGTAATATTTTTTTTTTTAATTTCTTAAAATATTTCTTTATACACTAATGCTAAGAATATGAGAATATGTAAGTTATATAATGGAAACAATTAATTAATTATGTTAACCACATCTTATTGTAATCTTTTTTAGTCGATAATACTTCCGAGACATGTGAGAATTCGTGTCTATTTCCTGTGCGTGAAACAGTCAATACTTGACATGAACATACTCTTTGAATCTCAAATAGTGAAGAGTTACTCTGCAATAGTGAGAATCTAGTCACTGCAAAAAGTGACTTTAACTTTAAAAAATGGGTATACGTACTACAAAATATTGAATAGTTACTTTTTCAAATGAAAATATTCACTTTCTCAAAAAATAGATACTCAAAATAGTTCGAAAAACGTGAATATCAACTTTTTACAAAATGTACTTTTGCTTTTTAAAAAAGTGCCAAGATTCTCACTATTAATAAAGTGATTTTTTACTATTTGAGATTTAGAAAGTAGTTAGATGTGAATATTTAATGGAGCGTGGTCCAATATGTCAAATGCTGATTCAAAATTTATGCATCTTTTGAATGTTAAAAGTTAGAGTTTTACATCCTTTATTTACAGGAAAGCAAAATAGGATGATTATTATTGCGAAAAAATTATTTCTTCAGTTTTCGCATATTTCAATGTTTTGAACATCGAACATATTCTACAGAAATATGCACAATTTTCCTTTTTTTTTGACACAAGTCAACTTATATAACTAATATTCGGAAGAGTATAATGTCATGATCATAATCAATTTGTTAATTGGTAATTTCCATTCTGCATAATTTAATCGATTACAATTTTTTCATTGGATTATATATTTGTAATGACTCACAAAAAATTAATTTAAAGATATTGGAATACATTGCAAAACTGGTAATAAATATGTTCATCGTTACAACAATAATGACCATATTCGGTGTAGAATTTTACAGTGCAGAATAGTATATTATGACACTGTTGTGGGAGATGGTTTTCTATACCTTTCTCGAGGCTGTTCGAGAACATCGAGAAAGGTAAAAAAACATCTTCCACAATAGTTTCATACCATATTTTATAACATTAGACCCTCAAAATCTGAAATGAAAGTGGGATTTTGAGGTTAAAATGTTATAAAATAAAAAATGTGTTAAAATTTTTTGAGTTGATAATATGCATATAAAATTTTTTGCGTAGAAAACATTTCTGTAGAATTTTTCGTATAGAGAATTGCATGTACGTTTAGAAAATTTCTTTAGAACTACTTCGGTGTCATGTTTTAAATTCCAAATTATATTCTCTTTGCTCATTACCCCGTATACCCATTAAACGGGTTTTTACAGGGACACCCCTACCACCTATGTGTGGGGGTGAAAACATTCCAATTTTTCCCATAAATTCCAAATTCAAAATAAATCATATTTTCTTTATTATTGACCATTAACCCGCGTAAAAATGGTAACTATTGGCAATATATTGATATACTATTGCTATTTGCTATTGTAAATATATTTGCAATATATTGGAAATATATTGCCAACATATTGTTACACCACAATATCCAATATATTGCCAAAATATTGCCAATAGTTACTATCTTACCTTTTGTAAACTATTACCAATATGTTGGCCATAGTTCATAAATTAAAAAAAAAATAGTAAATTTTGTACACCCTCCATTGTAGGTTAAAAAAAGAAAAAATGTCGATCTTTGAGGGTCAATCCAAGTTAAACAAGGAATAAAAAATTTTTTTATTCTCAATTTGAAAAATCGTGCAACGTTTCGTCCACTGGTTTGCGGACCTCTTCAGGCACTGTTTATTAACAAAAAAACAAAAACCAAATATACAACAAAATATATAAATGAACAAAATTTCAACCACACACTTTACAACACAAAATAAAATTAAATACCTTCGAACAAACAAAGTATACGTTTTAAATTTTACTCCATTGTAAGGTAACGTCTAAGTGAATAATAAATCAGTCAACTCGACTATATATAAATACATGTGAACAATATCAAATAATTAATTATGAGAAATAGACATACATCAATATTCCGAGCATAACAAACTGTTACAAAATCCTTTTATAAATATTACTGAGCATTTGAGTGTCTTCCTTCTTATTTATAGTATATTTACAATTATTAATATGCAGCATCTCTGAAATAATACGTTTTTTATATGAGGGTTCTTTGTCTAAAACCGAAACATTGTCAAAATTGAATGTGTGATTATTTTGTAGCATATGTAAGCTAACAACAGAATCACTATTATACATGTTTTTGTGTTCTCTAATTCTATCTTTTAATGCACGTTTTGTTTGTCCTATATAAGAAGAATTACACTCATTACAATTGAACTTATAAACAACGTTACATAAATCAAGCTTTTTTGTCGTATCTTTACATAATGTTATGACATTATCAAGTTTTTTATTAATATTAGGCACTGTACCTATGTTGAATTTTTTTAACATGTTAGAACATTTTTCATAGAAATTTTTAAAGTACGGGAGTGAAAAGTAGCTAATTTTTTTATCGACTACAATATCTTTTGGTACTAAAACACAATTTATTTTTCGTAACCTAGTATTAATATTTTTGTTGACAAATTTTAATGGATAGTCATTTTCTGTCAAAATGTGTCTAATAATATTTAGATTATCTTTATGAAAATCAGTGTGAGATAGTAATATCGCTCTATCAGTCAAATTAAAAATTATGTTGCATTTCTGTTTCAAAGTATGATTAGACCAATAGTTGATAACTCGATTTGAGTTTGACAGTTTTCTATACCAATTTGTGATAATTTTCTCTTCTTTTTTCATTATAGTTAAGTCCAAAAATTAATAGAATTATTATTTTCCAATTCATGCGTAAATTGTAAATTTTTGTCAAAGTCATTAAAAACATTGATAACAGTATTTATATAATTTTTATGGATACACATAATGGTATCATCCACATATCTATAATAAAACAGAGGAATGCATTTATAAGTTTCTTTAAGCTCCTTAAGACAAAACGTTTCAAGATCGTCCATCACTATATCAGCAAATAATGGTGAAATTGGCTAAGAGCCAGCGTTCCGATCTAAAGATTGAAGGTTCAAATCCCGCGGCTGGCTAATATTTTTTTTTTATTTTTTTTTTATTTTTTTTTTAAAAAAAGAAAAAATGTCGATCTTTGAGGGTCAATCCAAGTTAAACAAGGAATAAAAAATTTTTTTTTTTTTTAATTTATGAACTATGGCCAACATATTGGTAATAGTTTACAGAAGGTAAGATAGTAACTATTGGCAATATTTTGGCAATATATTGGATATTGTGGTGTAACAATATGTTGGCAATATATTTCCAATATGTTGGCAATATATTTCCAATATATTGCAAATATATTTACAATAGCAAATAGCAATAGTATATCAATATATTGCCAATAGTTACCATTTTTACGCGGGAATCATCTACTTTCAAAAAAATATTACAAGTTAATTGCTTGCAGTTTTGAAACTGAAAATTTTGAAATATGCATACAAATTTATAAATTTATTACTCTCAAAAACATGATTATTCTATTAATCTTTGTTATAAATAAAGAAAATACAACTCCAACCTTAGTAGAAATTGAGCATTTTAAGGTTAGACAAAATTTGAAATTTGATCATATTAGGATCATATTTTGAGCATTTTTTGCTAATTCGTCATTTTCTGGCTTAAAAACCGTTTCAATTATGCTCAAAATTCTACTAGGGAATTTTTTTAATTTTAAAGACTGCAGATATTTTGTTTGAGCATTCGACATATTGAATCCCAAATATTTAACCCATTAACGTTCAAAACGTGAAAAGTTTACGTAAGCTTTGCATTAATTTGGTATTTTCTACTAATTTTGGGTTCACTGTTTAAGATTCAGTTATCAAAAGTATTACTTTCCTGATCAAAAACTTCAATGTGCCGTTTTTTCAAACAAATACGAAAACATAGACATTACTTTCTTTAAAAGATTATTTATTTCCCTAGGTATGTTTTTAAAAAATGTTCTACCTCTTTTGTAAAAATTTCTTAAAAAGGATTTTTATTCTTAATGTTTTTTAAACATTTTATACCTATTCAGATAATGAAAAACCATATTTGGTATAAATATAATGGTATAAAAATAGGAATAACGTGTTTTTAGAAAATTCAGATAATCTTTCGGATGCTTTAAGCGTTAATGAAATTCTTATACTCTTTTTAGATACTACGTTGCAATTTAAAGTTATTGAGATAGGTTTTCATAAGATATTAATATACATATTAATAATGCTACAAATTATTAAGCGGTAATAAAATAAAAACTGTGTTAAAATTTTTTGAGTTGATAATATGCATATAAAATTTTTTGCGTAGAAAACATTTCTGTAGAATTTTTCGTATAGAGAATTGCATGTACGTTTAGAAAATTTCTTTAGAACTACTTCGGTGTCATGTTTTAAATTCCAAATTATATTCTCTTTGCTCATTACCCCGTATACCCATTAAACGGGTTTTTACAGGGACACCCCTACCACCTATGTGTGGGGGTGAAAACATTCCAATTTTTCCCATAAATTCCAAATTCAAAATAAATCATATTTTCTTTATTATTGACCATTAATCATCTACTTTCAAAAAAATGTTACAAGTTAATTGCTTGCAGTTTTGAAACTGAAAATTTTGAAATATGCATACAAATTTATAAATTTATTACTCTCAAAAACATGATTATTCTATTAATCTTTGTTATAAATAAAGAAAATACAACTCCAAATTTTTTAATTTTAAAGACTGCAGATATTTTGTTTGAGCATTCGACATATTGAATCCCAAATATTTAACCCATTAACGTTCAAAACGTGAAAAGTTTACGTAAGCTTTGCATTAATTTGGTATTTTCTACTAATTTTGGGTTCACTGTTTAAGATTCAGTTATCAAAAGTATTACTTTCCTGATCAAAAACTTCAATGTGCCGTTTTTTCAAACAAATACGAAAACATAGACATTACTTTCTTTAAAAGATTATTTATTTCCCTAGGTATGTTTTTAAAAAATGTTCTACCTCTTTTGTAAAAATTTCTTAAAAAGGATTTTTATTCTTAATGTTTTTTAAACATTTTATACCTATTCAGATAATGAAAAACCATATTTGGTATAAATATAATGGTATAAAAATAGGAATAACGTGTTTTTAGAAAATTCAGATAATCTTTCGGATGCTTTAAGCGTTAATGAAATTCTTATACTCTTTTTAGATACTACGTTGCAATTTAAAGTTATTGAGATAGGTTTTCATAAGATATTAATAATACATATTAATAATGCTACAAATTATTAAGCGGTAATAAAATAAAAACTAGGATTAAGAAGATAAATAAAGATTTTATTTTAAATACTATTGTTACTAAGAAAGATATAAGAATGAACAGCTGTGTTATCAAGTGAGAAAATTTACAAGGTACTACAGGCTTCAATTTTATTTCAGTCTTATTCCAAATGATTTTTGATATTTTCTTTATGACAATAGAATTTATGACAATTTAGAACTTATGACAGAACTATGTATATTACCTATAAGAGGAAACAAACTTACTTTTTGATATATATTTCAAATGAGTTTCAATTTTTTAAGTAATTTTTATAATCTCGTAAATGGTACTTAAAAATTACAGATTATTGATACATTAATTATACCTTTATATTTTAAAAAGAAAAATATATAGTATGTAAGGAATATAAAAAACATCTTTGTATAAAAAATATGAAGTGTTATTGCCTTTAGAATATTGTATTAGAGTAACAGTACCATCTATTCTAGAATATTTATAGAATATTTTTAATTTCAGAAACATTGTAAACGTATAATTTTTTAAAATAATCCTTTACACCTATATTATTTTTCACTTTATTTATAATGTAAGATTATTGATTATATATCTACCATACGCGCTTACGTATTATAATTTATAATTACATACTGGTAGTGTATCAAATGATTTATTGAATTTCATAACAGTTCGGAATAAATGTAATATATACTTGATCCTTTATATCCATGACTACGACTTTACGTTTAATTCTATTTACATTTACAATAACGAAAGTAGATTCTTTTTCTTGAACTCTAAAAATATGACGAACGAAAGGCAGTTTTCCTTTCCATTAAATTCATTGCAACAGATCTTCCATTTATATCCATAAATGTAACATTCATTACACGAAGTAATTAAGTAATGAATTTCAATCATTCTCTCATCATCAGTTTGAATAACAGAATCATTCGTTTTCAGTACACGACCATAATTGACACTGTGAAGAAACATCATCGATCTATAAATACATCGATCATAAATTGTAATACTTACAGATTGATTTATCATAAACTCACGAAACCGTTTCTGTACTGCAACATGATGCCTGCCACTCCCTATTAAAGTTGTACATCCTATTTTTGTTATGCGTTGAAGTGGCTGCCATCAGTAAATAATGATTTACAGTATTTAATGACAGAATTTTCTTCGCTATCTTCCGTAGGTAGATAATGTTTGAAAATAGAACTTCGTAACCACTCTTCACAAATTTGTTTTATGCATCCGTTAGGAGCATTTGTCTCTCTCATAAAGTTATATATTCCATTTTCATGAGGAAAAGCCGAAGTAGACCACAAAGGACCCGTTAACCGCGTAGCAGTGCAATAGTGAAGAAGTGAGTGTAAATTAAAGGTCATGAATTTTGTGTCATATAAAATTTGGCTTTCTCCGACAAATTTTAATAGATAATATTCGCATTTATTAACTTCTGAATCTGTGATTGATTTTTGTTAAAGTGTGTAAATACATTCAACTAATTGAGTAAATGAAGTAAATAAATCATCTGGTAGTATCCCGCGTAAAAAAAAAGTCTGGCAGATGTCTGGGTTACAAAAGTCCCGCAAATGAGACTATTCCATACTTTTTTTTTACATCATAAAATCTGGGGAAAGTAAACAAGTCCTTTTCCAAGACTTTGTGTAATATATATTTCCAATAAAAAGTCTGGGAAAATAACCTAGACATTTTCCAAGACTGTGTGCAATATTTCTTTTTTTTTCAATAAAGTCTGGGAAATTGATCTAGATATTTTCCAAGACATTCTGCAATATTTCTTTTCTGTCAATTAGAAGTCTTGCAAAATAGTCCAGCTATTTTCCAAGACATTGCGCAATATTTTTTTTCAATAATAAAACTTTCCTTATAACTTTAAAGTATTCATTATTTTAACTATAATTTTATTCTTTTTCGTATTCATTATTTTGTTCTATAATATACATCATGGAATCCACTTTTACAACAAAACAAGTATTTACTATTTCTTCTATTTTAATTAATATAAAATTTTCCGTTTTTTCGCATAAAAACATATTAGGTATATATGTTTCGGTAAAATTACAATAGTACGCTTCTTTGCGATTGCATATTTTAACTATTGCAAAATTTAAACAATCCATGTTACACTCGTTGCATGGGTTGTTACAAATACATCTGCAAACAATAATGAATGTGTCCAAAATACCTAATTTAACCATATCATTATTTTAAATTTTATAACAGATGAATTTGTTTTTTTTAACTGAGCATATGACTCGATTTCATAATAATTTCCATTTTTTATTATGAATGTATATTTTTATATGAATTATCTTTTTAAAAAATGACAATTTGTAGCTCTTACGACAATATTATTTTCAACAAAAATATTGCTTATGTACAAGGGTAGTGTTTCATATTTTTTTTTACTTCCTAATGCATAAACATTATCCGAAATAAAGTTTGTTTTAAAGCGATGAGTTCCGGATGTTTCTATTTTTTTACAAAAATAATAGGCACTGCTTTCTGGTCTGATTATTTTATCTTTTATTTCGGATGATGTTAAAAATAACGTTACAGAGGAACATATTTGAAGTTCTGGCTTTTTCGAGCCATGTACATAAGATTTTAAAATTCCATTCATGTTTTCGAATGGAAAGCATGTCGTTACCCACAGAGGGCCAAATTTTATCACTTCGTCAGAAAGGTATAACAATGAATGAACATTACAAGTCGAATGAATTTGACCATATAAAACAATAAATCTTTGTACATATTCCGTTAGTATGTGGCGAGCTAATTCTACCATTTCACGACTCACGCTAGTGGAATTTAATAACCTTATGCCATAAACTAGTAGTAAAAGATGTTTAAAATATACATCTATCATATAGTCTTTTAGTATAGGTAAGCTGTATATTAGAAGAAACATTTTAAATTTTGATGCTTTCCAATAAGAAAACTCAGATATTTTTCTTGGCAATCTTTGAATGCAGGAAGGTGGTGTAAGATTTTTTAGTCTTTCGTCAATTGTGTTTGTAAATATATACAAAGAATAATTATAATTTTTATTATCTGGATCAAACCAAAGCGACATAAGTTTTTTAGTTACTCCTTGATATACGCAGTGCATTACGTCGATGGAAATAGAATTTGCGTAATCATAAACTATTAAACTGAGTAGAGTGGGACCTTTAACGCCAAATACTGTTTGTCCAGTTTCATATGCTTCTTGAGCATGTAATATATGTAAAGATATATTATTAATGTTTAATACAAATGGTGGGACATATCAGAGATAAAAGGCAGATTTGCTTCTTTGATTAATTTATTCAAGGTAAAGATACTTAGCTGATCTATATATATTTTTCTTATTTCGGGCTGCTCACTCACCAACCATTACACAATAGCGCGGATCGGGGCCCTTCGATCTGGCGTTCGCTAGCCTTACAAGAGATGTTGTCTTGACGGTGGTCAGCGAGCGAGAGCGAGCCTTTTCGTCTTGACATGGCTCGTAAGCTTCGGTCTACTTGCGCGATCTCTTAATTTACACAGGTCTTAAGCGCGAAGTTCAAAATATTGATATAACGGGTTACAAGCATGTACGTTTGTTTCGTTTGTAGTTCGTAATTCTATATTATCTATAAATGGGTATGTTTGAACAAAATTTATCCTTTCTGTCTGTATTTTACAGTCTGGACAACCATGTGTTCCATTGTATTGTTTCCGATTTAAAAATAATGCTTTTGCAGGTAAATCACACGTACCAGCGAACACGTAAAGGATTTAAAGAATTTGGTATTTCTAAATCAATTCCTTCATACAAATCTTTTAATTCTGTTAAAAAAGGATTTATAAATAAATTCGGCAATGGTTTTGTTGTGCCAATCCATATACCTGCTAAAATCATGTTTTCTTTTTTTATCCAACAATGGTAAGGTAACTCGTTTATCATAAGGTAAAATGGCCACACGGAGGTTTTAGATGATTTAAATAATGGAATGCCATCGGTATTCCATGTAAAAGTAATATTACCATTATTTAAAAAGTCTACCGGTAGCGATTTATAAATTAAGACATCAAAAATGTCTTCGTAATTTACATTATTTTTTTTACACGTGTGGTACGGTAATTAAGTGTTTCTTTAAATTTAGTACGTTTAAACATAGATTTTTATTGTTCTATTATAGAAACAGTAATAAAATAGGTTGTAATAGAACTATCGTTACAATTAACACAAATCTGATTTTTTGATTCTGTAAAGCAATTAGGACAATAATAATGATAAACAATTGGTGCATTTATCTGTGCCAAAAACTTTTTAAATTTGTAAATTGACTTAACACATCTATTGGGCTTGGTACAATATAAATCTACAAGCGAAATTATGTCTGATAGTAAAGCGGCCGTCATATTGTGCCGAATGGCAGTTGTAAAAATTGATAAAATTATAAAACTAATTATATAATTTTAATTTTAATTAAAAAATGTTATAGGTTATAATAATACTAAATAAAGTAATCTGATAAGAATATTATTATTAATTTCAAAAAATAGTATTTACCATTATTTACAAGATTATTTACATTGGTGTTCAAATTCAAATAACGGGCTTCCACGTCATCAGTCGAATTATTCAATTCTCTGTCCATATCAAACTCATCACTCTCTGAGCTTGATGCACATTCTTGGCGATATATTTTCATAAGACGGTACTGATGAGATTTACTATATGCTAGTAAATTGACTTTACGCTTTTTCATTTTAATTCACAACTAGCCATATTACCTCGGTCGCAAACGCTCCCTCGGTTGAATCACATTTTTGAGGCTAGACGTTGATTATAAAGTGTAGTCTTAAATTTATTATTAGTTTATAACAAATAAATTTTAAACGATTTTGATACAATTATTTTATTTTATTTTCAAACCTAATTATTTTTCATGTGCTTTAAACTATTAATTAAAATTTGTTGTTATATTATTAAAACAAATAAAAATAAATTATAAAATATTTTATTTTAAAAAATGTATACAATTTATTCCTTTTACTCATCATGATATTTAACTATAACAGTTTATTTTCGAATGTTGGTTTGTATTATTTTCTCTCTGCATTTACAGGCTTGAGACTGTCATATAATGAACGTAAATATAATGTGCAATAAAAGTTTCAAATATATGATTTTCTAACATATATATATTCAAAATTCTGTATGGTATAATCAAAATTATGTATGGTATAATAGGTAAATATTTTAAAATTGATAAAAATATACGTTCCAATATGGCTGCATTAAAAATAAAATAAATAATATAATATGGCATTTCGTATATTCGTATTTATTTTATATATTTTGTAATTTTTTGTTTCATTAATATCTAAACAAAGTTCTAAAATAATATCACTTTTTGCAGACAATGTATTCTAACAAGTATTATCAAAATATTTTAATTGATATTTAATTTTTTTTTTTTTTTTTTGTTATTTAACGTCGCTCTATTAATGCTGCCAGGGCTAATCAACGACGGAGGTGAACGGTGTGTCTGTAAACAAAGCACATGTAGTTGAAACAGTGGTGCTTGTGTCCATCGGAAGATATCATCGGTCACTGTAATTAGTCTAATAATTACAGTTTCCTGTCCTCCCGATGGAACCACCGCGATCCTCTTTACATCTTCGCGTCCCTAACGTTCCCTATAGTTCAGATGCCCGTGCCTCTCATGCACTGACAAGTGCAGGAAAAGCACGCGCATCTGAACTGGCGTCACATTATAGTGACACGCCGAGCCACTGAGTCGCGGTGTTCGAAAAATGCACATGAAAAAATTTTCAGAGGTACACGTCTGGGATCGAACCCACGACCCTCGGTGTGAGAGTCGGGAGCTCTACCCATGAGCCACCGCGGCTCTTTTTTATTATTTAATTAATACTATATTAGACAATTAATTATTTTAAAATTTGTATATTTTATAA
The DNA here is from genome assembly GCA_026168455.1 of Theocolax elegans. NCBI lineage: Eukaryota > Metazoa > Arthropoda > Insecta > Hymenoptera > Cerocephalidae > Theocolax > Theocolax elegans. The sequence goes on along the minus strand of CM047430.1, from coordinate 33,760,250 downwards.
ATAATTTTGTCAATAAAATGTCGCTTGATGCAGACAATGAATTTTAAATTTTTATTATTTAATTAATGCTATATTAGACAATTAATTATTTTCAAATTTGTATATTTTATAAATAATTTTGTCAATAAACTGTCGCTTGATGCAGACAATGAATTTTAAATTTGTTTATTTCTTCAGTATTTTAGTAAAAAAATGTCGGTTGATGCAGACAATGAATTTTAAATTTGTTTATTTTTCAGTATTTTAGTAAAAAAATGTCGCTTGATGCAGACAATGAATTTTAAATTTGTTTATTTCTTCAGTATTATAGTTAAAAAATGTCGCTTGATGCAGAGAATGAATTTTAAGTTTGTTTATTTCTTCAGTATTTTAGTAAAAAAATGTCGTTTGATGCAGACAATGAATTTTAAATTTGTTTATTTCTTCAGTATTTTAGTAAAACAATGTCGCTTGATGCAGACAGTTGATTATTTTAAAATTTATATATTTCATAAATAAATTTGCCAATAAAATGTCGCTTAATGCAGACAACTAATATTTTAATATTTGTTTATTTCTTAAGTAATAATATATTAAAAAGTTGCTTGATGTAAATAATGTATACTTGAAAAATATTCTTTATTATACTTAATTTTATCTACAAATTTTGTCTGATGCTTATATCTTATTATTTTATAATTCGTTTGCCTAATAAGTCGACCTTAAATTGATTTTTAAAAATAAAAAAAAAACTATTTAAGTATCAAACACTTCAGAAAAAACTATATTCGTTGTATATATTATTACATTATTATTTAAATTACTCTCATTTGTATTAAGTATATCTCCTTCTGTATTAGTGAGTATCATTGCCGCGCGGGGTTTCCTGTTCCCGTATGCGGCGCGTCCCCCGGGTGGCGGATGGGGGAAAGCTCGTCACGCTTGCGTGAAGGGTAGAGGTGAAACAAAATAGCCTCCGTGGACCAAACAGTTGAAGAAGGATGATGAGCAAGCGAATGGAATACCTATTACCCCAAGCGGGCAGCTCCAAACAAGGAGTCAATCCCGCCGTCGGTTCCGATCGGGTGAAAGCCCCGGTGGCCGGCGCTGGCCTCATCGGATTTTGGGGGAGGCCACCAAGCGCTTCGTTCTACGAACACGTCAGAGGTGGGGCCCTCGAAAGAAAACCCCCAACAGCAGCCGTCGTTACAGATGTTGAGTGTTGCATCCGCAAACAGGTTAAGAAGCGGCAGCGTTACCAGCCTTGGTAGTGCCATCAGTGGCATCTCTGCCTATAGTAAGGAATCTCAAGAGGAGATCGAAATATTAGAAGAAACATTTTAAATTTTGATGCTTTCCAATAAGAAAACTCAGATATTTTCTTGGCAATCTTTGAATGCAGGAAGGTGGTGTAAGATTTTTTAGTCTTTCGTCAATTGTGTTTGTAAATATATACAAAGAATAATTATAATTTTTATTATCTGGATCAAACCAAAGCGACATAAGTTTTTTAGTTACTCCTTATATACGCAGTGCATTACGTCGATGGAAATAGAATTTGCGTAATCATAAACTATTAAACTGAGTAGAGTGGGACCTTTAACGCCAAATACTGTTTGTCCAGTTTCATATGCTTCTTGAGCATGTAATATATGTAAAGATATATTATTAATGTTTAATACAAATGGTGGGACATATCAGAGATAAAAGGCAGATTGCTTCTTTGATTAATTTATTCAAGGTAAAGATACTTAGCTGATCTATATATATTTTTCTTATTTCGGGCTGCTCACTCACCAACCATTACACAATAGCGCGGATCGGGGCCCTTCGATCTGGCGTTCGCTAGCCTTACAAGAGATGTTGTCTTGACGGTGGTCAGCGAGCGAGAGCGAGCCTTTTCGTCTTGACATGGCTCGTAAGCTTCGGTCTACTTGCGCGATCTCTTAATTTACACAGGTCTTAAGCGCGAAGTTCAAAATATTGATATAACGGGTTACAAGCATGTACGTTTGTTTCGTTTGTAGTTCGTAATTCTATATTATCTATAAATGGGTATGTTTGAACAAAATTTATCCTTTCTGTCTGTATTTTACAGTCTGGACAACCACGTGTTCCATTGTATTGTTTCCGATTTAAAAATAATGCTTTTGCAGGTAAATCACACGTACCAGCGAACACGTAAAGGATTTAAAGAATTTGGTATTTCTAAATCAATTCCTTCATACAAATCTTTAATTCTGTAAAAAGGATTTATAAATAAATTCGGCAATGGTTTGTTGTGCCAATCCATATACCTGCTAAAATCTGTTTTTCTTTGTTTATTCCAACAATGGTAAGGAACTCGTTTATCATAAGGTAAATGGCCACACGGAGGTTTTTAGATGATTTAAATAATGGATGCCATCGGTATCCATGTAAAGTAATATTACCATTATTAAAAAGTCTACCGGTAGCGATTTATAAATTAAGACATCAAAAATGTCTTCGTAATTTACATTATTTTTTTTACACGTGTGGTACGGTATTAAGTGTTTCTTTAAATTTAGTACGTTTAAACCATAGATTTTTATTGTTCTATTATAGAAACAGTAATAAATAGGTTGTAATAGAACTATCGTTACAATTAACACAAATCTGATTTTTTGATTCTGTAAAGCAATTAGGACAATAATAATGATAAACAATTGGTGCATTTATCTGTGCCAAAAACTTTTTAAATTGTAAATTGACTTAACACATCTATTGGGCTTGGTAAAGCGGCCGTCATATTGTGCCGAATGGCAGTTGTAAAAATTGATAAATTATAAACTAATTATATAATTTTAATTTTAATTAAAAAATGTTATAGGTTATAATAATACTAAATAAAGTAATCTGATAAGAATATTATTATTAATTTCAAAAAATAGTATTTACCATTATTTACAAGATTATTTACATTGGTGTTCAAATTCAAATAACGGGCTTCCACGTCATCAGTCGAATTATTCAATTCTCTGTCCATATCAAACTCATCACTCTCCGAGCTTGATGCACATTCTTGGCGATATATTTTCATAAGACGGTACTGATGAGATTTACTATATGCTAGTAAATTGACTTTACGCTTTTTCATTTTAATTCACAACTAGCCATATTACCTCGGTCGCAACGCTCCCTCGTTGAATCACATTTTTGAGGCTAGACGTTGATTAAAAGTGTAGTCTTAAATTTATTAGTAGTTATAACAAATAAATTTTAAACGATTTTGATACAATTATTTTATTTTATTTTCAAACCTAATTATTTTCATGTGCTTTAAACTATTAGTCTAATAATTACAGTTTCCTGTCCTCCCGATGGAACCACCGCGATCCTCTTTACATCTTCGCGTCCCTAACGTTCCCTATAGTTCAGATGCCCGTGCCTCTCATGCACTGACAAGTACAGGAAACGCACGCGCATCTGAACTGGCGTCACATTATAGTGACACGCCGAGCCACTGAGTCGCGGTGTTCGAAAAATGCACATGAAAAAATTTTCAGAGGTACACGTCTGGGATCGAACCCACGACCCTCGGGTGGCGGATGGGGGAAAGCTCGTCACGCTTGCGTGAAGGGTAGAGGTGAAACAAAATAGCCTCCGTGGACCAAACAGTTGAAGAAGGATGATGAGCAAGCGAATGGAATACCTATTACCCCAAGCGGGCAGCTCCAAACAAGGAGTCAATCCCGCCGTCGGTTCCGATCGGGTGAAAGCCCCGGTGGCCGGCGCTGGCCTCTACGGATTTTGGGGGAGGCCACCAAGCGCTTCGTTCTACGAACACGTCAGAGGTGGGGCCCTCGAAAGAAAACCCCCAACAGCAGCCGTCGTTACAGATGTTGAGTGTTGCATCCGCAAACAGGTTAAGAAGCGGCAGCGTTACCAGCCTTGGTAGTGCCATCAGTGGCATCTCTGCCTATAGTAAGGAATCTCAAGAGGAGATCGAAATATTCCGCAAGGAATACGAGAAGGTAGAGAAGGCGCAGGAGGACATCGACTCCACTTACGACCATCTAAAGAGCGAACTCCAGGCTATGTTGGCCGCTTGTGCAAAGCAGCCTAACATCTCCATGGTCGTCAATACAGGGCTGAAGACCGTAGACACTCTTGTACAAGAGTTCTACGGGAAAACCAAAAAGATGTTTTTGGCAGTCGACGATTACAAGTGCCAAGTCGAGGATTATCGAGTTGGTCACGAGAATCGTCGGCGGCCTAAGAGAAGAGGCATAATAGCTAAAGCCGTCTTTACGGCTACAGCTAGAATGCAGGCTCAAAAGAGAAGTAGAGAGGGCCCCCAAAGCCCCCCCGAGGTCTGTAAGAGCCGCAAGAAGCAATCCAAGTCCGCGTCAGTGGCGGGGAAAAAGCCGACAGTCAAGTCGGGACAGGCGCCTCTTGATAGGAGAAAGCGCCAGATGGCGCCGGTATCCACCCTGGTGGTGACTGTCGCGAGGGACCATACGTATGCTGAAGTCTTGGGGAAGCTCCGAAAGGAAGTCAACCCGGACGACAGCGGCGCCCAGGTTCTGAGCGTAAGGCCAACAGGGCGGGGAGATGTCCTGCTCCGGCTGGGCAAGAAGACGGACGCAACAGCATTCGCTGAGAAAGTCCGTACGGCTACTAAAGGGATGGGAGAAGTTAGGATCCGAGATCGAAGGGTGACCCTGGAGATCAGAGACCTGGACGCTCTCACAACGAGGGACGAAGTGGTAGCGGCCCTAGATAAAGTTCTCGCGTCTCCGCCTGAGAGCCGAGAGGTGACGCTTTTGGGCCTAAACCGCAGTCAACAGAAGACAGCCATCGTGAAGCTGGATCACGAGAGCGCTGACAGGCTGAAGTCGATGCGGCATCTCTGCGTCGGCTTCGTAAGCTGTCGCGTTCGGGATCGAGTCTTGGTCGAGAGGTGCTATCGGTGCCTAGACTTCGGCCACACGAAACGGAATTGTAAGGGAGTGGACAGATCCTCGTCGTGCTACAAGTGCGGCGAGCCTGGACACAACCTTAAGAATTGCAAGAGCGCTCCCAAATGCTATCTTTGTCCATCAAAGGATGCTGAGGGAGTGTCTCACGTGGCGGGGTCCGGAGCCTGTGCCACCTTTAGGCGCGCGCTCGATACCGCCCGAAAGGCCGCTTCACGATAAGTGGCAGTCTCAACGTGGGAGGATAGAATAAGGAACGGATGACGCATGTCACAAGACACGCCTCCCAGCTTGAAGTAATGTGAAAAACAGTTCCGGGCTGGACAGGTGAAAGCGTTGGGTTTGGAGTTTTAGCCGGTAAGAATCCGGCACTGGCGACGAGTGCGGACCCTCGTCGTCGTCTTATGTAAGATTTCTCCAGTTTCCCACGAAAAAAAAAAAAAAAAAAAAAAAAGTGAGTATCATTGACGATTTCGAAAATTTTATTTTTAGATTTTTTTCATCTGTAACTCTTGATAAAGCAACATATAATTGACCATGACTAAATACAGTTCTTGGTAAATATAGACCTACTTTTTTAAATGATTGACCTTGTGCTTTATTTATGGTCATAGCGAAACTTGGTCTAATAGGAAATTGTCGTCTAACCATATTGAAAGGTATATCATTCATTGATGGACATAAATCTATTCTTGGAATCATCACAGTTTGTCCTGAATTTTTACCTGTTATAATTTCTCCAAATATAGTGTACTGTTTTAATTCTGTAATCATGAGCCTGGTACCATTACATAATCCTCCTTCTAAATGCAAATTCCTAAGTAACATAACGATCATTCCTTTTTTTAATACTAATTTATGCGGTGGTAAACCATTTGGTATTAATGAATTTATAAAATTTATTGTTACTGTTTCATCCAACTTATTATTTTAGTAATACTATCAATGCTAAAATATATCTTACCGTCACCTGCAATTCTTTCAATTAGTTCGTTATTAATCGCTAAAACATTACTATTTATAGGTGAAAGAATTAATTTGTCTTTAAGGGTATGTAAATCATCAATATTTATTTAATTACCAAAAATATCATCTATCAAATTATTAAATGTAATAAATTCTGAAGGAATTTTTATAACGTTATCAATTTCAAATTTTGTAATATTTTTATTTTCTCCAATATTTAATAACCACGTTTTAAACATACTGTTTGAATTGACCAATCTTAAATTATTACTTAATGTAAGTTTTTGAAATAATTGCCATAAAGAACTGCTTTTTACACATGATTCTAATATTTGAGTTCTATTTCCGTATCGAACTATAGGAAGTGTTTGTCGAAAATCGCCAAATGTTACTAATATTTTACCACCAAACGGTCTATTATTTCGACATAAATCTCTGAAAAAAATATCTATAGCTTCTAATGCATATTTACAAGTCATTGATATTTCATCCCAAATTATTAATTTAATATTTTTTAAAATTTGACCTATTTGTGAATTTGGTGAAATGTTGCATGTTGATTGTTCGTTTAAATTAAATGGTATTTTAAATGTTGAATGGATAGTTTTACCACCTATTAATAAATTTGATGCAATACCAGTCCAAGCAACTGCTAACTCTGGTATTTTGTTTAATTTCACAAATTTTATAATAGCATTTAATAAATAACTTTTTCCACTACCACCAGGACCATCTATAAAATATAAATTTTCTTTTTTATTATCGTAAACTGCTTCTACTATTCTATCAAATATTGTTTTTTGTTCCAATGTTAAAGATTTTAACAATATTTCTATGTCATTATCTTTATTTGCAATAATATCATTATAAAACATATCATTGTGATTTTCATTATCAATATTATCAATAACAGGTAAATTAAATTGTTGCAATGTTAAATTATGTTTTGATAAAACGTTGTCTATAATTTTTAACGCCTTTTGTTCTCCTAAAATTTCAGGTAATTTAGGATCAAAGAAATGTTCTTTATACTTATTATAAAGTTTCAAGGCATCAAAATTCTGATCAAATGATATAATGAAAGCGAAAAGTTCACATAGTGCCTGTGGAAATTGAAAATTGTAATTTTCTTCTAAACATTTATCCCATTCATTATCAGTAATGATTAAACCTCTAACTATACATACTTCATAAAATGTATCATAAATAACGCCTTTGTATGAGCGTATATCTTCAAAAGATTCGGCCCGACGTACATGAAGTAATAATAATCTAAGAAAAAATCGTTCTCGATCTTTAGGATTTACATGAAACATTCTGACTAGAATGGGATTATTAAACTTTTTTCGCTTGTTTATATATTTTTTATAAATTTTCCTATTTGTTCAGTATCATTTAATGTGACTTCAGTACTTATTTGGTTTATTAACTCGCCCTTAATTGTTGTTATTTCTATTCTTTCATTCTTCTCTAATTCTTGAGATGCAGCCAAATTTTCAATTTCTTTAACTTCACATTGTTTATTTCTATATTTACGTTTTTGTTCTGCTTTAATTAATTTCTGTTCTTCATTTATTTTTTCCTTTTTTTGGTTTTTCATTTTTGAAATTTCATTTTTTCTATTAATAGAATGTGATTTTCTAAAATTACGTTTGCTTTCAGCTTCAGCTGATTTCTGCTTCTCAGTCATGTGTTCTCTTTTTTTGCTCTTTAATTTTGAGATTTCAATCTTTGTATCTACAGATTGAGATGCTCTAAAATTTCTTTTGCGTTCAGCTTCAGATGATTTTTGCTCTTCATTCATTTGTTTTCTTTTCTTCCTTTTTATGATTGCAATTTCGTTCTTTCTATCTTCAGATTGAGATTGTCTGTATAAACGTTTCCGTTCTACTTCAATTAGTTTTTGTTCTTTCGTCATTGGTTTTCTTTTATTTCTTTTAATTATTGATACTTCATTATATCTATCTTCAGATTGAGATGTTCCAAATGTTCGTTCTCGTACTAATTCATGTGTTTTTTTATGTTTTACTTCTGAAATTTTTTCTTGCGTTACATTTAACTGTTTAATATGTTCAGTTAAACTTACTTTCGATAATGATAATGATATATTTTTAATTTTGTTATCTTTATTTAATTCTTCATCGTGCAATTTTTTCATAACTAAACGTTTAATTTGTAATTTTAACTTGTTTGCAAAAGTGATTTTTTTTTCTTCTTTATTTACTACTGTTTTTCTATTATCATAGGCTGTAAATTTTTCTTGTAAAATTTTTTTAAATTGGTTAACATCTTCATTTAAATCGATTGAATCAATGATCATTCGCACATTCTTATTAAATTGGTTAATATCTTCACTTAATTGAATCAATTGAATCAATAATCATAGGAGTATTTAACAATGTATTTTGATAATTTGCTGAATACTCCAGCATGTTATAATTTTTACAAACTTGTTTAAAATTGTGAGCTAAAATAATATCTTGGCGAATCTCATTATTAGGGATAACATGTTTTAAAATTGGAAACCTTTTAATTTTTTCATTTTTAAATATAAATTCTAAATGATTTCTCATCATTGATTCATCAAATATTACCGTAAAAGGACAAATACCCTTACAAATGGATACTGCAAAAGAATATAGTTTAACGACATATCGGGGATATTCATTATAAATAATATCATTTATATAATATTATTTGTATACATATATCTTATAACATTTACATGATGCTGATGCTGATGATGATTTAATCCCTATTTGAATTGAATTAATCACTACAGCTTGGTCGATTTAATAATTTAACTGCATAAAATGTAAAATTTATATTAATATTTATACATAATAATAAGTTAAATCACTAAACATTGTTTATATTAATAATAGAATATAATATTTTTTATAGGTTGTTCTAACTAAAGGCGTATAGGTGTATGTATATACGCGAACCATCTATGTATACATATATTCACCTGGCGAATTTTAATTTTCATTGGAAAGACTGTCAATATACGTCAAAACACTATAGTTGCTATTATTATTGATATACCCATTATTATTATTATTCCCATTCTTTCCCTCCTCGCTTTTTTCACATATTAAAGTACATAATTAGAATAAAATTATACATTACAATACAAGAAGTTTAAAATATGTCTGAAATAGTAATAATATTCATGCAATTAGTAACCGAAACGTTATCGACTAATAATTTAATTATAAAATGAATTCATATTCACCCATTATGCTATTATAAAAAATGGATTAAAATACTGTAAAAAATCAAAAACTAGTTACACAATGCATTAATTGTAACGATCACGTAATTTATTTTTTTTTTACACGTAAATACAAGTTCTTAAAAACTTATAATTGTTGAACAAAAGTGTAATGAAAAGTTATATCTCGGTCTCTCTTGGTCTGACTTGGGGACCAAAAAAGGTGGGCTATTACACTAACGCTCGAAAACTTAGGACATGTACTTCATGCTTCCGACTCGATCGAAGCACGATATACGTATAGTGACGTATTTTGACGTTTTAAAGCTTTTGCAATGTGTTCGAGTGAGTGAGTTTTGAGTGTTGTTGTTTACTGTGTTGAAATGGAATGTATAGAGGGTAACTGTTCTAAACCGACAAATTTACCTTCGAAAGTTTTTGTAGTTTTCTCGAAGGTGGGATTATATTTATCGTGATTTTATTTTTTATTAAGTACACATTTGTTCCTTTTTAATGTTTAATATTTACTGGCGTTAATGAATGATGAAGTTAAATTACAGTACTTATTTTATAAACAAATTGCTGAATATTCTTAATATTCTTATAAATATTTATGGCATTGTAAAAAATAATTTTTTATGTTAATAGCCGAGTATAAATTTGCAGCTCAAAACATAGAATCGTAACATTCTTACTTTTTTAATCATTTGCACAATAATTTATAGTTTTATATTAAAAACCGTGGAAGCTGAAGAAACAACTTTAAAATTTCAAACTTTGTTAAGTATTGAATGTTTTGCAACATAATTTAAATTTACTTGGTTATTTATACAAACTTAGCATTTTAAAAGATTGCTAAAAATGTTAAAGTTAATAATTATACGATAGCGTACTTTACATAAAAAAAAATTAAGTGTACATGCCTTTAAGCTTAAATTTGCAGAAAATAAAGTCACTTCCTGAAGACGATGTCCAGGTGGTCAGGGTAACCACCAGGTTATCCTGACATCGTATACAGGGAAGTCTATATGCCGTTCTGCATAAATGTGCAAAACATATTGTCACTTCCTGGAGAGGATGTCCAGGTGGTCAGGGTGACCTCCAGGTTATCCTGACATCGTCCGCAGGGAAGTCTACATGTCTTTATGCTTAAATTTGCAAAAATATTCTCACTTCCTGAAGACGATGTCCAGGTGGTCAGGGTAACCTCCAGGTTATCCTGAAGTCGTCCGCAGGGAAGTCTACATTCCCTTCTGCTTAAATTTGCAAAAAATATTGTCACTTCCTGAAGACGATGTCCAGGTGGTCAGGGTAACCTCCAGGTTATCCTGACATCGACCGCAGGGAAGTCTACATGCCTTTATGCTTAAATTTGCAAAAAATATTGTCACTTCCTGAAGACGATGTCCAGGTGGTCAGGGTAACCTCCAGGTTATCCTGACATCGTATACAGGGAAGTCTATATGCCGTTCTGCATAAATGTGCAAAACATATTGTCACTTCCTGAAGACGATGTCCAGGTGGTCAGGGTAACCTCCAGGTTATCCTGACATCGTCCGCAGGGAAGTCTACATGCCTTTATGCTTAAATTTGCAAAAAATATTGTCACTTCCTGAAGACGATGTCCAGGTGGTCAGGGTAACCTCACCTCCAGGTTATCCTGAAGTCGTCCGCAGGGAAGTCTACATTCCCTTCTGCTTAAATTTGCAAAAAATATTGTCACTTCCTGGAAACAATGTCCAGGTGGTCAGGGTGACCCCATCCCTAACCCTCCAGCCTCACCCTCACCCTGACCTCTTCCCGATAACACACTTACCTTATACACATGCATATATATAAAATATAATAAAAAGACGCCGAATGGTGAATGTCGGACGCCGGACGCCAGACGCCGGACACTTTTGAGGAAAAATTTTAATTATAATTATTGCAAAGAATATTGTCACTTCCTGGAGAGGATGTCCAGGTGGTCAGGGTGACCTCCAGATCATCCGGACATCGTCTACAGGAAAGTCTACATGCTGTTCTGCATAAATTTGCAAAAAATATTCTCACTTCCTGAAGACGATATCCTGGTGGTCAGGGTAACCTCCAGGTAATCCTGACATCCTCCACAGGGAAGTCTACATGCCTTTCTGCTTAAATTTGCAAAAAATATTGTCACTTCCTGAAGACGATGTCCAGGTGGTCAGGGTAACCTCCACATTATCCTGATATTGTCTACAGGAAAGTCTACATGCTGTTCTGCATAAATTTACAAAAAATATTCTCACTTCCTGAAGACGATGTCCAGGTGGTCAGGGTAACCTCGAGGTTATCCTGACATCCTCCACAGGGAAGTCTACATGCCTTTCTGCTTAAATTTACAAAAAAAATCTTCTCTTCCTGGAGACGATGTACAGGTGGTCAGGGTAACCTCCAGGTAATCTTGACATCCTCCACAGGAAAGTCTACATGCCTTTCTACTTGAATTTGCAAAAAAAATTTTCACTTCCGGGAGACGATGTCCAGGTGGTAATTATTATATTAATGATTATATTATGAAAAATATCTTTTTATTTACTAGCTGATATATTATAATACTATATCCCTCGGTTGAATCACATTTTTGAGGCTAGACGTTGATTATAAAGTGTAGTCTTAAATTTATTATTAGTTTATAACAAATAAATTTTAAACGATTTTGATACAATTATTTTATTTTATTTTCAAACCAATTTTTTTCATGTGCTTTAAACTATTAACTAAAATTTGTTGTTATATTATTAAAACAAATAAAAATAAATTATAAAATATTTTATTTTAAAAAATGTATACAATTTATTCCTTTTACTCATCATGATATTTAACTATAACTAGTTTATTTTCGAATGTTGGTTTGTCATATAATGAACGTTAATATAATGTGTATTAAAAGTTTCAAATATTTGAGTTTCTAACATATATATGTTTCAAAATTATGTATGATATAATACGTAAATATTTTAAAATTGATAAAAATATACGTTCCATTATGGCTACATTAAAAATAAAATAAATAATATAATATGGCATCTCGTATATTCGTATTTATTTTATATATTTTGTAATTTTTTGTTTCATTAATATCTAAACAAAGTTCTAAAATAATATCACTTTTTGCAGACAATGTATTCTAACACGTATTATCAAAATATTTTAATTGATATTTAATTAATGCTATATTAGACAATTAATTATTTTAAAATTTGTATATTTTATAAATAATATTGTCAATAAAATGTCGTTTGATGCAGACAATGAATTTTAAATTTGTTTATATCTTCAGTATTTTAGTAAAAAAATGTCGCTTGATGCAACAATGAATTTTAAATTTGTTTATTTCTTCAGTATTTTAGTAAAAAAATGTCGCTTGATGCAGACAATGAATTTTAAATTCGTTTATTTCTTCAGTATTTTAGTAAAAAACTGTCGCTTGATGCAGACAATGAATTTAAATTTGTTTATTTCTTCAGTATTTTAGTAACAAAATGTCACTTGATGCAGACAATGAATTTTAAATTTGTTTATTTCTTCAGTATTTTAGTAAAAAAATGTCGCTTGATGCAGACAATGAATTTTAAATTTGTTTATTTCTTCAGTAATATAGTAAAAAAATGTCGCTTGATGCAGACAATAAATTTTTAATTTGTTTTTTTCTTCAGTATTTTATTAAAAAAATGTCGTTTGATGCAGACAATAAATTTTAAATTTGTTTATTTCTTCAGTATTTTAGTTAAAAAATGTCGCTTGATGCAGAGAATGAATTTTAAATTTGTTTATTTCTTCAGTATTTTAGTAAAAAAATGTCGCTTGATGCAGACAATGAATTTTAAATTTGTTTATTTCTTCAGTATTTTAGTAAAAAAATGTCGCCTGATGCAGACAATGAATTTTAAATTTGTTTATTTCTTCAGTATTTTAGTTAAAAAATGTCGCTTGATGCAGACAATAAATTTTTAATTTGTTTATTTCTTCAGTATTTTAGTAAAAAAATGTCGCTTGATGCAGTTGATTATTTTAAAATTTATATATTTCATAAATAATTTTGCCAATAAAATGTCGCTTAATGCAGACAACTAATATTTTAATATTTGTTTATTTCTTAAGTAATGATATATTGAAATGGTGCTTGATGTAAATAATGTATACTTGAAAAATATTCTTTATTATACGTAATTTTATCTATAAATTTTGTCTGATGCTTATATCTTATTATTTTATAAATCGTTTGCCTAATAAGTCGACCTTAAATTGATTTTTAACAATAAAAAAAACTATTTAAGTATCAAACACTTCAGAAAAAACTATAGTCGTTGTATATATTATTACATTATTATTTAAATTACTCTCATTTATATTAAGTATATCTCCTTCTGTATTAGTGAGTATCATTGACGATTTCGAAAATTTTATTTTTAGATTTTTTTCATCTGTAACTCTTGATAATGCAACATATAATTGACCATGACTAAATACAGGTCTTGGTAAATATATACCTACTTTTTTAAATGATTGACCTTGTGCTTTATTTACGGTCATAGCGATACTTGGTCTAATAGGAAATTGTCGTCTAACCATATTGAAAGGTATATCATCCTTTGATGGACATAAATCTATTCTTGGAATCATCACAATTTGTCCTGAATTTTTACCGGTTATAATTTCTCCATATATAGTGTACTGTTTTAATTCTGTAATCATGAGCCTGGTACCATTACATAAACCTCCATCTAAATGCAAATTCCTAAGTAACATAACGATCATTCCTTTTTTTAATACTAATTTATGCGGTGGTAAACCATTTGGTATTAATGAATTTATAAAATCTATTGTTATTGTTTCATCCAACTTATTATTTTCATCATTAGTAATACTATCAATGCTTAAATATTACTTACCGTCACCTTCAATTCTTTCAATTATTTCGTTATTAATCGCTAAAACATCACTATTTATAGGTGAAAGAATTACATTGTCTTTAAGAGTATGTAAATCATCAATATTTATTTTATTACCAAAAATATCATCTATCAAATTATTAAATGTAACAAATTCTGAAGGAATTTGTATAACGTTATTATCAATTTCAAATTTCGTAATATTTTTATTTTCTCCAATATTTAATAACCACGTTTTAAGCATACTGTTTGAATTGACCAATCTTAATTATTATTTAATGTAAGTTTTTGAAATAATTACATTAAAGAACTACTTTTTACACATGATTCTAATATTTGAGTTCTATTTCCGTATCGAACTATAGGAAGTATTTGTCGAAAATCGCCAGATGTTAGTAATATTTTACCACCAAACGGTTTATTATTTCGACATACATTACTTACCGTCACCTTCAATTCTTTCAATTATTTCGTTATTAATCGCTAAAACATCACTATTTATAGGTGAAAGAATTACATTGTCTTTAAGAGTATGTAAATCATCAATATTTATTTTATTACCAAAATATCATCTATCAAATTATTAAATGTAACAAATTCTGAAGGAATTTGTATAACGTTATTATCAATTTCAAATTTCGTAATATTTTTATTTTCTCCAATATTTAATAACCACGTTTTAAGCATACTGTTTGAATTGACCAATCTTAAATTATTATTTAATGTAAGTTTTTGAAATAATTACATTAAAGAACTACTTTTTACACATGATTCTAATATTTGAGTTCTATTTCCGTATCGAACTATAGGAAGTATTTGTCGAAAATCGCCAGATGTTAGTAATATTTTACCACCAAACGGTTTATTATTTCGACATAAATCTCTGAAAAAAATATCTATAGCTTCTAATGCATATTTACAAGTCATTGATATTTCATCCCAAATTATTAATTTAATATTTTTTAAAATTTGACCGATTTGTGAATTTGGTGAAATGTTGCATGTTGATTGTTCGTTTAAATTAAATGGTATTTTAAATGTTGAATGGATAGTTTTACCACCTATTAATAAATTTGATGCAATACCAGTCCAAGCAACTGCAAACTCTGGTATTTTGTTTAATTTCACAAATTTTATAATAGCATTTAATAAATAACTTTTTCCACTACCACCAGGACCATCTATAAAATATAAATTTTCTCTTTTATTATCGTAAACTGCTTCTACTATTGTATCAAATATTGTTTTTTGTTCCAATGTTAAAGATTTTAACAATATTTCTATGTCATTGTCTTCATTTGCAATAATATCATTATAAAACATATCATTGTGATTTTCATTATCAATATTATCAATATTAGGTAAATTAAATTGTTGGAATGTTAAATTATGTTTTGATAAAACGTTGTCTATAATTTTTAAAGCCTTTTGTTCTCCTAAAATTTTAGGTAATTTAGGATCAAAGAAATGTTCTTTATACTTATTATAAAGTTTCAAGGCATCAAAATTGTGATCAAATGATATAATGAAAGCGAAAAGTTCACATAGTGCCTGTGGAAATTGAAAATTACAATTTTCTTCTAAACATTTATCCCATTCATTATCAGTAATGATTAAACCTCTAACTATACATGCTTCATAAAATGTATCATAAACAACGCCTGCGTATGAGCGTATATCTTCAAAAGATTCGGTCCCACGTACATGAAGTAATAATAATCTAAGAAAAAATCGTTCTTGATCTTTAGGATTTACATGAAACATTCTGACTAGAGTGGGATTATTAAACTTTTTTCGCTTACATACTTTTACTTACTTACTTTTTTTACTTTTTTTTACTTTCTTTTTACTTATTTTTTTTACGATTCTTTACTTACTTTTTTTGAATACTTTACATAAAAAAAATTAAGTGTACATGCCTTTATGCTTAAATTTGCAAAAAATATTGTCGCTTCCTGAAGACGATGTCCAGGTGGTCAGGGTAACCTCCAGGTTATCGTGACATCGTATACAGGGAAGTCTACAAGTCTGCATAAATGTGTAAAAAATATTGTCACTTCCTTATCGTGACATCGTATACAGGGAAGTCTACAAGTCTGCATAAATGTGTAAAAAATATTGTCACTTCCTGGAGAGGATGTCCAGGTGGTCAGGGTGACCTCCAGATCATCCGGAAACCGTCTACAGAAAAGTCTACATGCTGTTCTGAATAAATTTGCAAAAAATATTCTCACTTCCTGACGACGATTTCCAGGTGGTCAGGGTAACCTCCAGGTAATCCTGACATCCTCCACAGGGAAGTCTACATGCCGTTCTGCATAAATGTGCAAAAAATATTGTTACTTCCTGGAGAGGATGTCCAGGTGGTCAGAGTGACCTCCAGATTATCCGGACATCGTCTACAGGAAAGTTTACATGCCTTTCTGCTTAAATTTGCAAAAAATATTGTCACTGCCTGAAGACGATGTTTAGGTGGTCAGGGTAACCTCCAGGTTATCCTGACATCCTCCACAGGGAAGTCTACATGCCTTTCTGCTTAAATTTACAAAAAAAATCTTCTCTTCCTGAAGACGATGTCCAGGTGGTCAGGGTAACCTCCAGGTAATCCTGACATCCTCCACAGGAAAGTCTACATGCCTTTCTAGTTGAATTTGCAAAAAAAATTTTCACTTCCTGGAGACGATGTCCAGGTGGTCAGGGTGACCCCATCCCTATCCCTCCACCCTCACCCTCACCCTGACCTCTTCACCATGACACACTTACCCTTATACACATGCATATATATAAAACATATTAAAACGACGCCCAATGGTGAATGTCGGACGCCGGACACTTTTG
The DNA here is from genome assembly GCA_026168455.1 of Theocolax elegans. NCBI lineage: Eukaryota > Metazoa > Arthropoda > Insecta > Hymenoptera > Cerocephalidae > Theocolax > Theocolax elegans. The sequence goes on along the minus strand of CM047430.1, from coordinate 33,743,391 downwards.
AGGAAAAATTTTAATTATTATATTTATAATTTATTATTAAAATATATAATATTTTATATATATAAATATATGACATTTAAAATATATAATATTTATAAGAATTGACAATGGACACTTTTGAGGAAAAATTTTAATTATAATAATAATAATATAATATTATAATTCAATATAATTATATTAATTATAATATATTATAAGATATTATTTATAATATAATATAATAATAATATATATTGTAATAAGTAAATTCGTAGTTTAATTTGTTTTAGACTTTGACATTTATATAATATATTATATATTAATATTACAATATATTATGCTCAATATTCTCTACAATTCTCAGTTGGATATTGCCATCGAGGCCTTCTACACAGAATAGAATGTCGATAAGGCCAAGGACTTTAAGTGCTGGTCCAGCCACACCTTTCACGATAACCTTGACAGATCTCCATTTAAACTTGTACTGTTCGACAACATCTGATCGTACAAGAGAGACCATGGCGCCAGGATCGAAAAGTGCTTCAAAGTCCTTTCCACCGAGTCGTACCAAAAAGAATAGCCGGTTATCCGATTGGATTCCAGCAATTATCTGATCGATTTGACTATCGTCGTTAGGAGTCGATGCCGTGTGCGTCATTTTAGACGTACTTGGTACGGCATCTGCGCCCCCCTGAACTGTACTTCACGGTAACGAGTTTGTACGGTTCATGTTATGCACACCATCGACAACTACCTTCTCCACCAAGGGAATCAGATTGATAAAATATATATATATATATATATATATATATATAACAAGTGTAACGTGCGCCGTGTATTGTATATTTGTATAGTGTATATTTATGTCTATGTATGTACAATGTATGTGAATCTTCGACGGCGATAGTCGCCTCCCGATAGGGAAGGGGAAAGGATTGGCGAATTTTAGGCGATCGAGGTACGAAGCGAGGACTTTGCGTTAGAGTTTTCGAGTCCATCGGCCGGGCCGCAATACGAATCGCCCGTGCTACTCTCTTGAGTTTCTCCATCCCGGCGGTCGAAGAAATAAAGCATAGAAACGTCTTACCTAGGCGTGTTTGGCATTTTATTCATCATGATATCCCTATCCCCTTGTGATCCAGAGTCTCCGAACAGTTATAAAAGTTACACAAGCACTATTGTTTAGATTTTTTTTATATTTTAGGTTTACTAGGATTGAGATAGTTACCCCTGATTTTAATAAACCAGAGATTAAACTTCTCGGAGTGGGTGTAGATAAAAAATTAGAAGAAAATAATAAATGAAATAAAATAGAAAGAAAAATTAAAGAGTAAAAAGGAAAAAAAAACAAGAATTATTAAAGTATAATTTATTTTATTTTTCTTACTTCTTTGTTTTTACACAATATACTGCAATATTTTGTGACTCAGAGCTCTGGCGTTTGAGTTTCCTTGGACCTTTTCCGTAGTTTAATTTGTTTTAGACTTTGACATTTAATTTTATTAGATTTTTTTTTGACTTGACGATTTTGATTTGAAGATTTTGACTTGAAGATTTTGATTTGAAGATTTTGATTTAAACTTGAATTTGATTCTTACTTTAGAGTTCGAATTTGACATAAACACTGACTATGTGTAGGTTTTCTGCCATACAGAATACCTCGGTTGTCCTCCCACACTTTCCCTTTCCATTTTTGGCTGAGAAAAGTGTAGGTGCAGACCTTTTGGATTTGTCAAGTTCATGGTCAAGGGCGGAAAATTCTACCCCCAGAACACTTGGTTACATCCTTAAATTCTAGCGCTCGTTGTGATTGGTCAGTAGGAGGGCTTAAGGCCCGACTGCGTGCGTCGCCTCCGCCATTTTCCAGAACTATTCTATTTGATCGCATCTTGCATAGATGTCATTATGTGTACTGTTTTATACTAAATTTTACTTATTATTTATTTATTACAAATGCTTACCAATAATGATTCAATTATATTATTTACGTTTAAATTATTAAATGATTAAAGTTAAAAGAGAAATAGTTACTATTCTTAAAGGATCTTTGGTTTTAAGTAATTATTCTGACTATTATTATTGATAAACAATTGTTTTGATAATTTGTTATAAGAGATAAAAGAATATAAAGCGAAGGTATAAAAATAATCAAACAATAAATACTAATATAAACTATATAATTATATTCTTTAAACACATGATTTTTCATATATATTTATTTCGTAAAAGAAAAATATTGATAGATATATTTCGTGTTGTTGATATTCAAGAGATGCAGTGTAATATACTAGTGCATATAAATATAAGGTGCATACTCATACAATCTCTGTACATATCATACACAAATATATACATATTTTTAGAATATGATCTTTATTTTATATAATTATTAAGTCTATATTATTAGTAAATAATCATTTCAATTTATAAAAATAGATAAAAGAAAATAAAAAGATATAATATAGTAAAATTGCTTTGATAATATAAATTGCATATTATATATAACTATATTCATAAAAACATTAATATACATTATATTTTCTGCTACTGATATGCAAGAAATGCACGTAATATACTAATGCATTTAAATAAACAGTGCACTCTCGTACATCTCCGTACACATCACAACATATATATGTATTTTCATAATATTATCTTTTTGTTTCCTTTTATTATTAAATTCCTTTAATTATTATTAAGGAAATCTCTTAAAATTATAGAATATGTATATAACATATATTTACATATATGTAACAGTTACTCTACGGTAATAATTATATATTTCATGTAGATATTTAAAAATAATATTATTTTCATTTCTGAGAAAACCAGAGACGCACAAAAAAAACGGTTAACAGTGTACTCGGGTTTTTCCAATTTGAGATATTTACGACTTGCAGCTGAGGGTGCATGCGTCGCGAGGCCTGCTTGCTATCTTTTTTATTACTTTCACATGGTGGAAAACGAAAGTATGCGTGGCTGATCGGGTTTCGGTTATCTTATTATAATTAAAAATTTCCTCCAAAGGGTCCGGCGTCCGGCGTCCGGTGTCCGGCGTCCGACATTCACTATTGGGCGTCCTTTTATTATGTTTTATATATACGTATGTGTATAAGGGTAAGTGTGTTACGGTGAAGAGGTCAGGGTGAGGGTGATTTTCCTGTAGACAACGTCCGGATGACCTGGAGGTCACCCTGACCACCTGGACATCGTCTTCAGGAAGTGACAATATTTTTTGCAAATTTAAGCAGAAAGGCATGTAGACTTCCATGCGGACGATGTCAGGATTACCTGGAGGTTACCCTTACCACCTGGACAACGTCTTCAGGAAGTGAAAATTTTTTTTGCAAATTCAAGTAGAAAGGCATGTAGACTTCCCTGCGGACGATGTCAGGATAACCTGGAGGTTACACTGACCACCTGGACATTGTCTTCAGGAAGTGAGAATATTTTTTGCAAATTTATGCAGAACAGCATGTAGACTTTCCTGTAGACGATGTCCGGATGATCTGGAGGTCACCCTGACCACCTGGACATCCGATCCAGGAAATGACAATATTTTTTGCAATAATCTTTTTATTATAGTTAAAATTTTTCCTCAAAAGTGTCCGGCGTCCGCCGTCCGACATTCACCATTGGGCGTATTTCTCTTATGTTTTATATATATGCATGCGTATAAGGGTAAGTATGTTATGGTGAATGGGTCAGACTGAGGGTGAGGGTGAGGGTGGTGGGATAGAGATGGGGTTACCCTGACCACCTGGACATCGTCTCCAGGAAGTGAAAATTTTTTTTGCCAATTCAAGTAGAAAGGCATGTAGACTTTCCTGTGTAGGGTGTCAGGATTACCTGGAGGTTACCCTTACCACCTGGACAACGTCTTCAGGAAGTGAAAATTTTTTTTGCAAATTCAAGTAGAAAGACATGTGGACTTTCCTGCGGACGATGTCAGAATAACCTGGAGGTTACCCTGACCACCTGGACATCGTCTTCAGGAAGTGACAATATTTTTTGCAAATTTAATCATAAAGGCATGTACACTTAATTTTTTTTAAAGTATGCAAAAAAAGTAAGTAAAAAATCGTAACATTGCAAAAGCTTTAAAACGTCAAAATACGTCACTATACGTATATCGTGCTTCGATCGAGTCGGAAGCATGAAGTACATGTCCTAAGTTTTCGAGCGTTAGTGTAATAGCCCACCCTTTTTTGGTCGCCAAGTCAGACCAAGAGAGACCGAGATATAACTTTTCATTACACTTTTGTTCAACAATTATTAGTTTTTAAGAACTTGTATGTAGGGAAAGAATGGGAATATTAATAATGGGTATGTCAATAATAATAGCAACTATAGTGTTTTGACGTATATTTACATTCTTTTCAATAAAAAATAAAATTGTACGTGTAGTATTAGTCGATCGAGAAATAAATTCGCCAGGTGCATATATGTATACATAGATGGTTCGCGTATATACATACACCTATACGCCTTCAGTTAGAACAACCTATAAAAAATATTATATTCTATTATTAATATAAACAATGTTTAGTGATTTAACTTATTATTATGTATAAATATTAATATAAATTTTACATTTTATGTAGCTAAATTATTAAATCGAGCAAGCTGTAATGATTAATTCAATTTAATAGGGATTACATCATCATCAGCATCAGCATCATGTAAATGTTATAACATATATGTATACAAATAATATTATATAAATGATATTATTTATAATGAATATCCCCGATATGTCGTTAAACTATATTCTTTTGCAGTATCCATTTGTAAGGGTATTTGTCCTTGTACGGTAATATTTGATGAATCAATGATGAGAAATCATTTAGAATTTATATTTAAAAATGAAAAAAATTAAATGTTTCCAATTTTAAAACATGTTATCCCTAATAATGAGATTCGCCAAGATATTATTTTAGCTCACAATTTTAAACCAGTTTGTAAAAATTATAACATGCTGGAGTATTCAGCAAATTATCAAAATACATTGTTAAATACTCCTATGATTATTGATTCAATTAATTTAAGTGAAGATGTTAACCGATTTAATAAGAATGTGTCAATGATCATTGATTCAATCGATTTAAATTAAGATGTTGACCAATTTAAAAAAATTTTACAAGTAAAATTTACAGCCTTTGATAATAGAAAAACAGTAGTAAATAAAGAAGAAAAAAAATCACTTTTGCAAACAAGTTAAAATTACAAATTAAACGTTTAGATATGAAAAAATTGCACAATGAAGAATTAAATAAAGATAACAAAATTAAAAATATATCATTATCATTATTGAAAGTAAGTTATAAAAATATAAAAAGGAAGAAAAGAAAACAAATGAATGAAGAGCAAAAATTATCTGAAGCTGAACGCAAAAGAAATTTTAGAGTATCTCAATCTGTAGATATAATGAAAGAAATCTCAATAATAAAGAGCGAAAAAAAAACAGGTGTCTGAGAAGCAGAAATCAGCTGAAGCAGAACGCAAAAGAAATTTTAGAGCATTTCAATCTGTAGATACAAAGAAAGAAATCTCAAGATTAAAGAGCCAAAGAAGAGAACAGATGTCTGAGGAGCAGAAATTAGCTGAAGCAGAACGCAAACGTAATTTTAGAAAATCACAATCTATTAATAGAAAAATGAAATTTCAAAAGTGAAAAACCAAAAAAGGAAAAAAATGACTGAAGAACAGAAATTAATTGAAGCAGAACAAAAACGTAAATATAGAAATAAACAATGTGAAGTTAAAGAAATTGAAAATTTGGCTGCATCTCAAGAATTAGAGAAGAATGAAAGAATAGAGATAACAAAAATTAAGGGCGAGTTAATAAACCAAATAAGTACTGAAGTCAAATTAAATGATACTGAACAAAAAGGAAAATTTATAAAAAATTCGATAAAACATAAAAAAAACGTTAAAACAGATATTTTACACGGGAATCCTATTTATAGCTCATTTTCACAAGAATGGGATTTCGATGATTCTATTATTGAGTGCAATTACCTTGGAAAATTAATTTATGAATGTGTATTTTGTGAAGCAAAACATTTTAAAAATGAAATTAAAAAAGACAATAGGTATTCTGATTGTTGTCATAGAAATAAAATAAAACTTGAAAATTATAATATTTATCCTGAAAATCTAGCAAAATATTTATTGGAACAAACTAACAAAGATAAGAATTTTAGACCAAATATCAGAATTTACGACAATTTATTAGCATTTGCAAGTTTTGGTGATAAATTAGCACATTTTTCTACTGTTAGACCACAAGTATTAAAAATATGATCGTCCAAAATTTGGCCAATTGTATATACTTGATAATCAAATTGCAAACGAATACAGATTGTCTCAGTCAAATCAAAATAATTTAGACAAGGAATTAATACAAGATTTAGATTGTATATTAAGTGACATAAATCTATTTGCTAGTGCTTATAAAATGGTGCACGAAATTGAACACGAAGAACATGAACGTTCAATAAGATTAGACCGTCCAATTCAAGAAATTAAAATGTATTTAACTAGAGATAAAGCATTAAAAAACAAATCGCAAATAGCAGTATGTAATGAAGTTGCTGTTGATGTTGGAGAAAATGGAGAACCACCTTCTAACAGAGATATATGTATTTTTCAAAAAGGAAAAAAACCTCAATCAATTGCAATTATAAACAAAGACATTGACCCAATGGTGTATCCATTAATATTTCCTTATGGTGATTCAGGTTGGGAACCATGTATGAAAAGTTTATCAGATGAAAAAAAATATAATAATATATCTGCCTTGTAATATTATTCATATAGATTTAGTATTCGAAAAGAATTTAATCCATGTTTAAATCTCAAAAGTTTATCAAACCAGTTTATCCTAAACTCATGGTCTAAAGTTGAAAATACTCGCCTGTGTTTTATTAGAAAAGATAAGCATAAATTACGAACTGATCGATATAAAGGTTTAATGGATCAACTTAACAATAAAAATAATAATAAACATGTTTTTATTGGTAAAATGGTTATACTATACCTAACTATCTAGTTATATAGGTTGTCCTAGAGCTATGCAACAGAACTTTTTAGATGCAACAACCATAATGCAAAATAATGGAAAACCAGACATTTTTCTGACAATGACGTGCAATCCTAAATGGAACGAGATTACAGAAAATTTATTAGATTATGAAAATACGCTTGACAGAACAGATCTGATAGTGCGTGTATTTGACCTAAAAGTAAAGGTATTAATGGAGGAATTATTGATACACGAAATTCTTGGTCAAGTTAATTCTTACATTTATGTTATAGAATTTCAAAAAGAGGACTGCCCCACATTCATATGTTATTATGGTTAACTGAACTAAACAAAATTCGAAATACAGATCAAATTGATAATATCATATGTGCAGAAATTCCTGATAAAAATAAATAAATTTCCGAGACTATATGAATTAGTAAAACAAAATATGATTCATGGTCCTTGTGGAATTGAGAATAAAAATAGTGTATGTATGGATGGAAGTAAAATATATTGTACAAAACATTATCCAAAATGTTTTAGTACTAAAACACAAACATCTCCTAATGGTTATCCAATTTATCGTAGACGAAATAACGAAATAAAAATAACATACTCCAACAATAAAATAGCGGATAACAGTTTTGTTGTTCCATATAAGCCATATCTACTTCTAAAACTTGAATGTCACATTAACGTAGAAATATGTAATACAATAAAATCTATAAAATATTTATTTAAATATCTTTACAAAGGTCCAGATACAGCTTTAATAAAATTCAGTAATACAGAAACAAAAAATGCAGAAACTGAAAATGTGCAAAAAGACCATGTTCTAAATTATGACGAAATATCCGAATATATTTCTACAAGGTATGTTTGTCCACCCGAGGCTATGTATCGTATGAAAGAATATAAATTACATTCGCAAACACATGCAATATATAGATTAGCTGCACATCTTGAAGATGAACAATTTGTCTATTTTAAAGAAGAATCTGAAGACAAATTAATTAATAAAAATCATCGAACAACATTAACAAGTTGGTTTTTACTAAATTCATCTGATGTGAAAGCCAAGAAGTATCTTTATGCTGAAATTCCTCAATATTATGTTTACGACAAGATAAAAAAAGAATGGAACAAGCGAAAAAAGTTTAATAAACCCATTCTAGTCAGAATGTTTCATGTAAATCCTAAAGATCGAAAACGATTTTTTCTTAGATTATTATTACTTCATGTACGTGGGGCCGAATCTTTTGATGATATACGCTCATACGAAGGCGTTGTTTATGATACATTTTATGAAGCATGTATAGTTAGAGGTTTAATTATTACTGATAATGAATGGGATAAATGTTTAGAAGAAAATTGTAATTTTCAATTTCCACAGGCACTATGTGAACTTTTCGCTTTCATTATATCATTTGATCACAATTTTGATGCCTTGAAACTTTATAATAAGTATAAAGAACATTTCTTTGATCCTAAATTACCTGAAATTTTAGGAGAACAAAAGGCTTTAAAAATTATAGACAACGTTTTATCAAAACATAATTTAACATTCCAACAATTTAATTTACCTAATATTGATAATATTGATAATGAAAATCACAATGATATGTTTTATAATGATATTATTGCAAATGAAGATAATGACATAGAAATATTGTTAAAATCTTTAACATTGGAACAAAAAACAATATTTGATACAATAGTAGAAGCATTTTACGATAATAAAAGAGAAAATTTATATTTTATAGATGGTCCTGGTGGTAGTGGAAAAAGTTATTTATTAAATGCTATTATAAAATTTGTGAAATTAAACAAAATACCAGAGTTAGCAGTTGCTTGGACTGGTATTGCAGCAAATTTATTAATAGGTGGTAAAACTATCCATTCAACATTTAAAATACCATTTAATTTAAACGAACAATCAACATGCAACATTTCACCAAATTCACAAATAGGTCAAATTTTAAAAAATATTAAATTAGTAATTTGGGATGAAATATCAATTACTTCTAAATATGCATTAGAAGCTATAGATATTTTTTTCAGAGATTTATGTCGAAATAATAGACCGTTTGGTGGTAAAATATTAGTAACATCTGGCGATTTTCGACAAACACTTCCTATAGTTCGATACGGAAATAGAACTCAATATTAGAATCATGTGTAAAAAGACCATGTTCTAAATTATGACGAAATATCCGAATATATTTCTACAAGGTATGTTTGTCCACCCGAGGCTATGTATCGTATGAAAGAATATAAATTACATTCGCAATCACATGCAATATATAGATTAGCTGTACATCTTGAAGATGAACAATTTGTCTATTTTAAAGAAGGATCTGAAGACAAATTAATTAATAAAAATCATCGAACAACATTAACAAGTTGGTTTTTACTAAATTCATCTGATGTGAAAGCCAAGAAGTATCTTTATGGTGAAATTCCTCAATATTATGTTTACGACAAGATAAAAAAAGAATGGAACAAGCGAAAAAAGTTTAATAAACCCATTCTAGTCAGAATGTTTCATGTAAATCCTAAAGATCGAAAACGATTTTTTCTTAGATTATTATTACTTCATGTACGTGGGGCCGAATCTTTTGAAGATATACGCTCATACGAAGGCGTTGTTTATGATACATTTTATGAAGCATGTATAGTTAGAGGTTTAATTATTACTGATAAGTGAATGGGATAAATGTTTAGAAGAAAATTGTAATTTTCAATTTCCACAGGCACTATGTGAACTTTTCGCTTTCATTATATCATTTGATCACAATTTTGATGCCTTGAAACTTTATAATAAGTATAAAGAACATTTCTTTGATCCTAAATTACCTGAAATTTTAGGAGAACAAAAGGCTTTAAAAATTATAGACAACGTTTTATCAAAACATAATTTAACATTCCAACAATTTAATTTACCTAATATTGATAATATTGATAATGAAAATCACAATGATATGTTTTATAATGATATTATTGCAAATGAAGATAATGACATAGAAATATTGTTAAAATCTTTAACATTGGAACAAAAAACAATATTTGATACAATAGTAGAAGCATTTTACGATAATAAAAGAGAAAATTTATATTTTATAGATGGTCCTGGTGGTAGTGGAAAAAGTTATTTATTAAATGCTATTATAAAATTTGTGAAATTAAACAAAATACCAGAGTTAGCAGTTGCTTGGACTGGTATTGCAGCAAATTTATTAATAGGTGGTAAAACTATCCATTCAACATTTAAAATACCATTTAATTTAAACGAACAATCAACATGCAACATTTCACCAAATTCACAAATAGGTCAAATTTTAAAAAATATTAAATTAGTAATTTGGGATGAAATATCAATTACTTCTAAATATGCATTAGAAGCTATAGATATTTTTTTCAGAGATTTATGTCGAAATAATAGACCGTTTGGTGGTAAAATATTAGTAACATCTGGCGATTTTCGACAAACACTTCCTATAGTTCGATACGGAAATAGAACTCCAATATTAGAATCATGTGTAAAAAGTAGTTCTTTATGGCAATTATTTCAAAAACTTACATTAAGTAATAATTTAAGATTGGTCAATTCAAACAGTATGTTTAAAACGTGGTTATGAAAATACTGAAAAAATAAACAAATTGAAAATTCATTGTCTGCATCAAGCGACATTTTTTTAAAAAAATACTGAAGAAATAAACAAATTTTTAATTCATTGTCTGTATCAAGCGACATTTTTTTACTAAAATGCTGAAGAAATAAACAAATTTAAAATTCATTGTCTGCATCAAACGACATGTTATTGACAAAATTATTTATAAAATATACAAATTTTAAAATAATAAATTGTCTTATATAGCATTAATTAAATATCAATTAAATTATTTTGATAATAATTGTTAGAATACATTGTCTGCAAAAAGTGATATTATTTTAGAACTTTGTTTAGATATTAATGAAACAAAAAATTACAAAATATATAAAATAAATACGAATATACGTGTTGTCATATTATACTATTTATTTTATTTTTAATGCAGCCATATTGGAACGTATATTTTATCAATTTTAAAATATTTACGTATTATACCATACATAATTTTGAAATATATATATGTTAGAAAATCAAATATTTGAAACTTTTAATACACATTATATTTACGTTCATTATATGACAGTCTCAAGCCTGTAAATGCAGAGAGAAAATAATACAAACCAACATTCGAAAATAAACTTTTATAGTTAAATATCATGATGAGTAAAAGGAATAAATTGTATACATTTTTTAAAATAAAATATTTTATAATTTATTTTTATTTGTTATAACAATATAACAACAAATTTTAATTAATAGTTTAAACCACATGAAAAAAATTGGTTTGAAAATAAAATAAAATAATTGTATCAAGATCGTTTAAAATTTATTTGTTATAAACTAATAATAAATTTAAGACTACACTTTATAATCAACGTCTAGCCTCAAAAATGTGATTCAACCGAGGGAGCGGTAGGGACCGAGGTAATATGGCTAGTTAATAATTAAATAATTTACCTGGTACAATTTTAAACATTTTCATCTGCACAACATTGATACTTGTCCAGGTAACTCCTTTCAGTCATGTAAAAATTATAACGAATTTTCTCTTCAATGCAACTTAAAATACTTCTTATATGACAAACATTGGTCTGGGTCTTTTTTATTGACAAAATGGAATGTAGGAATTATATTATCTTCTGTTTTGAATAGGAATTACATACCTTCTCATAAGAGTTTCGTTAATCTGCTTTGAACCTGTAATAAAAATATACAATGAAATGGATAAGTTTGAAGAATTGTGTAATAAATAATGCAGACTTATAATAAGCTTTATAAATTAAAAAATATTTAATTTTATTTATTAATTAATATTATAAATTTTTAAGCGTTTAATTTAACTTTATAATCTTATTATTATTAATAAACAAACATACAACAATCAGATATACTTACAGGATTAACGTAAGTCGGAAAATTCATAGTCACATTTTGACGCTGCTCAGCTACATCGTCTAGTAAGCACGGAGCTACAAAACCGAAACCTCGAAACTGTTCGTGTACAGTTGCACTTGGAGGCACTCCCGGTGAATCTACAATCATTAACGGCATATCTTTGTCTTTGTATTTATCATATGCTCTAACAATATCTATTATTCTTACCTTTTGGCGTTTTACACGTAAACTCGCTCTCGAAATAGAATGCGTCATCCTCTTGACTGACAGCTGGTTGAGAATTTGAGTCATTGTTTCTTTACGATTAGTTCCTTGGAATGGTAATACACCTTTTAGCATTTCAAACTGAAATTAATTCAGAGTTTAATCAGTTTTCATTATTCAAAAGTATTTTATTCTAAAATATAATATATAGACAAACTATCAAAATTCCAAATTCCACCAATTGGCGGCAAATACATGCCCTTTCCTATTTACGATCTTTGGAGCCATGTATTCAACAGTTCCACAAAATGAATAAGTTTGAGTATCGTCTAAACGTTGTTTACTTAATCCAAAATCTGTCAAGACCCCTTTAATCATATGAAACTTGTAATTTTTCACTGTAACCAGTTACATAGAAAAATTGTACGACTTGTATTGATAATTATATGAAGACGTTGAATCCTCTCATTATATACATACTTAAGAATTTGCTATGTAATCTGTAATAAAAAAATACAATGAAAAGAATTATTTTTGAACCAATGAGCAATAAATAATTGAAACTTATAATAAGCTTTATATATAAATTGAGCAAATATTTAATTTTTTTCAAATAATATTATAAATTTTTCAGTGTTTAATTCAACTTTATAATCTTATTATATATTAATAAACAAACAATTGATTTACCTGGTACAATTTTAAATAATTTAAACTGCACATCGATTTTACTCAGTTTTCCAGTTTTTAATTCCCCTTTAATCATATGAAACTTGTACTTTTTCACTGTAACCAATTACATAGAACCATTGTACGATTTGTATTGATAATTATGTGAAGGCGATGAATCCTCTCTTTGCATGCAACTAAAAATAATTTTTATACGTTAAACACTGGTCTGGGTCAAATGCATGGAAATATATTTTTTATACATTAAACTTATTTAATACTGTAAACTTACCCGCATAAAATAATAGCAATATATAATAAAGGAATACATAAATTATACTCCTTAAAAAAACAACTGTACTTCTTATATGTAATAAATATATACATTAATAGATTTTTATGAACTGTCAATTATTAATCCAATAAGTATATATTTTTAATTGTATTAATATTTGCAATATTTGCACAGTAATTGCAATTGCAATATGATCACCTGTTGTTCGCACCGACGTTGCCAAATCTTTTGATTATGTCGATATATTCAATATAGGGCAATCTGAAGTTAGCTACGTGGTGCGATTATTGCACGGTATGCTTTGAAGTTTGCTGCAAGGTGCGGTTTTCGCTCGGTACGGTGTGAAGTTAGCTACTTGGTGCGGTGAAAAATAATCGTTTGCCCAACACTGGACGATTAAGACATTAGTTCTATGTAAGTGCGCTAGGGGGCTACCTGTTAATATGTGCACTTATTAAAGTTTGCTATCGGTAGGGCATATATACCCCATGTCTTCCTCGTCAGAATACATCTGGTTTTCAAAAATTTTTATATCTGTCATTTATCTGTCAAGCACCATAGAAGCCTGACTAGGTGTACACTTTGCGATTAATTTCACAAGTGAAAATGAGTCGAGCGTTACGAAGTAAGGTAGGTGGGTCAGCAGAGGCAACACCTTCTACTGAACCCGCCTATAACAAAGTATCCCCAGACTTAAGGGGATACATAGACTATTTCAATTATTTTTATTTCGGTAATAAAATAAAAAAAGAGTTTAGGATTAGATTCGCACCATTTCAAGGAAATGCAACTGTAGAGGATTACGGTCAAACGCATTTTCCAACCCGGAGTATAAAAATCAACCGCCGAATGTGTGACACACGGAATGATTTGATAAGGACGATCCTTCACGAATGCATTCATGCTTGGCTATTTTCGATTGGCGAGAGGCATGAAGATTGCGTAGATCATGGCGAACTGTTTGAACAAAAAAAACACGAAATTAACAGTCGTGGGATGCATTTCATCGACAGTTAATTTCATCTCTTTATCAAACAGTTCACCATGATATACGCAATTTTCAATTTTTTCGTTAATAGACAATAGCCAGCATGTGCCATTCGCGAAGGCTTGTTCCTGTTAATACTTGCGTCGTGGACACTTTCGGCGTACGTAATTCTCTTCTGCTGCTTTTTCTTGTAATGATGAAAATTGAATAATAAATTTTTTTTATTTCATTACCGAAGTAAAGATAATTGTAATTGTGAAAAAAGTATATATCCGTCTGGGAGTGGATGAACAGCTCCTTGGAGATGTTGCGAGCTCGTAACGTCGTCCTATTATAATAAAATTGTAACAACGATCGGAGGCAATAATCTTTGGACGGGTGCGTAATCGTGCACATTCTCAAGATTAAATCTCCGACCGTTATCTGCTGCGTTGAGAAAAAGGTGGCCCGAATTATTTCTAGCTCCTGGACCACGTGTTCACCGCTCATACGAATGTCCAAATTTTCTAGTAATGCGCACAATACTAGATATACTTCGGAAGTACCGAATTGCGCCATTCTGTCGAATGGTCACGTTCTGCAGTTGTATCTTAGTGAACGCCTTATATGTAGACAAAGACGCCAATCTCTTATATGAGTATGGTCGTCGCCACCTAGCGGTGGCAAGGACAGATTACTAAGTACATTCATCAAAAAAATGTACACAGTACATTCGCAAGTGCTTATAAAATGATGCATGAAATTGAATACGATGAACATGAACGTTCAATAAGATTAGTTCGTCCAATTCAAGAAATTAAAATGTATTTAACTAGAAATAAAGCATTAAAAAACAAATCGCAAATAGCAGTATGTAATGAAGTTGCTATCGTCTATGTTGGAGAAAATGGAGAACCACCTTCTAACAGAGATATATGTATTTTTCAAAAAGGAAAAAAACCTCAATCAATTGCAATTATAAACAAAGACATTGACCCAATGGTGTATCCATTAACATTTCCTTTCGGTGATTCAGGTTGGAAACCATGTATGAAAAGTTTATCAGATGAAAAAAAATATAATAATATATCTGCCTTGCAATATTATTCATATAGGTTGAGTATTTGAAAAGAATTTAATCCATGTTTAAATCTCAAAAGTTTATCAAACCAGTTTATCCTATATCATGGTCTAAAGTTGAAAATACTCGTCTGTATTTTATTAGAAAAGATCAGCATAAATTACGAACTGATCGATATAAAGGTTTAATGGATCAACTTAACAATATAAATAATAATAAACATGTTTCTATTGGTGAAATGGTTATACTACGGTCTAGTTATATAGGTAGTCCTAGAGCGACGCAACAGAAGTTTTTAGATTCAACAACCATAATGCAAAATAATGGAAAACCAGACATTTTTCTGACAATGACGTGCAATCCTAAATGGAACGAGATTACAGAAAATTTATTAGGATATGAAAATACGCTTGACAGACCAGATCTGATAGTGCGTGTATTTGACCTAAAAGTAAAGGTATTAATGGAGGAATTATTGAAACACGAAATTCTTGGTCAAGTTAATTCTTACATTTATGTTATAGAATTTTAAAAACGAGGACTGCCCCACATTCATATGTTATTATGGTTAACTGAACTAAACAAAATTCGAAATACAGATCAAATTGATAATATCATATGTGCAGAAATTCCTGATAAAAATAAATTTCCGAGACTATATGAATTAGTAAAACAAAATATGATACATGGTCCTTGTGGAATTCAGAATAAAAATAGTGTATGTATGGATGGAAGTAAAATATATTGTACAAAACATTATCCAAAATGTTTTAGTACTAAAACACAAACATCTCCTAACGGTTATCCAATTTATCGTAGACGAAATAACGAAATAAAAATAACATACTCCAACAATAAAATCGCGGATAACAGTTTTGTTATTCCATATAATCCATATCTACTTCTAAAACTTGAATGTCACATTAACGTAGAAATATGTAATACAATAAAATCTATAAAATATTTATTTAAATATTTTTACAAAGGCCCAGATACAGCTTTAATAAAATTCAGTAATACAGAAACAAAAAATGTAGAAATTGAAAATGTGCAAAAAGACAATGTTCTAAATTATGACCAAATGTCCGAATGTATTTCTACAAGGTATGTTTGTCCACCCGAGGCTATGTATCGTATAAAAGAATATAAATTACATTCGCAATCACATGCAATATATAGATTAGCTGTACATCATGAAGATGAACAATTTGTCTATTTCAAAGAAGGATCTGAAGACAAATTAATTAATAAAAATCATCGAACAACATTAACAAGTTGGTTTTTACTAAATTCATCTGATGTGAAAGCCAAGAAGTATCTTTATGGTGAAATTCCTCAATATTATGTTTACGACAAGATAAAAAAAGAATGGAACAAGCGAAAAAAGTTTAATAAACCCACTAGCTAAAATCCTCACTCGCTCACGCTCGCTTGCTGAAAAATCATTATATAATAGATAATATGAAATTAAACTAAAAAATATTTTATTATTTATTAAATTGTACCCATATAGATTTATTATCATCTGGATAATAATTAATGAATTTATTATTATTATACGATGAATTAAAATGATAATATTAAAAAAATAGAAATTATCTATAAAAATAATTATTTTTGTATGAAATAGAGTTTAATTATTATTGCAATAGCACTTTTCATAAAGGAATTATTATTGATTTTTTATTGTCATGTGATATGTGTACATCCTTTGCAAATAATTGTTTTATTTATTTAGCAGTACTTATTAATTTGTGTGTTATTGGTAATTTGGGAATAACACTTTTTATACACTCAGAAAAATATTATAATAAATATTAAAATAATCTATATTAAAAATTACTATATTGTATAGGAAAAGTGTGACATCTCAGCAATATAATAATTTTTGCTATGTTATATAGTAAAATTTAGATATAATATCTTTTAATATCCAATATCGTAATTTTTGATATTCAATATAGTAATTTTTATTGTATAAGTCAGCAAATTTTATTATTCAATCTGGTATTTTTCAAATGCGAATTTAAGGAAGTAAAAATGAATTATATTTTGTTTTTAATTAATTCGAAATAGAATGTATATATTGGGGGAATACCTTTTGTCAATTAAGTACTACAGACACATTTAATATTTGGAGATTTAATTATATACTATTCTTACGCTGCAGTCGATTGCAATTTTTATTCACTCGCATATATTTATTTATTACACTTATTAGTTACAAACTTAAATATTATTTTAATCACTATCATTGCAATACGCTGAACGGAAGATACATTTTCGCATAATAATTAAATATCTTGTTGTTTCTTATATATAATTGACACATTTTTGAGCATTTGCGAGAAGAACTGGAAAAATAGAAAATTTTATACACGCCACCTATTGGACGAATGGAGTAATTAGAATAGCCTTCAATTAAAAAGCCGTCTCAAAACAATTAAATATTGAAAATAAAATGAATATATACGCGTATATAAAATATTTCTACAATACTTATTATACAAATTTTAATATATGTAGTATATACATCTCACTATATATGATGTAAGAACTTCTGTTATTTTGATATTAAAATTTGCTATTTACGTAAGATTGATTATAACATTACATATTAAATATTGTAAAACTTTATTTTATAAATTTTATAAAATAAAAAAATATAGTATAAATATTTTAATAATTTTTGTCTATATATATAACTAATTTATATAAAAACTCAACCAAATAATTATATATTGATCATACATGTATAATTATAATTATTTATATATTAGGTAGTTTATGTTATTATGTATTATGGTATTTATGTTATTTATATTACTTTATTACTATTTATTATTATTTTTATTATTATCTACACATTACGAAATTAAAAAAAAATTAATTTGTTCCTGTAGATGATGTCCAGGTCATTACTATTACCTCCAGGTCATCGCGGCATCATCTACTGAAAAGCTCATAACGAAATTAAAAAAAAAATTAATTTCTTCCTGTAGAAGTTGTCCAGGTCCCTACTGTTACCTCCAGGTCGACGAGGCAACATCTACTGGAAGACCTATTACGAAACCAAAAAAAAAATTTTTCTTCCTGTAGAAGATATCTAGGTCGGCAATGTTACCTCCAGGTCATCGGGGCAATATCTACTGAAAGACCTATTACGAAATCAAAAAAAAAATTGTCTTCCTGTAGAAGATGTCCAGGTCCCTAGTGTTACCTCCAGGTCAACGGGGCATCATCTACTGGAAGGCCTATTACGAAACCAAAAAAAAAATTTTTCTTGCTGTAGATGATGTGCAAGTCACTAATTTTACCTCCAGGTCATCTGGGCAACATCTACTGGAAGGCATATTGCGAAATCAAAAAAAAAATTTTTCTTCCTGTAGAAGATGTCCAGGTCTCTACTGTTACCTCCAGGTCGACGGGGCATCATCTACTGGAACCTATATTACTAAATTTAAAAAAAAATATTCCCTTCCTGTTGATGATGTCCAGTCCTTAATGTTACCTTCAGTTATAACTGATCGAGAAAAACAAGTAAATAATCGTTTTAAATAATCGAGGTTAAACCATTTAAAAACGTAATTAAACACCTATAAAAAAGTCAAACACTATTACTAATTAATCCGTGTGGTTCCGCGATCACTTTCATTAAATAAAATTCATTTTTTCGAAAATCCAAGGGAGATATAAGAAGAGTTAAAAAATAAAAAGTCTGTCTGTGCGGACGTATGGACGTACGGACGTACGCTCAGACATAAACTTTAAAACCATTAAAAAATTAATTAAATATTAACAGTTTAAGTCTGAGCGTACGTCCGTACAGACAGACTTTTTATTTTTTAACTCTTCTTATTTTTATGCCCTAAAATACATGAAAATTAGTGATTTTATGAGGTTTATGGGGTATAACTTACACCAGCGGTCTTGGCCAATAATCTAACCACCGCCATTTGAAAGCTCTCAAAAAATGTGATCTTTTGAGCGGTGTTAGATCAAAATTGATTGTGGCGTGGTCGCATTTTTTTGATATTCTATATTTCCGAGTGCCCTATCTCTTCGAGATTTTAAAATTAGGAATTGTAACCCAGGTAGATAAGTTCTAAAGATTATTTTGAACAAAAGTTGTTTATAATGTTCTTTCAAAAAAATCAATAGATTTTGAGATAAATCGCTTTGAAAATAGTAATTTTTCTAAAAAATTGAAAATTTTCCATTTTTCATGGTGGAACTCTTAGGCAAATTATTTTTAACATCTAAAAATTTTTTCTATCTTCTGGAAGATATTTCCAGTCTGTTCTCAAAATTTGGAGTGATTTAAAATTTTCATCGTACCACTTGACGTGAAATAACACATATGTATGATCAATATTTAATTATTTGGTTGATTTTTTTTAAATGTATATACTACATATATTAAAATTTGTATAATTAGTATTGTAGAAATATTTTATATACTCGTATACGTTCATTTCTTTTTCAGTATTCAATTGTTTTGAGACGACTTTTTAATTTAAGGCTATTCTAATTATTCCGTTCGTCCAATAGGTGGCGTGTATAAAATTTTCTATTTTTCCAGTTCTTTTCGCAAATGCTCAAAAATGTATATTATGCGAAAATGTATCTTCCGTTCAGCGAATTTCAATGATAGTGATTGAAACAATAATTAACATTAATTTTTTTTATTAATCAATATGTACCGTTACCTTCAGGGCATCGGGGAAATATCTACTAAAAGACCTATTATGTAAAAAAAAAAAAATTTTTCTTCCTTTAAAAGATGTCTAGGTCCCTACTGTTACCTCCAGGTCGATGTGGCATTATCTACTGGAAGGCCTATTACGAAATCAAAAAAAAAAATTTTTCTTCCTGTAGAAGATGTCCAGGTCGGTAATGTTACCTCCAGGTCATCGTGGCAACATTTAGAGAAGGACTTATTACGAAATAAAAAAAAAAATTTTCTTCCTGTAGAAGATGTCCAGGTCGGTAATGTTACCTTCAGGTCATCGGGGAAATATCTACTGAAAGACCTGTTACGTAATAAAAAAAAATTTTTCTTCCTGTAGAAGATGTCTAGGTCGGCAATGTTACCTCCAGGTCATCGGGGCAACATTTAGAGAGAAACTTATTATGAAATAAAAAAAAAAAACTTCCTGTAGAAGATGTCCAGGTCGGTAATGTTACCTCCAGGTCATCGGGGAAATATCTACTGAAAGACCTATTACGTAAAAAAAAAAAAAAATTTCTTCCTGTAGAAGATGTCTAGGTCCCTACTGTTACCTCCAGGTCGACGGGGCATCATCTACTGGAACCCATATTTCGAAATTAAAAAAAAAATATTCCCTTATATATTAAATATTCCCATATATTTGTTGATGATGTCCAGTCCTTAATGTTATATTCAGTTATAACTAATCGAGTATAAAAAAGTAAAAAAAGTAAATAAAAAAGTAATTAAACACCCATAAAAAAGTTAAACACTATTTCTAATTAATCCGTGTGCTTCCACGATCACTTTCATTAAAAAAAATTCATTTTTTCGAAAATCCAAGAGAGATATAAGAAAAGTTAAAAAATAAAAAGCCGCCTGTATGGACGTACGGACGTACGGACGTACGCTCAGACTTAAACTTTAAAACCAATAAAAAATTAATTAAATACCTATAAAAAAGTCAAACACTATGTCTAATTATTCCTTTGGGTGCCGCGATCATATTGAATTAAAAAAAAATAAATTTTACAAACTATTTAAAAAAATATAACATAATTTATACTTAAATCGTCATTTTGACAGTATAAAATTTTAATATAATGTGGATTCTAGTCAGAATGTTTCATGTAAATCCTAAAGATCGAGAACGATTTTTTCTTAGATTATTATTACTTCATGTACGTGGGGCCGAATCTTTTGAATATATACGCTCATACGAAGGCGTTGTTTATGATACATTTTATGGAGCATGTATAGTTAGAGGTTTAATCATTACTGATAATGAATGGGATAAATGTTTAGAAGAAAATTGTAATTTTCAATTTCCACAGGCACTATATGAACTTTTCGCTTTCATTATATCATTTGATCACAATTTTGATGCCTTGAAACTTTATAATAAGTATAAAGAACATTTCTTTGATCCTAAATTACCTGAAATTTTAGGAGAACAAAAGGCTTTAAGAATTATAGACAACGTTTTATCAAAACATAATTTAACATTGCAACAATTTAATTTACCTAATATTGATAATATTGATAATAAAAATCACAATGATATGTTTTATAATGATATTATTGCAAATGAAGATAATGACATAGAAATATTGTTAAAATCTTTAACAGTTGGAACAAAAAACAATATTTGATACAATAGTAGAAGCAGTTTACGATAATAAAAAAGAAAATTTATATTTTATAGATGGTCCTGGTGGTAGTGGAAAAAGTTATTTATTAAATGCTATTATAAAATTTGTGAAATTAAACAAAATACCAGAGTTAGCAGTTGCTTGGACTGGTATTGCAGCAAATTTATTAATAGGTGGTAAAACTATCCATTCAACATTTAAAATACCATTTAATTTAAACGAACAATCAACATGCAACATTTCACCAAATTCACAAATATGTCAAATTTTAAAAAATATTAAATTAATAATTTGGGATGAAATATCAATGACTTGTAAATATGCATTAGAAGCTATAGATATTTTTTTCAGAGATTTAAGGTAAGACGACAATTTCCTATTAGACCAAGTTTCGCTATGACCATAAATAAAGCACAAGGTCAATCATTTAAAAAAGTAGGTCTATATTTACCAAGACGTGTATTTAGCCATGGTCAATTATATGTTGCATTATCAAGAGTTACAGATGAAAAAAATCTAAAAATAAAATTTTCGAAATCGTCAATGATACTCACTAATACAGAACGAGATATACTTAATATAAATGAGAGTAATTTAAATAATAATGTAATACCGTCACATACCCAATTGTTGATCATGAACCAATTTCTGATCAGTGTATTATTTCAATAAAATAATAAGATTTACATAAATCTAAACGTTGCTACGCACAATTTGAAGGTTAAACAATCAATAATTGTTTAGTAGACTTAAATAGAAAGTGGTATATGTACCGAAAATTTACTGATCAGAAATTGGTACTTCCCGCTTTTTTTTCTTAGATTGTTGCTTACTTTAAAAATAGCACCTATTTTATTTTTCTGAGATGGCTAAAAGGAAGTTTAATACTTATACTTTCTGTATCCGTCTAAATATATACAATTATTAGCTTTTTTAACATAAAATTATTCTATGAACGTACAGATTTACCTTAATTGATCAACAATTGGGTATGTGACGGTAATATATACAACCAATATAGTTTTTTTGAAGTGCTTGATACTTAAATAGTTTTTTTTTTATTTTTAAAAATCAATTTAAGGTCGACTTATTAGGCAAGCGAATTATAAAATAATAAGATATAAGCATCAGACAAAATTTGTAGATAAAATTACGTTGTGACGTGGTATTCGCGAACTCGGTATAATTAATTATTTTTAATAATTAAAATTAACCGTTGGGCCGCGTTGCCCAATACCGCGCACACAATTATTTATTTATTTTGTTATCCGAACTGCGGCTGTCGCCAGGAACGCGAGTTCGCTGGGACGTACGGTATGGAGGATTCGGGCGATCCTCCTTGCCTCGACGCGATATAAAATTAAAGGATGTCGGCGGGAGCGGGGAGAACACAATGATTACACACACTATTGAAATAAAAATGAATTAAATATTTATTTCGATTGATTATTTAATAAGATGGCCATCCAGGCCGTGTGCCGCGACATAGATTATTTCGCGCGGGCGGAAGTCTCGGGAGTCAACCGGATCGAGATACTCGCCTGCGGTTGACTCTTTCCCGAACTCCGCTATTCGGGTACCGGCGTACCCAAATACACTCCCGATGTACACACACACATACACTCGGGGTAAAGGGGGGACGCGCGGTAATATAACAGACTCACCGGGGTGCGCCCCGTGGATGGCCCAGCCGATCCGTGTCCCTTTGTCCTCCTGGGCAACGGAGGACCGACGTCGGCTGCGGTGGTGGAAGGCGGCCCTGTGCCGCGGCGAGTGCCTCGCGAACCGCGTCCGCACTCACACAAATACTTCCCGTCCTTAACACACACACACCAAATCACTCGCAGCTCACTCACGAGGATGTTCCGTGTAACCGATGGCTTTATTACGCCTCACGCGCCTTATTGGCCAAAAACACTATCTATCGGTCCGGATAAGTTTTGTCCGCCTCGAGCGGCGGATCGGGACGTACTGATTAGGCAACTGCCTAATTTCGAAAAAGGGATGAGAGTGGGAAACACACACACACTCTCGCGCTCTCATCCCTACGTACTATTGCGCGCGTAATTGTACATTTGATCGACGTAAACAAATGTCGTCGGTTGGCCTTGACATACGAAAGGCTCCGACGACTTACAATTCGACAATTTAAATACTCTATTCGTCGTGAATAGATTGTGTGACGATTTCCGTCACAAAGCCCCCCCCCCCCCCCCCTAGACTCCACTTCCCTCGAGAAGGCCGAGTCGAAAGAAAGGCACAATCTATCCACGACTGCGCCCTGTACGCTTCTCTTCTTTTCTTCAATTGGAGGCTGCTTCGATGATTCTTCGTGCTTCGTATGATATTGACGTGGCATACAGTCACCAAGCCCAGCCTTCGCTGACGGTTCTCACGTACGCCGATACGTTTTCCCTACCGCTTTACATGGCAACCCGAGGTGGTACATATCTCTTCACATCGGATATGTGTACCTCGGTCCGTTTCCGACCAGACTCTTCTAGTCTCAGAACTACTGGGGATAGTACTTCTTTAACTTCAAAGGGTCTGTCATACTATGGTGCCAGTTTAGCAGACATGCCTTACGCACCTTAGGAAAGTGTACGGTCAATTTAAATCATAAGCCTTGAGGACCTGCTTGAGACATCTTATAGTTCTGACATATCAGACACCGTAAGACAAATTGGTGGGTATCGTGGTAGATACCTGGCCAATAGTAATCTCTTGCAACGCGTTCGTAAGTTTTTTCAATTCCCATGTGACCCATAGCTGGGTGGAAATGAGAATCTACTAGAACTCGGTTCCTCTGCTCTAAGGGTAGCACAAGACGCCAGCCTTCCTCTCGTTCTGTTACAGAGTCCAAGAGTTTATCACTTGTAAAACGATATAGCATATCATCTTCAATTTTCCACTCCGGAAATTTCTGAGGGCATGAGCGTACATCGTTTAATCTAGCAATATACCATGGGTCTGTAATTACTTCGAACGAGGAAATCTCTTCTTTGTCGGGGTCTGGGTTGATGGCACGAGAAAGCGCGTCTGGGACATAGTGCAAGGCTCCTTTCTTATGCACTATTTCAAAGTCCCATTGCTGCATTTCAAGTATCCATCGTGCCAACCTACCCGACGGCTCCTTGAGATTTTTGAGCCATATGAGAGCACTATGGTCGGTCACAGCCGTGAATCGATAGGCCTCAATGTATGGTCTCAATCTCTTAATAGCCCATATGAGAGCCAAGCATTCTTTTTCCGTTGTCATGTAATTACGTTCAGCGCGATTTAATAATCGGCTGACGTAGACAATCGGATGCTCGAAACTCTCGTCGTCACTAGCGTCACTTTGGACGGTAAATGGCTTAGAAAAGTCTGGACGGGCTAATACAGGCGCTTCAGCTAACGCAACTCTAAGCTGACGAAACGCCTCCTCCTGCTCCTCGCCCCAATCTCAAGCCTGGTCTTTGCGCAGCAACTTGGTAAGGGGAGCTTGAATGTCAGCTTCTCGATTAATGAATCGAGAGTACCAGCCTACCATCCCGAGAAAGGATCTCAGCTGTTTGACATTACGAGGAGTAGGGTGGACGTCCGCGTCCAATTTGTACCCAAGGAACGTTACACTGGAACAACAAAACTCACACTTCTCTCGATTCACTTCGAGTCCAGCGTCACTCAACGTCCTTAGTACGTATTCGAGCCATTTCAGATGGTCCTCAAAAGTTTCGGTAATGACGATCAAGTCGTCTAGATAACCAAACACATGAGGTTCCACCTTAGGCCCGAAAATTGCATCTATAAGCCGTGCAAAGTTCATAGGAGCATTCATGAGGCCAAACGGCATTCTCGTGAACTGCCACAGCCCCGACCCTGGTACAGCAAATGCAGTATAATGCCGGCTCGCCTCGGCCATTAATATTTGGAATTACGCTTTCTTAAGATCGATTTTTGATATGTACCTTGCATTATGCAGCTTATCCAATATGGTATCCATATTAGGAATTGGATAAGAATCACGTTTTGTGACTGCATTAAGGTCTCGAAAATCGATACAGAAGCGATAACTTCCTTCGTCCTTGCGGACGATGACCAGAGCAGCTGACCAATCACTCGCACTCGGTTCAATAATGCCCTTGTCAAACATCTTTTTGACCTCACTCTGGGCAAATTCGAGGACCTTGGGAGACATACGTCTTGGCTTATGACAAACCGGTCTTGCACCAGGCTCAACCTCTATGTGGTGCTCCGTTAACGTCGTAAAGCCGTGGACGTTTCCCGAGGGCAAGAGTAGGCTTTCAACTAACTCTTTGACTTGTTTCCGCTGGTCGTCCTGTATCTCAATTATACCAGCACATTCAGCGGAAATCCTCGAATCAATGTCATGAGCTGTATCTCTGACGAAGTGTCTCCAATCACTCTCGCCAATACGCCAAATAGCTTCGCCTAATTTGACTTCCATATTCCAATGTTGTAGAAAATCCATACCGAGAATGATGGAATGCTCAATATTCTCTACAATTCTTAGTTGGATATTGCCATCGAGGCCTTCTACACAGAATAGAATGTCGATAAGGCCAAGGACTTTAAGTGCTGGTCCAGCCACACCTTTCACGATAACCTTGACAGGTCTCCATTTAAACTTGTACTGTTCGACAACATCTGATCGTACAAGAGAGACCATGGCGCCAGGATCGAAAAGTGCTTCAAAGTCCTTTCCACCGAGTCGTACCAAAAAGAATAGCCGGTTATCCGATTGGATTCCAGCAATTATCTGATCGGTTTGACTATCGTCGTTAGGAGTCGATGCCGTGTGCGTCATTTTAGACGTACTTGGTACGGCATCTGCGCCCCCCTGAACTGTACTTATCGGTAACGAGTTTGTACGGTTCATGTTATGCACACCATCGACAACTACCTTCTCCACCAAGGGAATCAGATTGATAAAAATATATATATATAACAAGCACTATTGTTTAGATTTTTTTTATATTTTAGGTTTACCAGGATTGAGATAGTTACCCCTGATTTTAATAAACCAGAGATTAAACTTCTCGGAGTGGGTGTAGATAAAAAATTAGAAGAAAATAATAAATGAAATAAAATAGAAAGAAAAATTAAAGAGTAAAAAGGAAAAAAAAAAAAGAATTATTAAAGTATAATTTATTTTATTTTTCTTACTTCTTTGTTTTTACACAATATACTGCAATATTTTGTGACTCAGAGCTCTGGGGTTTGAGTTTCCTTGGACCTTTTCCGTAGTTTAATTTGTTTTAGACTTTGACATTTATATAATATATTATATATTAATATTACAATATATTATGCTCAATATATTATATAAATAAATATATTATATATTAATTTATTATTTATATAATATATTATATAGTATTAAAATATATATATATAATATAATATATCAGTATTATGGATTATATGGAACAACAAAACTGTTATCCGCGATTTTATTGTTGGAGTATGTTATTTTTATTTCGTTATTTCGTCTACGATAAATTGGATAACCATTAGGAGATGTTTGTGTTTTAGTACTAAAACATTTTGGATAATGTTTTGTACAATATATTTTACTTCCATCCATACATACACTATTTTTATTCTGAATTCCACAAGGACCATGCCCAACAAGCAATAGGATTATTATGAAAGTTTTTAAAGAATTCTTTTAAAATTCTTTTTTACAAAGGAATTCAAAAAGAGTACTTTTTGACTACTATAAGATTTAACGAATGTCCGTTACATAGTAATTAATTAAGAATTAAAAAAGAATACTTTAACAAAAAAAATATTCTAACACTTTTATTTTATCACTTAGAAGAAACAAAAAATATTTAAAAAAGAGTTCTTTTTTAATAAAAAGTAACACATCATGTACTAATAAAGAGTTTTTTTTTAACACTTAAATTACTTTTAATGATTTACAAAACATTCATGCTACTTATGAAGTATTCTTTTTAAATTCTTTAAAATATATAAAATATTTAAAAAAATGATTGTAATTCCATTATTTGCTTTGTTATATTTTTATTAAAAAAAATACATTTATTCAGTGAGTGCAGTTTACAGTAGTTTGACAACTGCTTATCTTTATGACTTATTTGCGCTTTTATGTATAAAAAATAGAAATATTTGATCCTATTTAAACCTCATTTGCTATGATACTGTCCAATTTTGTAAGTAACTAAAAGTACAGCTTTTATCGGCGCTCTATCAAAAAAGTTTAGGTGATACTTCTTGTGATTTTTTCGGAATTTTAGAAAAATACTTTATTTTTTAATTCAGTCTTTTTGGCCTGTATAGAAAAGTTGATGAAAAATTAACATGTAAAATTAAACACGAAATTGCACGTGGAATTGCATCTAGTAGTTATTTTTGCAGTTTAAAAAGATTATAATAAGGAAATAAAGAATTTTTCAAAAAATCCGAAAAATCGCATGAAATTTCATCTAAACTTTTTTGGTAGGGTGATCGACGTATTGGATAATATCTTTTTCTTAACTTTTACGACTTAGTGGCGTAAGCTTAATCTTTTAACTAAAGATAAATAATGAAATGACATTTTATCGGGAAGCAGTATGTTGTGAGTTAAGTATTTTAAGATTAAGGGGGTTCCATACTCAATTTTTAATGATTAATTAGTAAAAAAATAAAACAGGATGTGAAAAAATAAGAGAAGAGGCACCTTCGTTTATCGATAATCTAACTGTATGCTGAATTTCAGATTAAAATATTAATGCGTTTTCGAGAAAAATTTTACCAAAAATATCAAATCTTTCACCTCGTTGAGGTTAGGTTAACATTTTTGGTAAGACTTTTCACGAACACGTATTAATATTTTAATCTGAAATTCAGCACACAGGTAGATTATGGATAAACACAGGCGCCTCTACTCTTATTTTTTCAGATACTGTTTTATTTACAGCTTTATTATCAAAAATCGTATTTGCCGATAAGGTACGGAGGATAAATGTTGACTTTGACACCCCGTTAACATAAATATCTCACTTTTAGCTAAACCGATAAGTGTTAACACAAGATATACAATAATTTTCTGGAAGCACGAAAATAATACTTTTTATAAATGTTGTGAGATTTTAAAGCTAATACATAATATTGTACTATGAAACAAACATAGGAACTTGTAGACTAGAGTCAATCTCGTTTAAAGCTTTTAAACATTTAATATTGAAACTTATTTTCTAATGGTGTTTTTTTGGTTTGAAGCTAACAATCGCAAGAATAACTATCAGGTAGCATGTTGTATTAATTATCCATTTCTTGCAAATTTTCTTTCTTCTTTTTGACTCTGCTCTTGGCACAATTGAGCCAGCGACTTACAATTTTTTAAAAATCATTTTCGGTGTAAATGACTTTACTTGAGACAATTGCATCTGTAAATCATATTTAATAGTTCAATAATGAAAATGTAAGTTTTGACATCAAATCCGAATTACCTCTTAAAACTTTGAGTATCTTCAGATCTTTAAAAGGCAGCGTTTTATACTTTTGGTTTTGACCTCTCGATTGTCCCGAATAAGAATGCAGGACTGCAAGCTCGTCCGTCATCAGTCTTCTGAGGCTCTCGTAGGTATGCGCAGTGAGATTAGGACCATCAATTTTTTGCATCATAATTTTCTGACAATATAATAGAATTAAAAATTAAATAAGGTTCCAACATTTTCAAAGAATTGCAAGATAAATACGTACAAATTTTTTCCTATAACTCGAGTCATCTCATTATAAGAAGAAAACGTTTATTTAATGAACTAGATGATAAAAAGGAAATCAAATATTCATTATTCATAAAAGATTAAAAAATTCAAGTATTCGTCATTGAAATTACTACCATATCTACCATATTTTTCAAATCATTTATTAAAGTTTAATTATGTTTTTCATTTATATCATCTAAGTACATGTAATTATGAAGATGTATACAAAATGTCAATGGTCTAACTGTTATAGTTAAAAAGAAATTGTCAAATACATCTAGACACCTGTTCGACTCAGCGGAACTTGTTGTTTGTCAATATAAATAAAGTCAGTTATCTCCTAAACTATACAGTGTAGACCTGTGAAATTTTGTATGCTAATTTATACCGACCTGTACATGCAATTTATTATTTAAAAGAAAATAATTGAAGCTAAATTTATAATTTTCTAAAAAAAAAGTTGTAATTGAAATTTTTAAACTTTTTTAGTTTTGATTGATAATAGCATTTTTTAAACCACAATCATTTATTAAATTTTTATGATTTATTTTTGTTTATATCATCTGAGTACATGTAACTATAAATATATAAGCAAAATTTAAATGGTCTAAGTGATATAGTAATAAAGAAATAGTCAAATACATCTAGACACCTGTTCGACTCAGCGGAACTTGTTGTTTGTCAATATAAATAAAGTCAGTTATCTCCTAAACTATACAGTGTAGACCTGTGAAATTTTGTATGCTAATTTATACCGACCTGTACATGCAATTTATTATTTAAAAGAAAATAATTGAAGCTAAATTTATAATTTTCTAAAAAAAAAGTTGTAATTGAAATTTTTAAACTTTTTTAGTTTTGATTGATAATAGCATTTTTTAAACCACAATCATTTATTAAATTTTTATGATTTATTTTTGTTTATATCATCTGAGTACATGTAACTATAAATATATAAGCAAAATTTAAATGGTCTAAGTGATATAGTAATAAAGAAATAGTCAAACAGATGCAGATACCAGTTCGACTTAGAGGTACTTGTTATTTTTCAATATAAATAAAGTCAGTTATATATATATATATATATATATATATATATATATATATATTGCTTTGTAATAAAATAACCAAAATAATATATTAATACCAAGTGTATGTTATTTTCAATTTCCTAATCATAATAATAGTCCCGAATAATAAAATTCTTATAATTTAATTCAATTAATTTCATTTTTACAATTCTAATTTATTTACTTCAGTACTTGGGTAAAAATTACATGAGTACTTAAGTAAAATTTACATAACTCTGTTACTTGATAGTGCTCAAGTAAATTTTACCGAAGTGGTTAGGTAATTTTTACCTAAGTGGTTAAGCAATGGTTACTGTAGTGATCCAAACAGAGCACTTGTGTAAATTTTACTTAAGTCTTAAGTCATTTTTACTTGACTTTTTTTCCGCATTATTCTTACGTCTCTTACTTTTAAAGATATTTTAGGATGTATTTACACTTACTTGTACATAAATTTACTGATTTGCACTTACAATTACTTTTATTTTTCTCAAATAATTGTTTAAAGTATATTGTATATTATTAGATAGAAAGCAAAATATGCAGCATAAACAAGAACCTTAAAATAACCTTACTTTCTAATTTTGGTTTTAAAAAAAGCAAAGCACAATATATTTTATGCATTTAAAGAAGTTGTATAATATTCACTCATCTTACTAATAAAAACAATTTGTAAAAATTTTTTAATTTTACTTCAAGAGTTTATGACATAATATCAGTTTTACGTGTAACGCACGACATTCCCCTTTGACACAAATACTAAATTTAAAAAATTAGAAAAAAATAATTACCTTTCTGGCGAAGTTTTCCCTACGTGATCCACAAACTAACCAAATATCCTTCAAAAAGTAGCGATGAGGGAAGCCGATAACCAATGCTCTCGGAATCTCGAGATATTCGGAAACGTTATGCCTTCGACAATTGATAGTTTGGGACTTTGGGAAGCCGTATAAGTTTGTTAAAAGAAGATTAAAACGGTTGATAACAAACACTTTTCAAATAAACGCTGCTAATCCGTGCCAAATTACAATTGCAAGTCACTGCCCGTCAGTTGTCACAAAGTAGTGTTAGAGAGAAGATGGCGTCCCTTCCTTTTCGCTTTCCAGTCTGAATTTTTTTTTTTTTAGATTTGGAACGAAGGAATATCTTCGTTCCGCGGCTCGACCAGATAGTTCAGTAAAATAAAACTAAAATCGACTGATCATTGAAATGGCTGCATTTTGCTTATTATAGGTAAATCGAGGTAGAAAACGATTCTTAAATTTGCAGCCTCCGCAGTTCAGGCGGTATACCAGAAAAAGGGTTTAAAAATTACTTTTGCTTACATCTTGGGGATTATGTAACGTAGCGAAAAACGGATTAGACCGATCGAAAGAGCGATAATTTTGTATCAGAAATCATTTTTATAATTAATTTCGATGAGTGTAAAATTTTGAAATAAAAAATAAAGAAGAAATTATCTTAATTCGGCAGGAGTAATGGAACGAACTGGTAGCCAATGGCTACGTCGTCTGCAAATCGTCCCTTTTTCTCCTGCGGAATTAATTTCCTTTTTATTTTTTATTTCAAACTTTTACACTAATCAAATTCATTTGAAAAGTGATTTTCGATACAAAAGTTATCGCTCTTTCGATTAATGTGATCTTTAAACATTTTGTTTAGTACTGATATATAATTGCAAAAATTATTTTCATAAAAGAATACTTTTTGTGTACTTTACAATAACATATTACAGACATAAATTGTTAATAGTGTTTTCTCACAAATAAATAAATGTTTTAAAAGAATACTTTTTTAATTCTTCGATGAATACAAACCAAAAATTATTTTTTATAAAGAATACTTTCTAAATACTTTTAAATTACTTATAATACGTATAATCAATACTTTTAAAATACTGAATCCCTTTATTAAAAATGTAAATTTATTCAAAAAGAATACTTTTGTAACTTTTCCTGAATATTTTAAGTATTTAAATTTTGCGGAAATTCGTTAACTCTTAAAGAATTCTTTTTCAAAAAAGTGTGCTTGTTGGGTGAATCATATTTTGTTTTACTAATTCATATAGTCTCGGAAATTTATTTATTTTTATCAGGAATTACTGCACATATGATATTATCAATTTGATCTGTATTTCGAATTTTGTTTAGTTGAGTTAACCATAATAACATGTGAATGTGGGGCAGTCCTCGTTTTTGAAATTCTATAACATAAATGTAAGAATTAACTTGACCAAGAATTTCGTGTTTCAATAATTCCTCCATTAATACCTTTACTTTTAGGTCAAATACACGCACTATCAGATCTGGTCTGTCAAGCGTATTTTCATATTCTAATAAATTTTCTGTAATCTCGTTCCATTTAGGATTGCACGTCATTGTCAGAAAAATGTCTGATTTTCCATTATATTGCATTATGGTTGTTGCATCTAAAAAGTTCTGTTGCATAGCTCTAGGACTACCTATATAACTAGATAGTTAGGTATAGTATAACCATTTTACCAATAAAAACATGTTTATTATTATTTTTATTGTTAAGTTGATCCATTAAACCTTTATATCGATCAGTTCGTAATTTATGCTGATCTTTTCTAATAAAATACAGACGAGTATTTTCAACTTTAGACCATGAGTTTAGGATAAACTGGTTTGATAAACTTTTGAGATTTAAACATGGATTAAATTCTTTTGGAATACTAAATCTATATGAATAATATTGCAAGGCAGATATATTATTATATTTTTTTTCATCTGATAAACTTTTCATACATGGTTCCCAACCTGAATCACCATAAGGAAATATTAATGGATACACCATTGGGTCAATGTCTTTGTTTATAATTGCAATTGATTGAGGTGTTTTCCTTTTTGAAAAATACATATATCTCTGTTAGAAGGTGGTTCTCCATTTTCTCCAACATAGACGATAGTAACTTCATTACATACTGCTATTTGCGATTTGCTTTTAATGCTTTATCTCTAGTTAAATACATTTTAATTTCTTGAATTGGACGATCTATTCTTATTGAACGTTCATGTTCTTCGTGTTCAATTTCATGCATCATTTTATAAGCACTTGCAAATGGATTTATATCACGTAATATACTATCTAAATCTTGTATTAATTCCTTGTCTAAATTAGGTGTCAAAACCCGCAAGTATATGTGTTATTCTAATCAAACTTTGAAAATTGTTATCTGATAAATAAAATTGTTATCTGTCTGATAAATTTTAAAGTATAAGATAAAAATATCTTTGATTCTAATTCCCATATTTTCTCTACTTATTTATATTTTTATTACACCTTTTCTATATCTAACTTATATTCCATAATATTTTTCTGCAATTGAAAGTATTCAATTCGAAAACACCTTCCAAGAAGGTGTCAAAACCCGCAAGTATTGTGCTATTCTAATCAAACTTTGAAAATTGTTATCTGATAAATAAATAATTTTAATTTCTAACTACCTTATTTTATCTATTTCTTTGAATTTTAATGAAACATTTTTATAAATATTACGAAAATTTCGTATAAAAAATTTCTGCAATTGAAGGAATTGAAATGAAACTGAAATCGACAAGTATTTTGAATCGTACCATAAATTTACATTTTATATAAACATTTTTATATATATTACTTAAACTTCGTAAAAAGTTTCTGCAATTGAAAGCACTGAAATCAAACTGTAATCGACAAGTATTTTGAACCATGCAAAAATTTCTACCAATCTGAATACAGATTTTTTTATATGAAAAGTATCTTACACTATTATTTTTCATTTCTGGCCCTCACATGTTTTACAGTAATAAATAAATAATATTCTAATTATATTAATTTGTGCAAAATTAATTTCTGCAATACTAATAAAATGGACATTTCTTTTTTATTCTTTTAAATAATAAAATAATACTTGCACCACCGTTGGTTAAACGCTTCATATATGTGTTAATTCTGACTATATTAACTGATGTTACATTTTATAAATAATTACATACATCTTAGCTTTTATCTTATTAATTAATTAATTAATTGGTAAAATCATGTAGATTGTATATCCAGGGTTAAGCGAAATAATAATTATTTTACATAACTACTAAGAAAAACTTGCTAATCAGCGACGGAGGTCATACGATGTCTTGGTGAAGAAAGCACTTGTTGAAAATACAGTCGCTAGTGGTGCTTGTATCAATCGGCCGGGGACGGGAATCAAACCTGGGACCTCCAGATTATGAGTCCGTCGCCCTACCGACCAAGCCATCGCAGGCCTCTTTTAGGAACTTTATTAGATAAAAATAATGATGTCTATTTTATCATTGGTGATGTAGGATATTAAAATTGCCAGATAGTATTGCAATAGTTATATATTATTACTCATTGCAGTTTCTTCACAGTATTATATACTTTCATAAATGTAAAGGAATACATTAATAAGTCAGAATTAACACATATATGAAGCGTTTAACCAACGGTGGTGCAAGTATTATTTTATTATTTAAAAGAATAAAAAAGAAATGTCCATTTTATTAGTATTGCAGAAATTAATTTTGCACAAATTAATATAATTAGAATATTATTTATTTATTACTGTAAAACATGTGAGGGCCAGAAATGAAAAATAATAGTGTAAGATACTTTTCATATAAAAAAATCTGTATTCAGATTGGTAGAAATTTTTGCATGGTTCAAAATACTTGTCGATTACAGTTTGATTTCAGTGCTTTCAATTGCAGAAACTTTTTACGAAGTTTAAGTAATATATATAAAAATGTTTATATAAAATGTAAATTTATGGTACGATTCAAAATACTTGTCGATTTCAGTTTCATTTCAATTCCTTCAATTGCAGAAATTTTTTATACGAAATTTTCGTAATATTTATAAAAATGTTTCATTAAAATTCAAAGAAATAGATAAAATATGGTAGTTAGAAATTAAAATTATTTATTTATCAGATAACAATTTTCAAAGTTTGATTAGAATAGCACAATACTTGCGGGTTTTGACACCTTCTTGGAAGGTGTTTTCGAATTGAATACTTTCAATTGCAGAAAAATATTATGGAATATAAGTTAGATATAGAAAAGGTGTAATAAAAATATAAATAAGTAGAGAAAATATGGGAATTAGAATCAAAGATATTTTTATCTTATACTTTAAAATTTATCAGACAGATAACAATTTTATTTATCAGATAACAATTTTCAAAGTTTGATTAGAATAACACATATACTTGCGGGTTTTGACACCTTTTTGAAAGGTGTTTTTGATTTGAGTACTTTCAATTGCAGAAAACTATTATGGAGTATAAATTACTTATAAAAAGGTGTAATTAAAATATAAATAAGTATAAAAATAGAATTATTTTAAAAATGCAATAATTAATATATTTAATTTTTAACCCATTGTATATATCATATGGATATTTGGAAAAGTGTATGTTATACTTGATTAATATTGATTTAATCTTCAAACAATTTTGTATCTGTATTTAAAGCATTACATTGAATTTTAGATCCGTTATTATTATTGAGTATACGTTTAAAAATTTTATGAGTTTTATCAAGAATGAGTAAACAAATACACATTCTTTCATGTTATGTTCACAACTTTTTTTTTTGGGCACGGAAAAAATACATATGTTATGTATTCTTGAAAAAACAATTTTAAAATATATATATATTATATTAATATTCCGCCGCACGCACACACACCCACATACATACATACATATATATACACATATATGGGCTATTTCACGTCAAGTGGTACGATGAAAATTTTAAATCACTTCAAAATTTGAGAACAGGCTGGAAACATCTTCCAGAACAAACAAAAAAAATTTAAGTGTTAAAAATAATTTGCTTAAGAGTTATTTGACCATGAAAAGTGGAAATTTTTCAATTTTTTAGAAAAATTTCTATTTTTAAAGCCATTTATCTCAAAATCTGTTGATTTTTTTGAAAAAAACATTACAAACAACTTTTGTTTAAATTAATCTTTAGAACTTATCTACCCTGGTTACATTTTTTAATTTTAAAATCTCGAAGAGATAGAACACCCGGACATATTGAATATCAAAAAAAAGGCTACACCATAATCGATTTTAATTTAACACCTCTCAAAAGTTCACATTTTTCGCGAGCTTTCGAATGGCTTGGGTTAGATTATTGGCCAAGACCGCTGGTGTAACTTATGCCTCATAAACCTCATAAAATCACTAATTTTCACGTATTTTAGGACATAACTTACACCAAAGGTGTAATATATATATATATATATGTGGTAATGAACAATTAACTTACCAAAAATAGTAAAGTGCATAAACTTAATTGTAGTATTTAGTAAAAACCTATTAAAATGTTAGATTATTTTAAACGGATCTAAATAGAACTATACCTCCTAAGATTAATTTATTTAAGTCATCGCCAAGAGTTCTATCATTAATATTTTGTACTTTTAGAGTAATAAAACTTTCTACTTAATTAAATTAATTTTTGTATTAGTTTTAAAAAATTATTTATAACATTTTAGTGGTATATAAATAAAAACCTGTTTCTTCCATTTCTCCCGTAATTCGTAATTTGCACCCTCTTTCAAAATTTGCGTTTTAATCCATAATTATATCCAATTATTTTTTCCTTTAGTTACAGACCCCATATATTTATTTAATTATTATAAACAAAGGCATTCCTTAAATAACCTTTTGTATCTAATAAATACATACTTGTTTATTTAAGATATTGTTTTATATAAATATACGTAATCTACTTACTTATATATCCATACAATTTTTAAATTTTGATTTGAATAATATTTAAATTAAATACTACTAAAATAATAATTTTCGAAAAACTTTTGAAATGTAATTCGTATTTTATATTGCCACTGTTAAAATTTGAATTTTCTTTTGCCATTACTGTTTATAATAGAATTATCTTAAAAATGCAATAATTAATATATTTAATTTTTAACCCATTGTATATATCATATGGATATTTGGAAAAGTGTATGTTATACTTGATTAATATTTATTTTATCTTCGAAAAATTGTGCATATGTTTAAAAACATTACATTAAATTTTAGGTCCGTTTTTATTTTATGAGTTTTATCAAGAATGAGTAAACAAATACACATTCTTTCATGTTATGTTCACAACTTTTTTTTTGGGCACGGAAAAAATACATATGTTATGTATTCTTGAAAAAACAATTTTAAAATATATATATATTATATTAATATTCCGCCGCACGCACACACACCCACATACATACATACATATATATACACATATATGGGCTATTTCACGTCAAGTGGTACGATGAAAATTTTAAATCACTTCAAAATTTGAGAACAGGCTGGAAACATCTTCCAGAACAAACAAAAAAATTTAAGTGTTAAAAATAATTTGCTTAAGAGTTATTTGACCATGAAAAGTGGAAATTTTTCAATTTTTTAGAAAAATTTCTATTTTTAAAGCCATTTATCTCAAAATCTGTTGATTTTTTTGAAAAAACATTACAAACAACTTTTGTTTAAATTAATCTTTAGAACTTATCTACCCTGGTTACATTTTTTAATTTTAAAATCTCGAAGAGATAGAACACCCGGACATATTGAATATCAAAAAAAGGCTACACCATAATCGATTTTAATTTAACACCTCTCAAAAGTTCACATTTTTCGCGAGCTTTCGAATGGCTTGGGTTAGATTATTGGCCAAGACCGCTGGTGTAACTTATGCCTCATAAACCTCATAAAATCACTAATTTTCACGTATTTTAGGACATAACTTACACCAAAGGTGTAATATATATATATATATATGTGGTAATGAACAATTAACTTACCAAAAATAGTAAAGTGCATAAACTTAATTGTAGTATTTAGTAAAAACCTATTAAATGTTAGATTATTTTAAACGGATCTAAATAGAACTATACCTCCTAAGATTAATTTATTTAAGTCATCGCCAAGAGTTCTATCATTAATATTTTGTACTTTTAGAGTAATAAAACTTTCTACTTAATTAAATTAATTTTTGTATTAGTTTTAAAAAATTATTTATAACATTTTAGTGGTATATAAATAAAAACCTGTTTTCTTCCATTTCTCCCGTAATTCGTAATTTGCACCCTCTTTCAAAATTTGCGTTTTAATCCATAATTATATCCAATTATTTTTTCCTTTAGTTACAGACCCCATATATTTATTTAATTATTATAAACAAAGGCATTCCTTAAATAACCTTTTGTATCTAATAAATACATACTTGTTTATTTAAGATATTGTTTTATATAAATATACGTAATCTACTTACTTATATATCCATACAATTTTTAAATTTTGATTTGAATAATATTTAAATTAAATACTACTAAAATAATAATTTTCGAAAAACTTTTGAAATGTAATTCGTATTTTATATTGCCACTGTTAAAATTTGAATTTTCTTTTGCCATTACTGTTTATAATAGAATTATCTTAAAAATGCAATAATTAATATATTTAATTTTTAATTTATTGTATATTTCACATATAGATATTTGAAAAGTGTATGTTATACTTGATTAATATTTATTTTATCTTCGAAAAATTGTGCATATGTTTAAAAACATTACATTAAATTTTAGGTCCGTTTTTATTTTATGAGTTTTATCAGGAATAAGTAAACTAATACACATTCTTTCAAGTTATATTCACAACTTTTTTTTGCGCACGGAAAAAATACATATATTATCTATTCTTGAAAAAACAAGTAACACGTACACACACACACACCCACACACACACACACACATACACACACACACATGCACACACACGCACACGCACACTCACACACACACGCACACACACACACACACACACACAGAGGTCCAGCTGCTGACTCACAAAGTGTCCATCACCATCAGGGACATGGACGAGTCCACGACAACAACGGAGGTGGCCGCAGCGATTGCGGCAAAGATCGGGCCAAATGTGGTATCCCCGGATAATATTAAAACCAGGGGATCCTACAGTGGTACCCTAGCTGCGACCATCCAGGTTCCGGCAGTAGCAGCCAAAAAACTGCTGCAAGACGGGAAGCTCCGGATCGGATGGGTCAATTGCAGAGTTCGACTGCGAGAGGTATCCTCGCGCTGCTACCGATGCCACGAATCGGGACACATCGCGAGGGAGTGCAAGAGCGCAGTCGACCGGTCAGCTCAATGCTATCGGTGCGGCCAAGAGGGCCACAAAGCAGTGGACTGCGAGGCCAAAGCCAAGACCTCGCATGAGGAAGGAGCACACATCAAAAATGATTAAGGTGCTCCAAATAAACCTCAACCACTGCGCTGTGGCCCAGGACCTGCTGTCCCAGCTGGTCAGAGAGGAGAGAGCGGACGTAGCGATCATCAGCGAGGAGTTCCGGGATCTCGAGAAGTCGAACTGGGTAAGGGATGCCACGGGCAAGGCGGCCATCTGGGTATGTGGAAATATACACATCTCCAGAAAGATGGTCGCCCCCCTTCCCAGCTTCACCTGGGTGGAGGTGGCGGGGGTACGCATGTACAGCTGCTACTTCCCGCCCAGCGATCCCACCGAGGACTTTGCGAGATCTCTGGATGCAGTCGTCACTAGTGCTCGGTCCTCACGGCTACCGGTCGCAATCGGTGGGGACTTTAATGCTTGGGCGACGGACTGGGGCAGCGCCAAGACCAACGCGCGTGGTCGCGCACTTCTCGAGGCGTTCGCTCTACTAGGGCTGGAGATCGCTAACACAGGGACAACCCCGACTTTCACCAAAGCCGGCAAGTCGTCCATAGTCGACCTCACCTTCGTCGATCCAAGATTGATGGGGGGAGGGGGACTCGGCTGGAAAGTTAGCGATCGTTACACGGGTAGTGACCACCAAGCACTCGTGTACCAGCTCCAGCTGACCAGCGGGAGGACAAAGAGAGCGGGAAGAGGAGCAAGAGAGAGATGGGCACCAGCCACGTTTGATCGTGAGACGTTCCTCTGCTCCCTTGAGGGGGAAAAAGTGGAGGGAACCGCCGAAGAAAAAGCACGAGGCCTCACGAATGCCCTAACAGCGGCTTGCGATGCCTCTATGGCCGTGAAGTTTAACCCTCGCGGCCGCCCACCGATAATCTGGTGGAGTGAGGACATCGCAGAAAAGAGACGTGAGTGCCTGCGTGCCAGAAAGCTGCACCAAAGAGCGAGGGGAACACCGCGGTTCCAAGATCGTTCCGCAGAATACGAACAAAAGCGGAGGGATCTCAAGGTGGCCATCAAGACTGCCAAGAGAAGGTGTTGGCGGGAGCTCTGTGAGGAGGTGGACCACGACCCCTGGGGCAGACCGTATAAAACGGTTATGAATAAGATCAACCCCGGGGGAGCTGTTGCACCCACCGACCCAGTTTTTCTGGACGGAGTCGTCCGCCACCTGTTTCCAGAACATCCGAAAAGGGCAGTAGAGACGGGCCTGATGGCCACCATTGGTGCAGCCGAGTCGCCAGACATTAGTGAAGCCGAACTGAAGATGGCCGCTAAGGGTATTTCCGTACGTAAAGCTCCAGGGCCTGACGGAATACCTGGCCTGGCCGTCAAGACAGCGGCGATGAGTGCTCCGGGCTTGTTCCTGGACGCATTCAACGCATGCCTAAGAGAAGGTTGCTTCCCGGCCCAGTGGAAGACGCAGAGGCTGGTACTCCTACCAAAGGGAAACAAACCCCCGGAGGAGCCATCATCTTACCGCCCGCTCTGTCTACTGGATATAGTTGGGAAGCTCCTGGAGCGGGTGATCTGCGCCAGGCTTGCAGAGGCCATCGGTCGGGCCGGAGACCTCTCCGACAACCAGTTCGGCTTCCGAAAGGGTCGATCGACCATGGATGCTGTAGGCAGAGTTGTTGGCATAGCCACAAACGCCATCAATGCTGGTCGGAGTGCAAGGCGGATGTGTGCCATCATCACCTTGGACATCCGGAATGCCTTCAACTCGGCCAGATGGGACGACATCATGCTGTCCCTGCAGCACTTCCAAGTGCCACTCTATCTCAGGGAGGTCACCTCGAGTTACCTGACTGACCGTACTCTGCTCTACGACACCGACGACGGTGTGCACTCCCACAACATCACGGGAGGCGTGCCGCAGGGTTCGGTCATTGGGCCCCTACTCTGGAACGTTGTCTATGACGGCCTGCTTAGGCAGCAACTTCCGGAGGGTGTCTCGATGGTGGCTTTCGCGGACGACGTGGCGCTAGTGGTGGTCGCAAAGAGTGTCGAAGAGATCGAATATCTCGGAGACGTCTCTATAGAAGTGGTCGCCACTTGGTTGAGAGACCACGGACTTAGTCTGGCGGCGGAAAAAACGGAGGCGGTGCTCATCTCTCGCACAAAAAAGGAGAGGACCGCCACCTTCACGGTAGGTAAAGAACGGATACGGTCGGTGAAAACCTTGAAGTACTTAGGGGTCACACTAGACGCGCGGCTGTCGTTCAAACACCATCTCGCGAACGCGGGCTCAAAGGCGGCAAGGGTGGCCCGTGCGCTGGCGGGCATCATGCCCAACATCGGGGGACCCCAGCAACCGCGAAGGTCTCTCCTTGCCTCGGTGGTGAGCTCCGTAATTTTATACGGAGCTCCTATCTGGGCTGATGCCCTGAACAGGCACAAGAGCTTTGGTGCTCCGTGTCAGAGAGCCTGCAGGATAGCTGCGCTAAGGGTGGCCCGGGCGTACCGAACCGTATCTGACATTGCGCTCTCGGTGATCGCGGGGACCGCCCCCTTCGACCTCCTGGCAGCCGAGAGAGCTGAAAGACACCGTGAGGGTGGGCGACGCGTAGAAGAGAATCGCTGCCATAACCGATGGTCATTGCGGACCGTAGAGGAGTGGCAGCGGAGATGGGACTCAGCCAGGGACGGCCGCTGGACCTACCGCATAATCCCGCGGATCCAGGAGTGGGCGAGCAGGAAACACGGCTTCGTCAGTTTCCAGCTTACCCAGGTGCTGACCGGGCACGGATGCTTCCGTAGCTACCTATTTCGTATAGGGGTCTACGGCAGCGCAGAGTGCCCGGCTTGTCCAGGGGTGGACGAAGACGTGGAACACGTCCTCTTATGGTGTCCTCGTTTCAGGGAGGAACGGGACCAGTTTCAAGTCACTTGGAGCGGTCCCCTCACCCTGAGGGCATCGGGGCGTGCCTGCTTGACTCCCAGGAGGGATGGAACGCGGTAGGGTCACCTGGTCGGATGCTCACTCGGCCAATGGGACGACATCATGCTGTCGCAGCATTCCAGTGCCACCTATCTCAGGGAGTCACGAGTTGCTGACGTCTCTGCCTCGACACCGACGACGTGTGCACTCCCACAACATCACGGGAGGCGTGCCGCAGGGTCGGTCATGGGCCCCTACTCTGGAAACGTTGTCTATGACAGGCCTGCTTAGGCAGCAACGTCCGGAGGGTGTCTCGATGGTGGCTTTCGCGGACGACGTGGCGCTAGTGGTGGTCGCAAAGAGTGTCGAAGAGATCGAATATCTCGGAGACGTCTCTATAGAAGTGGTCGCCCACTTGGTTGAGAGACCACGGACTTAGTCTGGCGGCGGAAAAAACGGAGGCGGTGCTCATCTCTCGCACAAAAAAGGAGAGGACCGCCACCTTCACGGTAGGTAAAGAACGGATACGGTCGGTGAAAACCTTGAAGTACTTAGGGGTCACACTAGACGCGCGGCTGTCGTTCAAACACCATCTCGCGAACGCGGGCTCAAAGGCGGCAAGGGTGGCCCGTGCGCTGGCGGGCATCATGCCCAACATCGGGGGACCCCAGCAACCGCGAAGGTCTCTCCTTGCCTCGGTGGTGAGCTCCGTAATTTATACGGAGCTCCTATCTGGGCTGATGCCCTGAACAGGCACAAGAGCTTTGGTGCTCCGTGTCAGAGAGCCTGCAGGATAGCTGCGCTAAGGGTGGCCCGGGCGTACCGAACCGTATCTGACATTGCGCTCTCGGTGATCGCGGGGACCGCCCCCTTCGACCTCCTGGCAGCCGAGAGAGCTGAAAGACACCGTGAGGGTGGGCGACGCGTAGAAGAGAATCGCTGCCATAACCGATGGTCATTGCGGACCGTAGAGGAGTGGCAGCGGAGATGGGACTCAGCCAGGGACGGCCGCTGGACCTACCGCATAATCCCGCGGATCCAGGAGTGGGCGAGCAGGAAACACGGCTTCGTCAGTTTCCAGCTTACCCAGGTGCTGACCGGGCACGGATGCTTCCGTAGCTACCTATTTCGTATAGGGGTCTACGGCATCGCAGAGTGCCCGGCTTGTCCAGGGGTGGACGAAGACGTGGAACACGTCCTCTTATGGTGTCCTCGTTTCAGGGAGGAACGGGACCAGTTTCAAGTCACTTGGAGCGGTCCCCTCACCCCTGAGGGCATCGGGGCGTGCCTGCTTGACTCCCAGGAGGGATGGAACGCGGTAGTGACCCTCTGTACGTCCGTAGTGGACAGGCTGGGTCTCATCAGAAGAGAAGAGGAGACAGGAGTTGCGATAGCAACAGTAGTGGGCTAATCTAGCCGTGCCTCCCCCCGCGAAGTAATGCCTTGCGACGGTTTCCGCGGGGGAATAAAGGTAAGAAAAGAGGTGGAGTTTTAGTGGGTATGCCTATCGACATCCTTCGGTAGGAGAGTCCCACACACGGGGAGTCTCGCATGGCTCCATTCATGGTGCATTAAGCATTTCTCCACCTCTTCGGAAAAAAAAAAAAAAAAAAAAAAAAAAAAAAAAAAAAAAAACCACACACACACACACTCACACACACACACACACACACACACACACACACACACACACACACACACACACACACACACACACACACACACACACACACACACACACACACACACACACACACACACACACACACACACACTCGCACACACACACACGCACACACTCGCACACACACACACGCACACGCACACACACACACACGCACACACACACGCACACACACACACTTATATATATGACATACATATATATATCATATATGACATATATATAACATATAAATGACATATATATATATGTTGAATTCTGAATTCTTAGACACAGCGGCGGC
The DNA here is from genome assembly GCA_026168455.1 of Theocolax elegans. Lineage (NCBI taxonomy): Eukaryota > Metazoa > Arthropoda > Insecta > Hymenoptera > Cerocephalidae > Theocolax > Theocolax elegans. The sequence continues at coordinate 33,698,899 of CM047430.1, read as the reverse complement.
GGCGGCGGCGGCGAAATGTTTATATATTATAGAGAGATATAACATATATATATAACATATATATATATATGACATATATATATAACATATATATATAAAACATATATATATGTTGAATGCTGAATTCTTAGACATGGCGGCGGCGGCGGCGGCGGCGAAATATTTATATATTATAGAGATATATATATATATCTCTTTGCGGCCACTTCTCAAACAACTTGCTAACAGTTTTTACCTCTGTAGGCGTTCTCTCACGGGATGGAAAAAATTTCGTCTCTTTCTATCTTTCGCATTTCCTATGACGCTATCTCTTTTTGTTGCCATCGAATGAAAAAGAAAGTGGAAATAGCAAAAATTCGAGAATCGGAATTCAGCAAGCAACTTTAATAACATCGAATTTCTCCACTATGCGCTTATGAATTCAAACCGGATTTATTGTAAAGTGAAAACTTATATAAAAAATAGATGTGAGATTTGTAATTGCATAAATAGATAGTATAATTTTAAATGTACGAAAATATAAAAAATCTGAGGGGTTAGTTGGCTGTATAATAAGGGCTTACGCGCCTGCATACTTGCGTGCAGGCGCTATCGCGCCTTTTGATTTTGATTTGACTGAGACAATCTGTATTCGTTTGCAATTTGATTATCAAGTATATACAATAAGCCAAATTTTGGACGATCTAATTCATTTGGGTGTAAAGCATATGTATTATGATATATTTGTCCACATATTTTTAATACTTGTGGTCCAACAGTAGAAAAATGAGCTAATTTAGCACCAAAACTTGCAAATGCTAATAAATTGTTGTAAATTCTAATATTTTGTCTAAAATTCTTATCTTTGTTACTTTGTCCCAATAAATATTTTGTTAGATTTTCAGGATAAATATTATAATTTTCAAGTTTCATTTTATTTCTATGAAAACAATCAGAATACCTATTGTCTTTTTTAATTTCATTTTTAAAATGTTTTGCTTCACAAAATACACATTCATAAATTAATTCTCCAAGGTAATTGCACTCAATAATAGATTCATCGAAATACCATTCTTGTGAAAATGAGCTATAAATAGGATTCCCATGTAGAATATCTGTTTTAACGTTTTTTTTATGTTTTACCGAATTTTTTATAAATTTTCCTTTTTGTTCAGTATTATTTAATTTGACTTCAGTACTTATTTGGTTTATTAACTCGCCCTTAATTTTCGTTATTTCTATTCTTTCATTCTTCTCTAGTTCTTGAGATGCAGCCAAATTTTCAATTTCTTTAACTTCACATTGTTCATTTCTATATTTACGTTTTTGTTCTGCTTCAATTAATTTCTGTTCTTCAGTCATTTTTTTCCTTGTTTGGTTTTTCACTTTTGAAATTTCATTTTTTCTATTAATAGATTGTGATTTTCTAAAATTACGTTTGCGTTCAGCTTCAGCTGATTTCTGCTTCTCAGTCATGTGTTCTCTTTCTTTGCTCTTTAATCTTGAGATTTCAATCTTTGTATCTACAGATTGAGATGCTCTAAAATTTCTTTTGCGTTTTGCTTCAGCTAATTTCTGCTTCTCAGACACCTGTTTTCTTTTTTCGTTCTTTATTATTGAGATTTCTTTCTTTGTATCTACAGATTGAGATGCTCTAAAATTTCTTTTGCGTTCTGCTTCAGCTAATTTCTGCTTCTCAGACATCTGTTTTCTTTTTTCGTTCTTTATTATTGAGATTTCTTTCTTTGTATCTACAGATTGAGATGCTCTAAAATTTCTTTTGCGTTCAGCTTCAGATGATTTTTGCTCTTCATTGATTTTTTTTTCTTTTCTTCCTTTTTATGATTGCAATTTCGTTCTTTCTATCTTCAGATTGAGATTTTCTATCTTCAGACTGCTTCAATTAGTTTTTGTTCTTTCGTCATTGGTTTTCTTTTATTTCCTTTAATTATTGATACTTCATTATATCTATCTTCAGATTGAGATGTTCGTTCTCGTACTAATTCATGTGCTTTTTATGTTTTACTTCTGAAATTTTTTCTTGCATTACATTTAACTGTTTAATATGTTCAGTTAAACTTACTTTCGATAATGATAATGATATATTTTTAATTTTGTTATCTTTATTTACTTCTTCATCGTGCAATTTTTTCATATCTAAACGTTTAATTTGTAATTTTAACTTGTTTGCAAAAGTGATTTTTTTTTCTTCTTTATTTACTACTGTTTTTCTATTATCATAGGCTGTAACTTTTTCTTGTAAAACTTTTTTAAATTGGTTAACATCTTCATTTAAATCGATAATATTTACATAACATATTTAGATACATATTTAGATAATATTTATAATAATACGTAAATATGAAATTTGAGGAACAACACTTTTTTCGATGACAAAAATATAAGACACTTCCGTTATACGGTTGTGCACAATTATGTAAAAATTTTTCATATTTGTCATACCATCAGTATATGTAAATCGCGAGCGAAGCGAGCGTTCATAGCTAGTTATAATTAAAATTTTTCCTCAAAAGTGTCCGGCGTCCGACATTCACCATTGGGCGTATTTCTCTTATGTTTTATATGTATGCATGTGTATAAGGGTAAGTGTGTTATGGTGAATGGGTCAGGGTGAGGGTGAGGGTGAGGGTGAGGGTGGAGGGATAGAGATGGGGTCACCCTGCCCACCTGGACATCGTCTCCAGGAAGTGAAAATTTTTTTTGCAAATTCAAGTAGAATGGCATGTAGACTTTCCTGTGGAGGATGTCAGGATTACCTGGAGGTTACCCTTACCACCTGGACAACGTCTTCAGGAAGTGAAAATTTTTTTTGCCAATTCAAGTAGAAAGGCATGTAGACTTTCCTGTGGAGGATGTCAGGATTACCTGGAGGTTACCCTGACCACCTGGACATCGTCTCCAGGAAGTGAAAATTTTTTTTGCAAATTCAAGTAGAAAGGCATGTAGGCTTTCCTGTGGAGGATGTCAGGATTACCTGGAGGTTACCCTGACCACCTGGACATCGTCTCCAGGAAGTGACAATATTTTTTGCAAATTTAAGCAGAAAGGCATGTAGACTTCCCTGCGGATGATGTCACCATAACCTGGAGGTTACCCTGACCACCTGGACATCGTCTTCAGGGGGTGAGAATATTTTTTGCAAATTTAAGCATAAAGGCATGTAGACTTCCCTGCGGACGATGTCAGCATAACCTGGAGGTTACCCTGACCACCTGGACAACGTCTTCAGGAGGTGAGAATATTTTTTGCAAATTTAAGCATAAACGCATGTACACTTAATTTTTTTATGTAAAGTATGCAAAAAACGTAAGTAAGTTAAAAATCGTAAAAAAAAAAATAAGTAAAAAAAGTAAAAAAAAAAGTAAAAAAAGTAAGTACGTTAAAGTAAGTAAGCGAAAAAAGTTTAATAAACCTATTCTAGTCAGATAGTTTCATGTAAATCCTAAAGATCGAGAACGATTTTTTCTTAGATTATTATTACTTCATGTACGTGGGATCGAATCTTTTGAAGATATACGCTCATACGAAGGCGTTGTTTATGATACATTTTATGAAGCATGTATAGTCAGAGGTTTACTCATTACTGATAATGAATGGGATAAATGTTTAGAAGAAAATTGTAATTTTCAATTTCCACAGGCACTATGTGAACTTTTCGCTTTCATTATATCATTTGATCACAATTTTGATGCCTTGAAACTTTATAATAAGTATAAAGAACATTTCTTTGATCCTAAATTACCTGAAATTTTAGGAGAACAAAAGGCTTTAAAAATTATAGACAACGTTTTATCAAAACATAATTTAACATTGTAACAATTTAATTTACCTAATATTGATAATATTGATAATGAAAATCACAATGATATGTTTTATAATGTTATTATTGCAAATGAATGTAATGACATAGAAATATTGTTAAAATCTTTAACATTGGAACAAAAAACAATATTTGATACAATAGTAGAAGCAGTTTACGATAATAAAAAAGAAAATTTATATTTTATAGATGGTCTTGATGGTAATGGAAAAAGTTATTTATTAAATGCTATTATAAAATTTGTGAAATTAAACAAAGTACCAGAGTTAGCAGTTACTTGGACTGGTATTGCAGCAAATTTATTAATAGGTGTTAAAACTATCCATTCAACATTTAAAATACCATTTAATTTAAACGAACAATCAACATGCAACATTTCACCAAATTCACAAATAGGTCAAATTTTAAAAAATATTAAATTACTAATTTGGGATGAAATATTAATGACTTGTAAATATGCATTAGAAGCTATAGATTTTTTTTCAGAGATTTATGTCAAAATAATAAACCGTTTGGTGGTAAAATATTAGTAACATCTGGCGATTTTCAACAAACACTTCCTATAGTTCGATACGGAAATAGAACTCAAATATTAGAATCGTGTGTAAAAAGTAGTTCTTTATGGTAATTATTTCAAAAACTTACATTAAATACTAATTTAAGATTGGTCAATTCAAACAGTATGTTCAAAACGTGGTTATTAAATATTGGAGAAAATATAGTACATTACGATACGAGTGCGCAAAGTAGGTTGTTCCCGCACGAGCGAAGCGAGTGCGAGATAACCTACGAGTGCACGAGTATCGTATACTATTTTTCCTACTGAGTGCGCAAAGTTCGACACATTTGAGTAGAACCGCGTGGGCGGAGGGAAAGTTGGGGGGCGGGGGGGTTCGGGGGGGCGGAGCCCCCCCGCTTAAAAAAATGAAAAACCGTTAATTTAACATTTAAATTTAAATTTTGTTGATATTTCGTTTAAATACACTAATAAAACGGACTCTGCAAATGATTTCGTATTTCTTGTACTACGCCACTTTTTGAACTCATTGTAAACTTTTGTATATTTTTGTTTAGAAATATTTAGCAACGTATTCAAAGCTATTTCTTTTGCTGCTTCAAGCTATTCCGGTGGCACATTATCGAACACATCGTCACTATCACTGTCGACCCCACTTACTGATGTCATCCTTATTCAGAACATATAAATACGTATATATAGAGCCGCAAGTGAGACGTCAAAATTAAGATTGAAACTTTTAACTTTTTTATAAATATAAGATGTTGCTAAGTAACAAGACGTAAACAAATCGGCGTTCGAGTTACGTGCCCATATTCATACATATTGTATTGCGCCCAACTTCTTATACTTTCCTACGTGTTCAACCACTTTTCCGCACGCTTAACTACTTTCCCGCACGCTCAACTACTTTCCCGCACGCTCAATTATAGAAATTATAGCGTGTGGGAAAGTGGAACTTTGCGCACGCAAATGAGTGCGCAAACTCGAACTTTGCGCACGATAGTAGGAAAAAAATATTACAAAATTTGAAATTGATAATAACGTTATAAAAATTCCTTCAGAATTTATTACATTTAATAATTTGATAGATGATATTTTTGGTAATAAAATAAATATTGATGATTTACATACTCTTAAAGACAAAGTAATTCTTTACCTATAAATAGTGATGTTTAGCGATTAATAACGAAATAATTGAAAGAATTGAAGGTGATGGTAAGATATATTTAAGCATTGATAGTATTACTTATGATGAAAATAATAAGTTGGATGAAACAATAACAATAGATTTTAGAAATTCATTAATACCAAATGGTTTACCACCGCATAAATTAGTATTAAAAGAAGGAATGATCGTTATGTTACTTAGGAATTTGCATTTAGAGGAAGGTTTATGTCATGGTACCAGGCTCATGATTACAGAATTAAAACAGTACACTATATATGGAGAAATTATAACATGGAAAAATTCAGGACAAATTGTGATGATTCCAAGAATAGATTTATGTCCATCAAAGGATGATATACCTTTCAATATGGTTAGACGACAATTTCCTATTAGACCGAGTTTCGCTATGACCATAAATAAAGCACAAGGTCAATCATTTAAAAAAGTAGGTCTATATTTACCAAGACGTGTATTTAGTCATGGTCAATTATATGTTGCATTATCAAGAGTTACAGATGAAAAAAATCTAAAATAAAATTTTCGAAATCGTCAATGATACTCACTAATACAGAAGGAGATATACTTAATATAAATGAGAGTAATTTATATAATAATGTAATAATATATACAACGAATATAGTTTTTTCTGAAGTGTTGGATACTTAAATAGTTTATTTTTTATTTTTAAAAATAAATTTAAGGTCGACTTATTAGGCAAACGAATTATAAAATAATAAGATATAAGCATCAGACAAAATTTGTAGATAAAATTACGTATAATAAAGAATATTTTTCAAGTATACATTATTTACATCAAGCACCATTTCAGTATAAAATTACTTAAAAAATAAACAAATATTAAAATATTAGTTGTCTGCATTAAGTGACATTTTATTGGCAAAATTATTTATGAAATATATAAATTTTAAAATAACCAACTGTCTGCAACAAGCGATGTTTTTTAACTAAAATACTGAAGAAATAAACAAATTAAAAATTCATTGTCTGCATCAAGCGACATTTTTTTATTAAAATACTGAAGTAATAAACAAATTTAAAATTCATTGTCGGCATCAAGCGACATTTTTTTACTAAAATACTGAAGAAATAAATAAATTTAAAATTCATTGTCTGCATCAAGCGACATTTTTTTACTAAAATACTGAAGAAATAAACAAATTTAAAATTCATTGTCTACATCAAGCGACATTTTTTTACTAAAATACTGAAGAAATAAACAAATTTAAAATTCATTGTCTGCATCAAGCGACATTTTTTACTAAAATACTGAAGAAATAAATAAATTTAAAATTCATTGTCTGCATCAAGCGACATTTTTTTACTAAAATACTGAAGAAATAAACAAATTTAAAATTTATTGTCTGCATCAAGAGACATTTTTTACTAAAATACTGAAGAAATAAACAAATTTAAAATGTATTGTCTGCATCAAACGACATTTTATTGACAAAATTAGTTATAAAATATACAAATTTTAAAATAATTAATTGACTAATATAGCATTAATTAAATATCAATTAAAATATTTTGATAATACTTGTTAAAATACATTGTCTGCAAAAAGTGATATTATTATAGAACTTTGTTTAGATATTAATGAAACAAAAAATTACAAAATATATAAAATAAATACGAATATACGAGATGCCATAATATATTATTTATATTATTTTTACTACAGCCATATTGGAACGTATATTTTATCAATTTTAAAATATTTACGTATTATACCATACATAATTTTGAAATATATATATGTTAGAAAATCAAATATTGAAACTTTTAATACACATTATATTTACGTTCATTATATGACAGTCTCAAGCCTGTAAATGCAGAGAGAAAATAATACGAACCAATAACACTCGAAAATAAACTGTTATAGTAAATATCATGATAAGTAAAAGGAATAAATTGTATACATTTTTAAAATAAATATTTTATAATTTATTTTTAGTTGTTTTAATAAATATAACAACAAATTTAATTACGTATAATAAAGAATATTTTTCAAGTATACATTATTTACATCAAGCACCATTTCAGTATAAAATTACTTAAAAAATAAACAAATATTAAAATATTAGTTGTCTGCATTAAGTGACATTTTATTGGCAAAATTATTTATGAAATATATAAATTTTAAAATAACCAACTGTCTGCAACAAGCGATGTTTTTTAACTAAAATACTGAAGAAATAAACAAATTAAAAATTCATTGTCTGCATCAGGCGACATTTTTTTATTAAAATACTGAAGTAATAAACAAATTTAAAATTCATTGTCGGCATCAAGCGACATTTTTTTACTAAAATACTGAAGAAATAAATAAATTTAAAATTCATTGTCTGCATCAAGCGACATTTTTTTACTAAAATACTGAAGAAATAAACAAATTTAAAATTCATTGTCTACATCAAGCGACATTTTTTTACTAAAATACTGAAGAAATAAACAAATTTAAAATTCATTGTCTGCATCAAGCGACATTTTTTTACTAAAATACTGAAGAAATAAATAAATTTAAAATTCATTGTCTGCATCAAGCGACATTTTTTTACTAAAATACTGAAGAAATAAACAAATTTAAAATTTATTGTCTGCATCAAGAGACATTTTTTTACTAAAATACTGAAGAAATAAACAAATTTAAAATGTATTGTCTGCATCAAACGACATTTTATTGACAAAATTATTTATAAAATATACAAATTTTAAAATAATTAATTGACTAATATAGCATTAATTAAATATCAATTAAAATATTTTGATAATACTTGTTAAAATACATTGTCTGCAAAAAGTGATATTATTATAGAACTTTGTTTAGATATTAATGAAACAAAAAATTACAAAATATATAAAATAAATACGAATATACGAGATGCCATAATATATTATTTATATTATTTTTACTACAGCCATATTGGAACGTATATTTTTATCAATTTTAAAATATTTACGTATTATACCATACATAATTTTGAATATATATATGTTAGAAAATCAAATATTTGAAACTTTTAATACACATTATATTACGTTCATTATATGACAGTCTCAAGCCGGTAAATGCAGAGAGAAAATAATACGAACCAATAACACTCGAAAATAAACTGTTATAGTTAAATATCATGATAAGTAAAAGGAATAAATTGTATACATTTTTAAAATAAAATATTTTATAATTTATTTTTATTTGTTTTAATAATATAACAACAAATTTTAATTAATAGTTTAAAGCAAATGAAAATATTGGTTTGAAAATAAAATAAAACAATTGTATCCAAATCCTTTAAAATTTATTTGTTATAAACTAATAGTAATTTATGACTACACTTTATAACCACGTCTAGCTACAAAAAGTGATTCACCGAGGGAGCGTTAGCGACTGAGGTAATATGGCTAGATAAAGAATTACATTATCATATATATTATAATATCTTATAATGTATTATAACAATATATTAATTTATATGACATTTTTTTACTAATATACTGAAGAAATAAGCAAATTTAAAATTTATTGTCTGCATCATGCGACATTTTTTTACTAAAATACTGGAGAAATAAACAAATTTAAAATTCATTGTCTGCATCAAGAGACATTTTTTTACTAAAATACTGAAGAAATAAACAATTTAAAATTCATTGTCTCTATCAAGCGACATTTTTTTACTAAAATTCTGAAGAAATAAACAAATTTAAAATTCATTGTCTGCATCAAGAGACATTTTTTTAATAAAATACTGAAGAAATAAACAAATTTGAATTTCATAGTCTGCATCAAGATACATTTTTTTACTAAAATACTGAAGAAATAAACAAATTTAAAATTTATTGTCTGCATCAAGAGACATTTTTTTACTAAAATACTGAAGAAATAAACAAATTTAAAATGTATTGTCTGCATCAAACGACATTTTATTGACAAAATTATTTATAAAATATACAAATTTTAAAATAATTAATTGACTAATATAGCATTAATTAAATATCAATTAAAATATTTTGATAATACTTGTTAAAATACATTGTCTGCAAAAAGTGATATTATTATAGAACTTTGTTTAGATATTAATGAAACAAAAAATTACAAAATATATAAAATAAATACGAATATACGAGATGCCATAATATATTATTTATATTATTTTTACTACAGCCATATTGGAACGTATATTTTATCAATTTTAAAATATTTACGTATTATACCATACATAATTTTGAAATATATATATGTTAGAAAATCAAATATTTGAAACTTTTAATACACATTATATTTACGTTCATTATATGACAGTCTCAAGCCTGTAAATGCAGAGAGAAAATAATACGAACCAATAACACTCGAAAATAAACTGTTATAGTTAAATATCATGATAAGTAAAAGGAATAAATTGTATACATTTTTTAAAATAAAATATTTTATAATTTATTTTTATTTGTTTTAATAATATAACAACAAATTTTAATTAATAGTTTAAAGCAAATGAAAATATTGGTTTGAAAATAAAATAAAACAATTGTATCCAAATCCTTTAAAATTTATTTGTTATAAACTAATAGTAAATTTATGACTACACTTTATAACCAACGTCTAGCTACAAAAAAGTGATTCAACCGAGGGAGCGTTAGCGACTGAGGTAATATGGCTAGATAAAGAATTACATTATCATATATATTATAATATCTTATAATGTATTATAACAATATATTATTTATATGACATTTTTTTACTAATATACTGAAGAAATAAGCAAATTTAAAATTTATTGTCTGCATCATGCGACATTTTTTTACTAAAATACTGGAGAAATAAACAAATTTAAAATTCATTGTCTGCATCAAGAGACATTTTTTTACTAAAATACTGAAGAAATAAACAAATTTAAAATTCATTGTCTCTATCAAGCGACATTTTTTTACTAAAATTCTGAAGAAATAAACAAATTTAAAATTCATTGTCTGCATCAAGAGACATTTTTTTAATAAAATACTGAAGAAATAAACAAATTTGAATTTCATAGTCTGCATCAAGATACATTTTTTTACTAAAATACTGAAGAAATAAACAAATTTAAAATTTATTGTCTGCATCAAGAGACATTTTTTTACTAAAATACTGAAGAAATAAACAAATTTAAAATGTATTGTCTGCATCAAACGACATTTTATTGACAAAATTATTTATAAAATATACAAATTTTAAAATAATTAATTGACTAATATAGCATTAATTAAATATCAATTAAAATATTTTGATAATACTTGTTAGAATACAGTGTCTGCAAAAAGTTATATTATTTTAGAACGTTGTTTAGATATTAATGAAATAAAAAATAACAAAATATTTAAAATAAATACGAATATACGAGATGCCATATTATATTATTTATTTTATTTTTAATGCAGCCTTATTGTAACGTATATTTTTATCAATTTTAAAATATTTACGTATTATACCATACATAATTTTGTAATATATATATGTTAGAAAATCAAATATTTGAAACTTTTAATACACATTATATTTACGTTCATTATATGACAGTCTCAAGCCTGTAAATGCAGAGAGAAAATAATACAAACCAACATTCGAAAATAAACTGTTATAGTTAAATATCATGATGAGTAAAGGGAATAAATTGTATACATTTTTTAAAATAAAATATTTTATAATTTATTTTTATTTGTTTTAGTAATATAACAATAAATTTTAATTAATAGTTTAAAGCACATAAAAAAAATTAGTTTGAAAATAAAATAAAATAATTGTATTAAAATCGTTTAAAATTTATTTGTTATAAACTAATAATAACTTTAAGATTACACTTTATAATCAACGTCTAGCCTCAAAAATGTGAATCAACCAAGGAAGCGTTAGCGACCGAGGTAATATGGCTAGTAACACAAACTTTAGTTAATGTTGAAAACTGAAATACTTAGTGCACTGTGAAATTTGTTTCCTGAATAATATATGTACATATTTAATTTTATAATTTAATCTTTAAACGTCAGATTATTATTATTCAGTACTTTTGAATTATGAATATATATATATATCATAATTTAATGTCGATAATAAATGCTGCTACTTATCTGGTTTATTCATTAATTTATTTTTTTATAGTGTTTAATAGTTCATATTTCATTCTTTTTTACAGGTCCTACATATACATGAATATTTTGCCACTGCCGTTTCATATTTACATATATCTATCTAAAAGAGGAATTTCTTAGGCTCCGTTTGTCTTTAAATTGTGCAAGTATTGTTTTTTATTAAAATTCTAATTTTAAATATTGTCAAAAATATAATTTTTTCTCGCCCAGGCAAAAGTTTTTAAATTAATATTGAATTTTGTTGGTCTTGCTGAGCTAACGTCTAACGACTCTAAGAACTCCAAGTTGCTCGCTCGAAAAGGGCACGACTATTCGCCGCGTATCAATCCCGAGGACAACATTATGAAGGCCACAAGCCGCCAGACATAAACCAAAAGAAGAAGCCAATAAATACTAAGTAATAAAATTGAAAATATTTTAATAAGAAAGAAAGAAATTTTAAGTCTATGTGTTTCGTCTTGGGACCGTCTGCCAGAACTCATCAGTGGGGCGCAGACGGTCCCTGCCCCAGACACACAAGACAGTATTATTGAATCAAAATAATGATAAACTTAAAATTTTGGTATCGTAAGAACGAATGAACGGAGCCTATATAAGTACACATAAGATGGAAAATCTGATTGTGGATGGAAAAGTGCCCCCTAACATCAGAGTATGTACTATGGACATAATCTTAAACCAAAGTCCTGTTATTATTAAAAATATAATTTTTTCTCGCCCAGGCAAAAGTTTTTAAATTAATATTGAATTTTGTTGGTCTTGCTGAGCTAACGTCTAACGACTCTAAGAACTCCAAGTTGCTCGCTCGAAAAGGGCACGACTATTCGCCGCGTATCAATCCCGAGGACAACATTATGAAGGCCACAAGCCGCCAGACATAAACCAAAAGAAGAAGCCAATAAATACTAAGTAATAAAATTGAAAATATTTTAATAAGACTTTAAATATTAAATATATTTTATTATTTAAAAATAAGTTAATAATTATATTATTTAAAAATAAATAAATATTATTTAAAAATAAGATAATTTAAATATTGTCGTCTACAGTGTAAATTAATCGTTACAATAATATAATATAAATAGCATACACATAAAAAAGAAGATACATATCACAAATATAAGTATCGTTAACGTTTATCACGCAATAATAAATAAACCAATTAATCTGATTCTATCATGTATGCATAATACACAGAGAAAAATATGACAGTATAAATTTTTACTATTTTAAAATACGATAATTTACACAATTTTAAGAGTAATATTTCTGAATCTAAATGTAAAAATTAACATTAAATCTAAAATTGATAACTAATGAATGTTATTATTATAAGAGAAATAGTATAATTACCTACTAAAAACATGTATATTTTTGAGGTAATAATTATATGAAGCGCCAGTGAGAGTAGAGTAAAATGAGTGCGTATATGAGGAATAAGATTCTATTTTCATATTTACGCTCATAAAATAAATATTATTTATTGTTATGTATAATCTGGTAATATAATTATTTTATATAATAATTTATAAAAAATAATACATGCTCACAAACTTTAGTTAATTTTGAAAATTGAAATACTTAGTTCACTGTTAAATTTGTTTCCTGAATAATATATGTACATATTTAATTTTATAATTTAATCTTTAAACGTCAGATTATTATTATTCAGTATTTTTGAATTATGAATATATATATATATATGTATATCATAATTTAATGTCAATAATAAATGCTGCTACTTATCTGGTTTATTCACTAATTCATTTTTTAATAGTGTTTAATAGTTTTTATTTAATTTTTTTTACGTCCTACATATACATAAATATTTTGCCACTGCCGTTTCATATTTACATATATCTATCTAAAAGAGGAATTTCGTTATAATTAAAATTTTTCCTCAAAAGTGTCCGGCGTCCGGCGTCCGGTGTCCGGCGTCCGACATTTACCATTGGGTGTCTTTTTATTATGTTTTATATATATGCATGTGTATGAGGGTAAGTGTGCTATGGTGAAGAGGTCAGGGTGAGGGTGAGGATAGAAGGATAGGGATGGGGTCACCCTGACCACCTGGACATCATCTCCAGGTAGTGAAAATTTTTTTTGCAAATTCAAGTAGAAAGGCATGTAGACATTCCTGTGGAGGATGTCAGGATTACCTGACGGTTACCTTGACCACCTGGACATCGTCTTCAGGAAGTTAGAATATTTTTTCAAATTTAAGCATAAAGGCATGTAGACTTTCCCGTAGACAATGGCAGGATAACCTGGAGGTTACCCTGACCACCTGGACATCGTCTTCAGGGGGTGAGAATATTTTTTGCAAATTTAAGCATAAAGGCATGTAGACTTCCCTGCGGACGATGTCAGCATAACCTGCAGGTTACCCTGACCACCTGGACATCGTCTTCAGGAGGTGAGAATATTTTTTGCAATTTTAAGCATAAACGCATGTACACTTAATTTTTTTATGTAAAGTATGCAAAAAACGTAAGTAAGTTAAAAATCGTAAAAAAATAAGTAAAAAAAAGTAAAAAAAAAGTAAAAAAAGTAAGTACGTAAAAGTAAGTAAGCGAAAAAAGGTTAATAAACCTATTCTAGTCAGAATGTTTCATGTAAATCCTAAAGATCGAGAACGATTTTTTCTTAGATTATTATTACTTCGTGTACGTGGGACCGAATCTTTTGAAGATATACGCTCATACGAATGCGTTGAATTTAAGGATAAAAGAAATTTTATAATTATATAGTCTATATTAGTATTTATTGTTTGATTATTTTTATACCTTCGCTTTATATTCTTTTATCTCTTATAACAAATTATCAAAACAATTGTTTATCAATAATAATAGTCAGAATAATTACTTTAAACCAAAGATCCTTTAAGAATAATAACTATTTCTCTTTTAACTTTAATCATTTAATAATTTAAACGTAAATAATATAATTGAATCATTATTGGTAAGCATTTGTAATAAATAAATAATAAGTAAAATTTAGTATAAAACAGTACACATAATGACATCTATGTGAGATGCGATCAAATAGAATAGTTCTGAAAATGGCGGAGGCGACGCACGCGTCGGGCCTTAAGCCCTCCTACCGACCAATCACAACGAGCGCTAGAATTTAAGGATGTAACCAAGAGTTCTGGGGGTAGAATTTTCCGCTCTTGACCATGAACTTGACAAATCCAAAAGGTCTGCACCTACACTTTTCTCAGCCAAAAATGGAAAGGGAAAGTGTGGGAGGACAACCGAAGTATTCTGTATGGCAGAAAACCTACACATAGTCAGTGTTTAAGTCAAATTCGAACTCTAAAGTAAGAATCAAATTCTAAGTTTAAATCAAAATCTTCAAATCAAAACCTTCAAGTCAAAATCTTCAAATCAAAATCGTCAAGTCAAAAAAAATCTAATAAAGTTAAAAGTCAAAGTCTAAAACAAATTAAACTACGGAAAAGGTCCAAGGAAACTCAAACCCCAGAGCTCTGAGTCACAAAATATTGCAGTATATTGTGTAAAAACAAAGAAGTAAGAAAAATAAAATAAATTATACTTTAATAATTCTTGTTTTTTTTTCCTTTTTACTCTTTAATTTTCTTTCTATTTTATTTCATTTATTATTTTCTTCTAATTTTTTATCTAAACCCACTCCGAGAAGTTTAATCTCTGGTTTATTAAAATCAGGGGTAACTATCTCAATCCTAGTAAACCTTTACCTAAAATATAAAAAAAATCTAAACAATAGTGCTTGTGGAGATAGAATTTTTTGGAAAGCACAAAAGATTCTAACTCAAAAGTTAAAAGTGCATTGTGAAGAAATTGTATTCTATAAAAATCAAGTTTAAACATAAATTCTTTGTTTATTCATACATTATTCCTTCTTCATGTAAGGCCATCCTAAACTAGTGAGAGTAAAATCTCAGGTTTGAAACGGAAATTATGAAAATTAATCTCGTAAACAGGATAGTTGATAAAGTTTTAACTTTCCGTAACACATACATAATTTTGAAATATATAAATGTTAGAAAATCAAATATTTGAAACTTTTAATACGTATTATATTTACGTTCATTATATGACAGTCTCAAGCCTGTAAATGCAGAGAGAAAATAATACGAACCAACATTCGAAAATAAACTTTTGTAGTTAAATATCATGATGAGTAAAGGGAATAAATTGTATACATTTTTTAAAATAAATTATTTTATAATTTATTTTTATTTGTTTTAGTAATATAACAATAAATTTTAATTAATAGTTTAAAGCGCATAAAAAAAATTAGTTTGAAAATAAAATAAAATAAGTGTATTAAAATCGTTTAAAATTTATTTGTTATAAACTAATAATAAATTTAAGATTACACTTTATAATGAACGTCTAGCCTCAAAAATGTGATTCAACAGAGGAAGCGTTAGCGACCGAGGTAATATGGCTAGATAAACTAATATAATATATAATATAAGATATATGTTATCAGTACAATATTATAATATATATGATAATATATATGTATAATATATATGTTATATCTGATGTTTGTTTTTACCTATTAATAAATTTGCTGCAATACCAGTCCAAGTAACTGCTAACTCTGGTACTTTGTTTAATTTCACAAATTTTATAATAGCATTTAATAAATAACTTTTTCCACTACCACCAGGACCATCTATAAAATATAAATTTTCTTTTTTATTAACGTAAACTGCTTCTACTATTGTATCAAATATTGTTATTTGTTCCAATGTTAAAGATTTTAACAATATTTCTATGTCATTATCTTCATTTGCAATAATATCATTATAAAACATATCATTGTGATTTTCATTATCAATATTATCAATATTAGGTAAATTAAATTGATGCAATGTTAAATTATGTTTGGATAAAACGCTGTCTATAATTTTTAAAGCCTTTTGTTCTCCTAAAATTTCAGGTAATTTAGGATCAAAGAAATGTTCTTTATACTTATTATAAAGTTTCAAGGCATCAAAATTGTGATCAAATGATATAATGAAAGCGAAAAGTTCACATAGTGCCTGTGGAAATTGAAAATTACAATTTTCTTCTAAACATTTATCCCATTCATTATCAGTAATGAGTAAATCTCTGACTATACATGCTTCATAAAATGTATCATAAACAACGCCTTCGTATGAGCGTATATCTTCAAAAGATTCGGTCCCACGTACATGAAGTAATAATAATCTAAGAAAAAATCGTTCTTGATCTTTAGGATTTACATGAAACATTCTGACTAGAATAGGTTTATTAACCTTTTTTCGCTTACTTACTTTTACGTACTCACTTTTTTTACTTTTTTTTTACTTTTTTTTACTTATTTTTTTTACGATTTTTAACTTACTTACGTTTTTTGCATACTTTACATAAAAAAAATAAAAATAAATTATAAAATATTTTATTTTAAAAAATGTATACAATTTATTCCCTTTACTCATCATGATATTTAACTACAAAAGTAATAATTAATTTAATTTTAATTTTTTTACTTTAATTTGCTTAGTAGATAAAAGAAAATAAAAAGATATAATATAGTAAAATTGCTTTGATAATATAAATTGCATATTATATATAACTATATTCATAAAAACATTAATATACATTATATTTTCTGCTACTGATATGCAAGAAATGCACGTAATATACTAATACATTTAAATAAACAGTGCACTCTCGTACATCTCCGTACACATCACAACATATATATGTAGTTTCATAATATTATCTTTTTGTTTCCTTTTATTATTAAATTCCTTTAATTATTATTAAGGAAATCTCTTAAAATTATAGAATATGTATATAACATATATTTACATATATGTAACAGTTACTCTACGGTAATAATTATATATTTCATGTAGATATTTAAAAATAATATTATTTTCATTTCTGAGAAAACTAGAGACGCACAAAAAAAACGGTTAACAGTGTACTCGGGTTTTTCCAAGTTGAGATATTTACGACTTGCAGCTGAGGGTGCATGCGTCGCGAGGCCTGCTGGCTATCTTTTTTATTACTTTCACATGGTGGAAAACGAAAATATGCGTGGCTGATCGGGTTTCGGGTGGTCCGGCAATATCGGTATATTGTTTATTGCTTTTCTAAAAAGAAACGTCTTTCTGGCGTGGGAAGGAAAAGAAAATCTGTCGTTTCGTTCACTGGACCTCTACATTTTTCTCATGTGTATATATATATATATATATATATATATATATATATATATATATACAGGGTGTTCTGAAATTCATTCCGTTAATTTCGCACACATATAAAGCTCGAAATTCTAAGCACCTTTTCTATCTGACAAACTTCGATTTGAAGCTTATTTATTTAGTTATTGTTAGTTAAACATTATTAATTCGAGCCAATCAGAGCGCGCCAGTCGGCCATGGGCGGTGCAGAGAGACCGAAAGCGGTGCGTGGAGGGAGCGCCCGGAGAGGGGAAGCATATAGGTTGATTCATTTGTTATTCAACACGTTAATATGCGACAAAATTAAGAGAATCGGGAAATTAAAAAATGGCCGATAAGGAAATGTCAAGCCTTATTATTTCATTATTTAATTATTTAATTGCTTTACGCATTTTAAATAATTTATTATTTAATAAATTAATACCAAGGATATCTTAGAAACCACTTCATCGAATAAACTGACATTTTAACAATAATAATTTTAATCCAATTGAATGAAACAGAATTTTGTAATTAAATTCGAAATGTTGATGTTAATTATTATATTAAAAAACTAATTATTTAGCTGTTTATTAAACAATTTTTTAATTTTTCTGAATAATTTGACAAGTATAATTTTTTTTACTATATTATAACACAGTCTATTTCATTTAAGTGGATTAAAAATGTTGAAAATTAATCTATTCGATGAAATTGTTCCTGGGATGGCCAATTATCATATAATACTCAATAAATGCCCAATTAATGGCAACATTAGAGTTTTTTTAACCTTAAATGTTACATTTTTACTAGGGTTATGCTACATATAAATTGTCTAAACAAATTAAATTAAAAGTTAATAATAAGTAAATTTGTTTAAAAAATTAAGAAATGCTTTCACTTGTTATGAAATCAATTATTAGTTAATAATATTGAATTGTTTTCCCAGTTTTAACCCAGGCTTATCACCTTAATCAAATAGATATTGGTGATTTCACGACGAGTGTACATAAATTTTAAAATGGCTCATGTTTTTAGATACTAAAAATATAATCCATAATCTGCAAGAAATTTTATTTCAAAATATTAATTTATATCAGAGTTATGTAACAACAGTTTTTTCCTTTTTTCCAATTTTCACCATATTGGAAGTATACCTTAAAATGCCTCAAAATAGGTCAACTTTTTGTATTACATAACGTCGTTCCCCGATAAGAAGGTGCTACCTCGGAATCCGATTATAAAAGGTGCTACCTCGGAATCCGGTTATAAAAGGTGCTACCTCGGAGCCCGGTTATAAAAGGTGCTACCTCGGAGGCCGGTTATAAAAGGTGCTACCTCGGAGTTCGGTTTTAAAAGGTGCTACCTTGGAGTCCGGTTATAAAAGGTGCTACCTTGGAGGCCGGTTATAAAAGGTGCTAACTCGGAGACCGGTTATAAAAGGTGATAACTCAGGAGCGAAATTTCAGCACCTTTTATAACCGGGCTCCGAGGTAGCACCTTTTATAACCGGATTCCGAGGTAGCACCTTTTATAACCGGATTCCGAGGTAGCACCTTCTTATCGGGGAACGACGATAAGGTAAAAGTACCAGTGCCGGAACGGTTTTTTACTAGGTATGTAAATTTTAATTATTTTTAAGCAAAATAAAGAGCTATACCATTACTGTTTGTTAGCTTATGATAAAATATTAGCGTTCAATTCATATTTTTTCGAAGTTAATAATTAATATTTTTTCATATTAATTCTATTTTTTATGCTTATGTTGACTCTAATTAGTAAATATGAGATAAAAAACTGTCAATATGAATTTGTACATAAGTTGGAACATTCAAAATAATTTTGTTGATTTGAATTGTGTTCATTAAATAATTTATTTACTACACATAGTTGACTTATCAAAGATGATGTAATATATTAAAATAGTTATTAGTTAACGATTGCTAATAATTAAACATTTAAAAAATGTAAATAAATATTCAATATCTTAATGTTAAAAGTGTTCCACGAAACGGACGAAATATAGAATTATGTACCAATTATGAAATATTTTTTCTTGCTGTTCCAATACTTATGGACATGAGAGAATGATGTACATATTTTGGAACAGTATATAATTTATGAAGCAATTAGATATAAATTTGAATTTTAGAGTACATCATATGAAAGTATAGCTTCTACACATAATATTATGTTTGTAAAGCATAATGAATTATGTTTAAATAGCTTTAAACAAGGCATCGGAAATCAGCACTATTTGTCATCATAATCTTCCAAATTATTTGACTTTTGAACCTTTTATATTTTTTTCTTGATTACATATATTCTATGTTCTTATATTTATAAATCTACATTTCTTAACTTATTTGAAATATGATTTATTTTTTCCATTTATAAAAGATTCAAAGTTTTGTTAAAATATAATAATTTAATACTATATGTTCCACAATACGGCCCTGTTTCGCATTTGGTACTTTTACCTTATTAAATGGGAAAAAGTTTAAAGCGCTCAATATAGTTGTTTACCATTTTTACAAATACCTAATTTGCAGTAATAAAATTGGCTATCTAGTAGTTGTTATTTTGGACTGTACGACAGCATCAATATAGCTCTGATTCAAAATATGCCGACGTTTCGGACGTTTTTACGCCGTCCCTTTTCAAGGCTAAAAAATTAATAATTCACAAATATATAAATTAATACCCAATAGTGAAATATTTACATCGATGTCACAAACAAATCACAACTCACCAAATTCTAACAAAACTCAAAAAACCACATATCACTCGTGTAAATCTCGCAAAAGCCACTCTTCATTATTCCATATACATTCTATAAAAATTCAACGCATCACGTTTAATTCTCGAATTAAAAATTAAAAACAATAATTTTCAGTAATACCATTAAAAAAATATACAATTTAAAAACCTTTTTGCTAATTTTCACCACCCGCGCTGTCGTCTCCAGAACACATTGTTTAAAAAATATATATATATATCTATATACATAGGACCTCCCCGAAGGGAGTCCTAAGTCACAATTAAACTTCATAAAGTCTTTTCATAAAGTGTTTTCGGAGATGCTGAATATATATACCACGATAACACACTTAACCGTATAGAAGATGTGAATTTTTGAAGAATATGTATAAAGAAGCGTTGAATACTGTGAAGCTATATTGTAATTAATATTGTTTAACTGTTATAAATGTTTTTATGCTCTCCATTGCGTTTGTTGGCTTGAGAACAACTGGCTCTCAGTATTAGCGTACTATGTGTAGTGAGGAGGTTGGGCGACTCGCGTTAAGTTTCGGAGCGATCCGGGGAATCCCGGCAGTATTAAGATTGACGGGGCGTGCCACTTCTCCGCGGCGCATGTTCGCCTGATACGCAGGAGCTCTCGACTCGACTTAGCCTCGTAATACAAATGTTCCCCTCTTTCGTTGGTTGGATTTATTGATGTATGGGGCGAATATACGTATGTATATATGTATGTTGTGTATATGTACATGTATGTATATGTGTGTGTATGTATGTGTATGCTGTAAAATGTATTGATGGAAGGTTGGGCACGAGTCTGGAGACTTTATGAAGTTTAATTGTGACTTAGGACTCCCTTCGGGGAGGTCCTATGTATATAGATATATATATATATTTTTTAAACAATGTGTTCTGGAGACGACAGCGCGGGTGGTGAAAATTAGCAAAAAGGTTTTTAAATTGTATATTTTTTTAATGGTATTACTGAAAATTATTGTTTTTAATTTTTAATTCGAGAATTAAACGTGATGCGTTGAATTTTTATAGAATGTATATGGAATAATGAAGAGTGGCTTTTGCGAGATTTACACGAGTGATATGTGGTTTTTTTTGAGTTTTGTTAGAATTTGGTGAGTTGTGATTTGTTTGTGACATCGATGTAAATATTTCACTATTGGGTATTAATTTATATATTTTGTGAATTATTAATTTTTTTAGCCTTGAAAAGGGACGGCGTAAAAACGTCCGAAACGTCGGCATATTTTTGTAACTTAAATAAAGACACCATTGGTTCGTGACGATCAATAGAAGACACTTTTTATTAAACATTACTTGAACGAACGATAGATTCATTTAAACAAAAACACATTATTCTTTGAAACAATAGTTTTTCAACAAAATTTGTTTTAATATGGGATTTTGATGCAAACCAAAAATATAATAAATCAAAGATATTGTATAAGTGAAAAATTGAAAATAGACAGTTTTAGCACTGGGGTACCCATGTCATACTATCCAACAGTTCTATTCAACAATTATTATCCTGGATAACACTTTTTTCGTCTAATTATTTGGATTCTACTATGTTTATTTAATAATATTAACTTATTGAACTTATATTAAATGTGTATGAATATGTAGCCAATGAAACTTGTGAATTGGATTTTTATAATTTTTTCAACAAATAGTGTTTTTTAGGATTTAATAATTAGGACGGATCTCAGAATATCTAAATTTAATTAATTATAATTAATATTACTTATCAATAATACTAAAAAAGACAATTTAGTGAAAAAGATATTAAAACCCAATTAACAAGTTTAAACTTATCTTCAATTAATAATTTACTTAAATTTTCTTAAAATTAATTTTTGTTAGGTATATGATAGTTTTGTAAAATATCATCAATGACATTAAATAAACATTGTATAATTCAATTAGTTAGGTGATAAAAAGTTTATTCAGGACAATAATTTTTGAATAAAAATCTTGGTTCTATGAAATGGGTACTCAAGTACTAAAACTGTCTATTTTCAATTTTTTCATTTATACAATATTTATACAATATCTTTATTTTATATCTTTGGTTTGAATCAAATCCCAATATTAAATCAAATTTTGTTGATAAGCTATTGTTTCAAAAAATAACCTTTTTTTTTATTTTAACGTCGCTCTTTTTATGCTCCCAAATTGGTGCTGATCAGCCACGGAGGTTATACGATGTCTTTGTTAAGAAAGCACTTGTTGAAAATACATTCCCCAGTGGTGCTTGTATCAATCGGCCGGGGCTGGGAATCCAACCTGGGACCTCCAGATTACGAACCCGACGCCCTACCAATCGAGCCATCGTAAGCCTCACAAAGAATAACATTTCTTAATTTTTTAAACCAATTTACTTATTATTAACTTTTAATTTAATTTTTTTAGCCAATTTATGTGTAGCATAACCCTAGTAAAAATGTAACATTTAAGGTTAAAAAAACTCTAATGTTGCCATTAATTAGGCATTTATTGAGTATTACATGATAATTGGCCATTTTATGACTTAAAATTGTTACATTTATTGTCAGCTTTCTACTAGGGTACTATTTTAATTAATTATAATAGTCTCTATACCCTGAGTTTTTTTCCATAATAGATAGGATATCCCAGGAACAATTTCATCGAACAGACTAATTTTCAACATTTTTAATCCACTTAAATGAAATAGACTGTGTTATAATATAGTAAAAAAAATTATACTTGTCAAATTATTCAGAAAAATTAAAAAATGTTTAATAAACAGCTAAATAATTAGTTTTTTAATATAATAATTAACATCAACATTTCGAATTTAATTACAAAATTCTGTTTCATTCAATTGGATTAAAATTATTATTGTTAAAATGTCAGTTTATTCGATGAAGTGGTTTCTAAGATATCCTTGGTATTAATTTATTAAATAATAAATTATTTAAAATGCGTAAAGCAATTAAATAATTAAATAATGAAATAATAAGGCTTGACATTTCCTTATCGGCCATTTTTTAATTTCCCGATTCTCTTAATTTTGTCGCATATTAACGTGTTGAATAACAAATGAATCAACCAATACGCTTCCCCTCTCCGGGCGCTCCCTCAACGCACCGCTTTCGGTCTCTCTGCACCGCCCATCGCCGAGTGGCGCGCTCTGATTGGCTCGAATTAATAATGTTTAACTAACAATAACTTAATAAATAAGCTTCAAATCGAAATTTGTCAGATAGAAAAGGTGCTTAGAATTTCGAGCTTTATATGTGTGCGAAATTAACGGAATGAATTTCAGAACACCCTGTATATATATATATATATAATAATAATAAAAAAAAATATTTGTGAAAAATTGTGAGGGACGTTGCATATGCTATAATGCGTAATTTTAATATTGATAAAAATATACGTTACAATATGGCTGCATTCCTAATAAGCACAAAGTATTATATAAGTAATTCAGAAGTATTCTTTAAGTATTTGTATACTAGTATATTTTTATAAAAAAAGAATAATATATAAATATAAACCTAGTCGCACTTAATTCAAAAAAATGTTTAATATAATGTTTGCGTATTATTATTAGAAATCCACATAGCAGACAAATAGAAATGGTATTATTAAAAAAAAAACAATTATCCTGATGGGGATTCGAACTCAGAACTTAGCACGCACAGCTATCACAACATTTTACTTAGATAGTTTTGGAACTTGTACATGCTCATCAGCTGCCTATCTTTCATATAATACGCGGTTGATTTGTTTATAAATAATATTTATTAATTTCATAATTAAGTTTTGCATTACAATTAAAAGAACAAATTTACATAAAATGTGCGTGTGTCTTGTATAAATAAAAGATTTTCTTGTACAATCCTTTAAATTGATAGAAGAGCAGTTTGTGCTTTCTTGTTTAATATTAATTTACTACTATATACATAGACTTATATAAAGCTGTATCGTATACCGGTTATTGTTTATTAGATACTTTTAAATTATTTATAAAGTATTCGATTTCCAATACTTTAGTAATACTTCCTTAATACTTATTGCTTTCAAAAAGAATTCTTTTTTTGCGGACATTCAAGATTTCTTATAGAATACTTTTTCTCTGGAAGTGTGCTTATGGGGTTAAAAATAAAATAAATAATATAATATGGCATCTTGTGTATTCGTTATTATAGGTAATAATTATTTTGTAATTTTTTGTTTCATTAATATCTAAACAAAGTTCTAAAATAATGTCACTTTTTGCAGACATTTTATTTTAACAATGTCTATCAAAATATTTTACTTGATATTTAATTAATGCTATATTAGACAATTAATTATTTTAAAATTTGTATATTTTTAATATTTGTTTATTTCTTAAGTAATGATATGTTAAAATGTTGCTTGATGTAAATAATGTATACTTGAAAAATATTATTATTTTATAATTCGTTTGCCTAATAAGTCGACCTTAAATTGATTTTTAAAAATAAAAAAAAAACTATTTAAGTATCAAACACTTCAGAAAAAACTATATTCGTTGTATATATTATTACATTATTATTTAAATTACTCTCATTTATATTTAGTATATCGCCTTCTGTATTAGTGAGTATCATTGACGATTTCAAAAATTTTATTTGAAGAAAATATTGCATTAAAATTCTGAAAAAATTCATACGGATAGCTTAAAACAAAAGCGAGGGCCTGACGTTTTGATTTTTTAAGAAAAAATAATGTTTTCAATAATAATTGAATAAACAATTTTTGGTCGGTAATTAGAAGTCAAAAAAAGCATAATTTTTCAACACAAACATCATAATGAAATTATCGATATAAAAATCTGGAAAAATGTGGGTACATTGTTGAAAACATGCCTAAGGGCCTGACGTTCAGGATTTTTTCAAAAATTCATTCGTTTGTTTATAAAAAATGATAAAAAATGACCATTTCCTAAGCACGACATCCCCTTAAATCAAAGTAATTAAAAC
This sequence comes from Theocolax elegans, assembly GCA_026168455.1. Classification (NCBI taxonomy): domain Eukaryota; kingdom Metazoa; phylum Arthropoda; class Insecta; order Hymenoptera; family Cerocephalidae; genus Theocolax; species Theocolax elegans. The sequence continues at coordinate 33,673,303 of CM047430.1, read as the reverse complement.
ATTCACTACAATACATATATGGAAACACCATTAAATTATCATTAGCATTTAATTAAACAATCAAATAAGCCAAATTTTGCGGAATTTCAAGTACACTTGCGGACAAAACATTCTATTTAATATTTTGAGGTTGCGCTTAATCTATTAAAAATGCGAACGCAGTAGAAAGTATTAACTACGACATGGATAGATTTTTCTTGGTAAAATTCGTTAGATTTTTGCACTACTTAAATATGTTAAAATTTACAATTAATGAAAACTGTTTTTTTTTTAAATTTATCACAAACTATTTTTTGTACAAAAAATTTAAATCAAAAATTATAAATTATTTCGAATGTTCGTTTTCTGAAGACGATGTCCAGGTGGTCAGAGTAACCTCCAGGTTATCCTGACATCGTCTACAGGGAAGTCTACATGCCTTTATACTTGAATTTGCAAAATATACTGTCACTTCCTGAAAACGATGTCCAGGTGGTCAGGGTAACCTCCAGGTTATCCTGACATCGTCCGCAGGGAAGTCTATATGCCTCTCTACTTGAATTTGCAAAAAATATTCTCACTTCCAGAAGACGATGTCCAGGTGGTCAGGGTAACCTCCAGGTTATCCTGACATCGTCCGCATGGAAGTCTACATGCCTTTCTGCTTAAATTTGCAAAAAATATTCTCACTTCCTGAAGACGATGACCAGGTGGTCCGGGTAACCTCCAGGTTATCCTGACATCGTCCGCAGGGAAGTCTACATGCCTTTCTACTTGAATTTACAAAAAATATTGTCACTTCCTGAAGACGATGTTCAGGTGGTCAGGGTAACCTCCAGGTTATCCTGACATCGTCCACAGGGAAGTCTACATGCCTTTCTACTTGAATTTGCAAAAAATATTGTTACTTCCTAAAGACGATGTCCAGGTGGACAGGGTGACCTCCAGGTCATCCGGACGTTGTCTACAGGAAAATCACCCTCACCCTGACCTCTTCACCGTAACACACTTACACTTATACACATACGTATATATAAAACATAATAAAAGGACGCCCAATAGTGAATGTCGGACGCCGGACACCGGACGCCGGACGCCGGACACTTTTGAGGAAAAATTTTAATTATAACTAGCCATATTACCTCGGTCGCTAACGCTCCCTCGGTTGAATCACATTTTTGAGGCTAGACGTTGATTATAAAGTGTAGTCTTAAATTTATTATTAGTTTATAACAAATAAATTTTAAACGATTTTGATACAATTATTTTATTTTATTTTCAAACCAATTTTTTTCATGTGCTTTAAACTATTAAATAAAATTTGTTGTTATATTATTAAAACAAATAAAAATAAATTATAAAAATTTTATTTTAAAAAATGTATACAATTTATTCCTTTTACTCATCATGATATATAACTATAACAGTTTATTTTCGAATGTTGGTTTGTATTATTTTCTCTCTGCATTTACAGGCTTGAGACTGTCATATAGTGAGCGTAAATATAATGTGTATTAAAAGTTTCATATATTTGATTTTCTAACATATATATATATTTCAAAATTATGTATGGTATAATACGTAAATATTTTAAAATTGATAAAAATATACGTTCCAATATGGCTGCATTACAAATAAAATAAATAATATAATATGGCATCTCGTATATTCGTATTTATTTTATATATTATGTAATTTTTTGTTTCATTAATATCTAAACAAAGTTCTGAAATAATATCACTTTTTGCAGACAATGTATTCTAACAAGTATTATCAAAATATTTTAATTGATATTTAATTAATGCTATATTAGACAATTAATTATTTTAAAATTTGTATATTTTATAAATAATTTTGTCAATAAAATGTCGTTTGATGCAGACAATGAATTTTAAATTTGTTTATTTCTTCAGTATTTTAGTAAAAAAATGTCGCTTGATGCAGACAATGAATTTTAAATTTGTTTATTTCTTCAGTATTTTAGTAAAAAAATGTCGCTTGATGCAGACAATGAATTTTAAATTTATTTATTTCTTCAGTATTTTAGTAAAAAAAATGTCGCTTGATGCAGACAATGATTTTAATTTGTTTATTTCTTCAGTATTTTAGTAAAAAAATGTCGCTTTGATGTAGACAATGAATTTCAAATTTATTTATTTCTTCAGTATTTTAGTAAAAAAATGTCGCTTGATGCAGACAGTTGATTATTTTAAAATTTATATATTTCATAAATAATTATGCCAATAAAATGTCGCTTAATGCAGACAACTAATAAATTTGTTTATTTCTTCAGTATTTTAGTAAAAAAATGTCGCTAGATGCAGACAATGAATTTAAATTTATTTATTTCTTCAGTATTTTAGTAAAAAAATGTCGCTTGATGCAGGACAGTTGATTATTTTAAAATTTATATATTTCATAAATAATTATGCCAATAAAATGTCGCTTAATGCAGACAACTAATATTTCGTCGTGCCTTACGAAGAGTAGCACGCTTACATTTAATAAACATTCAGACGTGCTAGTCTTCGTAGGGACGTCGATTTTAATATTTGTTTATTTCTTAAGTATTGATATATTGAAAGTTGCTTGATGTAAATAATGTATACTTGAAAAATATTCTTTATTATACGTAATTTTATCTACAAATTTTGTCTGATGCTTATATCTTATTATTTTATAATTCGTTTGCCTAATAAGTCGACCTTAAATTGATTTTTAAAAATAAAAATAAAACTATTTAAGTATCAAACACTTCAAAAAAACTATATTGGTTGTATATATTATTACATTATTATTTAAATTACTCTCATTTATATTAAGTATATCTCTTTCTGTATTAGTGAGTATCATTGACGATTTCGAAAATTTTATTTTTAGATTTTTTTCATCTGTAACTCTTGATAATGCAACATATAATTGACCATGGCTAAATACAGGTCTTGGTAAATATAGACCTACTTTTTTAAATGATTGACCTTGTGCTTTATTTATGGTCATAGCGAAACTTGGTCTAATAGGAAATTGTCGTCTAACCATATTGAAAGGTATATCATCCTTTGATGGACATAAATCTATTCTTGGAATCATCACAATTTGTCCTGAATTTTTACCTGTTATAATTTCTCTATATATAGTGTACTGTTTTAATTCTGTAATCATGAGCCTGGTACCATTACATAAACATCTATCTAAACGCAAATTCCTAAGTAACATAACGATCATTCCTTTTTTTAATACTAATTTATGCGGTCGTAAACCATTTGGTATTAATGAATTTATAAAATCTATTGTTATTGTTTCATCCAACTTATTATTTTCATCATTAGTAATACTATCAATGCTTAAATATATCTTACCGTCACCTTCAATTCTTTCAATTATTTCGTTATTAATCGCTAAAACATCACTATTTATAGGTGAAAGAATTACTTTGTCTTTAAGAGTATGTAAATCATCAATATTTATTTGATTACCAAAAATATCATCTATTAAATTATTAAATGTAATAAATTCTGAAGGAATTTTTATAACGTTATTATCAATTTCAAATTTTGTAATATTTGTATTTTCTCCAATGTTTAATAACCACGTTTTAAACATACTGTTTGAATTGACCAATCTTAAATTATTAGTTAATGTAAGTTTTTGAAATAATTGCCATAAAGAACTACTTTTTACACATGATTCTAATATTTGAGTTCTATTTCCGTATCGTACTATAGGAAGTGTTTGTCGAAAATCGCCAGATGTTACTAATATTTTACCACCAAACGGTTTATTATTTCGACATAAATCTCTGAAAAAAATATCTATAGCTTCTAATGCATATTTACAAGTCACTGATATTTCATCCCAAATTATTAATTTAATATTTTTTAAAATTTGACCTAATTGTAAATTTGGTGAAATGTTGCATGTTGATTGTTCGTTTAAATTAAATGGTATTTTAAATGTTGAATGGATAGTTTTACCACCGATTAATAAATTTGTTGCAATACCAGTCCAAGCAACTGCTAACTCTGGTATTTTGTTTAATTTCACAAATTTTATAATAGCATTTAATAAATAACTTTTTCCACTACCACCAGGACCATCTATAAAATATAAATTTTCTTTTTTATTAACGTAAACTGCTTCTACTATTGTATCAAATATTGTTATTTGTTCCAATGTTAAAGATTTTAACAATATTTCTATGTCATTATCTTCATTTGCAATAATATCATTATAAAACATATCATTGTGATTTTCATTATCAATATTATCAATATTAGGTAAATTAAATTGATGCAATGTTAAATTATGTTTTGATAAAACGCTGTCTATAATTTTTAAAGCCTTTTGTTCTCCTAAAATTTCAGGTAATTTAGGATCCAAGAAATGTTCTTTATACTTATTATAAAGTTCCAAGGCATCAAAATTGTGATCAAATGATATAATGAAAGCGAAAAGTTCACATAGTGCCTGTGGAAATTGAAAATTACAATTTTCTTCTAAACATTTATCCCATTCATTATCAGTAATGATTAAACCTCTAACTATACATGCTTCATAAAATGTATCATAAACAACGCCTTCGCATGAGCATATATCTTCAAAAGATTCGGCCCCACGTACATGAAGTAATAATAATCTAAGAAAAAATCGTTCTCGATCTTTAGGATTTACATGAAACATTCTGACTAGAATGGGTTTATTAAACATTTTCGCTTGTTCCATTCTTTTTTTATCTTGTCGTAAACATAATATTGAGGAATTTCAGCATGAAGATACTTCTTGGCTTTCACATCAGATGAATTTAGTAAAAACCAACTTGTTAATGTTGTTCGATGATTTTTATTAATTAATTTGTCTTCAGATTCTTCTTTAAAATAGACAAATTGTTCATCTTCAAGATGTGTAGCTAATCTATATATTGCATGTGATTGCGAATATAATTTATATTCTTTCATACGATACATAGCTTCGGGTGGACAAACGTACCTTGTAGAAATATATTCGGATATTTCGTCATAATTTAGAACATTGTCTTTTTGCACATTTTCAATTTCTACATTTTTTGTTTCTGTATTACTGAATTTTATTAAAGCTGTATCTGGGCCTTTGTAAAGATATTTAAATAAATATTTTATAGATTTTATTGTATTACATATTTCTACGTTAATGTGACATTCAAGTTTTAGAAGTAAATATGGATTATGTGTGAACAACAAAACTGTTATCCTCGTTTTTATTGTTGGAGTATGTTCTTTTATTTCGTTATTTCGTCTACGATAAATTGGATAACCATTAGGAGATGTTTGTGTTTTAGTACTAAAACGTTTTGGATAATGTTTTGTACAATATATTTTACTTCCATCCATACATACACTATTTTTATTCTGAATTCCACAAGGACCATGAATCATATTTTGTTTTACTAATTCATATAGTCTCGGAAATTTACTTTTATCTGGAATTTCTGCACATATGATATTATCAATTTGATCTGTATTTCGAATTTTGTTTAGTTCAGTTAACCATAATAACATATGAATGTGGGGCAGTCCTCATTTTTGAAATTCTATAACATAAATGTAAGAATTAACTTGGCCAAGAATTTCGTGTTTCAATAATTCCTCCATTAATACCTTTACTTTTAGGTCAAGTACACGCACTATCAGATCTGGTCTGTCAAGCGTATTTTCATATTCTAATAAATTTTCTGTAATCTCGTTCCATTTAGGATTGCACGTCATTGTCAGAAAAATGTCTGGTTTTCCATTATTTTGCATTATTGTTGTTGCATCTAAAAAGTTCTGTTGCATCGCTCTAGGACTACCTATATAACTAGACGGTAGTATAACCATTTTACCAATAGAAACATGTTTATTATTATTTTTATTTTTAAGTTGATCCATTTAACCTTTATATCGATCAGTTCGTAATTTATGCTGATCTTTTCTAATAAAATACAGACGAGTATTTTCGACTTCAGACCATGAGTTTAGGATAAACTGGTTTGATAAACTTTTGAGATTTAAACATGGATTACATTCTTGTCGAATATTAAATCTATATGAATAATATTGCAAGGCAGATATATTATTATTTTTTTTTCATCTGATAAACTTTTCATACATGGTTCCCAACCTGAATCACCGAAAGGAAATATTAATGGATACACCATTAGGTCAATGTCTTTGTTTATAATTGCAATTGATTGAGGTTTTTTTCCTTTTTGAAAAATACATATGCATGTGTATAAGGGTAAGTGTGTTATGATGAAGAGGTCAGGGTGAGGGTGAGGGTGGAGGGATAGGGATGGGGTCACCCTGACCACCTGGACATCGTCTCCAGGAAGTGAAAATTTTTTTTGCAAACGTCCGACATTCACCATTGTGTGTCTTTTTATTATGTTTTATATATATGCATGTGTATAAGGGTAAGTGTGTTATGGTGAAGAGGTCAGGGTGAGGGTGAGTGTGAAGGCATACGGATAGGGTCACCCTGACCACCTGAACATCGTCCCCAGAAAGTGAAATTTTTTTTTGCAAATTCAAGTAGAAAGGCATGTAGACTTTCCTGCGAAGGATGTCAGGATTACCTGGAGGTTACCCTGACCACCTGGACATCGTCTTCAGGAAGTGAGAATATTTTTTGCACATTTATGCAGAACATCATGTAGACTTCCCTGTGGACGATGTCAGGATAACCTGGAGGTTACCCTGACCACCTGAACATCGTCTTCAGGAAGTGACAATATTTTTTGTAAATTCAAGTAGAAAGGCATGTAGACTTCCCTGCGGACGATGTCAGGATAACCTGGAGGTTACCCTGACCACCTGGACATCGTTTTCAGGAAGTGAGAATATTTTTTGCAAATTTATGTAGAAGCATGTAGACTTGAAGCTGAACGCAAACGTAATTTTAGAAAATCACAATCTATTAATAGAAAAAATGAAATTTCAAAAGTGAAAAGCCAAAAAAGGAAAAAAATGACTGAAGAATAGAAATTAATTGAAGCAGAACAAAAACGTAAATATAGAAATAAACAATGTGAAGTTAAAGATATTGAAAATTTGAATGCATCTCAAGAATTAGAGAAGAATGAAAGAATAGAAATAACAAAAATTAAGGGCGAGTTAATAAATCAAATAAGTACTGAAGTGAAATTAAATGATACTGAACAAAAAGGAAAACTTATAAAACATTCGGTAAAACATAAAAAAAACGTTAAAACAGATATTTTACATGGGAATCCTATTTATAGCTCATTTTCACAAGAATGAGATTTCGATGAATCTATTATTGAGTGCAATTACCTTGGAAAATTAATTTATGAATGTGTATTTTGTGAAGCAAAACGTTTTAAAAATGAAATTAAGAAAGACAATAGGTATTCTGATTGTTGTCATAGAAATAAAATAAAACTTGAAAATTATAATATTTATCCTGAAAATCTAACAAAATATTTATTTGGACAAAGTAACAAAGATAAGAATTTTAGACAGAATATCAGAATTTACAACAATTTATTAGCATTTGCAAGTTTTGGTGCTAAATTAGCATATTTTTCTACTGTTAAAAATATGTGGACAAATATATCATAATACATATGTTTACACCCAAATGAATTAGATCGTCCAAAATTTGGCCAATTGTATATACTTGATAATCGAATTGCAAACGAATACAGATTGTCTCAGTAAAATCAAAATAATTTAGACAAGGAATTAATACAAGATCTAGATAGTATATTACGTGACATAAATCCATTTGCAAGTGCTTATAAAATGATGCATGAAATTGAACACGAAGAACATGAACGTTCAATAAGATTAGATCGTCCAATTCAAGAAATTAAAATGTATTTAACTAGAGATAAAGCATTAAAAAACAAATCGCAAATAGCAGTATGTAATGAAGTTGCTATCGTCTAGGTTTGAGAAAATGGAGAACCACCTTCTAACAGAGATATATATATATATATATATATATATATATATATCATAATTTAATGTCGATAATAAATGCTGCTACTTATCTGGTTTATTCACTAATTCATTTTTTAATAGTGTTTAATAGTTTTTATTTAATTTTTTTTACGTCCTACATATACATAAATATTTTGCCACTGCCGTTTCATATTTACATATATCTATCTAAAAGAGGAATTTCGTAGGCTCCGTTTGTCTTTATATTGTGTAAGTATTGTTTTTTTTATTAAAATTCTAATTTTAATTATTGTCGTCTACAGTGTAAATTAATCGTTACAATAATATAATATAAATATCATACATAAAGAAGATGCATCCAATAATAAATAAACCTATTAATCTGATTCTATCATGTATGCATAATACACAGAGAAAAATATGACAGTATAAATTTATATATATTATAACAATATTATATTATATCTAGGTAACCTCCAGGTAATCCTGACATCCTCCACAGGAAAGTCTACATGCCTTTCTACTTGAATTTGCAAAAAAAATTTTCACTTCCTGAAGAGGTTGTCCAGGTAGTAAGGGTAACCTCCAGGTAATCCTGACATCTTCCACAGGAAAGTCTACATGCCTTTCTACTTGAATTTGCAAAAAAAATTTTCACTTCCTGGAGACGATGTCCAGGTGGTCAGGGTGACCCCATCCCTCCACCCTCACCCTCACCCTCACCCTCACCCTGACCCATTCACCATAACACACTTACCCTTATACACATGCATACATATAAAACATAAGAGAAATACGCCCAATGGTGAATGTCGGACGCCGGACGCCGGACACTTTTGAGGAAAACTTTTAATTATAATAAGATAAGATAAGATAAGATTTATGAATATTTGTACTGAAACATTTGTTGTACTATTACAAAGCATATTATATATTTAAATTTTATTGAAGTGAAATTAGTTGATACATAAATAAGCAGTTTTCATTTGTTGATAAAAAAACATAAAACAATAGGTGACTGAAGCAAGCTACTACATAACCCAATTTTTCATTCGCGTTTGATGGTTAAAAGAGGAAGTGCAGACTTACAACGATGTTTCATCTAGTAATTTGGACGAACGCAGATTTAATCACATCAAGCGTTTTGCACGAAAAGGATATTAAAATAGGAAAATTAAAAACTTTAGCAAAATGGCAAAAGGAATGGCATGATGTTAAAATCATTATCTCTAGCAGTAAGTATATTTAATTAAAAATAATTATATTACTATAAGTACTCATTATATAAAGTCAATATACACTTATATTATAATTGAAATTTATTGATTGATATATATTTAGATTTATTTTTATATTCTGCTTTTATTTAAGGTGACGTGGATTATCTGAATGACTTATATGAGGACGTAGATGGAAACATCATGACCGCTGAACGACGAAAATCATTCCCGAATGCATTGATTGTGGAAAAAAGAAACATAGCTGCAAATAAGCGTAAAATTACATGTACCAAATCATTTGTGAGTACACTATCGGACAAAGCTATCCTCACATCAAAATCAATTTTCAGTGAAATAAGCGAGAAATCTAATACGTATGTATATTCATTTCCTTTTAATCCATTTAATATTATTTTCAATACAGTAATGTTTATTAAGAACACTTTTCTAATCAACTCTGTTATTGAATTTCAGTTTTAATGCTCAAGATAACCGAACAACTAGACGAAAAAAGAGTGAAATTGTAAATAAAGAAGTAATTGTTAAGAAAGCCCAAATTGATGACGAGAGTGACGGAGAAGAGCAGATTAACAGAGGCGAAGAGGAAAAAAACAAGCATGATGATTTTGAGAACGAAAAGGATGATTGTGAGGATGAAAAGGAAGAAGAAAATGATAAAATTAAGAAAAAAAAAGCTAATCACGATGACGAAAAAGAAAAGGATGATTATGAAGATGAACAAGAAAAGAACGAAGACAAGTTTGAGGGAGATAAAGAAAACCGACAAGCTATAACACAAGAAAATTTGCTGTCTGCAAGCACTTCAAGTAAACGTCAAAACACATCAACGCGAAAATATTTAGTATCTGATCATCCTCAGAATGAAAAGGTAAACTATTATTTAGACTTAATAATGTTTGAAAATAGGTAAAATAAATATATGAATGTATAAAATCTTTGAAGGTACAACTTATCAAAGGGTACAAGATTTACGTCGATCAAGTTGAACTAAAATTTATCAAAACAAGATTCCGGTCGAAACCGAAAGAGTTAACTCGGCTATTTTATGATATAGTTAAGTTATTGTTACGTCAATCAAGTTATTATTATATGAAATATTCTTTTAATATAAAAAAAGCTTATGTTAAAAAGTTATAGTTTAAATGAATTTATTCTAACAAAAAAAATTTAAATACTTTTTTGCAGACTTATTACTTATAATATAAGTATTGTACAAAATCTTGGAAAATATCTAGACCATTTTCCCAGACTTTATTGAAAAAAAAATATATAGCACAAAGCCTTAAAAAATGTCTAGGTTATTTTCCCAGACTTTTTATTGGAAATATATATTGCACAAAGTCTTGGACAAGGTCTTGATTACTTTCCCTAGATTTTATGTTGTAAAGGAAAAAGTATGGAATAGTCTTATTTGCGGGACTTTTGTAACCCAGACATCTGCCAGATATCTGCCAGACTTTTTTTTTACGCGGGATACCATGTAAACATGGTAAACTAGTGAAAAGTAACCATGTTCATTCTACGTATTTCTCTACAAAGTCTTATTTTAGCCAAACGGTTGTTAATTTCTTTACGATCGTCCTTTGTTAAATTATTTTTAATCCAATAGTGAAACAATTGTCGAGTTACGCCTAGTCAAGTACCGTGCATGTAGTCAGGAGGTAAACATCAGTAATATTGATTCACCTTTTGTTCCATTTATCCATTTTCCATGTTTTATTGTTTTCTCTAAGTCTTTCAAATGTTCGCTATGAGATCTTAGTAGTGGATCATTTTCTACAAGAGGATAACGCATTGATCCACTATCATACTTGCCCGGATGATAACAGTAACTATATCCCCAAGTACCATTAAATTTAATACGGATTTGAAGCAAAGGTCTAGCTACACTATCAACACAACCAAACAATGGAACCACTTTCTTATCATAAATTAAACCAGTATCATGATGAACAATGTCAATACCCGTTGACTCAAGCTTTTTGCACTCTTGAACTAAAGTGGAAAGAAATAAATTCATAAAATCGGCAGTTGGTTCTCTTTCCGTTTGCCACAACCCAGCTAATACAATATGTTTAAACCGTAAATTTGGAGTTAATTCATTCATATGCAATTGTAATGGCCACAAACTGCGCACCGTCACAAATAAAATTAAAAGTTAATGCCCCAGGAGCATTATTTTGTATATCATTGTAAATTTTACAGTCATAAACATCATTAATATGATTTGTATTATTACGAAACAATTGCTGTTCGGCTGAAAATTCGTTAAAATTCTTTTGGATGTCAGATTGGTTTAGTAAAAGTTCTAATTGATACTTTACTTCGACAGATATAAAATAATTCATCGATTTTGCAGATATGGGAATGATTTCTTGGCATGATGCACATTCTATTGAAGTATTCATGTTCTTGTCTGATTCAATTGTAAGTAACTTTACATTACATCCTGAACAGTAATAATGTTTTTTTTTTATTTTATCTGATGGGGGAGCTAAAATTTTTTACAATAAATACGGAGTATAATTTCAACTTTGAAAGTCAGGCCCAGCTAATAATTTTACAAACTCTAGCAAAGCGATTTGCATATCCCGATTAACATTGTATCTTATGGTAATACCTTTCACCATCAATAATACATCTGTTATTGTTAAGTTTGATGATGTGAACATAATTCTATCATTGGTGTTGAAATTATCTACGTTGGTAACATTATTGTGAAATTCTTCATCACTCGAATCGAATTCACTATCGCTATCAAAAATGTTAGTTTCATCATTTATAATCTCATTAGTATTAACATTTTCGATAGATATGAAAGCTTTGGAATTAAATTATTCTTCCATTACAATGTCATTATCCTATAAACTAATGTTACAATTATTTTTTTCTCCATCAACTTCATTATTATTCTATACTGATGGAAGAGAATCATGTGATAAACTAGCATTTTCAGCATTTGAGCTATGCTGTTCAGAATTTTTCACAAACTGTACTACTGCAAATAGTATATAATTTAAATCGTTTATTTGAATATGATCCATTATAGTTTTGTATAGAAAGGAGACAATTTTTATTTTCTTAACCTTTAGAGGACGGGAAATTTCTGGTCCAAAAAAGCTTCTTTTTTCAATAAAATTAATGTCTAAAAACATCGGATCACTTTTAACCTTTAAAGGACGGGGATTTGGGTTTACTGTTTTCTCTCACTTTTCTGTAGAAATCGAGTTTTTCTGATGTCTCACACCTCAAAACTAACACATGTAAAGGGTCGATCATGGGCATCGCCCGTATACGGGTCATCCCGTCCTCTAAAGGTTAAGGAGGCTCAGGCGTTTTTTAATAAAAAGAAAAAAAAATAGAAAACTTGGAAATTTAACAAGATACAAAATCATAAAGATCTCATAGGTTTCATGAAAAACGCGTTCTGCATATGCGCAGTCTTAAATTGTAATTTGAGAGCCGCTGTGGTTAAGGGGATTAGATCTTGGTCTTTAACATAAAGGACTGAGGCTTGATTTTTGGCGTAGGAATTTTTGACTTTATTTCAAAAAGTTTATGTGCAATATTAACACTGCGACTCCGGTGGGTTCGGATTCCACCTTTATGTGATGTCCAGTAATGTTGCATATGAGCTTTTATCTCTCAAAAATAAATAGACAAGTTACAGGTGCAACATTAGTATAGGGTAAAATACTGTCCAATATAAAAAACGAATAATAATAAATCATAATTTTTAAGTACATGAGATACAGAGAAACGGTGGATTTTTTGTTCATTTTGTCGTTGAGTATGCAAATGTTATTTACACTATTACTTATAAAAATTAACTCAGCAAAGTAGTTAAAACATTGAAGCACGGTCTCATGCGCTCAAGCCTCCTTAAGGAAGCCAGCTGGAAGTGCAGTGATAAAGTAAACAAATTTAGAATAATTTATCAAAATGTCATTCTTAAAGGGTATAACTGACTAACATTTTATATGCTTCATTTTATATAGCTCTAAATTAATTTACAAATAATTCTTCAAAATTTATTTTTATTATGCCCATATATGGGTGTGTGTGTGTGTGCGTGGGTGTGGGTGTATACGATTTTATGAATGCAGGACACCTTGTAAATGTCCATATATGGGTGTGTGTGTGTGTGTGTGTGTTTTTTTAAATGCTCTTTACGCACGGAGTGTGGGACTCGGTCAGCGTGACCTATACCCACTAAAAAACCCACCCTGCCTTTGGTCTTGGCAGGGCTCCTCCTCTCAACTGATCTTCCCCCCATCGGAAGCCGCCGTAAGGTATTACTTCGAGAGGGGCAGTCGTGTCACGTTTGGCCCTTCGTGATCGGCAATAATATCACTGTCTCGTGTATGTGGGGCGGTTACTAATATCGCCTCTTATACGCTCTTCTTCTTTTCTGATATGGTTCAGCCGCCCCACAATGGATGCTGCTAAGGTCACTACGGCATCCCAACTTTCTTGCGAACCAAGAAGGCAGATCCCGATACCCTATGGTGTCAAAGACCCCTTCCAAAAGGTTTGGAAAACACCCCTTTCTTCCGCGAATCGAGGACACCAGGACAAGACGTACTCCACGTCTTCGTCGACACTAGGGCAGGTCGGGCACTCCGCACTCCCGTATATACGGATGCGGTGCTGGTAACTGCGAAGACACCCATGCCTGGTAAGCACCTGGGTCAGGTGGAAGGTGACGACTCCGTGTTTCCTATTCGTCCATTTAGCGACATCTGGGATGACGCGGTGGGTCCAGCGATCTTTGCTTGCCGAATCCCATCTCTGCTGCCACAGTTCGATGGTCCCATTTGACCACCAACTGCTACTACCACGTGCTGCTTGCTGCTGTTTTCTAGGGTACGCCGACCTTTTCTGTATGTATCAGCCCTCTTTATCGCCAAAAGATCGATGGGAGGAATTCCCGTGATTACCGAGAGAGCTATGTCTGACACGGTTCTATAAGTATGAGCCACCCGTAATGCGGCTATTCTGCAGGCTCACCGACAGGATGCACCGTAGCTTAGGTTACATATTAGGGCATCCGCCCAAATCGGGGCTCCATATAACATTACCGAACTTACCACTGTCGCTAAGAGGGCTCGACGTGGCTGCTTTGGCCTTCCGATATTGGGCATTATGCCCGACAAAGCTCTAGCCACTCCTGCGGCTTGCGACCCTGCACTCAGTAGGTGTTCCTTGAATGTTAGCCGCGCATCCAAGATGACTCATAGGTATTTCACCGTGTCCGCCGATCTTATACGTTTACCATTTACAGTAAAGGTGGCGTACTTCGGTGATGCTATAGGAGTGCGCGCCATCCTCGGTGTCATAGAGGAGGATCCGTTTTATGAGGTAGTTCGAGATGACTTTGCGTAGGTAGAGCGACACCTTTAATTGTTCCAGGGACAACATAATGTTGTCCCACCGAGCCGAGTTGAAGGCATTGCGGATATCCAGTGTGTGAGTGTGTGGGTAAGTGTGGGTGTGGGTGTATAAGATTTTATGAATGGAGGTCACCCTGTATATTTACATATATGTGTGGGGGGGGGGGGGGAATAAAAATTTAATAATAATGTTCGCCAGGATGTTTGCTGAAATGTTTAGATTTGTAAGAGTGAATAAAGTTTCATTCAATTTTATAAATTTAAATGTTTAATTTTAAACAATGTTAATCAATTTTCGTCAATAGATAGCATTTTAATGTATAAGATATAGAAATAAAAAGTCTATAAAAAGACCTACATTTAAATTCTATTACTATGTTTTTTATTATTTAGTAATATCATGTTCTTCACTAGGGACATTACTAAATGATTTTTGGCTGGCATTTCGGCTGGTCTTTTTACAGAGAAACGTTACTGATTTTTCGTTTTAGCGAAACCCATATTTTTATGCATATTTAATCAATTTTCATACTTAATTCGATTTCAGAAAAAATCTTGTGAATTGTATCGTATACTTTGTAAACAGCAAAAAATCAGCAAATGTACACCTTAATGTTTTTTTTCTGAATAACAAATATTTTAACAGTATAATACAAAATAAAAATGTTATAATTTACAATATATTATTTAAATTATCTTAAAACTTGTATTCATTGTTATAGATAGAATGGTATCATACATATCTAAACTGATATTTAAGTCGTTTTTTCAAGGTTTTTTCTGAAAATTCATGATTTTATTTTCTCGAAAAGTATGAAATTTATGAAAAAATGTTTAAAAACAAAAAATGTTTAGAATTGCTCACAGAATATACGTGATTTTTTCAGAATGTTTTGAGCCAAATTCTGAATTTTTCAATTTTAAAAATCAAAAATCAAAAAATTAAAATAAAAAATCAAAAAATGTCTCAAAATCGTCAGAAAAAATTGTGCGTATTCTTTGAATGATTGTAAGCACTTTTTACTGTTGCAATTTTTTTCGTAAAGTTTATATTTTTTGAGAAAAAAAAATCAAATTTCAGTAAAAAACCACGAATTAAATATCAGTTTAGATATGTATGATACCATTCGACATACATCGCCAAACCTATTGCAATATGTTCTAGTATTTTCAAACAGTATCTGATAAAATTTTCATCATCAGGAACACACCTAAAACTGTACTCGAAAATATGTAAAAACGCGATTTTCGAAAATCTGCATGACTTTAAAAATGCGTATCTTCAAAGTTTTTTAATCGATTTGAATGTTCAACCTCGCAAATGAAAGGTTTTTTTAATACAAAAAAAATGAGCCAAACTGGGTTAAAATAGTACATTTCGATACTAGTGCGAAAATACGATTTTTCCCTCGCGGGACGATTTACGCACGAGCTAAGCGAGTGCGGAAAAATCACGTGAGGAGAAATCATCTTCTTGCACATCGATTTAGCGTGCAGGTTTTTCAATAAGCGTGCGGAAATCGCGTTTCGCACACGGAGTGTTAAAAAATATTTAAAAGAACCAATGTTGTGCTTATTTAAAACTAAGCAAAAAGTCAAAAAAATAATTAAAAACAGGGCTTTACAAATTAATGTACCGAATGCTAAAATTAATTTTAAATGAATTATTATTAAGTTACTCAGTTGGCACCCTCCTATTTGACTAGGTTATGCCAGGCACTTGGGTATTCCCTTTGCGCCCTGTTTTCCATTTCCCATCTTTAGCCCCCCGAAGTGTATAGCAATATTGCAACACTTGGGTGAGCCTTCTTATGGGTCCTTGGTTTTTTCAATCGGGCACCGCCCAGAGACCCTGCCAAACAGCAAGTATTCTCTGGACATCCCAAAATTTTAAATGAAATGCTATACAAATTTATTAAAAGTTGACATTAAAACGAAGACAATGACGACGGCTCCTATTCATAAAGTCCTATACCAGAAGTCATTTCTATATAGTCCTATCTTAAAGAAAATTTTATAAGATCCTATCTTAATTATAATTCTATAAAGTCCTATCTCAGAAGTACAATTTTATAAAGTCCTATCTGAAAAAGTCAGTTCTATAAAGTCCTATCTCATCTCAAATTTTGAAAGCTACAAAATCATTAAACAATACGTTTTTTAATAAAAACAATAAATTATAAAAATAATATTTACACCTTTATCTAAAAATATAAATATATATGCAGAATCGGATAATAATGCTCATGTAAAGAGTACACTTTTACCGAATATATTATATTTCATTAACCTCGTTATCGAGATTTTATAAGTATATAAAAAATATTAAAATTTGAATTTTGTATCCAGGTGGAAATTCGAGCATTTATGAAACGTTTTTTAGACAAGAAATTGGCCATTGCCATTAAAATGGCCATAAATCGTACATTAATGCCCGAAAAAACGTTTCACTTAACCAAAAAATGTTCACTTTTCCACTAGGGTAAATATTCTGCCAATTGGATCTATTGTAAATATATATCATATAATATATATATATATATATATATACTATATATTATATAAGTAGAATTATTTAAGAGGTCAAAATATATAAGTAATTCATTTAAAAAGAAAATAAAAAAGTAAGACATTTAAAATGTACTTGACGACAGAGATGGGCCTGAATCTGCCGCAACTTTTTTTAGATTCAGTTTTGAAATTTGTGATATTTGAATAAAAAATGTTACCTTTTACTTCAATGTTATGAGAACGGCAATTTTTTAAAGAGAAACAAATATAAATAAATATAGTATAAATAAATAATATAATATAAATAATATAATATAATATAATATAAATTATATTGTCATAATAGTTTTCAAATTATATAAATTATCAATATTATTATAATTTTATGAAGTTAAGGCGATGTGATACCCAAATTACAGGTACCTACATCTAAAATCCCAAAAATTTAAAAAACTAATGGAATTAAAAATCTGAAAAAATTTACAGGTAATATTGAAAGCAAATAGAATACCGTTACAGAGCGATTTTTTCAAAATAATTAATTTAAAATGAATTATATCGAAATAACCATTTTTTGGTCGGTAATATATAGCTAAAAACAAAGCTGCACGGCTGCTCAAAAATCTCGTTGATTTATTGATAAAAAAATTTGAAAAAATTCATAGACTATCTTTAATGTAAATACAACACCGTTACAGAGCGTTTTTTTCGATAAAGTATACTGTTTGCTTGAGAAAAAATAAATACTGATTTTGTTTTAATGGGTATCACATCACCTTAAGAGAAAGTGTATTAAAGGAAGGGGGGGGGGGGCTTAAAAAAATTGACATTTATGATCGAACTTTATTGAATTGCATTTGAGATAGGACTTTATAAAATTGACTTCCGAGATAGGACTTTATAATACTGACTAAATTTTTTTTTAAGATAGGACCTTATAGAATTTTCTTTTCAGTTAGGACTTTATAGAATTATTCTTGAGTTAGGACATTTTTTAATTAATTTTTGAGATAGGACTTTATGAATAGGAGCCGTCGATGAGAGTGATTCAAGCAAAAAATATGCAAAATTCTAATTTTGACGTTAGATTGAAAAATAGCTAAAAAAAGACAAAAAAGCCGTGTTTTTGCAACTTCAAGTAGCTGTATCTCCGGGGAAAAATTTTGGGAAATCTTATTTTTTATACTTTCAAAACATACTTTAATTTCAGCCAAATCGAAAGACCGCGTGCGCGCACTTTTCTAAAAAAGTATTTTTTGACCCATATATATAGAAAAAGCATTATAGGTATTTGCGATTTTGAAAAAAAAACATTATACGAAATATACCTTTTATGCATATAATAATTAACTTACAATTTTGATGATTTGTATGCAATAATAATACTTTTTTCCACCTTCTCCGAGTCCATCTACTTACTTGCCGTTGCATAAATATAATTTGTAATTTTTCTTCTTATCGCTCATGATTATAAAGATTAAAGTAGAACTAAAATGTAATAGACATTATTTGTACTAAGCAAGGCACTTTACTAATTATTATTTAATAAAAAATAAATTTAATTTTCGAAAAACAAGTTGTATTATTAATTAAATTATTAATTAGGTTAATTAGTAGCTATTATTATACATTGCTTCAAATTTCAGTTATAAGATATTGGTATTTAGAAAATAGTGAAATCATTAACACCTCGACAAGTATTTTTTTATTATTTACAAATGTTAAGTTACTAAAAAAGCATGTACAATCTTTTAATAAACATAATTCATTTATATTATCATTATTAATTAAAATTGTAAATTCTCAGTCTTTATTTAATGTCAAAAGGCATATAGTAAAGCGATTTTTTGGTGATACGTAACAGCTTTTTTGATACAGTACGCGTAAAATGCGATTATACGCACTGAGCGACTTTTAAAAATCATATTTACTCCCACGAAATAAAAAAAATATTGTCTAAAACTTGAATAGGCTACGTTATTAAGTAAATAAATTAAATAAATAAGGAATACTTATCAATTTAATAATGATTTCAATATTTTCTAGATAACAATTAAAATAAACATTAAATTTAAACGATTTTTTTAACAAACTCTTTTTAAAGAAAGCTTTCATAAAGTTTTAGCAATTACTTTCAAGATTAATAAAAAAAATTACTTAAATTACTAAACATGTTTTCATCAAAGTGAAAATTTAAAAACATAGTATTGTTTATAACAAATAAATCACAAAACTTTTAATTCATAACAAAAAAATGTACACCACCCTTGACATATTTGTTGCCAAGCTATTTTGCAAGAACAATTTGGTATTTTAATCTACACTATTAAAAAAAGATATACGTAAGACTGGGGCATTTGTAAGCAGGGGTATTTTTGAATTTTTTAAATAACTTTTTTATTTCACAATATTTATGCAGCATTAATACGGATTCTTTAAACAAAAGCTATTATCTCAAATTCCCCATTGTTATGAGTTATTCCCAATTGATTTTATACTTTAATTTGATACCCGTCAACACGAAAAACTCATCCTATTTTATTTGCATTTCTCAGTTTTTGAAAGCAAACATGTGCTGCAGTTTCTATCTACCTGCTATTTACACACATTAAAAAGTGTTGATCGTAGCTTTATTCTGATCGGTGTTACGTTGAAAAATATTAATTTACTGATAAGCACCGCGTATTTGAACTTTTAGCCTTTTTGGGGGCATTTTTGAACGCCAATCGGGGGTGATTTTGAACGTGTTAAATACTCATTAATTGTTCATTGTGGTATGTCATTAATGCTTAATTTCCACAGAAACGTGTCTTACGCTGAAAAAGTAAATGTTATTTAACAAGAAACAGCGAATAATTTTGAATTTTGATTTATTCTCATTTAAATACATGCACAAATTTAGAGAAAGGACCCCGTAACACGCCTATGGGAAATGTGGTTTTCGACAATTTCGCTGAATTTTTTATATGTTGTGTGTCTTGGCGTCCTGAACAAAAGTCTCAATGGGCACAAAGCTCTAAACGCAATAGGTCCCACAGTAGGGGCCCCTGAAGTCACTATTATATATAATGCAAACGGCAAACATACTTAATTTTTTATCATATATATATATATATATATCTTTACATTTTTAATTTTTATTTTGATCTATACGAATTCCGCTTGATTAATACTTTTAATTCTCTTTGAAATTGTTGTATAATATTGATTGTATTACTCTATTACTATGTTATAATGAAAACTACGTGTTTATACTCTACCCAATAAACCTTGAGTTAAATGCTATTACAAATATAAAGTCTGATTACGTAAGCTATACATTTACAAAACTTGCGTTTGGGGGGTTTGGGTCTCCATAAACATTAAAAAAGAGTATCGACAAACTCCTATCGTACAATAATACTCGTTTATGCATCTTTTAGTGGGGCCCGTCTGAAATTCTATCGAATTTTTGGGCTTGGGCCCATTAGAGCAGGGAATTGGGATACCGAGACATGCGGTCAACCAAAAATCAGGCCATATTAACGGAAACCAGTGTACGATAAAGTGCAATCAGCACCGAGAATTATATTAGAGCTGATACCCTGTAATAGTGACTTCAGGGGCCCCTACTGTGGGACCTATTACGTTTAGAGCTTTGTGCCCATTGAGACTTTTGTTCAGGACGCCAAGACACACAACATATAAAAAATTCAGCGAAATTGACGGAAACCACATTTCCCATAGGCGTGTTACGGGGTCCTTTGCACAAAATAACTGCAGGTTTTAACCTGCAAATAATCAGCCTTATTGATAAATTTTGTCTCTAAAAAAATTAAACGAGTTCATAGAACATTTGTATATAATGTTTCAGTAGCTGGGAGTGTAAAATATTGTTGTTCATGTTGAACAAAAAATAAATCGCGAAAGAAATCAAAATTATCCCATAGTACGTTCAAAATTACCCCATATTTGGGTCATCTTTGAAGATAATATCTTTTTTTTTCAAGCCTAAAATAAAACCTCTTATCATTGAATATCGTGGGTAAAAAAATTCAAGGATATTTTAATGTAAGTATTTGTTGCTCCCATCGTTACAAACATAAAATTTTATCATTTTGATAAGGAAAAAAATAAATAAAAAAATGTTCAAAAATGCCCCAGTCTTTTCTACATAAAAAATTTTCATCAAAAACTAATTAACTTTGAAGAATAATTACTTAGCTAGATCAAACTACTTTTTTTTAAATCGAACTTTGTATTCAAACGCCGGATTATGTCACATTAAAATTAAAAGGCATTTTTTATATTAAAAAATTTTCAAAATTTAGCATTTCGCAATTAAACTTGGATAATTTTTTTCTAATAATTATAATAGCGCGGAATAAAAGTTCATATTTTTCTCTTCAATTACGGAAAAAGTTTCTATAATTTTTTTGACAATTCAACAGCGTTTTAAAAATTTCATTGAATTTGCGACGATTGCAATTACCCATTACCCAACAAATACTATGAAACGACAACTCATTAGATTTAGCTCATCAATTGCATTTGCGAGCAAAAATTGTCGAAAAAAATACAAATTTTTAGTAACTCAAAATTTTAAGATTTCGTGAATAATAAAAAGTACTTGATTCTTAATGGATCAATATTTATTGTTTCATACACGTGTAAACATTGCAGAAAACTTTGTTTTTAATTACACAGAAAAGATGAACTTTCGTTTCCCATATCGAAAAAAATCATATACTGATACAAGTTCAATTAAAAATGTGCAATTTTTTGAATTTAAACAAATTTTTCAATTTTAACATCATATGATCTGATGTTGAATTTAAGGGGTTATTACAATTAAAATTGGTAAAATGAACTTTGACTTTAAAAATTGTTGAAAGTAAATATTATTCAAGTAAATATTTCTACTTAAGTTAAACTTACATACAACTATAAAAACTGAAAGATTTTAGCCTAAACAAATCAAAATTCCATACAAGCATTCTTAGTATAATGGAAAAATGCCTTTTCATCTTTGGCGAAAGGTACACTTTTGACCGATGAACAAATAGTACATTACGACCCAGGGCCAGAAAGTTGGATTTCCTGGCCGGCGCCGGCCTGGGCATCCAACTTAATGGCAATGGGTCGTATACTATTTTTCTTCATTCCCAGCCGGAATTGCGTGTACGGGAGTTACTGTACGGGCAACTGCCCGCCCGAATTATGCAAAACCGAGGCGAAGCCAAGCTTTAAAAAATATATAAAAAAAAATGGAAGATAATAACATATATAATATATATACAATAATAAACACAAATTTATTAATTATTAATTATTTATTTACTTTATTTAACTTTTATTAACTTAATTAATGTTTTCATTAACTTTATTAACTATTAATTATTATTAATTAACTATTATTAATTTTCTTTATTGCAGTCACATGAGGTGACGTTAAAAACACAGTTATTAAAAGTACAATTTTAAATGTTTTTTTGTAGAGGTAGGTAAATCATGGTAATCCAAATCTTCAATATTTTCCCTTTTTTTACTTGTAGATGCCTGACGGTTTAATTGATTGTTAATAATCAATTTTACACTTAGTTTGTTTAAAAATTTATTATTAGTATTCTTAGCAGCCGGTTCATTAGGGTTCTTAAGTTGTGTTAATATATGATTTTTGTTTCCTGTGACAAAACCACTGTCTACAAGTTTGCCTGAAAAAAGTTTGTTGTTGTTAAAGCTAGCATACTGATGTATTTTAGTAATCAAATAAGTATTTTGCGCTCACTTGAAGTTGGGGCAAGGTTATTACTTTGAAACTCTTCGGAAAAATCTGACTAATCCAAATTATAATTGCATGCTTCCCCGTGTAAAAAAAAAGTCTGGGGAACGTCTGGGAAAAGTCTGGCTTATAAAGTCTTGGCAAAGTCTAGCTGGTGAGACTATCCCATACTTTTTGCCAGACTTAATATATTTTAAATCAACCAGACTTTCTCCCGACCAGACTTTTGCCAGACTTTATAATTATTTTGAAAGTCTGGGATAAATAAGCCATACTTTCTCCCACATATTTTACTAGACTTTATAATTATTTTTAAAAGTCTGGGAGAATTCAACCAGACTTTCTCCCGCACATTTTGCCAGACTTTATAATCATTTTTAAAAGTCTTGATAATGCAACCAAACTTTCCCCAGACTTCTGCCTCGTCGAATCTTCGTCGAATTGCATTATTCAAACATAAAATTTATATTATTTCTAATTAATAAAAACAATACATCCTCGACATGTTTGAGCTATCTAACTCATAAAACCACCAGATACTTATCTATCATATCTAACATATGAAAAAGTCACCAATTTTTTTCGTGTATCTCGCGACAACAAACTGATGAAACGGTTAGGTTACAATTATAAAAACACAATCATCAAATTGAAGTTGGTTTTCATATCGTTTTGTACCCTAACCATTTCATCAGTTTGTTGTCGCGAGATACATGAAACACATTAGTGACTTTTTTTATATGTGATAGATAAGTACCTGGTGGTTTTGAGAGTTCGATAGCTCAAAACATGTCGAGGATGTATTGTTTTTGTTAATTAGAAATAATATACATTTTATGTTTGAAAGATGCAATGCGACGAAGATTCGACGAGGGGGAAGTCTGGGGAAAGTCTGGTTAAATT
This sequence comes from Theocolax elegans, assembly GCA_026168455.1. Taxonomy (NCBI): domain Eukaryota; kingdom Metazoa; phylum Arthropoda; class Insecta; order Hymenoptera; family Cerocephalidae; genus Theocolax; species Theocolax elegans. Next base: position 33,649,575 of record CM047430.1, on the reverse strand, counting down.
CCCCAGACTTTTAAAAATTATTATATAGTCTGGCAAAATGTGGGGGAGAAAATCTGATTGAATTCTCCCAGACTTTCAAAATAATTATAAAGTCTGGCAAAATGTACGGGAGAAAGTCTGGTTGATTTAAAATATATTAAGTCTGGCAAAAAGTATGGGATAGTCTCACCAGCTAGACTTTGCCAAGACTTTATAAGCCAGACTTTTCCCAGACGTTTCCCATTTTTTACACGGGTCGTTTTCTTCGTTTTCTTGCTGCATGGCTACATGCGTACTGGTCGATGGTTTTGAATGGATATCTGTTTTCGAAGCTTGATGGATAACTCCATGATAAATCATCTGTCTATTTTGCATAGAATTTTCTATGTAACCTTGAGGTATTACATTCGAACGCCATCTTCCAAGCTGCTTAACCATTTGCATGTTTGCCCCCGAATCACTAAGAAGCGTCGCTGTGATGTTCGACGGAAGCAGTGGCCAGTATACCTTTTTGGGTCAGGTAAATTGAGATAGGAAGTAATTTTTTCCGGGATTTCGCCAATTTTGTGCCTTTCAATAGGTTGACGAGTGCATTCATTTTTGTTACTATTAATAGAAACTAAATATTTATCGCCTAAATTTTCTACATCATTAACTTGCACGTTTGTTATTTCATCGCAGCGCATACAACCACAAATTCCAAATATAAGTACGACCTGCAGAAATATGTGATTGAATGGAATGCAATAAGCAAAGTATTTAAAATGCGAATACATAAATAATTTATTATCTTCGTGGCTAAATATGTAGAATCTGGAGCTTCATCCATAAATTTAACTATTGGTTCCCATCTCAAAACAGAAGCTTTCTTTGGTGCATAACCTTTAGCATTATTTTTTATTATGCTTTTAAGGTTTATAAAATTAGCAATATTAATATTTTCTTTAACATTCAGAGTGTGTCGAAGCACACACCATATGCTCCATAAAGTTGGCGGCTTTAGTTTTACTTTTAGTGTATTAAAGTAAACAATTAAATTATTTTCTTCTGAGTTAGAAAGTAAATTTTTATTTTCCTCTCGCCAATTTTTGTACGTATTATATACTAATAAGTATCGATCAGAAGACTTCTTTGGTAATATTTCACTTTGTACAATTTTACTTGCTTCGTCATCAAAATATTTAAAAATTTCGCGTTCGTCTGCCGAACCTTCAGACGACGAATCATCCATTTTTGATATTTTACAAAATTTTTAGATAAATTATACGATACGATTATAGTATTAGTATTGTACGATTATACGCGATTAGATAAATGTAAATTCTTAGGTTAAATACGAAAATACACACGGCCGCTGTAACGAGCAATTATGATCGTTGCTATGGTAATGGCCGCATAAAATCGAGCCACAAAAGCCACTGTTCCCGGAGTGAAATTAGGCCCGGATAACGCACTTTCGGCTAGGGGATGAAGAAAAAAATATTTATTTACAACAATTTTTGAAGTAAAAATTCAGTAAGTTGACTTTTGAATTTCAATTTAACCCTAAAAATGTAAAAAATTTTTTTTCGTGGTCGTTATTTGATAATCAAATCCAAAGATAAATTAGACCTGTTTTTTCAAAAAAGTGTTATGATCTTTGGAAAGTTAAAAAAAAAATTTTTTAATTTTTTTGCATTCTTTTTTTTAAAAAGATTTGGTTGGTGAACGTTGGAACATAGTTATATTTTATATGTTAAATTGTTATATATTGTCTTATGGATTAAAACCTTTTATAAATACAGTAATTCAAGTTGATTTATATTAAAAAATGGAAAATCTAAATTAAACACTAAAGTTAAAATCTAAATTTATTGACTGTCCTCTGTTCGATGTAAAATAAAATAAAAATAACAACTACAATGCTAAAGAAGTACAATGTCAAGAACAAACTATTTTTTTCGAGACAGTTGTTACTTTCCTGGTCGTTTTCGATACTTCAATTCTATTAAGATAAATTTAAAAAATCTAGATTTTTATAAGATATTATTCATTTAAAAAAGATCAAATCAATTTTTAGCTCCACCACGGAAAATGATTAATTAAACAAATTTTTAATTATGAGATATTACAAAGAGGATTGAGTAAAAAGATCATCAAATATAATTAATTTTTTAATTGCATAAGTGTAAACATTGATAATAATTAAAACAGTATTTTAAAATAAATAAAATTAATATTTACTTATAGTGATCCGCAAGTTATAAATAGTTGAGTCATTCTGTTGTATTAAAAAATTCGTTTATTTGTAATCAGCTGCAACTTGCGTCTGACTGTCAAAGATTCATTAGAAAGGCGCATATTTGTTAAACAGAAAGGTATCCTATATATTATAAAACGATGATAGCTGAATATTTGATTTACGGGGGAAAATATTTCAATTTGTGCAAACAATAATAAGAATTATATCATATTTATATTTATAAACAAAATTGATGTGAGTAATACCGTGAAATAGTTGCAAAACTATTCAGCTTTATAAATAAATAATTAATAAACATGAAGCTGGTCATAATTAGCTGCGTTCAATTATTAAAGGGGTTCCAAAGTCAATTTTTATCCTCCCTACCTTATCGACTGAGTAAATCAAATAATCGATTATAATTAGATAATTATATTATTATGCGGAGAAATAAGAGTTCATTGCCCTTCGTATATGGATTATTTAAGTGTGTGCAAAATTTGAGACAGTAAAATTATCACGTTTTTGTTTACACCCTTACCAAAAATTTTGAGTATGCTTCGCCCGTCTCACATTTTTGGTAAGGGATTAAATAAAAACGAGATAATATTTTTGTCTCAAACTTTGTACATAGTTAACTTATTCATAAACGAAGGGAAGTGTACTCATAAATATATTCAGTATGTTAAAAAAAATAGTAGACTTTAATACCGCAACAGTAACAAAATAAAATCTTACACCATAAATTACCGTTCGGTGGCGCTAGCGGTAGAGTGATACGAAGGTTACGCGAGCGCAGCAGCCGCCATCTTAGACTGTCGGCTGCACGGCAAACAGTCAACTTTTTCCAAAGTTGTCAATTTGACGTGCAAACATATTGATATGCACACACAGGGATCATGAAACAAAACATTTATGTTTATAGGTTAAACCTTTAAGCAAATTAATTAACAGGCGCATTTTAGTACGAAGGGAATAACCAGAATACTGAATGTCTATTATTAGTTGGAATGTGCGGACTTCGTGGTGCGTGCGCTCCGTCGATCGCCCTGCGTACACGCACCACGAAGTCATTTTTACCGCTCGATTCAACCCGTTTGATTATTACAAAAAAAAAAATCTTTTTGCAATCAATGTCGTCTTATTTTCTGATAAAGTTAAACATTTATGCAAATTAATTAACAGGCGCATTTTAGTACAAAGAGAATAACCAAAATACTGAAGGTCTATTATTAGTTGGAATGTGGCGACTTCGTGGTGCGTGCGCTCCGTCGATCGCCTGCGTACACGCACCACGAAGTCATTTTTACCGCTCGATTCAGCCCGTTTGATTATTATAAAAAAAATCTTTCAGTATTCAATGTCGTCTTATTTTCTGATAAAGTTAAACATTTATGCAAATTAATTAACAGGCGCATTTTAGTACAAAGAGAATAACCAAAATACTGAAGGTCTATTATTAGTTGGAATGTGGGGACTTCGTGGTGCGTGCGCTCCGTCGATCGCCTGCGTACACGCACCACGAACTCGCATTTGCTGCTTAATTCGCGTGTGTCATGTCATACTAGAAAAATTATAAATATTGCTGCTACGTTTATTAGATTTGGAATAGACAAATATTACCGTCATAAACTAACAATATCTATAACTATTATACGTTTCTGGACAAAGTCCACGAAGGTCTCAACTCCGTCGGGATACGACCTGTTTAGTCCGTGCGCGCATGCGCATTGCGTTGGAATCGACACGATGCGCGCGTACGACATACGCCCGTGCGGTCGTCTATCGGTACACGCGTATGTTCGCGCTTCTTGTCGATCTGTCAATGGATTCTTCATTGTATTGCTGATGACTTGGTGCTTTTTATTCAACACCGGCTCGCTATATGATTAACGTGGAGTTGTGGATTTTGTTTAGAGGTAAGTTGCTTAGCCGTAGATGAACTTTATTATTTATATAGTTATATTACAGGTGAGAAGGTTGGTGTTCCCCTAACCTCTCAATTTATATCAACAGGCAATTGTATACCTTATTATGCGTCCTTTCTTCCTGTTTCTCAGTATACCATTATTTAGTAGTTTGCTTTGTCTGATTTTTTAATATATTTGCAGAAAATCCTGCACGGGGCATCAAGAATATCGGAGCCAATCTGAGTATGTGCTGTTGTTTCTCAAAAACGCAATATAATTTAATCTGAAATTCAGCACACAGTTAGATTATCAATAAACGAAGGCGCCTCTCTCTTATTTTTTACATACTGTTTTATTTACAAATTTATTACTAATAATCACGATTGCCGATAAGGTAGGGAGGATAATATTGACTATGGCACCCCGTTAAGGGGGTTCCAAAGTCAATTTTTATCCTCCCTACCTTATCGACTGAGTAAATCAAATAATCGATTATAATTAGATAATTATATTATTATGCGGAGAAATAAGAGTTCATTGCCCTTCGTATATGGATTATTTAAGTGTGTGCAAAATTTGAGACAGTAAAATTATCACGTTTTTGTTTACACCCTTACCAAAAATTTTGAGTATGCTTCGCCCGTCTCACATTTTTGGTAAGGGATTAAATAAAAACGAGATAATATTTTTGTCTCAAACTTTGTACATAGTTAACTTATTCATAAACGAAGGGAAGTGTACTCATAATATATTCAGTATGTTAAAAAAAATAGTAGACTTTAATACCGCAACAGTAACAAAATAAAATCTTACACCATAAATTACCGTTCGGTGGCGCTAGCGGTAGAGTGATACGAAGGTTACGCGAGCGCAGCAGCCGCCATCTTAGACTGTCGGCTGCACGGCAAACAGTCAACTTTTTCCAAAGTTGTCAATTTGACGTGCAAACATATTGATATGCACACACAGGGATCATGAAACAAAACATTTATGTCTATAGGTTAAACCTTTAAGCAAATTAATTAACAGGCGCATTTTAGTACGAAGGGAATAACCAGAATACTGAATGTCTATTATTAGTTGGAATGTGCGGACTTCGTGGTGCGTGCGCTCCGTCGATCGCCTGCGTACACGCACCACGAAGTCATTTTTACCGCTCGATTCAACCCGTTTGATTATTACAAAAAAAAAATCTTTTTGCAATCAATGTCGTCTTATTTTCTGATAAAGTTAAACATTTATGCAAATTAATTAACAGGCGCATTTTAGTACAAAGAGAATAACCAAAATACTGAAGGTCTATTATTAGTTGGAATGTGGCGACTTCGTGGTGCGTGCGCTCCGACGATCGCCTGCGTACACGCACCACGAAGTCATTTTTACCGCTCGATTCAGCCCGTTTGATTATTATAAAAAAAATCTTTCAGTATTCAATGTCGTCTTATTTTCTGATAAAGTTAAACATTTATGCAAATTAATTAACAGGCGCATTTTAGTACAAAGAGAATAACCAAAATACTGAAGGTCTATTATTAGTTGGAATGTGGGGACTTCGTGGTGCGTGCGCTCCGTCGATCGCCTGCGTACACGCACCACGAACTCGCATTTGCTGCTTAATTCGCGTGTGTCATGTCATACTAGAAAAATTATAAATATTGCTGCTACGTTTATTAGATTTGGAGTAGACAAATATTACCGTCATAAACTAACAATATCTATAACTATTATACGTTTCTGGACAAAGTCCACGAAGGTCTCAACTCCGTCGGGATACGACCTGTTTAGTCCGTGCGCGCATGCGCATTGCGTTGGAATCGACACGATGCGCGCGTACGACATACGCCCGTGCGGTCGTCTATCGGTACACGCGTATGTTCGCGCTTCTTGTCGATCTGTCAATGGATTCTTCATTGTATTGCTGATGACTTGGTGCTTTTTATTCAACACCGGCTCGCTATATGATTAACGTGGAGTTGTGGATTTTGTTTAGAGGTAAGTTGCTTAGCCGTAGATGAACTTTATTATTTATATAGTTATATTACAGGTGAGAAGGTTGGTGTTCCCCTAACCTCTCAATTTATATCAACAGGCAATTGTATACCTTATTATGCGTCCTTTCTTCCTGTTTCTCAGTATACCATTATTTAGTAGTTTGCTTTGTCTGATTTTTTAATATATTTGCAGAAAATCCTGCACGGGGCATCAAGAATATCGGAGCCAATCTGAGTATGTGCTGTTGTTTCTAGGTCTTGGACGCGGTGCAGCTCCTAGAATATATACTACCCTTCAACTTCTGGGCTACTGAGTGAGCTAATGATGGTGCTCATCCTGGTTCCTTGGGCCCGTTCCTAGTCAAAGAGACTAATGATATATGCTTTTTCCATACTAAGAACGCTTGAATGCTGGATTATGGTAAAATGTGCAAAGATTCGTAATAACTGTTCGTAATTATTATATTTAATTTTAGTTATTAAAAAATTGAATAATTCATTAAAATTGTTGTCACTCCATGGTTAGTAAAAGTGTCAATTATTCGTAACTATACAAGTGCAGAACTGTAAGCCTAATTGCCCACTCTAGAATGAGTAATCAATCCTGAATTTATGGGATTAAGGCATTAAAAATATTTCAGTACGTAACTGAATTTATAAAAATGTTTTATGATTATAAAAAAAATGATGAAAAGAAAAATGTTTTAAATGATTTAATTATAAAATAGCAGTACACAATTAGTGTTTATAAATATCTTACACGCTATTAAAAAACATTTATTGGATTAAGATATTCTATAATTTGAGTTATAGAATAGGATTTTTCACGCAAGCCCAATGATTGCTAATAACTGTTCGTAATTATTATAATTAATATTAGTTATTAAAAAATTGAACAATTTATTAAAATTGTTGTCACTCCATAGTGAGTAAAAGTATCAATTGCTTGTAATTGTGCAAGTGCAGCACTGTAAGTCTAATTGCCCACTCTATAATGAGTAATCAATCCTGAATTTATGGGATAAAGGCATTAAAAATATTTCAGTACGTAAATGAATTTATAAAAAAGTTTTATGATTATAAAAAAAATGATGAAAAGAAAAATGTTTTAAATGATTTAATTATAAATAGCAGTACACAATTATTATTTATAAATATCTTACACGCTATTAAAAAACATTTATTGGATTAAGATATTCTATAATTTGAGTTATAAAATAGGATTTTTCACGCATGCCCAATGATTGCTAATAACTGTTCGTAATTATTATATTTCATTTTAGTTATTAAAAAATTGAACAATTTATTAAAATTGTTGTTACTCCATAGTGAGTAAAAGTATCAATTGCTTGTAACTATGCAAGTACAGAACTGTAAGCCTAATTGCCCACTCTATAATGAGTAATCAATCCTGAATTTATCATACACGCTAAAAAGACATTCTCAAAGTTAGAGAAAAAAAAATTTTTTGGCTTTTAATCAACGGATAATAAATTTCTTCAAGGTTAGGTTATATCATCTCCACAAAATCAAATCACAGTGTTAGTATAACTACGCCATCTACCGACATCATTTGAATCGTACGCTAGATGGCGTAGTATACTGATAATGCAACCTACTATATCGACGGCAGGTCGATAATACAGTCATAAAATTGACTTTGGAACCCCCTTAATATGTTACATAATTTTTATTTTTATTTAATTGTTTTTTTATGTTGTCACAGAACTTATCACAACATGAAAAAAAGAACACATGTACCATCTGATTTAGCTAGTATAAATAGAGTGTACTGCTTGATGAAGCCAGCGCAGTTAAAAAAATTATACTTTTATACCGAATATAATATATAGTAAATAAGATAACATATTTTATGTACTTACAGGAAAACTTTGATTTAAAATTTGCAATTTCGTTGAAAGAACTTTAGCCGTGTTTATTTGACGCTCTTTTTTTTCCTGGATAGCATTCAAATTGCTTACATTCTTTGTTTCGTCTGCACTCAAATCTGATGCTGACACAAGTAAACTTAGCAGAATTCTCGGACGACCTGTTTCAATCTGCTCTTGTAATGCCTCAGCGGTATCTGAAAAGGTTGAAATCAAGGTTGAATTATTATGTTTTCAAGAAACTAAAATAATTGTTGAAACAATTAAAAAGTTTACCTGCTGTATAAATAATTACGGCATCTTTTGTGCCATCGCCGACTAATATTTTGTATTTTTTAAATTTGTCTTAAGGAATTTATAAATGGCGAACTTGAGCTTCGTTTACAGTGGCGAATTTACCATATTGGTACTTAACATACAAAAACATAATCTGAAAAAATTATAAGACTATAATAATAACAATTGCGACGCTACTTTTCGTCGGCGAAAATATAATTAAATTAAATATTAACCGACGGAGGTTCCGTCGTAGCGACGTTCAAAAATAGCTAGAAAATCGCCGATTTGTAGTTGATTTGTATGGCGATATTTAATAAAAAAAATAATAATTATTTTAACAAAACTACTCGGCAACCCGGCAAATTCTCACCTCGACTCCGCGTCACAGAGGGAATTCCGACGGCTGGCCACCTCGGAACCGGCGGCTTTTGGAGTAATGGAACTATAATTAAATAATCAAACACTCCCGAATTCAGCAGTAACCACAACTAATATTTATTGAAAATTTAGATAAAAGTACTATAAATTCCGGCACCGACACAATATATAACCACGATTCGCGATCAACTCACGCACGTGCACACGCTCACTCAAATCCGCCCGTCCGGCGGTATAAAAATATAATATTAATAATAATTATAATTCGACCGCCCGTCGGGCTAACCGTAATTAACTCGCCTAATAATTCTTCTCAACTGCAACCTAACTCTGCTCACACCTCGACTACAAACTCCTTCTACCTTACTCTACTTTGTATTACAGCAAGAAAAAAAATGGCTACTCCGCTTCAAAAATACTACAAACAAAACTCGACTATCTTGTCGGACGATCAGGTAGCGAATTCTTGAGACCGACTTCTTCATCCGGCTCGCGGCGTGGCTTGATCCTCTCAAATTAAGGATTTTTCTCCCCACCCTATCGCTATCCTTCTCTATCTTATCCTACTCTTTATCTATCGGCGTTGATTATGGTGGTTGATTGCGTCATCGATACGCGTAGTCAGCCTTGATCTTATTTCCGTCAAGGCCGATTATCCAATATTAGTGGTTTAAGTCACCACCAACCTGTTAATTACTGGGTCGATCATGCAACCAATCATCCCTGGCATTTGGAAGCCGCGCAATACAAATAAACAATTACCATATCGGTAACCCAGTCGGCGCTGCTGCCCCGTGCCTACCGGCTATATAATTAATACTAATTATTCCCGACACACTCAGACAATAATTAAAATTTATTTTTAATAACTATTTACAGCTATATACATTTTTTAAATGATTACAACTCCCCCCATACTCTACCGACGGATCTACCTACTTTACTTAATTAATTAACAACGCAACGTAACTAAAATCCACATCCACATCCACATCCACATTATATTAAAATTTTATACTGTCAAAATGACGATTTAAGTATAAATTATGTTATATTTTTTTAAATAGTTTGTAAAAATTAATTTTTTTTAATTCAATATGATCGCGGCACCCATAGGAATAATAAGACATAGTGCTTGACTTGTTTATAGGTATTCAATTAATTTTTTAATGGTTTTAAAGTTTAAGTCTGAGCGTACGTCCGTACGTTCATACGTCCGTACGTCCGTACGTCCGTACAGGCAGACTTTATATTTTTTAACTCTTCTTATAACTCTCTTGGATTTTCGAAAAAATGAATTTTATTTAATGAAAGTGATCGCGGAACCACACGGATTAATTAGTAATAGTGTTTAACTTTTGTATAGGTGTTTAATTACTTTTTTAAATGGTTTAACCTCGATTATTTAAAACGATTATTTATTTGTTTATCTCGAACACTATAACTGAAGGTAACATTAAGGACTGGACATCATCAACAGGAAGGGAATATTTTTTTTTAATTTCGTAATATGGATTCCAGTAGATGATGCCCCGTCGACCTGGAGGTAACAGTAGGAATCTAGGCATCTTCTACAGGAAGAACAATTATTTTTGATGTCGTAATAAGCCTTTCAGTAGATGATGCCCCGTCGACCTTGAGGTAACATTACCGACCTGGACATCTTTTATAGGAAGAAATTTTTTTTTTGATTTCGTAATAGGTCTTGCAGTAGATATTGCCCCGATGACCTGGAGGTAACATTACCGACCTGGACATCTACATAAAGAAATATTTTTTTTTTATTTCCTAATAAGCCTTTCAGTAGATGTTGCCCAGATGACCTAGAGGTAACATTAGTGACCTGCACATTATCTACAGGAAGAAAATTTTTTTTTTTGGTTTCGTAATAGGCCTTCCAGTAAATGATGCCCCTTCGAACCTGGAGGTAACAGTAGGGACCTGGACATCTTCTACAGGTAGAAAAATTTTTTTTTGATTTCGTAATAGGTCCTGCAGTAGATATTGCCCCGATGACCTGGAGGTAACATTACCGACCTAGACATCTACAGGAAGAATAGTATATTACACACCTAGGGAGGTAAAGTATTGGTCAGTCCATAGCACATGTAAATTGGCACCTGAGCCGAAAGCGAGGGTGGCAAACATGTGCTATGGGGTGACCATTTTACCTCCCGTGGGATGTATACTATTTTTTTCAACAACGAGGCCGAAATTGCAACTTCGCGATTCGGGCGCCGGGAGCGAAAGTGACAGTTTCGGCCCGTTGTTGAAAAAATATTTTTTTTTTAATTTCGTAATATGGATTCCAGTAGATGATGCCCCGTCGACCTGGAGGTAACAGTAGGGACCTGGACATCTTCTACAGGAAGAAAATTTTTTTTTTTGGTTTCGTAATAGGCCTTCCAGTAAATGATGCCCCTTCGACCTGGAGGTAACAGTAGGGACCTGGACATCTTCTACAGGTAGAAAAATTTTTTTTTTTTATTTCATAATATGCCGTCCAGTAGATGTTTGCCCCGATGACCTGGAAGTAAAATTAGTGACCTGCACATCATCTACAGCAAGAAAATTTTTTTTTGGTTTCGTAATAGGCCTTCTAGTAGATGATGCCCTGTTGACCCTGGAGGTAACATTACCGACCTGGACATCTTCTATAGGAAGAAAAAATTTTTTTTTGATTTCGTAATATGCCTGCCAGTAGATGATGCCCCGTGGACCTGGAGGTAACAGTAGGGACCTGGACATCTTCTACAGGAAGAAAAATTTTTTTTTTTGATTTCGTAATAGGTCTTGCAGTAGATATTGCCCCGATGACCTGGAGGTAACATTACCGACCTGGACATCTTTTACAGGAAGAAATTTTTTTTTTTGATTTCGTAATAGGTCTTGCAGTAGATATTGCCCCGATGACCTGGAGGTAACAGTAGGAACCTGGACGTCTTCTACAGGAAGAAATATGTTTTTTTTGATTTCGTAAAATGCCTTTCAGTAGATGATGCCCCGTCGACCTGGAGGTAACAGTAGGGATCTAGACATCTTCTACAGGAAGAACAATTTTTTTTTGATTTCGTAATAAGCCTTTCAGTGGATGATTGCCCCGTCGACCTTGAGGTAACATTACCGACCTGGACACCTTTTACAGGAAGAAATTTTTTTTTGAATTCTTAATAGGTCTTGAGTAGATATTGCCCCGATGACCTGAGGTAACATTACCGACCTGGACATCTTCTACAGGTAGAAAAATTTTTTTTTTGATTTCGTAATAGGTCTTGCAGTAGATATTCCGGCACCGACACAATATATAACCACGATTCGCGATCAACTCACGCACGTGCACACGCTCACTCAAATCCGCCCGTCCGGCGGTATAAAAATATAATATTAATAATAATTATAATTCGACCGCCCGTCGGGCTAACCGTAATTAACTCGCCTAATAATTCTTCTCAACTGCAACCTAACTCTGCTCACACCTCGACTACAAACTCCTTCTACCTTACTCTACTTTGTATTACAGCAAGAAAAAAAATGGCTACTCCGCTTCAAAAATACTACAAACAAAACTCGACTATCTTGTCGGACGATCAGGTAGCGAATTCTTGAGACCGACTTCTTCATCCGGCTCGCGGCGTGGCTTGATCCTCTCAAATTAAGGATTTTTCTCCCCACCCTATCCGCTATCCTTCTCTATCTTATCCTACTCTTTATCTATCGGCGTTGATTATGGTGGTTGATTGCGTCATCGATACGCGTAGTCAGCCTGATCTTATTTCCGTCAAGGCCGCTTATCCACTATTAGTGGTTTAAGGTCACCACCAACCTGTTAATTACTGGGGTCGATCATGCAACCAATCATCCCTGGCATTGGAAGCCGCGCAATACAAATAAACAATTACCATACGGTAACCCAGTCGGCGCTGCTGCCCCGTGCCTACCGGCTATTATAATTAATACTAATTATTCCAGACACACTCAGACAATAATTAAAATTTATTTTAATAACTATTTACAGCTATATACATTTTTTAAATGATTACAACTCCCCCCATACTCTACCGACGGATCTACCTACTTTACTTAATTAATTAACAACGCAACGTAACTAAAATCCACATCCACATCCACATCCACATTATTTAAAATTTTATACTGTCAAAATGACGATTAAGTCATAAATTATGTTATATTTTTTTAAATAGTTTGTAAAAATTAATTTTTTTTAATTCATATGATCGCGGCACCCATAGGAATAATAAGACATAGTGCTGACTTGTTTATAGGTATTCAATAATTTTTTAATGGTTTTAAAGTTTAAGTCTGAGCGTACGTCCGTACGTTCATACGTCCGTACGTCCGTAGTCCGTACAGGCAGACTTTATATTTTTAACTCTTCTTATAACTCTCTTGGATTTTCGAAAAAATGGAATTTTATTTAATGAAAGTGATCGCGGAACCACACGGATTAATTAGTAATAGTGTTTAACTTTTGTATAGGTGTTTAATTACTTTTTTAAATGGTTTAACCTCGATTATTTAAAACGATTATTTATTTGTTTATCTCGAACACTATAACTGAAGGTAACATTAAGGACTGGACATCATCAACAGGAAGGGAATATTTTTTTTAATTTCGTAATATGGATTCCAGTAGATGATGCCCCGTCGACCTGGAGGTAACAGTAGGAATCTAGGCATCTTCTACAGGAAGAACAATTATTTTGATGTCGTAATAAGCCTTTCAGTAGATGATGCCCCGTCGACCTTGAGGTAACATTACCGACCTGGACATCTTTATAGGAAGAAAATTTTTTTTTGATTTCGTAATAGGTCTTGCAGTAGATATTGCCCCGATGACCTGGAGGTAACATTACCGACCTGGACATCTACATAAAGAAATATTTTTTTTTATTTCCTAATAAGCCTTTCAGTAGATGTTGCCCAGATGACCTAGAGGTAACATTAGTGACCTGCACATTATCTACAGGAAGAAAATTTTTTTTTTGGTTTCGTAATAGGCCTTCCAGTAAATGATGCCCCTTCGACCTGGAGGTAACAGTAGGGACCTGGACATCTTCTACAGGTAGAAAAATTTTTTTTTGATTTCGTAATAGGTCCTGCAGTAGATATTGCCCCGATGACCTGGAGGTAACATTACCGACCTAGACATCTACAGGAAGAATAGTATATTACACACCTAGGGAGGTAAAGTATTGGTCAGTCCATAGCACATGTAAATTGGCACCTGAGCCGAAAGCGAGGGTGGCAAACATGTGCTATGGGGTGACCATTTTACCTCCCGTGGGATGTATACTATTTTTTTCAACAACGAGGCCGAAATTGCAACTTCGCGATTCGGGCGCCGGGAGCGAAAGTGACAGTTTCGGCCCGTTGTTGAAAAAATATTTTTTTTTATTTCGTAATATGCCTTTCAGTAGATGTTGCCCAGATGACCTAGAGGTAACATTGGTGACCTGCACATTATCTACAGGAAGAAAATTTTTTTTTGGTTTCGTAATAGGCCTTCCAGTAATGATGCCCCGTCGACCTGGAGGTAACAGTAGGGACCTGGACATCTTCTACAGGTAGAAAAATTTTTTTTTTGATTTCGTAATAGGTCCTGCAGTAGATATTGCCCCGATGACCTGGAGGTAACATTACCGACCTAGACATCTACAGGAAGAATAGTATATTACACACCTAGGGAGGTAAAGTATTGGTCAGTCCATAGCACATGTAAATTGGCACCTGAGCCGAAAGCGAGGGTGGCAAACATGTGCTATGGGGTGACCATTTTACCTCCCGTGGGATGTATACTATTTTTTTCAACAACGAGGCCGAAATTGCAACTTCGCGATTCGGGCGCCGGGAGCGAAAGTGACAGTTTCGGCCCGTTGTTGAAAAAATATTTTTTTTTTATTTCGTAATATGCCTTTCAGTAGATGTTGCCCAGATGACCTAGAGGTAACATTGGTGACCTGCACATTATCTACAGGAAGAAAATTTTTGTTTTTTGGTTTCGTAATAGGCCTTCCAGTAAATGATGCCCCGTCGACCTGGAGGTAACAGTAGGGACCTGGACATCTTCTACAGGTAGAAAAATTTTTTTTTTTTATTTCATAATATGCCGTCCAGTAGATGTTGCCCCGATGACCTGGAAGTAAAATTAGTGACCTGCACATCATCTACAGCAAGAAAATTTTTTTTTTGGTTTCGTAATAGGCCTTCTAGTAGATGATGCCCTGTTGACCTGGAGGTAACATTACCGACCTGGACATCTTCTATAGGAAGAAAAATTTTTTTTTGATTTCGTAATATGCCTGCCAGTAGATGATGCCCCGTGGACCTGGAGGTAACAGTAGGGACCTGGACATCTTCTACAGGTAGAAAAATTTTTTTTTTTTATTTCATAATATGCCGTCCAGTAGATGTTGCCCCGATGACCTGGAAGTAAAATTAGTGACCTGCACATCATCTACAGCAAGAAAATTTTTTAGGAAGAAAAATTTTTTTTTGATTTCGTAATAGGTCTTGCAGTAGATATTGCCCCGATGACCTGGAGGATAACATTACCGACCTGGACATCTTTTACAGGGAAGAAATTTTTTTTTTTGATTTCGTAATAGGTCTTGCAGTAGATATTGCCCCGATGACCTGGAGGTAACAGTAGGAACTCTGACGTCTTCTACAGGAAGAAATATGTTTTTTTCTGATTTCGTAAAATGCCTTTCAGTAGATGAATGCCCCGTCGACCTGGAGTAGGTAACAGTAGGGATCTAGACATCTTCTAGGAAGAACAATTTTTTTTTGATTTCGTAATAAGCCTTTCAGTGGATGTTGCCCCGTCGACCTTGAGGTAACATTACCGACCTGGACACCTTTTACAGGAAGAAATTTTTTTTTTGAATTCTTAATAGGTCTTGAAGTAGATATTGCCCCGATGACCTGGAGGTAACATTAGGGACCTGAATATCATCTACAGGAAGAAATTAATTTTTTTTCAAATTTTGTAATGTGCGTTCCAGTAGTTGATGCCGCGATGATCTGGAGGTAATAGTAATGACCTGGACATCATCTACAGGAAGAAATTAATTTTTTTTTTAATTTCGTAATGTGCGTTCCAGTTGATAATAATAAACATAATAATAAATAGTAATAAAGTAATATAAATAACATAAATACCATAATACATAATAACATAAACTACCTAATATATAAATAAATTATAATTATACATGTATGATCAATATATAATTATTTGGTTGAGTTTTTATATAAATTAGTTATATATATAGACAAAAATGATTAAAATATTTATACTATATTTTTTATTTTATAAAATTTATAAAATAAAGTTTTACAATATTTAATATGTAATGTTATAATCAATCTTACGTAAATAGCAAATTTTAATATCAAAATAACAAAAGTTCTTACATCATATATAGTGAAATGTATATACTACATAAATTAAAATTTGTATAATAAGTATTGTAGAAATATTTTATATACGCGTATACATTCATTTCTTTTTCAGTATTCATTTGTTTTGAGACGACTTTTTAATTTAAGGCTATTCTAATTACTCCATTCGTCCAATAGGTGGCGTGTATAAAATTTTCTATTTTTCCAGTTCTTCTCGCAAATGCTCAAAAATGTGTCAATTATATATAAGAAACAACAAGATATTTAGTTATTATGCGAAAATGTATCTTCCGTTCAGCGTATTGCTATGATAGCGATTGAAATAATATTTAAGTTTGTGACTAATAAGTGTAATGATTAAATATATGCGAGTCAATAAAAATTGCGATCAACTGCGTAAGAATAGAATATAATTAAATCTCCAAATATTAAATGTTTCGGTATTACTTAATTGACAAAAGAAATTCCCCCAATATACACATTCTATTTCGAATTAATTAAAAACATAATATAATTCATTTTTACTTCCTTAAACTCGCATTTAAAAAATACCAGATTGAATAATAAAATTAGTTGACTTATATAATAAAAATTACTATATTGAAAAATTAAAAATTACTATATACAAAAATTATTATATTGCTGAGATGTCACACTTTTCCTATACAATATAGTAATTTTTAATACAGATTATTTTAATATTTATAATCATATTTTTCTCAGTGTTGTAACGGGGTGGGTACTGGGGATATGTAAGGCCCACGGTTAGGCCCAATTTGTCCCAACTTACCAACCTTAAGTGTGCAGTCCCACGATGCAGCCGGGAATCCCTTTGATTCCCGTGCAATGTCGTTAACAACGTCAAACACCTCGTTTGACTTACAAGGAGAGGTTCCACCCTCCGGATAATCTTTCTTGCTGAAACTTGCAGAGGTGTTTTCTTATACCTAATGATGGTAGAATCTGCTTTTATTTTGATCTCATAGGCTCTTTGCAATGAGATATGTCATTACTTATTCTTGACGAAGCATATACTGCTTTTATATCTATTACTCGTACTTTTGCATTTTTAAACTATAAAAAGTGCTTTATAATTTAAATATTATAAAAGATATTACTTTCCTCTGCCTTTTTGTAGCTGAAATTGTTAATATATATTTAACAATAATTTATAGTTACATAATATTATAAAAAATGGGCGATAATTGCTACTATATAATGCATTATTGTATATGGAAATTCATTATATTGCATTTGCTGCATTTTTCCTTCTATATATGATTTTAGCTAACAATAAACATGTACAAAATGTATATTTTCATTAGAAAATTATAAATTTTTTACTTGAATATAATTAAAAATATGTATATGTACATGTGTTAAATATAAACTTGCTGAAATACAGTCAGCGCTATCAAAATATTTCTATCTTTATAGATATATTATTTTATATTTAACACTAGGCTTGCGTTAGTCTCTATCTTATAAACTATGAATAAATAGTGTAAAAGAAAATACTTTGTTTACCTGGTATTGCAAATGTCCATAATTATTTTTACAAATATGTACATCTTTTTCTCAAACTCATTAATTCTTGCTTGTTTAAATATTATATTCCAGGATATTATTTACTGATCCTAATTTAATTATCAACCTGTAACAAAAATAAGTGAACCACAAAGCATCATTATTCTAATATTTAATAAGTAAATGTTACCCACAAACAAAAATACTTATCTAAAAATACAGTAGATTGTAGCATTTACTGGGACGTCTAACCTACAAAATGACTGTCAACGCGCACCAAACGGCAAATTATAATATATATCTCCATCTCAATATTGGTTTCCACGATTGGTTAAATACCTGTTATCTAATTCTTAGGCGGTAAACTCACGATAAAACTATTATAAGTTTATCGATAATTCTTGTGGAGATCAATTAGTTATATCACGTGAGAATATAAGGTTTCTGGTTCTTTTTTCTACTAGATAGGGTTGGTTCGCATTCCGCAGACCGCAACTGCATTTGAACAGCCAATCAACGCTCTTCTTTATCGGTCGCAAAACAAGAACAGAAGAAAGAAAAAAAATTTTAAATTAACAGTCATTTTGTAGGTTAGACGTCCCAGTAAATGCTACAATCTACTGTATTTTTAGATAAGTATTTTTGTTTGTGGGTAACATTTACTTATTAAATATTAGAATAATGATGCTTTGTGGTTCACTTATTTTTGTTACAGGTTGATAATTAAATTAGGATCAGTAAATAATATCCTGGAATATAATATTTAAACAAGCAAGAATTAATGAGTTTGAGAAAAAGATGTACATGTTTGTAAAAATAATTATGGACATTTGCAATACCAGGTAAACAAAGTATTTTCTTTTACACTATTTATTCATAGTTTATAAGATAGAGACTAACGCAAGCCTAGTGTTAAATATAAAATAATATATCTATAAAGATAGAAATATTTTGATAGCGCTGACTGTATTTCAGCAAGTTTATATTTAACACATGTACATATACATATTTTTAATTATATTCAAGTAAAAAATTTATAATTTTCTAATGAAAATATACATTTTGTACATGTTTATTGTTAGCTAAAATCATATATAGAAGAAAAAATGCAGCAAATGCAATATAATGAATTTCCATATACAATAATGCATTATATAGTAGCAATTATCGCCCATTTTTATAAAATTATTTAACTATAAATTATTGTTAAATATATATTAACAATTTCAGCTACAAAAAGGCAGAGGAAAGTAATATCTTTTATAATATTTAGATTATAAAGCACTTTTTATAGTTTAAAAATGCAAAAGTACGAGTAATAGATATAAAAGCAGTATATGCTTCGTCAAGAATAAGTAATGACATATCTCATTGCAAAGAGCCTATGAGATCAAAATAAAAGCAGATTCTACCATCATTAGGTATAAGAAAACACCTCTGCAAGTTTCAGCAAGAAAGATTATCCGGAGGGTGGAACCTCTCCTTGTTAGATACCGTGTGTTGGGCCCTACGCCCAAAATTGCCAACTAGAATAAACACCGGAGAGGGCGGTATTCGTAGGATAGGACAGTAACCGGTAAACACTATCAACGATCGATATTATTCGTTAATCGGCGAGAAAGATTGTCTCGCCGAGTCGATTTATTAAATAAACAATTAACTATTAATAAATTAACTACAAAATTAACGTTAACAATTTACGGGGAGTCGTACCGATGACTACCCCCGAGGTCAGCGCGAAACAAGTAGTTAAACCCTATTAACCGACGAGTTACGAGCAACCGATCCGGATATGATCGGCTGCTTAACCTGATGGCATACGTCACACCGTGTGACGTATGTATCTCTGACGTAGAGAGCTTTGACGTAGAAGCTTCCTACGTCACGCGCGCCTTCTCTCGTGAAGTGGTTCCTGCGAACCACCGACCTGTCTATCCGTGCGGGTATTGTCACGAGAGGGGGAAAAGGAGGAACGCTTCCTCACCTGGACCGTACCAGGTAAATCGGGACGCAAAATATCAATGTAGACACGCGGGTCTAAACGTGGTGCACCACTTACCGCTTCTCTAAATATCGCGTCTCGGCGGGAAACGACTGGGTAAAGGAGAGATAGCACGTCCTCGTGCTTATCTCTCTCTCTCACTCCAACGGTCGGGAAAGCGGCCGACTCTTGGCTTCCTTCTTTCTGCCTTTCTCGGGGCCGTGCTGCTTCGCACGCCGACGTGGAGGTTGGTGGGGAGAAAAACCTCACACCCACACACAAAACGCACCAGCTTTGTTCACTTTTTCACGTAAAAAAACTATCGGCCGTTGTCAACACGATGTTGTTGCCGATCGCGCGCGAACTCTCCCTCGGTACTCTCTTGCGCACAATTCTCGCGCGCGTTTCTTGCGCGCGCATCAATCTCGATACTCTTTTCGGTTACTCACCTGATCGGTAACTCGCTTACCGTTATAGTGTATAAAAAGTGCTATTACCAAATTATCAGTAACACACAAATTAATAAGTACTGCTAAATAAATAAAACAATTATTTGCAAAGGATGTATACATATCACATGACAATAAAAAATCAATAATAATTCCTTTATGAAAAGTGTTAATAAATAATTATTTTTATATATAAAATTAATTATTTTTATAGAATTAAAAATAATTATTTTTATAGATAATTTCTTTTTTTTTAATATTATCATTTTAATTCATCGTATAATAATAATAAATTCATTAATTATTATACGTATGATAATAAATCTATATGGGTACAATTTAATAAATAATAATTGTATGTAGTTAAATAATAAAATATTTTTAGTTTAATTTAATATTATCTATTATATAATGATTTTTCAGCGAGCGAACGTGAGCGAGTGAGGATTTTGGCTAGTAATTAATTAATCTAATATAACGTGTACTTCTGGCTATGCCATAGTATACACCAATACGTATGTGTGCGGGCATCCGTATATATATATATAATATATAGTTATATATATAAATATTGCTATAGCTGTGGGACAGCTGTTTTAGAGGTATCCAGTAGTTCTCCTGAAGTTTTTCAGATTTTTTCAGGGGTCATTATTTTAAGTTAGCAGAGAGTCAAAGTGAGATGTTAGCACGTTTTTGCATTAATAGGTCCATGTTGTCATGAATTTTGTAGCTCCCAGGGGATGCATTTTTCACTAAAAAACATAAATATGACCTGTTTGTTGTAAATTTTCTGAACTTTTCTTTAAAAATACTTTTAAAGACATAATTGTATGCTGTCACACTTGTGACGTGGCGATTGTAAGCCAGTCCACTGTGTGTATGTGTGGGTTCGTCGGGCCATATTCGCCGCGCTCGGTAAGCGCACGGGGCAACCGCCGAAAACTCGCGATTGGCCGCTAGGCCGCAGCTCGAGTTTTCGCCGCGTTTCGCCCGCTCTCTCTCGTTCTGGACGCTCGGCGAGCAACACGCCCGATGCCGCACGCGGTACGCGAGCGCGCGACTCCCGGTGAGTGCGAGGCCCTAAGCATGGCTTCCTCGCGCGGTACGAGTGTGCGTGTGCTAGTAGTTTATTTGTCACTCGATTAGTGACTGGCGACCGTGATTTTAAGAACTGTAATTCAAATAAATCTCCAGCACCATTTTAAGAACCTTCAAGTATTCCTTTTATTCTAAACCTCCGCCTTGATCCCCAGCGTATGTGTTACACACTCTTGTAAGCCATTTAAACCTTGAATAGTGAAAACCAGCAATTCTGCTCCGGACTCTGGTAACCTAATACTGTCTAAAAGATGTCTTTTTATAGTCAGAAACTGCCTATAAATCTCCAGAGTGGGTCTAAATCATTAAGATCACTTATGGTCAAAATATCTGGGAAAAGTGCCCGAAATATTAATAGAAATGTATATTTGTTGTCTTATAACGATGAATCTATTAGCATGATCATTGCAAAAAAAATTATGCACTCACCTTAGAGTGGTAGAAAAGTATCTTCACTTGTTTCAGTATCCATTTAATCTCCTGTAAGCTGCTAAAAATACAAATATTATTATACAATTATCTATATTATATTAAAATTCATCCGTTCTCCGATATCCGGCGGTGGTGTCCGGCGGTGGTGTCCGGTGTCCCGCGGCGGTGTCTCCTGTTGTAAGAATTAAGAGTATGTGTGGAGTGGAAGGGTTACGCTGATATTTCGGGAATTTTGAATTATTTCGGGATAACTTCACTAAATACGGGATTTCCTGGATATTACGGAATTTTTGAGGTATTCCGAGATAACTCCACTAATTTCGGGATTTTCTAAATAATTCGGTAATTTCTTAGATATGCCGGGAAATCTTCACTAATTTAGGGTTTTCCTCGATATTTCGGGAATTTTGAATTAGAGAGCTTTGACGTAGAAGCTTCCTACGTCACGCGCTGCCTTCTCTCGTGAAGTGGTTCCGCGAACCACCGACCTGTCTATCCGTGCGGGTATTGTCACGAGAGGGGGAAAAGGAGGAACGCTTCCTCACCTGGACCGTACCAGGTAAATCGGGGCGCGAATACTAGTAGACACGCGGGTCTAAACGTGGTGCACCACTTACCGCGTATCTGCACTATCTCGTCTCGGCGGGAAACGACTGGGTAAGGAGAGATAGCACGTCCTCGTGCTTATCTCTCCTCTCACTCCAACGGTCGGGAAAGCGGCCGACTCTTGGCTTCCTTCTTTCTGCCTTTCTCGGGGCTGTGCTGCCTTCGCACGCCGACGTGGAGGTTGGTGGGGAGAAAAACCTCACACCCACACACAAACGCACCAGCTTTGTTCACTTTTTCACGTAAAAAACTATCGGCCGTTGTCAACACGATGTTGTTGCCGATCGCGCGCGAACTCTCCCTCGGTACTCTCTTGCGCACAATTCTCGCGCGCGTTTCTTGCGCGCGCACTCAATCTCGATACTCTTTTCGGTTACTCACCTGATCGGTAACTCGCTTACCGTTATAGTGTATAAAAAGTGCTATTACCAAATTATCAGTAACCACACAAATTAATAAGTACTGCTAAATAAATAAAACAATTATTTGCAAAGGATGTATACATATCACATGACAATAAAAATCAATAATAATTCCTTTATGAAAAGTGTTAATAAATAATTATTTTTATATATAAAATTAATTATTTTATAGAATAAAAATAATTATTTTTATAGATAATTTCTATTTTTTTTTAATATTATCATTTTAATTCATCGTATAATAATAATAAATTCATTAATTATTATACGTATGATAATAAATCTATATGGGTACAATTTAATAAATAATAATTGTATGTAGTTAAATAATAAAATATTTTTTAGTTTAATTTAATATTATCTATTATATAATGATTTTTCAGCGAGCGAACGTGAGCGAGTGAGGATTTTGGCTAGTAATTAATTAATCTAATATACGTGTACTCGCTATGCAATAGTATACACCAATACGTAGGTGTGCGGGCACCGTATATATATATATGTATATATATAAATATTGCTATAGCTGTGGGAATATGTTTTAGAGGTATCCAGTAGTTCTCCTGAATTTTTTCAGATTTTTTCGGGGTCATTATTTTAAGTTACAGAGAGTCAAAGTTGAGATTTTAGCACTTTTTTGCATTATATGTCCATTTTCATGAATTTTTAGCTCCCAGGGGATGCATTTTTCACTAAAAACATAAATATGACTTTTGTTGTAAAATTTTCTGAACTTTTCTTTAAAAATACTTTTAAAGACATAATTGTATGCTGTCACACTTGTGACGTGGCGATTTGTAAGCCAGTCACATGTGTGTATGTGTGTTCGTCGGGCCATATTCTCAGCGCTCGGTAAGCGCACGGGCAACCGCGAAACTACGCGATTGGCCGCGGCCGCAGCTCGAGTTTCGCCGCGTTTCGCCCGCTCTCTCTCGTTCTGGACGCTCGGCGAGCAACACGCCCGATGCCGCACGCGGTACGCGAGCGCGCGACTCCCGGTGAGTGCGAGGCCCTAAGCATGGCTTCCTCGCGCGGTACGAGTGTGCGTGTGCTAGTAGTTTATTTGTCACTCGATTAGTGACTGGCGACCGTGATTTTAAGAACTGTAATTCAAATAAATCTCCAGCACCATTTTAAGAACCTTCAAGTATTCCTTTTATTCTAAACCTCCGCCTTGATCCCCAGCGTATGTGTTACACACTCTTGTAAGCCATTTAAACCTTGAATAGTGAAAACCAGCAATTCTGCTCCGGACTCTGGTAACCTAATACTGTCTAAAAGATGTCTTTTTATAGTCAGAAACTGCCTATAAATCTCCAGAGTGGGTCTAAATCATTAAGATCACTTATGGTCAAAATATCTGGGAAAAGTGCCCGAAATATTAATAGAAATGTATATTTGTTGTCTTATAACGATGAATCTATTAGCATGATCATTGCAAAAAAAATTATGCACTCACCTTAGAGTGGTAGAAAAGTATCTTCACTTGTTTCAGTATCCATTTAATCTCCTGTAAGCTGCTAAAAATACAAATATTATTATACAATTATCTATATTATATTAAAATTCATCCGTTCTCCGATATCCGGCGGTGGTGTCCGGCGGTGGTGTCCGGTGTCCCGCGGCGGTGTCTCCTGTTGTAAGAATTAAGAGTATGTGTGGAGTGGAAGGGTTACCGCTGATATTTCGGGAATTTCTGAATTATTTCGGGATAACTTCACTAAATACGGGATTTCCTGGATATTACGGGAATTTTTGAGGTATTCCGAGATAACTCCACTAATTTCGGGATTTTCTAAATAATTCGGTAATTTCTTAGATATGCCGGGAAATCTTCACTAATTTAGGGTTTTCCTCGATATTTCGGGAATTCGTGAGGTATTCCGGGATAACTCCACTAATTACGGGATAAAATATTAAAAAAGTGTATAAGCACTTTTGCCAGTACTCCAATTTTTGTATATTTTTGTACCAAATTAAATTATTATATTAAGAACATACCTACAAGTAATATTATAAGTACTTAATAATAAATAATAGTCACTACATACATAAATAATGTAAAACTTAAGTGGTCACAGTAATACTAACATAGACTGAAGCAGTACTGTCAGTCTAATAATTTTAATAACTTAAATAATATATTTTAATGTAATATATATTTTATTTGATGATTCGTTCTGTTTTTTTATCACATTTAAATATACGTTTTTACACATTTTTCATCATACTCTATTACAAAGGTGTAAAATGAGTGAGAAAGGTGGATAAAAAAATTAAAATTTTATTTTTGATTTATCATCTATATATATATATATATATATATATATATCAAAATTCATCCGTTCTCCGGTGTCCGGTATCCCAAAAGTTACAAGAATTAAACGTATGTGTGAAGTGGAAGGGTTAACGCTGAATACGACAACCACACATCATTTATCTCACATCTAATGATAGGTGCAGAAGGAGTCATGAGGGGGGGGGAGGTAAAATTAGAAAATTTTTTAAATATTTTATAGAGGTTATCGGTATATATGAATTAGAATATGACGACCATTCTTTTTTATTCTAAAAAAACTAAGATGATGTTTTTGGTTACGGTGAATAGCGATATGATAAGCACTCTTCAGTCAGCCTCCATTTATTGCTAGATGGAGGAGGAGCAAGAGGGGGAGGGGGGAAATAAAATTAGAAAAATTCCAAAAATAATTTAGGGGTTTCGGTACAGGTGAATAACAATATGACAACCACTCTTTTTTATCCCCTATTTTAAAGATGAAGGAAGGTGGGAGGAAGGGTCAACATTGAATATGACAACCAGTCTTAATTTATCCCCCATGTAATGATTGAGTGGTAGGGGGTAAGAGGGGGGTTTAGTAGAAAAATTCCAAAAATATTTTATAGGGGTTTTCGGTAAAAAAAAGTGGTCACAGTAATACGAACACTGACAAAAACAGTACTATTACTCTAATAAATTTTGATAACATATATAATATAATATATATAATTTAATGTAATACATATTTTATTACATTTAAATAGATTTTTTTTACAAACATTTTTCATCATCTCGTATTTCTAAGATGTAAAATGCGTGAGGAAGGTGGTTTAAAATTTAAAATATTATTTTTCTTTCATTTTTTTAATGTAATACCAAATGTAATATTAAAATGACTTTTATAATTAATATTCAATTTTTATTATTGTAATTGTATAATATCATTAATATTTTTTGGTTAGAATTACAAACACTATACCTCGCTGTTGCTCAGAATATTCTTCGTCCATATTTTACAATCACAAATTCACAAACTCATATTTGTAAGTTACAAGTTGTAACCGTTTTTCAACTTCCATTTTCCAATGAAGAATGAATTTCATACTCGACGGTCGCGTACCTACGTTCAAGCCGTGGATTATATAGCGAAGTAAAAGAAGAAGAAGAGCCGTGGCTCAATTCAATCGACACAATTGCTCGAAGTCGAACTCTCGAAGTCTTGAACATTCGAACTCGTCTCGAAGTTAATTTGAATCGTTCAATTGCATCGAATATTAATTTGTCGAATAATTAGTAATAAATAAATATAATAAAATGTAATTATAATAATATACAAATAAAATCATGTCTTATGTATGGTACACGTGAAACAAAATGAGAAATTATTAGCCGATACTTGGTTTAAAAATAATCAAATGCCGATAATCGTCACATAAAAATAATCGAAATAATAATCGATTATTCTCGAAAAATATTAGTCGATTGTAAAATAATCGAGAAGAATCGCCCATCACTACTCACGATACTTCTCGGCCGTGGTCTGGTTCGGAAACCGCGTGTTACCGTCGAGTATCGGTCGCGTCTTTCCTCGGCTCCGTCGCTAGAACATACCCGTACCATGGGTATCAATATTCGCTTAAAGTGCATCGCTGCATTTCGGTCCGCCAGCGAGGGATTCGCTACCTGCGACGCGATCGCGAGCTAACGCCTAGTGAATTTATGCATGCACATGACTTGTAAATAAAAGTCATGTGCATGTACTTGTGCGTTGTGCATTTTACAACGTCACACAATAATAATAATAACACAATGTAAGTACTTTAAATTTACACAAAACTGAGAAAAAAATTAAAAATAATTGAAATAGAATCAAGTTTATGTTATTTAAAGTTTAAGTGTATTACGGAATTACTGTCATAATACCATTTTATACAGTAATTCCATACACGACACATCGTCCTACTACTATAAAATATTTACTATAAAATATTTAGTAAGATCACGAAAATCTCATTAGCGCGAGATTTGAATCTCTTATTTGTTTCTATATATCATACACGTATAATATATATACCCGATCGATCCCCACTACACGTGTTCCGAAACTCCCTACGTATCGATACATAAATCCCTACGTCGATAAAAGCGCAGACCTTCTAGGTGCTATGCGCGCGCTTGAATCTCAATCGATTCAAGATGGCCGCAATTGAGCTCGAACCGGCACGTAAACAACGTGCTTCGCGACCGGTTCACCGCGTGCGCGCGATCCCCACCGGCGGGGATGATGATAAATCGTTCCGCGGGTGTTGTGCGCGTGTATAATGTGTGTGCGCGTACGTATACTCGCGTGTATACGCGGTGCTCGAGGACGAACGACGGTTGCCCCCCCCCCCCCACCAACGCTCCACGATGCACTACACAACACAAGGATAGGTAATGTTTACATCATTGTTTATTGTATATTTGCAATAAACAATGATGCAAAACTCATAGAGTAGGTAAGCATTAGTATAACCTTTCACCCAAATTCCTTCGTTACTGCTTTTCAATGTCCATTTTCCCCCTATAATTAAATCAAATAAATAATAACATTAATTAGTTTTTTTCTATTTAATCAACAATGGTTTGTTCATTCCCTCAATGAATGAACAAACCACTATTTCCTTAAGTTAACTTGCTTCTCAATCATAATAATGACCCTCAATTATGTGTCAATAGATGTATCGCTATCCATAGACACGTACTCACCCAATACTTTTACCCTCACCAATATATACATTCACCATACTAATATATTTTTCCTTTACAGATGCAGTGATCACGGAGCAGGTGTCCACCACGGGAACCTCACCTTTCTGTAGAGGAGAACGCCGGAGTAAAAAACCCAAACACTATCAACGTCCTGACTCTACGCTCCTGGCTAACCATCGAACCAGCTAAGTATTGACATCTAATTAATTTATATACCTGAATATCATTGTACTAATATTTTATATTCCTTTTCAGGTGCCCCCTTTTATGATGACACCATCACAATACATATATTGGGTAATCCAGAAACATAGGTAACATATATATATATTCCGATTCAGAAAATTAATTCGAGTATAATCCCGTCGGAATTTTTAAAAAATATTAATTAGGCGAGGTGTAATTAATTTTTGAAATGGGCCAATCAGAGGCCGGTTTAGGGAAGAAAGGTGAGCGGCGTTGCCGCGCGAACTAATGCAACAGGTCAACGAGTGAAGCGGCCGAGGCGCCTGAACATAGCTAATGCGTATAGCAGAAGCGAAGATCGCGAAAGCGAATGAATCGCAAAATATATTTTACGAGATTGATTGTATGAATAAAATGTACAATCAAGGAAATAATTGTTATTTAAATTTGAATTAGACCGCAGACTAATAAATTCATTACTACTATTATTAATTTACTTACTAAATCTATGATACGCGTGCGTTATAAATATGAGATTATTACAGTTCTTAATCTCATCGTATTTACATTAATTTATTGAAACCTTTATGACGAATTTTAAGACAATAAAATTTTGAATTGAATTAAGTTTTGTGTACAATATAGCCAATAAATACGTTTACCATAAAGATATATCGCTACATATTGGAAATATATTAATTAATTTTGCAAGTATTCTACGACTAGTATCCTAGTCCGTGTAAAATGAAATTTAGCTCAAGCCTCAATTCTCCGTTTAAAAAACATAATGCTACCGCGAGCGCTCTCCGATGTTCGCGCACATCAAATTTTGTGTTCGCGGAGTAAGCCCGCCGCGGGCGCTCTCCGGCGTTCGCGCTCATCAAATTTTGTACTCGCGGAGTAAGCCCGCCATGGACGCTCTCCGACGTCCGCACTGCAAGAGCAAACGTGCTCGAAAAAAGTTACTTCGTTAAAATTACAATTCATTGTGTTTCAGACTTAATAAATATTTTGGAAAACTCGTTCCAAATGTTTAGGATAATAATTGCAATAGTCTGGCTGTTGAATTGAATTGAGTGTTCAATATACAAAATGCCAATGAATAACTATCATAAATTCGCAATATATTGGTAATATATTAGCAATAATATTGCTAGTAAGTTAATTCCAAGTCCGTGTAAAATAAAATCTAGCTGAACCCTCGATGAAGTTTTATAATAGTCTGGGAATCATGTAGTAAAATCTTATAATTCGTCATAAAGGTTTCAATAAATTAATGTGAATACGATGAGATTAAGAACTGTAATAATCTCATATTTATAACGCACGCGTATCATAGATTTAGTAAGTAAATTAATAATAATAGTGTGACGTAGCGTTTCTTTCATAAATATGAGTAAAATAGGAATCCCGTACACTACGTACAATAAATAATTAATAATAATAATCTCGATAAATGTGCGTATATTTATTTAAACAATTAGGGGGGAATTAATATTCGTCCTTCGTCCTCTCAAGATGGCTGACTCAGCACATGCACGAACTTCTTACCTGTGCCGTGGATCCTTGTCTCGCCGACGGGAAAATGGCGGGACTAATAGAATTCTTTCTTATATAATTAATTACGATCACAGAGGGAATAATTAAATCACACAAAGGAGAATGAATTTAATTGTCCATGTAAGGGAGTAATCAACTATTTATTCACTTCACTTTAATTATAATGTATTCTTACAAATTCAAATTTTATAAACGAAGTCACGAACTATTAATTAACATAGGAAAAATTACAGTACGAAACTTTAATTATAATCTATAACAATTATTTACTCAAAATCCCGAAATTAAATAATCGAGGTAGTAAAACTTTCGTTACATTAACCGCGATACCGAAAATAATCCAACAAACAATATATTCGCATCAACGAAATAACGTGGCCGGCGGGCAGTCCACTTACCGCACGCGAGTCGATATTTCCAAATCCTCCAATAATAATGATTTTCTTGACCTCCTCTCAACTAAACTTTCCTTCGAATAATTTTCTCTTAAAAATAGCCTCCTTCTTCTTCCAACGATAATTATCCTCAATATCACAAATAATCTATTATAATCAACACTTTCAATATAATCTCTGATAATTTAGGAAAACACTGGCGTCTCGTTTCACGGATCAGCTAGTAATAATTTCCTCTCCTCCTTTTTCCGCTTTCTTCTTCCTTTTTCCTATATTTCCTTCAAGGCCGACCCGCGGCGCTGTCAACTTCCTTCATTTAAATATGGCACCCGTTTTCCATCATTGGCAGGTCAACAGGTGCTATCGATACTACTGCCACCTTCATTCCTTCAGTATTATTCCTCCAAACATAGCGGTGCGAATATTATTTTCAGTCCCAAGTGTTAGCTGGGCTAGCGCCTCCACTTGTGCAATTCGCACTCTTCTTTTCTCTCTCTTACACACTGGAGTCGAGTACGAGAGAGTCCCACGCTTCGTTGCGCCTGCGCGCTCTCTCGGTAGTCCTCGTGGTGCAAGCGAGTGAGCTCCCCCCTCTCCGCCGCCGCCTATGTACACGCATGCGGCAGAACTGCCTCGCGCGCGAGTCTGGTCTCTCTCTCCGTCTCTCTCACTTTCGTGTTTACGAATACTCGGCGGTTGTGCGGCAATCCGAACCTGGTGCGGCTTCACGGCGACGACGTCTACGAGGAAAGGAGTTCCCATCATCCGGAGGTGTTATTTGCGCGGGTCGGCGTACCCATCATTTCTCCTTCACCAGCAGCGAGTAACCTCTCTCTCTTCTTCAACGAGCTCGACGTTTACAGTAAGTGTCATTTATTTATTCCTCTCTCTTCCTCTCCGACATATAAAACAAACCAATTTAATTCCATTATTTCCTATCCTCTCCTTTTGTTTATTCATACAGTTCGGTGATGAGAATGGCTGAAGCTTATTGTTATACATTGTTTACCTTTTTCCCTAACCTCTCTAATACCACATGTCAACCCTACCTCTAACCTATCCTATACACTACATTTATTACAAACTCTACTTATTTATTTTAAACAATCATGTGATTCATTATCATTCTAATTTATAATCTTCCCTACAGGTAACGATGCCCAGGACCAGCAGGAGCCAGTGCCAAGGAGTCGCCAAACAACCAACGTAGGAGTTTTCCCTGGACCCAGGAGGAGGTATCATCGGCATTTACACACAGGTAATGCACAGGCATTACCAGTGTTAGGTAAGATGTTCCTATTTTAGTATCTTTGTTTTATTACTATATATTAATATTATATATTTGTTTTTGAGGTCTTAGACGACGACAAAGTTAAAATACTATTTTATAATGTGAGGTATTTACTACCTCACAGTA